>JAJEKV010000084.1:0-600000 GCA_021234155.1 Isoetes taiwanensis | reverse complement strand
AAGCGGAACAACCTAAGGTAATGTGTAAATAGAACTATATAACAAACCATAGAAAAAGTAAACCAGTAGAACCACATGTGAAAATACAAGGGTGTGGAATATAAGTCGACATGTAAAATATATGCAATGCAAAGTGTTAGTTCAACATAAGGCAAATACAAAAAACAACTCCAAATCCTCAAACCAACCATATAAAGCATCTACAACTACAAAAAGGGGCCATGAAAATGTGAAACCCAAAGAGATGAGTCGACATGTAAGATATGCAGAGTGTTAGCCCAAGGTAACGCTAAGTACAAAAAACAACTCCGGGTCCCAACAACCCATAAAAGCATCCACAACTCCAAAATGGGGTCATGAAATGTGAAACCCAAAAAGAATGGTCAACTAAGTAGAAGAATGATTCTGAATACGAAGAACGATCAATCCCCTAAGGAAGGATGAGCCAAGAAGGGGACAAGACCACCGATTGCATACATCTATGACCAAAACACACCGCCCAACAAATAAATTAATCTAAAACGCTGATCACAAAGAAAAAACCAGAAAGAATATGAAATGTGATTCACCGAAACAACGAGAGCATACTACCAGTAAGAAACAAAATAGACCAAAGTTAACAAGCCTGCAATGAATGAAAAGGATAGAAACTGGTCGGAGAGAGTGGAACGATAGAAAAGCAAAGTAATTAACTCGACATCCAACTATGGACATATTATTATACCGAGAAACAGAACTCATCCTTGCCAAACATACATACATAAAGAGCAAATACCAAACCGAAACATGAGTAAAAGAAACGAAACAAAAGTATGTTTTGAAGATTGAAGATCTAAGGTGCAAAGGATGCTAGTATAGAGAATGCAAAGATCGAATTGCATAGAATCGAGAAGCAATAACCGAGGCAACAAACTGAAGTTATGAAATGCTCAAATGGATGCTCTTACTAAAAAATGGAACTTTTAGAGCAAAATGATCATATGCAAAAGCGACCGACTGTGAGAGAGAATGCAAAGATCAACGAAAGCAACTGGGTACATAGAGAAAAGAACCAAGGCGATTCAAGAGGTTAAAGAATCAATGGAGGGAATATAACTCAAAAGGAGCTTGATGAAATTAGGAGCAAAAGGGAGATAAAAAGAATGAACCAAAAATGAACCCTCCTTTCAGGCACACAAGTCGAACTGGAATGAATGGCAACGTGAATATAGGAACGGAGAACATGGACAACGAATATAAGGCCGCATGCAAAAGTCTTATAGGCCCTTAAGGCAGCCATGAAAAAACTAAGAAAAGAGTGTACAAAGGCCCTCAAAGACATCCATGAGGAAGAACTGAGGAATATAGGAATGGATCATGCGCCTCTCTAGAAAATACATACTAACAGCACCATAAACAGAAAAAATGATGTGCACAATCATAGAACAAATGAGCTAAAATGACAAAGCACATAAAGCCTATGAAGATAAGCGTAAGCCCTGAGGAGATTACAAGGACCCCCCTTCAACGTCAGCGACTAGCACTAAAAGCGAAAACATGGGCATGAGCCTGAAATCTATAACCACCGAATAATATTGAAACTCAAAAAGCAGAAAGAACAAGAATCACAAAATAAAAACTAGCCAAAGTGAGCACAAGGACAACATCGAGGAACAAAACAAGCATGGAGTAAGAGACATACCAACCTTAGCTATAGTTACACAAGCACATATGGTACTCGAATATGATCCAGCAAGTCAAAGGAGCATAGAGATAGTCACAGGCGAAAATGAAAATGTCAAAAATGAAGAAATAAGACCCATGGGACCAAAAGCCATGGCGAAGATACACATTCAAAGGAAGGGGAGACTGGATGCAACTAACTCATATGTAACTGTGCAACATATAACCAAGAGACACCAACAAACGACCCCGATGAGCAAACGAATGGTTCCAAACATTAAAGACAAACTGAACAAACAAGGGCAAAGTGGACCTGAACACACCTGTACAATGATCCCTATTCTCGGAGGCAGAGGGTGCAACCTTGATAAATGTACGCGGCAGAAAAAGTATGTTCAAGTCTGCATGATAGGGAGTACAATGCCCGAGAGACATCAAACTGGTGTTGAAGGGGACCTGAGTTTATCGATTATGAGCGACTCACATCGTTACAAAGAAAAACCATGCAACTTGAGTTAGAAGGAGCCATAAGCGATAAAGTTCCATTCAATCCGTACGACATCAAATGTGAAATACAATACCCCATGACAGGATGAAACGCCTATGCATAATATGCCAATGCAATGTGACATGCTACAAAAACATTATTGCTAGGAGGACAACAAATGCCTGTAAGAAGCATATATGCTTAAAATATCGATTCAAGGGAATAAGAAAAGTATAGTCTATCAACATCAAGAGAAACTAGGAGGACAACAAATGCATGTAAGAAGCATATACGCCTAAAATATCGATTCAAGGGAATAAGAAAAGTATAGCCTATCAACGTCAAGAGAACTGAACAAGGAGAACCACTAAAACAAAGCTTCAAGGTGCATTATGAATATCAAGCCTTATATGCAAAACTTACTCTCATGTCACTTGTACAGCAGAGTAGGTCACAAGCCGTCTTACCGGAATAGATCATGTACATCTTATTAAGAAATATGTTAACTAGTTCCCATGTAACCCTTGCACATGTATGTGATCAACGCCGCCATTGATTTCCTCACGTAATCCGCCATGATGAGCAACCTTGAGATGTCGATTAATATGGGGCACCGATAGAAGTGTATATGCAAGAGCATCACATGCAACAACTTATATGTTCACATAGTGTTAGCTGTAACATAGAAGATGGAACGCCCAAAGAAATTAACGAGCAAGCATAAAATATAATAAAAAAAGGACACGAGATTCGAGATTCGACAAAAGCAAGAGCAAAATACAATGACAAGAACACGACAAACACAAAAACACTTCTACCAACACAAGCCCTATCAAACTCATAGAACAAGCACATAACAAATGTAAGAAGGGAAAAAATGCACCCGGTAACCCTAAAGAAAGGGGCAAGGGAAACTGACACCTGGTATCCCTGCCCAAGAAAGCAACTGCGTCATCGGAAGCGGTGGCAGATCGGCCATGGGCGCTGGATGCAGGCCGGATATGAGGTCTGATGCAGTTGTGGATGCTACATATCAAGAGGCTCAGGAAAGGAAAAAATTGACCCATAAAGGCACCCGACGAGCTCAAATATCGGCTGTTGCAGACCTCGGATTAGTTTGAAAAGAGATTGTCAAACGGACAGAAAGGGGCATTGATTCGTGGTAAGACGGCCAGATGAGGAAGCTGCATCCCCAGCACCAAACCATCATGCAAACAAGGCCCAGAATCAAGCAACAAAGGAATCAAAGCGAGCTGGGTAGGATCGAGAGTAAGCCAGGAAGCTGAGAAACAAGGTAGGAAACCAGAAATATGAGAAGCGGGAATGCACGCTAGAACTTCCTGAACCAAACAAACTGACAACTGGAAACATGGGAAAGAGGGAAGCCAACGATCCACCAAGGGCGGGCAGACCGCAGAGATCAGATGGCAAAGGAGAGACCCAAACAGAGGAGGCTATCATCGGAAGAACTCGGAGTAAAGGATCCATCAAAATAACTCGGACCACACATGCTTAGCCGCAGAGCAATTAATCAAAACCACTCGAATCAAACCAGTTCGTCACTACAGACCAAACACAATGAAAAAGAACAAACCAATCCATCGAAATAAACTCACCTTTGAAAAGCCAAAGAGCCAGAGTGAAGACAGCAGCACCTCAAAAGCAATCACATAAAGCCAACCCGTTGAGAAGAAATAATCAGAAATAAATTGACGATTAGCTGGTAGGAGAATAGATGGATGAAAAAACTTGTGGAGCCAAAAAAGCAGAATAGAAGGAAGGAAGGAAGGAAGAAACTTTTAATGTCCACGGAACCCAATCGGGTTATGGGACCACAAGTACAAGACGGGACCGAAGTCCCTAACCAGAACAAGGGCCGAAGCCCACAGAACAAAACATAATCACCATGGCCCAGATTAAAAACCACCTAGGAAAAAACTGTTGCCAGGATGACTACACATCCAAAAATCCATGCTATTGCAAAAAGCAATAAGCATACCTCCAACAGACAAGACTTCACCAAACGCCTCCGAACCGTAACCTCTTCACCGCTGTGTGCTGGAAAACAGACGCCCCCAATGCCAATCGCCCAGACGCTCAGGGAAGGCAGCGCTCAGAGAAACCGCTCAGGGAAATCGCCCAGTGAAGGTGCCTCCTCACCGAAATGCTCCACCGATCCAGGCATGCTCTCAGGCACATACGCTCAGGCACGCTCTCGCAGGCTCACCGGCGCCATCCATCACTGCGCCTCCCAGGCGCCATCCGTCACTGCGCCCAGGCAACCCTGAAGGCGCCCAGGCGCTCAGGCAGGCAGACGGGCAGGCGCTCAGGCAGGCGCCATCCGTCACTAGGGCATCACAAAGCGAGCTGGGTAGGACATCGCCATATGCACTATGGATTCAGGTACACCACATGATTCGAGATACCTAAATTTTACATTCGACAAATAATTCTCTGTCGAAGCTGTTAACAGCATGTCTAAGGACGAGAATGACCCTATAGCGCATTCTCAACGTCTTCACTAGTTATTTTCTCTTTTCTGAGTTCTCCTCCCTAATTGGAATGGAATACAGTCATTCCTTTGTAATGTGTAGTTGCTAAATGCAAGCATCTCTAGGATTTCATAGTCCCATGTGCAAAGTGTAATCCTTTAGCTGAGAATTGACGCATTTATATCCATTCTTGATGCTCTAAATTAGATGCAGTAGAGTAGCAGCCTATTTTGACGTAATTAATTGCTGATTAATCCGTGGACATAAAATATTGACTGTAATATTGCAACTAATAATAGTCCATCAAAGACTTGCTGCTTAAGTGTGCGGAGACAGAATATTAACTGTACATTGTAATATCAAGTATAGATATAGTCTGAAGAATATGATATCCATACCATCAAAATATAGTAAGTATGCCCTTAACTAATGCCTGACATTTTGTTTTAGAGGCATTGAACATAGATATCTATGCGCTCATGACTGAAGCTGGACCAATGTCTTTTCTAATGTGCACATACGCCTCCAATAAGAGACCTGAACAACGCATTACATCACACTGTATATCTTCTTAGTACATTTGTTTCAGCGTGAAATATCATATAGATAGGTATGTGCTCATGAAATACTGGCATTGCCTTTCGCATCTGAAGTTCAATAAAAATGCCTTCTCTGTGACGACCATATGGATATTTGTATCATACGAACATTATACTCGTATATACAAAAGATGGCACACAGATGTAAAAGGGTAGTTGCACAAGACAGGTTTAAACTCATAACCTTCTAGTTGCAAGTCACACACATTTGTCAAGTGCGCTACCAATATTTGTTGAAGACATTCCCTCACGTCTTTCTCATATCGGAGTTGTTTCCAAGAGGTTCTAGAATAGTCTAGAACCTACATGCATGCATGACACTTGGCGCGATCCTAACCATTGGCCTAAATATATAAGGAGGCACCTCCGTCTTGTCGAACCATTCCGGTTCAATGCCAGTCTTGAGCCTTCTTGGCATTTGTCTCATGTTCCTGCTTGCCTTTGGGCCATTGTACTTCTGATTCTTGTTCATGTATTAGATTCTTTGTCGATCTTGGCATATTTCCTCCGTATTTCTTGCATATTTTTGAAGTATTTTTCTTATTTTCGCTCATAGGTTCATGACGGTTTGAAGCGTAATCCCCTTCGGTTCTTGCTTGCTCGATCCTAAGCATTTTTTTTGCTCATATTTGATGTTTTATAAAGAGCTTTAAGGAACGTGTTACTTCACATGAATCGCTTCTACCTCTAGATTGAGGCTATCGGGGGCCTAAGATTAGGTCGCTAGAAAAGTCCGGACAAAGAAATCGGTCCAAGCTTTGTAGGTTTTTGAATCAGATCAGGGCTTGTGATCTAGCTCCACCCTTATTGATATTCCATGGTCGAGGAGGGAACCCCGGGATGCACTTATACATAAGGGGGTATGGCATCTGCGTTCGAGGGTAGCAAAAAACTCCCCTTATATACGCAATTTTAAAAGGCAATTTAACCCCTTTGTGTATAGATATTGCTCCAAATTAGTGCCTAAAAACACCCCTAACCCCTAAGCACACGTACGCAAATGGTCCAAAAAACACCCCTCCGTTGAACTCTCGTGGGTTATACGCTGATCAAAGGTGAATCCCCCGGGCAAGGAACAAGTTGGGTTGATTAGTTCTCTCGTCATAGGGCCAGCTCTAAGTTGGTTTGCTCCTTTACAGGAGAAAGGAGCCCCAGAGTTGCAAGATTTTGCTGCTTTTACTGCAGAACTCGAGGCATGCTTTGGAGACACCGATCGTCAGCGCACAACAGTCACAAAACTTTGCAATCTAAGGCAAAACTCTCGTCCAGCTTCAGTACATGCATCAGAATTTCGTCAAATTGTGGTAGATACAGCCTGGGATGATGTTGCACTTCGAGATTGTTTTCGAAGGGGTTTACATGAGAATGTCAAAGATATGTTGTTGTCTATGGAGGACCCTCAGTTTGCAGTTCGATGTGATAATTGGCTCTTCGAACATAGGCAATAGAGACGTAGTCAGGTTTTCCCAATCACACAAGCGTCTGTAGCTATGCCTTCCCCGGGGTAGAATCCAGCAGGTCTGGACCTGAGTTTATGCAGATCGATCGGGCACTTCGACTCTTATCTGCGGCTGAGAAGCAGCATCAGAAAGAGGCTAATCTTTGCCTCTACTGTAGAGGAGCTGGTCATATTGCTTGTAGATGCCCTGTGAAGCGTTCAAATCAGTCGAAAAACTTCAGGGGCCGGTCCAAGTAGTAGAAGTCTCTCGTCGGCTAGCCGCCTTCTCTCACACTTCTTCCACACTTCTTGACATGTTTATTCCATCGGACAAGGTCAGCAAGGCATTTTTCATCTCTATATCATTGAAATCAGAGGTTGGAAGGTTGGAAGCATTGGCGCAACTTGATTGTGGTGCATGCTTTATGGATAGTGCATTCGCCAGTAAGCACGCCATCCGTAGAAGCAAGGTTCAGCATCCTAGTTCTGTTGAATTAATTGATGGAGGGGAGATCTCCTCGAGTACAGTTACAGAATGTAATGTTTTGTTCGAAAGAGTTTCTTGTAGCATTTCCTTCAATCTTATCGCTAGCCCACATGCGCCAGTAGCCTTGTGTCTGCTTTGACTCGAGCTTTATAACCCACAGATTGATTAGCATACTAGATCATTTCAATTTGCTGGTTCTAGCTCTAGTTCCAGTTCATCTGTAGTTCAGGCCTTTGTACCAATATCGACTTCAATCCATGCAGTATCGTGGGCTCCTGATTCCGTTCTTGTTGTTCCTGTTTCTACGTCATGTTCTGATTCGACTCTTGTCTCTGCTCCAGTTTATACCCCATATTCTGAGCATGCTCTCGATGATGTCTCAGCTCCAGTTCTTGCTCGAATTCCTGCTCCTGCTCCAGTTCCAATTCCTGCTCCAGCTCCAGCCCCTGCCCCTGCTCCAGTTCCAATTCCTACTCCAGCTCCAGCTCCTGCTCCTACTCCTGCTTCTGTAGAGGCTTCCTCATGCCCTATGTTTTGTATCTCAAAGATTTCACTTCACAAGTTTATTAAATCTGGAAGGCAAGATCCAAATTCAGTATTTGCAATCCAGGTCCATCCGTCGGCTAGCTCTGCACAGGTGAAGTCCGCTCCAATGCTCCCAGATAAATATGACAACTTCTCTGATGTTTTTGACAACGTCAAGACCAGAAAGCTTTCAAAGCATTGTCCATATGATTGTCCGATCGACTATTTGCAGCCCCACACAATGCCACCATATAGTCCGATATATGGTCTATCTCCCGCTGAGTTGAAGGTTTTGTGGGATTACATTGAAGAGAATCTAGGCATTGGTTTCATTCAACATTCTCAGTCCCCTGCTGGAGTGCCTAACTAAGGATAATTCTCTGCGTCTGGTCGTTGATTATCGTGACGTCAATAGAATCACAGTGCTTAAATCGATATCCGCTTCCTCTGATCCCATAATTGAAGCAACTCCAAGATGCGCATTATTTTACGAAGATTGACCTTTGGGGTACCTACAATCTTATCCGAATCTGGGAAGGTGATGAGTGGAAAACAGCTTTTCGTACCCCGATATGAGCACTTTGAGTACACAGTTATGCCATTTGAGCTTACCAATGCTCCAACAGTATTCTAGCATATGGCCAATGATGTCTTATGGGAGTTCTTAGACACTTCTGTTATCATCTCTTTGGATGATCTTATTTATTCTAAAACTCTCAAAGATAGATAAGATAGATAAAGATTTTATCGTCCGCGAAAACCCAATCGGGTTATGGGACCTAATACAGAAGGAGGGGCATAAGCCCGAATCACAGAAACATTATAGACAATGGAATACAAGCAAGACAAACACAATGCCAAAGGTCTTAAGAACAGAGCAAAACTCGAGTCGAGCAGAAGTGACTGGACATATCCCCTGGTGCGATTAGACGTAACCTACCCAGGGGTTCTGAGGCCACTGATCAAGAATAAGTGCGCCACCTCCCCGATAGATCGCCCATTTTCTTTGAAGCCTGATCTCGAACCTTGCATAACTCATCACGCCGAAGTTAATTGAATCGGGAAAGATCTTCCCGACCGAAAAGGAGTGCCCTTGAGGTGACTTCCATGTCAGAGCACATATAGCCGGCCCCGGGACTTAAAACCGTATTTCAGAAGATGGCGCGGGCCGGTCGGGCCGATAAGCACCTACCGGCAAGACGCCGTAAAAGTTCCCCGGACTATGGATGCGATAATATCCGTGGAAAAATGTGCGGCCAGCCTCGCTTATCCTAATAGGGGAGGCTATGTCCGGGACACCTACTAGACGCAAATTGAGGGAACGATCCCGCCGTGACCGCCCATACATGGGTTCCATGTGCTATCGGACGCCTCTTGCCGGTGCTCGTGCATGCTCCCGAAGCTGCATCCCCGACCGAACATTCAATGTGCTATCGGACGCCTTTTGCTGGTTCCTGCATGCCCCGAGCCAGATCTTGCATCCGAACATTCACTCGGGATGGGGGCTCTCGGCACCGCCATCGCCTCAAGATGGGCCGCACATCCACCCACCGTGGACATGGCTATGGTCGGATGTACCTGCGAAGTGCCTCACCCGTATCATGGCATCCGAAGCGTAAGATGTGTCGACTGGTCGGTGGCAAAGGGGAGCAAGCAAAGATGACCTATGTATTCTTTCATTAGGTGCTCCATTATTTCTAGAACCTGCGGCCTAACCTGCCTAGAGGAGCCGCATGTAATTTTCTCGTGAATCTGCACTGCACCGATTGCATCCCGGATTGAATTGTAAGCAAGGGGGGACCGTGGATGTGGTCTGATTGCGTGAGACCGGGATGCATCCTGTAAACCGTGGGTGGGGGTGGGGTGTGGTGCAGCCTTTGTCGCCTTCCTTGCCATATCCTTAGCTTTCGCGCCGCCATGGCTAGGGGCTTATGGGTAAGCAGTGGGCAAACAGCCGAAATAGCAAGAACAAGAAGAACAATAAGAGCAATAAACAAAACCCGATGCTAAGAGAGAAGGAGTCGGTGATGTCACAAAATTCCTCTTTGCAGGATCGGGTGGCTTGATGCTGGCCCTTGTGCAGATATATTGTGCTAGGCAGGATCGCATTCAAGACCTTTACAGGTCACGCAATTCCCTAAGGTCACGCAGAGTTAAGCATGCGGATGAACCAGCCGGTCTATGGAGCAAAAGAATCAACCCGTCAACATGAGAGACATGTTCGTGTGTCCTTCTAGAAGCTTCGTGGAGCACGAAGTTATATGCCAAACTTGAGAAGTGTCAGTTCGAACATGATAATGCGGAGTTCCTTGGCTATTATATCACTCCACATGGAGTTTCTATGGATCCCAAAAAGGTCAGCACTATTCTGGCACCTTCATCCATTCGAGATGTTCAGTGTTTTCTTGGATTTGCCAATTTTTATCGGTCTTTCATTTGGGATTATTCGGAGATTGCCCTTCCTTTGACATGCCTCACGGTTAAGGACATGCCATTTGAATGGAGTGTGGAAGCTGAATCTGCTTTCGTTACTCTGAAGCATGCTTTCACCACGATCAGGTCGTGCTCATGCAGATCCTTTGCGGCCATAGGTTGTCGAAGCAGATGCTTCTAATTTTGCTTTTGGTGGTATCCTGTCACAGGAGGGGAATGACCATGAATTGCATTTGATCGCCCATCACTCGCGGAAGTTTCAGGCTGCTGAAATCAACTATCCCATTTATAACAAGGAGTTGTTGGCGATAGTTGATTCTTTTAAGGAGTGGAGACGTTTCCTAGAGGGATCTTCTTATAAGGTCACAACCTATACAGATCATCAAAATCTAGAATATTTTTCATCTGTTCGAGTGCTCAACCGTTGCCAGGCCCGGTGGCATACTCAAGTACCATCTCGCATTGACTTTGTGATCAAGTACCGTCTGAGACCCCTCCAAGGGAAGCCTGATGCCTTGTCTCGATGCTCCTAACTCAAGCCAGGGGATCCTGCATTTAATCAGCAATCACAGGTTATTCTAGGTCCTAATCGGTTCCAGCTTATAGTTCTCACTTTATTCGAGAGGTCTCGTGATACATCTTTGTTGGAGTTTGTTCGAGCATCTATGCCCTTCGATCCAGTGGCCAAAGATGCATTCTCACACCTTGGCTCTACATCATCTTCTCAGCAAATGCAATGGACTATGATCGTTTTGAAGTTCGAGATGGGCTCCTATTCCGTTATGGGCTTTCGGATATGCCAGACGGTGCTTCTAGGCTTTGGGTTGTCCAGGCTTGCCATGATTCACCTATGGTCGGACACTTTGGAGTAGCCAAGACTCTTGAACTTATTAGTCGAAAGTATTGGTGGCCTGGGCTTTGTCGCTCTATTAAAGCTTTTATTCGATCATATGACATCTACTGTCGAGCGAAAGTTCCAAAGCATCTTCCTTATAGCCTTCTTCAGCTACTGCCAGTACCAGATGGACCTTGAAAGAGTATTTCTATAGACTTTATTCGGGAGTTGCCACTCTCTCGGGATTATGATGCCATCATGGTTGTTGTTGATCGTTGTTGATCATTTGTTTTGTATCTCAAAGATTTCACTTCACAAGTTTATTAAATCTGGAAGGCAAGATCCAAATTCAGTATTTGCAATCCAGGTCCATCCGTCGGCTAGCTCTGCACAGGTGAAGTCCGCTCCAATGCTCCCAGATAAATATGACAACTTCTCTGATGTTTTTGACAACGTCAAGACCAGAAAGCTTTCAAAGCATTGTCCATATGATTGTCCGATCGACTATTTGCAGCCCCACACAATGCCACCATATAGTCCGATATATGGTCTATCTCCCGCTGAGTTGAAGGTTTTGTGGGATTACATTGAAGAGAATCTAGGCATTGGTTTCATTCAACATTCTCAGTCCCCTGCTGGAGTGCCTAACTAAGGATAATTCTGCCCGGTCGTTGATTATCGTGGACGTCAATAGAATCACAAAGTTGCTTAAATCGATATCCCTTCCTCCTCGATCCCATAATTGAAGCAACTCCAAGATGCGCATTATTTTACTTAAGATTGACCTTTGGGGTACCTACAATCTTATCCGAATCACGGGAAGGTGATGAGTGGAAAACAGCTTTTCGTACCCCGATATGAGCACTTTGAGTACACAGTTATGCCATTTGAGCTTACCAATGCTCCAACAGTATTCTAGCATATGGCCAATGATGTCTTATGGGAGTTCTTAGACACTTCTGTTATCATCTCTTTGGATGATCTTATTTATTCTAAAACTCTCAAAGATAGATAAGATAGATAAAGATTTTATCGTCCGCGAAAACCCAATCGGGTTATGGGACCTAATACGTATGGGAGGGCATAAGCCCGAATCACGTAAAACATTATAGACAATGGAATACAAGCAAGACAAACACAATGCCAAAGGTCTTAAGAACAGAGCAAAACTCGAGTCGAGCAGAAGTGACTGGACATATCCCCTGGTGCGATTAGACGTAACCTACCCAGGGGTTCTGAGGCCACTGATCAAGAATAAGTGCGCCACCTCCCCGATAGACTGCCCATTTTCTTTGAAGCCTCGCATCTCGAACCTTGCATAACTCATCACGCCGCCGAGTTAATTGAACTGGGGAAAGATCTTCCTGGACCGAAAAGGGAGTGCCCTTGAGGTGACTTCCATGTCAGAAAGCACATATAGCCGTCCCCGGACGCCGAAAAATCAGATTAGAAGATGGCGTGGCCGGTCGGGCCGATAAGCACCTACTCGGCACGCTGTAAAAGTTCCTGGACTATGGATGCGCATAATATCCGTGAAAAAATGTGCAGCAGTCTCGCTATCCGAATAGGAGGCTATGTCTGGGACACCTACTAGACGCAAATTGAGGGAACGATCCCGCCTGTGCATCGCCCATACATGGGTTCCATGTGCTATCTGGACTGCTTGCCGGGTGCTGTGCATGCTCCCCGAAGTTGCATCCCGTGATCCAACATTCAATGTGCTATCGGACGCTTTGCCGGGTTCCCTGCATGCTCCCCGAGCCGCATCTTGCATCCAACATTCGATTCTGGGATGGGGGCCTCTCGTAATCGCCATCGCCACCGTATGGGCGCGACATCGCACTCCACCGTGGACATGGCTATGGTCGGATGTACCTCGCGAGTGCCTCACCAGATCATGGCATCCGAAGCCGTAAAGATGTGTGCCGATCCGTCCGGGTGGCAAAGGGGAGCAAGCAAAGATGACCTATGTATTCTTTCATTAGGTGCTCCATTATTTCTAGAACTCGTGCCCAACCGCTCTAGAGGGAGCCGCATGAATTTTTCAGAATCGTAACTCCGCACTGCACCGATTGCATCCTGGATTGAATTGTAAGCAAGGGGGACTGTGATGTGGTCGGATTGCAGGAGACCGGGGATGCATCTGCAGAAACCGTGGGTGTAGGGGTAGGGGGCTGGCAGGGTGCAGCCTTTGCTGCCTTCCTTGCCATATCCTTAGCTTTGCGCGTCATGGCTAGGGGCGATGGGTAAGCAGTGGGCAAACAGCCGCAAATAGCAAGAACAGTAAGAACAATAAGAGCAATAAACAAAACCTGATGCTAAGAGAGAAGGAGTCGGTGATGTCACAAAATTCCTCTTTGCAGGATCGGGTGGCTTGATGCTGGCCCTTGTGCAGATATATTGTGCTAGGCAGGATCGTACCAAGACCTTACAGGTCACGCAGAATTCCCTAAGGTCACGCAGAGCTGTTAAGGCAGATGAACCAGCCGGTCTATGGAGCAAAGAATCAACCTGTCGAACATGAGAGACATGTTCGACAGGTCCTCTAGAAGCTTCGTGAGCACGAGTTATATGCCAAACTTGAGAAGTGTCAGTTCGAACATGATAATGCGGAGTTCCTTGGCTATTATATCACTCCACATGGAGTTTCTATGGATCCCAAAAAGGTCAGCACTATTCTGGCACCTTCATCCATTCGAGATGTTCAGTGTTTTCTTGGATTTGCCAATTTTTATCGGTCTTTCATTTGGGATTATTCGGAGATTGCCCTTCCTTTGACATGCCTCACGGTTAAGGACATGCCATTTGAATGGAGTGTGGAAGCCGAACCGCGCCGTTACATTCAAGCATGCTTTCACCACGACGTCGTGCTCATGCAGATCCTTTGCCATAGGGTTGTCGGGCAGATGCTTCTAATTTTGCTTTTGGTGGTATCCCCGTCATGTGAGAGGGGAATGACCATGAATTGCATTTGACGCCCATCACTTTCGCGGAAGTTTCAAGTCACTGAAATCAACTATCCCATTTATAACAAGGAGTTGTTGGCGATAGTTGATTCTTTTAAGGAGTGGAGACGTTTCCTAGAGGGATCTTCTTATAAGGTCACAACCTATACAGATCATCAAAATCTAGAATATTTTTCATCTGTTCGAGTGCTCAACCGTTGCCAGGCCCGGTGGCATACTCAAGTACCATCTCGCATTGACTTTGTGATCAAGTACCGTCTGAGACCCCTCCAAGGGAAGCCTGATGCCTTGTCTCGATGCTCCTAACTCAAGCCAGGGGATCCTGCATTTAATCAGCAATCACAGGTTATTCTAGGTCCTAATCGGTTCCAGCTTATAGTTCTCACTTTATTCGAGAGGTCTCGTGATACATCTTTGTTGGAGTTTGTTCGAGCATCTATGCCCTTCGATCCAGTGGCCAAAGATGCATTCTCACACCTTGGCTCTACATCATCTTCTCAGCAAATGCAATGGACTATGATCGTTTTGAAGTTCGAGATGGGCTCCTATTCCGTTATGGGCTTCTGTATATGCCAGACGGTGCTTCTAGGCTTTGGGTTGTCCAGGCTTGCCATGATTCACCTATGGTCGGACACTTTGGAGTAGCCAAGACTCTTGAACTTATTAGTCGAAAGTATTGGTGGCCTGGGCTTTGTCGCTCTATTAAAGCTTTTATTCGATCATATGACATCTACTGTCGAGCGAAAGTTCCAAAGCATCTTCCTTATAGCCTTCTTCAGCTACTGCCAGTACCAGATGGACCTTGAAAGAGTATTTCTATAGACTTTATTCGGGAGTTGCCACTCTCTCGGGATTATGATGCCATCATGGTTGTTGTTGATCGTTTCTTTAAGATGGCTCATTTTATTCCCTGCAACATCACCATTTCGGCACATAAAGCCATAGTCTCATGAATTCCTCTGTATATTTCTGGACTGATTTGTTTCCTTGCTGCAACCTGTAGAACTGCTGCATCATGTTGGACTTGTGTTCCCTTGGGACGTAATAGCGCTTGAAAGCCTTGGCAAACTTTTTGAACCTGCAACCATCCCTGCTTAAGCCATGGGCCTTGGCATAACCCTTCCACCAAATGCGTGCTGCTCCTTTAAGGTTGGCTGTTGCCACCCTGCCTTTGTCCTTGTCCTTCATTCCATAGGCGTTACCATACTCACTCATCTCATCGAGCCAAGCCACTGCTTCCATGCCTGACCTGTTCTCGCCTGAGAATTGCTCGAGCTTCCTGGCCTTCCATACATTTCCCAATGTTGAGTCTACCTTCTTCTGGTAGTCCGAGGTCCTCGTGGTTCCTTGGGTTCTGCTCGCCCTTCGTTTCTGCGACCGCCGCCTGAGTCGAGTCCGAATCCGAACTTGAGTCAGAGGATTCCGTACTGGGGGACCTCCTTCTCTTGCTCTTCCTCTTGTCCTTCTTCGTATTCTGAGGTGGTGCTTCGGGCAACTGGACACTGCCATCTGGAACAACTCCTCCTTGGGCTGCCAAGAAGGCCTTTATTTGCTCAAGGTCCGTTCTCATCTGAGACATTTCTTCCTCGGGAGACATGGCACCAAACGCCTCATACAGGTTCCTTCTTGGGTGTGTGGCCCAAGGAGTCCGTTTCTTCCCCACGGTCTCGTTGTTGTTCCCCTCGAGCCCCGGGCCTCTAGCTGCATACACAAGTCGCATCATGGCCTTTATGTTAGTTTTATTTGTTCTTCAGATTATATGTGTTTGTTGGTATAGTTGTGGAACAAAATACATCAACAAAACATTTAAAGTGCAAAAGAAATTATATTTATATTATATAATATCTTAATACAAAGCCTCCGGGATCAAGAGTAACTATTCTTGAAATCGCCGGTAGGATGGGTTATCCTCAAGAAACTTCTTAACTTGGGCCGTTCCTACCGAGCGTCCCAAGTTCCTGAGGATGTTGGTTGACGTCCCGCCCTGCAAGGCTTGCACCAAGTCTTCTACTCATGGGTCGGACGTAGGCCGCAAGCCACGCCAATCTTCCCCGGCCGGTTAGGGCCACAAATAAGTCGAAGATGTCAAGTGCCATCGCTCTCTTGACTAAGACAGGATAGTCGGTGTTTGAAGCCAGCCGAGCATGTACTTTTAAAGCACGAGTATCCATCAAAATTATTAATTGCCACCCAAGTATTACGTGACCACTATTATTGATGGTAGATATATACACCATTATAAATATACTATTATTCAAGGGTATAAATATATCCGCACTTGAGTGAAGGAGGCATTCAGTTATAATGTTTCGGCGTTCAGGATCTGCTAGCGATAGAGCATTGTCGCCTGCTCCAGCGACAGATATCGAAACCATCAGTTGCTCTATGACTTACAATGATCTGCATAAATGCATTCAGAGAGGCATCCTGCTTGATCCATACTTGCAGTCCATAGCTAATCGCCGTGAGATGGATTTCCTCAGTTACCACATGTTTTCATCTCATATGGCTTCATGAAAGCTACGCCTATGAGATTAACTCCATATGCTTGCGTGGTCACGACGAGTAACTGTGGTGATTATTGTGTGCTTTAGGTGTTTGTATCACCTATTCAGCAATATATAATCTAGTGGCGTTCTGGCATATAAGATATAGTAATGTATAAGAGCTCTTGTATTAATCTGAAAAATGCAGAGAGTAATGAATAGCAACTACTTTAATGTACCTTGAAGACTCAAGTTTCTTCTCCGTCCTCTGTGGCCTCTTTGGCCAGTAATTCCTGTAACTGAGCCACTACACTTGCAGATATCACAACGTATGTGGCTTGTCCTTGACGGACCAACTATAGTCTATGGTTTTGAGATGTTGGTAACGGGGCCTGTCGTTTGGATTTGGCCTCCATCTTTTATGCCTGCAAACCCTATACTGTTGTGCATAAGCAGTACCTTTTCTTGCTATCGGCTCCCACCAAGACACAAACACCTCTTCGTAGTGGGGAAGAGTAGGGTCTTGTACATGGTCCTCTTCAGCAAAGGCCATCCATGCAAGAGATGAGTCTCCTGGTCTAAGGAGCAAGAGCATACCTTTCTTGACATCCTAGTATGGGTCGAATGTTTCAACTGGGTTCTGTGGTTTATCCTTTGCAGGGCCGACATAGTGCGGACGTGTTGTGTACTCGTCGAGCATTACTGACTCAGGCTCCATTAGCACGGACTGTCTAGTGAGAGGCCAAAAGTCTCTAATTTCCTGGAGGCCGGTGGGACCTGTCCAAGTGCATGCATTAGATTCGACCAGTAGTCAATAACCTCATTCATGTATGCATTAGACCACGAGTTCATACCACCATGAGATATATTTGCCCACTGCATCATGTACTTCGCAATGGATGATCGTAAGGCACCCATATGCTTCACAACCTTATGTGCTCCAGTAGATATTGTTGGCATTAGAATGAATGGCTGGTGTGACCGTGTAGATGGGTGAATTGAGTTTGAATTTCAAATTCTGGTGATTTCGGCGGGGCTTTTCCATGCCATATTCTGATTGTCATTGTTTCATTTAACTCGCATGCCATGAGTATTATGTTGTCCTTCAACGCGTCCCATGCCATATTGTGTCTGTCATTTTCTCATTTAAACTCACAGGCCATGACTATTATAGTCCTTTCCCCCGGCCCACAGTACAAAATTTTGAACTTAATGGTGGCGTCCTTACAGAGAATGAAAATTGCAAATCTGGCATTTCTAAGAATATTCCGGACCCGAATTTATTCATACTACGAATTTATTATTTCATGAATTCGATTTTCTGGCCGTCATTATGGTGGGCCATTAATGACCCCCATCCTATAAATTCACGAAAATTCCAAAACTCGGCTCCTTTGCGATCCAATTTACGAGCTCGACAGAAAACTTTGAGCGCCTTCGACCACCGCCATGTCTCGCAGCCGCATTAAAGGAAGGTATTTTCCGCGCTTTTCACGACCAGTGCTGTCGTTCTAGCATTGGTTATGCTTTTTTTAGCAGTCTATAAGCTCGATAGGATCATGGCCACGATGTTCTCGAGCAGTATTTCTTTATTTTTACAGTCGTAATGCTTGTAAGAATCGTGGTCGCGATCCATTTCACTAATAAATACAAAATAGTTTCAATATATTCCTCACAATAATCGCTGGCACGATCCTTTTGAGCACATTAACCTAAACACTACATAATGTCTAGTTCATCTACTTGCTCACAAGAATCGCGGCCGCGATCCTTGCGAACACATTCTCCTAAACCTCAAATAATGTCTAGTTATCTGTCTACTTGCTAACAAGAATCGCGGCCACGATCCTTGCGAACACATTCTCCTAAACCTCAAATAATGTCTAGTTAATAATGTTTCTCTCTGTCTACTGATAAAGATCGCGGCCGCGTTCCTTGTGTGCACTTTGCCATGTCTTTGAGCAGTGAATGGTTTAACTTATCAGTTTTATATTTTACTTGCAGCACTGGAACTTTTCCGCGGCCCAACGTGGAACCCATGCGCATCATAACTCCTAATAGAAGTCGAAAATGGTGCATGGAAATAGCCAGGCCAAACCACATGTGGCAGGAGACTGCCGGAAAGACACGTGTCTCTTTGTGACCAACTGAAAGGGCCCAGAAGATTTTGAGCAGATGGACATAATAGTCACTATGTGGGAAGGCACAAAGAATAATGTCCAAGATGCAATCATATGCAGCGTGGAGGATACACAGCAACTTCAATTTGTGGAGTATGTTTTGCGCTGGAAAAACTATGATCCTTCTATCATGACTGCAAGCAAGGCGAATAAGCCCGCTAGTGGCAAGGGGGTACCTACAAGTGCCAAAGGATATAGTTGGAACCTGCTATCTTATGATTCGTTGAGCTTGTCTGGGATAAAGTGCAACAGAGATATAAGATATACTAGTTGGCTTCAGCATGTGCAGAAAGGGTCTTTCGGCTGATAAGAAACCTCCTTCCATTGCATTGAAGGCTACAAAAGACAACAAATTGCCTTTCTGGATGGACACGAACTGGTTAACCGTTGCCAAGAAAAAAGTTGAGGTCCCATTAGCTGTTGCAGGTGAACCACCGACTCCAAAAGAATCCTTAATGTCGTCTCAGCCTGTACAGAATACAAATCCAGGTGGATCTGCCATTGTCGATCCCTCAGGTCAAAATATGCTTTTGCCTCTTCCAGTGAAAGACTCGGATGCACATGAAGCACCTCTGCCAAGAAATATAAGTACCTTCAAGATTAAGCTTCGAAACTTAAATACTGAAGAGACAAGGCAGCCCTCTACTTCGTCTACTCCCACCTCATCCACCAACCCTGTAGCTACGACTTCTATGTTGACTTGGCCATCTACTTCAAATCCAGATGGAAAAAAGAAGCTTGCTGAACAGACCGCCTCTAAACTAGAAGAATTTAAAAGATTTTATCCTATGGGAGTGAATTGGTTCCAGAAGATCAGCATTTTTTATTATGAGACAGCCCCGCAAATCTAACTCATAGGGTTCGATCTAATGATCATGTATAAACGTTAATCAAGAGCTTCAAAAGGTGCCCAACGGAGGTTCTCACGCCTGCCGATGTCATCCCATTTGACCCAGTGACAAGGTAAGTTTTATTGCATATTTCTCTCTATAATTAGACCGCCTGTATATAATGCCTATTAATTGATGGAACACCAATGCAGGAGATTGATCACTTGGTCCCATCCTGAGGAGCTCTTGAACAAGAAATTTTATATTATTTCTAGTAATCACAATATTTTTGCTGCACAAATTCTTTGTTCTCCGAGCAACGGCTGGAATTTGCTAAGCTTATGCAAAGTGAAGAAGCGGGTGCAAAATAGAAATCTCTCCAATGAGTATATTCAGTTATCCATAAAGTGCAATGAACAGACCGCCTCTAAACTAGAAGAATTTAAAAGATTTTATCCTATGGGAGTGAATTGGTTCCAGAAGATCAGCATTTTTTATTATGAGACAGCCCCGCAAATCTAACTCATAGGATTCGATCTAATGATCATGTATAAACGTTAATCAAGAGCTTCAAAAAGGTGCCCAACGGAGGTTCTCACGCCTGCCGATGTCATCCCATTTGACCCAGTGACAAGGTAAGTTTTATTGCATATTTCTCTCTATAATTAGACCGTCTGTATATAATGCCTATTAATTGATGGAACACCAATGCATGAGATTGATCACCTGGTCCCATCCTGAGGAGCTCTTGAACAAGAAATTTTATATTATTTCTAGTGATCACAGTATTTTTGCTGCACAAATTCTTTGTTCTCCGAGCAACGGCTGGAATTTGCTAAGCTTATGCAAAGTGAAGAAGCGGGTGCAAAATAGAAATCTCTCCAATGAGTATATTCAGTTATCCATACAGTGCAATGACGTTATCGCGGATACAGTATATAAGGAGCCACTAATTGAAAAACTCCAGCAATTAAGGAATCATCACAAGGCTTATGGATGCCCTCCACAAGGCCCAATAGGCACTATAGTATCATTCACTTGGAATGTTAATTCTTATTTTCAGCTAAAGAAGATTGTCGTTGCGGTCCTGACCAGCTGTTGTTTACAGGATTTTGTCGATGTAGCTACAACGACCTTGAAGGTTAAAGAACTTAAGGATGAAAAGCAATTCCTTTTCATGCAAAAAGAATCATGGTCCAAACTTATTTCTGTTGTTAACAAGTGGGCAGCGCGTAAGCTAGCTGATGATAATGGGGAACTGTCAGATAAGCCTTCTAAGGAATTCTTTAACAAAACTTTTCTAAGATACCTTCGAGGAATTAATGATGCCGAGGTCAGCCAACTGATGGACGAAATTCTTGAAGGCAAAGTCTTTCTGAAAGTTCAATCCGGTTATACAAGCCGCTTTGATTGCCGACAGAGGGCGCTAGACATCAGAACGCTGTCACTGATGCATCGTGAAGTGTTGTCCTACGTCAATTGTATATCAGAGAAGGAATACAGAAGGTTTGAGGAGTTAGCTGCATGTTTTCCAGATCTTTCTGAGCAACGATTGCTGGATATAGCTGACACAAATTTTGATTATATTAAAGCCAACTATAATAAAGACTCAGTGCAAGGCAATTCCCCAGTGCTTTTTTGGAAGCTATTATGGCCATTATAAAGTCAGAAGAGGCAAGAAAACTGAAAGAGAAGAGGAACATCGTGCACCATGTCACCAAATCTGGTATTTCTGTTTTTGCACCGGTGTCTGAGAATGCCACAATGATTTTTATTGACACGCGTAGTTTCACGACGCTATGGGAAGTGGAAAAATACGTAGATTTATTTAGCAGGATTGCATGCATGACAAAAGCTAAAGTTTATCATATCATCATGTTCCTCAGATCCGCCCATTTGCCAAACTGCATGTATAGTCAAAGTCAGATTCAAGGTAGTTCTCATGTTTCCCTTGGGGCTTACGAAGAACAAGGCTAGGAGAGCAAGAAAAATATCAAGAGTTCCAGTATCACGTGACCTATGTCACGATAAACAGAAGTGAGGCTCGTGTATTGCCTGTGAAGCCGAAACTGGAGCTACGGCTGATTCAAGTGACCAATGTACCGAAAAGCACGCCCCCTCTGAAATATCCATTAATGGTGACGAAGAGGTGGATATAAAAACAAAGAAAAAATATTTGGAGTATTTTATAGGTAAACCCAAGTTCTCTTGGGCAGCAATAGATGGCGACTTCGCCATAAGAGCCAGGCAAAAACATCATATATTTACTACATGGTGAAGGAACTGGTTCCACTGGATAGTTGTGTTCTTGATTTTTTTCTCGGCCGACCGAAAAGCTTCAAGAGTTGGTCTGATGCAAGGAAAACACAGTGTTTCCTTTGAATATGATGATAAGGTATGCCGTTTCCTTAGATCCTTCTTTGAAACTATAGAGAAAATGGCAAAGCCTGCCAAAAAAGCGGAAGAAGAAATTGCTATACCCTAAGCCAAACAGTTCAGACATGACGGACATCAATATAACTCAGGAGACAGATCTCAGTGAGATGGATCAAATACTAGTTGCTCTGGATCAGAAAAGTTTCGAAGAGAGGTTACAGGAAACTAGGGCACTGCTAGAAAAAACAGGAAACGCATCTGCTGAGCTCGATCTACAGTTCAAAAAGCTGGAGGCACTGAACAAAAATCTTGAGAAGATCTTGTCAGCGATAACATGTTCTGTAGAAAAGCCGCTTCATAATTTCGAATACATGGGAATGTTTGATGACGCATCTGGAAGTGGTAGACTAGATGGCGACCATTCACCAAAGAGATAGAAGTTGGTTCGCTCTACAGAATACTCTATGGCATTGGCGGATGAATTGTTGGACAGTTCTCATATGTCAGGGCGTATGCAAGAAATAGATGTCGCAATTGATGTGGATATGCCGAATACTACAGGATATACAGAAATGGACACATCACAGATGATTGCCGCAGGAAAGGAATAGCTGCAGAGCTTGGCATTGATGTAGAGTCTCTGAAAGAAACTCAATAAAAATGTCAATTTATATGCAAAGATTTTTAATAATTACACTTACCTTTTTTGTAATTATACATCTTTGAAAATACATGCTTTATGATGTGTGCCTACTTTACATGAATATATTTGTCTAAGAAATCGCAACCGCGATTATTCCGACAAGATTTGTTTATTTTTTAGATTAATATTAGATAATTGCAAGCAGTAAATTCTTTATATATTGCCTTGCCGTCTTGTCCAAATGATCGCCATGGTGATCTTTGGGACCACTAGTGATGCTTTTTGAACCCCATAGTTAAATGTTATGACACCTAGAGGCTATAGCTGTACAGATGATTTTCGGCGCTCGTAATTTTTTTCAAGCTGATTTACTAATTATTAACGCTTCATTCTAGTTGCATTCAACCATTTTTTAGTTTGCCTGAGATGATCACGACCTATTTCGTTGTCAAATGAGAAAATGAAATTTCTCTAATTAATGAAATCTTGCTTAAACATCATAAATTCTGACATGCATATCTATGTCTGTAGACGTTAGTTTAGGTCTTGATCAAGTATAGAACTACAAACATCATAAATTAACTGGATGAAACTTCTCATTCCATCTAATTTTAAAAGAGTGCAGTCTGTTCACAATTTTGGACTAGGTAAGGATTGCATGTTACTTGCTTTCTAGCATTGGGTTATGGCATACACTTATTCACATGCTCAAATGTTGCATGTTGCTTTATAGCATTGGGTTATGGCATACACCTCTTCACATGCTCAAATGTTTCTCTTAACGCAAGATTATGATGAGGTGGGGTTTTTTTCCACCCTATGTTGCTTTCAATAAATGAAAAATAACTTCAAGCAAAACCTTATCAAATAATACTTTTTTTTTTTTGAACATTACAGCACATATGATACCCAATTCAACTATCCCTTACTCAAGGGTCGAATATAGGGAAGGAAGGAAGGAAGTATATTTTAACGTCCACGTAGGCCAACTGGCCTATGAGATGGTTATAGACATACAATATATTGGAAAGTATCCAAACACCAAAGAAAACCACATAAACCCTGTACAATGCGTCTCTACCACTGGGACAAAAAAACCCCCCATGTGGGAGGAAAAACCCTTATAATAGGCATTCAGAGTCCCTATCTGGGCGCTCAAATTCCCTGTGCTGTGAGGGACTCTTTGACGGTGGAGACTTGCAGAACGTAGGACGCGAGACGTGCAACCATTGGCGAAGCCAGCAGTTGATGAATTGCTATCTCAGAGCATCTGAGATTGGCATGAGCTGCTCGGATGCGTGCATATGCCGGACACTCCTGTAGAGCATGGTGTTCATCTTCTACTATCTGCATGTGACAGCACTGGCATAATCTCTCATGCCGGGGGATTCCCTGCCCTCCACCCGTACTCCAGCGACCTGTCTCAATTCTGAGATGGTGGGACCCTGTCCTTATTGCAGCTATAGCTCTCCGTTTCTTGGTAGAGATGTGTGCCTTCAAATACTGGTGGGGGCCATGCTCAAGCGACGGATTAACCTACGTGTGGTAGTGCTCTGTTTTGGGCTTTGCAAGAGTGGGCGTATCCCACAGAGAGGTAGCAAAGCGCTCATTCAAATGCAGCTCCTGTTCCGCGATTTTCGACATATCCATAATCTGTTGATAGTCTATGGACCATCTTGCGAACCATCCCCTACAATGCTCCTGCCACACTCTCTTCAGACGTTGTGGCCCTTGTGCCAATAACAGAGCCCGGGGAAGAAGACGACGTGCATCCATGCTGTCAACCTTATGGAAATACGCAAGGTGCCTGCGCATAGCAGAATGTTGCAGGGGCCAAAAGCCAGTCTCATACAGCAAAATCAGATAAGGCACCGTGTCCTTGACGCCTAGGGTGTATGTCAGGGAAGCCTTCTGTACCCTCTCTAGCTCATCCCAAGTGCCCTTGCTAGTCGCTGGCCCCCAGACCTCTACCCCATACAACAATACTGGTTCAACGAGTGCTCGAAACAGGTGTGCTTTACGTGCCCAATCGCAGAGATCTATTCTGTAACAGCTATTCTGCATTGCATACTGGGCTTTCCATCCCGCGCTGACCCTTCTTTCTACACAGTCATCCCATAGCATGTTAGCAGAGAAATCGATATCCATATACTTAAAGGTCGTTACAACTTCCATCATTTGCCCTCTGTAATAGAAGTCCGGGATATCATGCTGCGCAGACAGGATCGGCAACAACTTGGTTTTCTGCTGGTTGACTGTCATTCCTGCTATGTCACATAATTGACTAAGAAATACTAGTTATGGTGTCCGGCGTCGCCGGGCTTTAGTAAAAATTTGAAGGGGTGGTTATTTCATTGTTGTGTGGTCTCTGTTTATGTGGTAACCTTTAGGGAGATGATTTTATGGTTAACAATCATTTTTGAAAGTAAAATTATCTTCACGATATCATGGTTGCTCATTGATGCTCTTGGCAACGGCTTTTATTAAATGAGATAGTAGAAGTGATCTAAATTAGTGTGAGTGCATATCGATGAAGTTGGAAGAAAGGATTGAATTGAATATGTTTAGACTAATTCATTTAATCTACGACCATTGGAAGGCAGTTTAACGTTTGCTATATGTATGGATGCCCTGTTTATGTTACGAAACTTGCAAAGACGTAGAAACAGTGAAAGGTTTTAATCGATTATGATATCACTTCTAGTTCTTCCACCTTATCTTTAGTCTATCACCATTATCCACAACCACATCTGTTCAGTTGCAAGATTGATTCCAATTCTTTTGTGTTACCTTTGGTGCATATCATAATCCAAATCCATTATTCTCCAACTGATACAATCGCCACCATAGAGTTGTAGCATTTTAGAATGAGTCCCCCTTTATGCCAAACTTTTCTTGCTCTCAATCGCAAGAATGTCTCCAATTCTCATGTGCCTTTGGTCCTTGACCATTATCCAAATGTACAAATTTCTAAAGAACTGCTACAATGACTATTAACTAGTAGAGGATAATAGCATTATTAAAATCAGACCATTGGTCCCAATGTTCAGCTTTCCATTGTCCCTCTCTTTTTGTCACATCTATCTTGTAATAGATCCATAAAGAATTTTTGGCATGCCTATCTATCTTGTTAATTTGGAATTTTTTGATATGGAGGAAAATATTTTTGGATTTTTTTCTATTCGATTTTCCTAAGGTTTTGAAGTTCTTTGGCTCCCAGAAAAAAAAATTGATTTTCCAAAAATCGAGGCCTTTTTTTTTTTTTTTTTGCTCTAATTTCAATTTCAATTTTTTCATTTCCAATTCAATCTCGATTTCCCCCTTTCAGATTTCGGCATGCATATGCCATGATTGTGGGCAGAATCCGAGTTTCATTTCCAAGTTTGCCAACAACAGAATTTCGCAGGAGTAGACTGTGAAACTCAACATAAGTATCAACATATTCAAGTGCCTCTCACACTAAATAGTGCATCACTTAGGAAATGCTCGTTTGATAAAATAGCACACTAAAATATGATCCAAACATTTGCTTATAGGTGGAGAATGAAAGTGATCTCTTGTGAGATCTACATATAAAGGTAAGCATGAGAATAAACTGAATGTGCCCCTATTATTAACCTGCTGCCTTGCTAGAAAAATTATGTTGCATTTTCCATGCAAACTGAGATTCTAAAGATACCATTAAGCATCCATTTTATGAGATAAACACCTGCCAAAGCTCGCCAAAGCTCTCCAGAGTTAGTCATTTCAATAATCTGGACACAATAAATATTATGAATCTAAAAAGAAGAGAAGTAGATAAAAGTCCTAGAGTAAAGCGAAGTAAAATAAACACTGAAGCACACTAACTACTTTGACATCATCGCATGTCGGCCCTTATCAAACATATGTAGCTATTGCCATGTGCCTCCATTTAAGGCATTGCATACCCATCATTGGAATAATGCAAATTAATTATTATTAACAGATCCTAAACATTGCTCTTTTTATTATATGCTCAGATTTGTTAGTGAACCTACACATTGAGGTGGCATCTGATAATTCAAGTCCATCCACATCCATAGTAGTTATTTAACGATAGTTAAAGCTTCGTATTGGATCGAGTAAAGACAATGACTCTAATTTTACGATCACTTATACCATCTTCTCTAACCAACTCTGGATGCGGAAAATGAACATTGAATTGACTACGTGTTATAAATAAATGCTAGAAGTAATAAAAAGCATTGAAAGCAGTTTGTTGAGGGGCCAGGGGAGATGTACTTCCTTTTTTTCACCCTTGAGTTTCAAGCAATAAAAGGATAGTGCATACGATTTCTAAGCAAATTCCTCCCTCAATAGTTGCTAAAACCTATAAGAAATGGGCTATAGAGACTTATTATGACTTGCATTTGCTATTAATCAAAGATGAAATGTGCACCATCGTGAAGAATGAAAGCTAATCAAATAGCAGCTCCCACCATCTGCAAAGTTATGAACTTATCCCTCAATATAGAGATTTGCAAATGAAAACATTCTAAGACATGCCTTATGAAATGTCCAAACTGTCATCACATGTCTGTGCAGCACCAAGACATCATGTTTCTGCAGACATGATTGCCAAGTTGAAAATTTTATATGTGGAGCACCCTTGGCTGTGCATACCCAATATCCTGTTCATTCAAAACCAGGTCTATCATATGCAAAATATGAATTTCCTATGACTAAAAACCATGCCCCATACAACCACATCCACTGTCAATCATTTGCAATGATATGACCATGGGTATCTGGATTGGAAAAGACACGTTGATTTGTGTTTGGAGAATGTCATGAACCTACGCGGAAACAAGAAAATTACTGTGACGTTCCAACACAGTATACGGTCCCAGGTACTGCCTCGTCACGCGTACATGCCACCCCGACTGACGTGTACGCCGACGTGTAGCCAAGCGGGTAGCCCCTAAGGGGGCAACTTGCAAGGTGTGTGCATTTACCAATGTGCACATTTATCTAGGTGCACATCTTCCCTGTGGACCCTTATGCCACCTCATAAAGGCAAGTGGGCCACACCAATTATCCCACAGGGGTAATTGGAAACCCTAGCCCTAAACCCTTGTCTATTTAGGTAAGAGAAACCCTAACTTGCTATTATCGTTCATGCCATTTTAGGGCTCTGTTTTGCTTGCTCCAGGAGTCAAAACCGCCTCCCAGACTCTGTCTGAGCGAATTAGCTCGTTAGTTTCCCCTTCTAGCTCCATCTTCTAGCAGTTCAGCAGGATGGTCGAGTTCAGGGCAGGAGGAGCGAGCCAAGGATCAGGTATTTAGTCAATTTAATAGCCTAAACCGTCTTTCAGTCATTGAATCAGTAGGTTTAGCCTATTAATTGCCCATAGCAGCCATCTAGATCCCTAGATACCAAGCTCTAACTAAAGAACCTAACTCTATGATATAGATTAGATCTAGTTCTTTAGTTCTTCTGTGATGTATATGGATATGTATCTCTGTGAACTCATTGTATTGGGAAGGGGGGTAGAGACCCTAAGGCCTAGTAGTGATGCTCCTAGCTAGCCTCTTTAGCACACTGTAGATTCGGCCACGCCTGGTTGTGGGTGAAGGGGCCAGACTGGCTTATAACGAGGTTCGTGTTCTGACTCTTGAACGACCCCTTTGGTGTGTAAGGCCTACCGGGGATCACTGTGGACTAGGTCTAATGGCTTGCCACTGAGTGTAAGCAAGGCATGGGCTCGACACCCGTGGAGTGATGCGCCACTCTCCAGTGGGTTCAAGTCGAATAAGGGCAGTGGCCCTCTAGTCACCTTGAGTCAGCATGTAGATCTCTGGAGGGAGTGATCCCTACCGGCCCCATCAGAACTGGGGAGATGCAACCCAGGAATAGCCCTTTTGGCTATGCATCCGGCGGGCTACAGTCAGGTCCCAACACTTTTCAACCTACTTTGCGAAGTGTGCACAGGAGGGGCGGATGGAGTGGACTATCCTAAGCCATGTTCTCATGCCAGCCAAATCCATTGCCATGAATTCTGTCTGCAATGAACTCTGGAGACCCAAGCCGTCAGTCCTTTCCCTTGAGTCTGAGCCTTGGGTAGGACTCCCACATGTGATGTGCTGATCTTGTTTATGCAGATATGTGGTGAGCCATCCTTCGAGATGGTCATGTGATGTTGTTGTTGTATACTGACATGTATGTTTACGCTTCCGCAGCTAGGTAGGCCTTGAGGGAGATGGGGTAAAATGACCCCTCCACTCTTCCCACTGGAACTCATCAAGGTTACAGTGATACGTGGAGGGCCCTGTATCAGCAGAAGCTGGTATGGGGGATGAACTCTTGTTCGTATACGGTGAGTGCACCGTATATGAGTAGGGGACGTCACAGTGGTATCAGAGCAATGTTCTTGAAGACCAAGAGCAAAGCACTGGCCATACTCCCAGTAGTACTAACTTGATAGGATCCTCAAACCTCGAAAAGTGGGAAAAAATTTTCTCATTTTTGTAGTATATGCTAAGCTAGTAACAGTGAAGTGAATTGGAACATAAAAAGACTAAAACTTGAGCCAAATCTTTCTAAAGGTAAGCATGTCTCACACGTCGCGCCAGAGCCAAAACCAAAACTCCAGGTTTTGCCCTGGGCGCAACGTGCGAGACATTGGCCCATAAACACCTTAATACTTGATGAATTTCAAAAAAGTAACATGCTAGATCGAGTTTTAAGGTAGGATGTAGCTAGATTGGTATATTACACCCCTAGAAATATGCCTAGAAATCATATAATTTAGCATAAAAATCCGCAATGTCTCACACGTCGCGCCAGAGCAAAAACCAAGACTCTAGATCTTGCCCTGGGCGCAACGTGCGAGACCAATGGATTAAAAAAGTCTAAATTAAGCCCATGTAAGAAGGCTAATAAGTGTCTTGGCTCATCCAATAGAGTAACTTGAACTTTAACCTAAAAATTGCCCATATAAATAGATCTAGACCCCCCTCATTTGTACGTTTTCTCCTTAGAAAATCTGCTCCAGCTCCCTAAGGCAATTTTTGGGCGCCCGACCTCGGATCGACGAACCGTAAGACATGGCCAGAACCAAACAGACCGCTCGAGTTCCCCGACCTGGTGAATCGGCCAGTGCCCAAGATCCGAGCCTGATACAGCGGATGCTTCAGGAGCGCCTTCTTAACCAAAAAGACCAGTCTTCATCGAGCGAGGGAACAGCTTCAGATGAGCACCAAAGGGAAGGATCCCAGCCGGAGGGAGCACAGAACGAGGAGATAAACCAGCAGGTCGATCAAGACGAGGTGCACTCAAATGCAGTTACAGAAGTGCTCGAGGAGGAGGCAGCAGAGCGAGAGAGGAGAACCAAGGCTCGCGAAGAGCAGAGGCAGCCGACTCCCGAGCAGACCGAGGAGGAGCAGCTCGAAGCCTGGATTCGAGAGGAGGAGGCAAAGGAGCAAGAAGAGCGGAGGGAGCCCACCCCCGAGCAGACCGAGGAGGAGCAGCTCGAGGCATGGATCCAAATGCACGAAGCGAAAGAGCGGCGCCGAGCAAAGAAAAAGGCGGAGAATAAGAGGAAGAGGGAGGAGAAGGAGGCCAAGGAGGCCGAGGAACTGAAGCGGAAGAAAGGAAAATTCGTGGAGGCGGGCCAAAGGAAAATGAAGAAGGTTTCACGAACAAAGCTCATTATCGAGGAGCGACCAGCTGACCAGCCCCCGCCCTCAAGCGACTCTGAAGATGAAGACTTCAACCCCAATGCTGCAGGTGGGAGTTCTTCTAAACCCCAAGGTGACGAGTAGGGAGCACCGGACCAAGAGCAGCCAGGTCAAGTGCAGGCACCCCCACCATACCCGACGTGGGACAGGAAGAAAGCCCCGCGACCTGCCCGGGAGTCGTACGTGATAGACCATGTCAAGGTCTACGAGCGGAAGCTGAGGGAGCACAACGCGTACATGAGGAAGTGGGAGGCTTACAACTCCTACTACCAAGAGAACATGGTCAGAATCGTCGAAGGTGGACGTCCATCGAAGAAGCAGACCTTAAGGCCGCCGCCAGAAAAGCCCAAGCCTCCCAAGAAGCCAGCGAAAAAGAGAGCCAGCAGAAAGGAGAGCGAGAGACGAGCGCTACGAGAGATCAGGCACTTCCAGCGTAGCTTCGGCTTCCTAGTCCCCCGAGCACCCTTCGCCCGGTTAGTCAGAGAAGTCATACAGGAATACAACACCGGCATGAGGGTGACGGACGAGATGCTGTTGGCACTACAGGAAGCAACCGAACAAAAGCTGGTGCAGCACTTCGAAGATTCCACAGCCTGCACCGTGCATGCCAAGCGAGTAACCTTAATGAGGAAGGATATGCACTTGGCCAGTGTAATTAAGGGAGAGCCCTATTAATTTTTGTAAATCAAAAATTTTGTTTAATACAAAGTGTTTTGTTGAAAGTTATAAGTGGACTATTCATGTTAATTAGGTCGAATTAGCAACATTTGGCTTTTTTTTTAGTTAGTTTGGACATTTTAAGGGCAAGAAGTGAGGATGTCTCACACGTCGCGCCAGGAGCAAAACCAAGACTCTAGGTCTTGACCTGGGCGCAACGTGTGAGACCATATCCAAACTAGACTAAAACACCTCCAAATCGACCAAGTAAGGAGTCAATCTTGCCTAACTCGATGAGTCTAGCATGATTTGACCCTTAAATCACCCAAATTGGACAAGTTTTGACCAAGATAGGGCAGATGTCTCACACGTCGCGCCAGGAGCAAAACCAAGACTCTAGGTCTTGACCTGGGCGCAACGTGCAAGACCTCCTAGCATTTTCTTTACCATGCCATGTCCAATTGACCTCCAGTTTGTTGCAATAGGTTCATTAGATAGTCCCAGTCATGCTCAAACCCTCAAATTAGCCTTCCAATTCCCATTTGTACCTCAATATAGGCTAGAATTGGCCAAACCCAAGAGTTTTTCAAGTCATCCAAAAATTAGGGTTTTCCCCTAGTCTATAAATAGGCTCCTATTTCTCACTTACCATCCTACAAGTTTGCTCCAGACCCTCTAGGCGATTTTCCAGCTCCCTGAGGCGCTTTTGCATCCGTTTGTTAGTCCCATCTTCTCTAGATCCATGGCAACTGCTGACTTTAGGCGATTACCATCACCCATGCAGCTGAGACCGATGTCAATACCATATTCCAAGTCTTCCAGAAAGAAATAGATGTCCAAGCCACTCTGCACGCAACCCCAGCATATAGACAAGTTTTAGCCGAGTTCCAAGCTAGTCCCTAGTGCAGCTCCCCCCTTGTACAGGATATTTTGTTCCCCGGCCATCCCTTCAAGCAGCCTTGGGTGATGTTCCAAACATTGCCAAGTACCTGACCAACAGGGCCCAGAGGTTGCCAGATTACATGGTCTTGACAGTCGACAGGACCAAGTATTTCTCCTACAACGCCGCCTTAGCAATCTTCCTTTCCCACCGTGCTGAAAACCCCATGGGGGAAACCTCTATCCCTCCCATGGAGGTGGACCTCATAGCCTCCTTAGCAGCAGATCAGCTCCTTTTGCAATACCAACAGGAGCAAGAAGGAAGAGCAGAAGACGAGGACTACATCGAGCTCGACCCAGCAGAAGAGCAGCAGTTAGCGGAAGAGGAGTTACGCAACTTCGAACGAAACCGGCAGACCCTCAGGATCGCTCCCCCACTTAGGTTAGGTATCACAAGCCTAGCCCCCATCATCATCGACGGCGAGGAGTACCTGCTCCTCAACGACATCCAGAACCTTCCCGAATGCAGGGAAAGGGAGTACCGACTCGACGAGTTGCTGCACCAACTGCGGCAATAACCCAATCTGGATGATTTCATCGTCCGGGGAGTTTCAGATTTCCCGCTTCAGGTAAGAGAAGCCGACAGGGGAGTCGACTTCAGACATCCAAGCCTACAGCAACATCAGGCAAATAATGGAAGCTCGGGACCTGGCATCTGATGAGGAGTTCTATGCCATCCAAGAACGGATGGGGATCCATGGCAAGACCACAAACATTTTGATGCCGAGCTCTTCGACACCAGCCCCCACAGAGAGAAGAGGCAGAATCGACATCAGGCGAGTTTCATCGACAATCAGGGATTATAGAGAGTTTACCGAGGTGGAGGTCGATGAATATGCCGGAAGACATAGAGCTGGCGGCCGAGGGGGCGACGAATCAACAACGTCGCACAATGACAGGTCGCTGAGATACTATCTCCCCCTGCTGCTGGATGGGAGAATAGCGGTAATACACCGCAAATTCAGCCCCAGGGGCGAAGAAGGAGTGTTCATGCTCATCGCACTCTCAGGCTTTGTGCTTGACTAGATTAGATGAGGTCAAAATTCTCAAAATCGCGTTATTCTCTCCAATTAACAAAATCATGCTTGTTTGCAATGTTAAACTTGATCAATATTTAAACTAATTCAAGAGGGCAAAAAGGGGTTGGTCAATGCAAAGTCAATATCTGGATGGATGCTTAATTAAGTTTATCTATATTGGTGCACACATGGACATAACCTCATTGGACGTGATCCCTTCCTCACCTAAGAGAATGGTCTTCTAATATTTATCATCTTTCTTCATTTCAATTAAATCATGTTTCATTTACAATCGCCGGACTGTGAGCATTGGCAACCCTTAACCAAGGGTCTGCTCCTTTGGACCATCCACCTCATCAAAATTTCCTCAGCGATTTTGTATGCCAGGTTGCAGATGAGATGGGCCGACAACAAAAGGAGTTAGGCTCGGCGTTGTGGCTGCTATACATAATCTGGAGGTATGTTTTGTCTAAGCGTGTGGTATGTTCTCCACCTCTGTCGTAAGAAAGGCCGTCCAATATCCTTTTCAACCCTGCACGAAGCTGGAATCGCTAGTAATCGCCGGTCGGCCATACGATGTCCGTTCTCGGGCCTTTATACACATTGCCTGTCACACTATGGGCTGGCCATGCCCGGAATTGTTACCTTAACCGCAAAGGGAGGAATGCCGAAGGCCAGATGCTGCCAAGTTCTGGCATCAAAGCAAGGCAATTCTGGAAGAGAGCATTGTGAAAGAAAAGGAAGTTTTCACTCAAGGCACTTTTGATGCAATACCTTCCCTACTGTTTGAAGTACATTTTCTAGGCTAGAGAGCACTGTAAGCGTTATTTTGTTTTTCATGTTTTCTTTTTTGATCTACGGCATGGATGATTAGGGCTCTTTGGTTATCTGGCCTTGAACATAGGCATGAATAGGGCTTGCCTTCGTAGATCCATGGTTTTTCTATATCTGCTCTAACATCCACCTTATTTTTCTTCAGCATTATTTTTCTTTCTTCAATATTATTTTTAGCTTGCGGGTTGAAGATTTGCAGGAGTTTCTCTTCAGTATTATTTTTCATTATTTGCTTGAACCTCGTTTAAGCTTTCGGATTGAAGATTTGCAGGAGTTTCTCTTTACAATTTAAAAGCCAGCTATTTGAAGCAAATCAGTCTAAGAACCCACAACCCGACCTTCAGCTCGACATTTATTTGGTCTAAAGTTAATTTCCCTTACAACCTTAACTCTAGGTTTCTAACTTGCAATCATTAAAATTCAAAGACAATATATACTTGATACAAACTTCTCTCTCTACTATAACTTATATGTGACCACATTCCAATTTGGTATGGAATGCCATGGTAACAGCAAAGCTAGGAGTGAGCTCCTTCAAAGGGGAACCGGATAGATTACCCCTACAATATAACAATTGTGGGCGTTTGCTTGCAATCTGGGCAAATTGCTCTAAGACATCTAGCCGGATTTATGAAGAAAGATATGGTGTCAAAGTTTCTAAAACAAGCTTCGAAACAACTAGAAGCATATCTGACAATGTACGAAGCTATAAGGATCAATAGCGTTCATAACAATGTAATGCATGCTTCAAAACAACAGAAGCATATCCGACAATGTACGAAGCTATAAGGATCAATAGTGTTCATTGCAATGTAATGCAAAGCACTTATTCACTAAATAATCGATACAAATAGTATACAAGATATTGGCACATACCACATGACAGTTCAAAGAAATGCCTACCCAATTATATTGACTTAATCAGGCATCACCTTTCTGTTGCCCGAGGGAAAGGGAGATCCATAGTTAAACCTGCCAAACAAGCAGCTTCAAACAAAATAGCAACATTAATTAGAGAAAGCAATTGTGGCATAACCAGAACATGTATAATTATGATTGTTCATAATGTCCTTAAAGATAACCTCTAGCAGCTGATTACTCTTGAAAATAACCTCGAACAACTGATGAACCTCTAGCAGCTGATTACTCTTGTAATGACGCGATGATATGCAACATTCTCAATCACAATGTGTTATAGATACAAGAAATTTATCGCGGCGGCCAAGGCCGCCGCGAACATTTCTCTTCAACTATCTCGTCAACATGTCCAAAAATATACATGATTTGGACATGTGCTTTCTCACCTTGTGTTCTAGAAGAAAATAATGTGTGACTGAGAAAGAAGAATGTAAAGTTAATGCCTTTCCAAACCTGTGAAATTAGATCCATTGTTTATTAACAAACATCTATTAATAAACATCTATTAACACAATGTTGTGAAACACACTCGAATTAGAGATATATTTGTCTCCCTATTAGTATATTGGAACCGTAAATGGTTCATAGATAGCATTCAATATGATGGATTTCTAACAACATGTATATGCTGTTATATTAATCTAGTTCTTAGACGTTAAAACTAGCAAGGCTAGTGTTGCAATATAGGTCACCATTGACAATTGGTCTAAAGCTTTTCTTAGTTTTTTCAATGATTCCTTGATGTCTTATAGATCACTACAACTTTATTGTTCAAGCAGCTAAAATTTCCCTTCCCTTTGAATTCATCTCACCCCATTGCCCAAGACTTCCCCGATGCAAGCCCTTCTTGAAAGATGCTGCTTTTTATTTACATGTTATACAATTTCATCAAACTATAAAGAGTTATACATCTAGAGTAACAAAATCTAATAGAATTATTCCATTATCTACATTTTTCTCTAGCTTAATATACATCTAGAGTCATATGCACATACTAATGTTTCATCAAGGTCCAATACAACCTGCAATATCCAATCAGTCGACTTCACAACGAATTCTCTGATGCAACTTAACCGCGCAAAAAACGGACTGAGCTAAAATTAAAACTGCCCCAAGTGGTCCTTGTAGGATCATATCCAGGGCCTTGAAGTTTTTAAATAACTATTTCGGAACTATCTGCATGAAATGAGGTGCCACTACCTAAAAGAGCCCCTGAAAACACATAAAAGAAGAGTCAGAGCAAATGAAATTTGGAAATTCCTGAGCTCACCATGAGTTTATTACAATCTTCAAGACTTCGAGGGGGTAGTAAGACTGTGCCTTGACATGCTGAGATCCTATTGAAGGTGCTCTTAGACCCCCGAATGCCAAAGTAAACTAGAAACTGCTGAACTTAGACGTCTCAATCATGTGTAAAAAAATATGAGCCAAAACCATTATCCAATGAAGGCAAGCATCCCAGATGCTGAATAAGAAGCTAACGGCTCTCTGATATTTCTCCATCACGAAAAAAAAAGAATTAAAAGGGCAAACAGGAGCCTAGGGGAAAAAACTTCAGGACGAAAGTAGTATTTTCATGTTTTGAAGGAGCAAATGGTGATGGGCATGGGTCTCACTCCGACAGGTATATTCGGAGAGGGCGGATTTGAGCAGATCCTTTGCCAGATCTAAGGCAATAACTCCTGCACTGCAGGTCATGCCTGATAGGTTATATGTAAGAGTGTCCATCCCAAGCTTAAATTTATTCACGATCATGGAGCTCAGAGATGGAACAGAGCTGTAGCCAGTGCACTGAACTACCAGAATGCCAATTTTGTGCGCAGGAATCCCTGTTTTGTGCAGCAGTTCTTCCATGACTGCCAGAAAAGCTTCATGGGTTTCTTCCTTGGCGTACTGCAGGGTCATCTGAGGCCCTTTGTCACCAAACAGACCGGGAGGAGCGTAGGTCTATGCAAGCTTGCAACTGATGGAGCAGAATCTAACCGGATCGGAGATGGTTCTGCCGCACATTTCACAGCTGCAGGGGCCGGATTTGGAAGCTCTGGATTGAGGGCGACTAAGAAGAAAAATTATTTTGGCCCCAATCGTGTAGGGCTGAATGCCGGAGACATCGAGAAATTTCTGGGAGTCGCAGATCCGAACTGTGTCCATGTGGGAAGCTCGCCGGACTTGAAGAGTTCTATGATCGCCATGCTTCTGCAATCCTTTGGAGCACAAGGGCCCTTCTTCGCAATCCAAACAGAAATGATTCCGCTCACTTTTCCCAGAAGCATGAACTCTGCAATGCGCGAAATAACACCCCGAAAGAAAGAGCTTTATCCAACCAGGCCCCTCCCGTTTCTGGATCGCCATATCCGGCGAGAACAGAGTGCAGAACAGGGCGCATGCGTCTCTTTCAATCTGGCCGCACATGTGCCCTAGAAAGCCGCATTTAGATTGCAGCGCAGAACAAAAAAAAAGGAAAAAGAATAATTATAAACTGAATTATATATGTCTTGATAAGAAATGTATTCAAAATTGCCATTTATGCAACTCGAACTATCACAAATCCCTTACTAAACAAGGGCCTAGAAGTTATGGTATATCCAACTTCACAGAGTTAGAACTAAAGAAATGTTTGCGATGGCGAAGGCCTCCGCAGCGTTTGGTCTAGTGGTAACACACTAGTTCCTTAGCAATGTGGTCTCGAGTTCGAGACCGCCCAGAATCGCACTCGGTACTGTTGGGGGTCAAATCCTAACAGATGCAATGTAAGGTGGTTGGGGGCAGGGCCCAACCGAGCAATGTAGTGTGGTGTGTGGTCACATGTCCAGTTGGATGCTGCCTAGTGGCGTGACATTAAAATACTATCTATTAATAAATTTTTTTTATATATAGTTAAATCCTTAGCCCGAAGGAATAGTATGCATTTGCTAATATGCTCCTTTAGGGGCCTGAACCTATTTAGGCCACACGTGATCTTTATGGACTAACATGTGACCTTCGAGCTGATAAAAGCACTAAGCGTGATCTGATTAGCTCAAAGTTTAGAACAGTATTGAGGCCGGAATCGCACTTGCCTTGCCCAAGTGTGATTTCGCCCTGAAGACTCCCACCTTAATTTTAAAAAGCTTTGTGCGCAATGAAGCGCTTCTTCCAGCCCGTGAAGCGAGACGAACTTCCTTCAAAGAAGCAAGCACAGCCAGATACGGTCTTACAACCCGACAACGGGAAACCCGTCCAAGAGCCCACCAAATTTATGTCGTGGAATGCCAATAGCTTTCTATTGCGTCTCAAGAACAGTCGCGAAGAGTTTTTCAATCTCATCAAACGTCTTGATCCCGATGTCATTGCTATTCAGGCGAGTTTCTAGGCCGCCATCTATCTCAAATTTTGCGGGCTTTAAGAAATGTTGCATTCAGGAAGTACGCATACCCGCAGCTGGACGTAAAGGCGAGAAGAAAAATCAGTCGGAAATGAAGGACGATACGAGTTCTGCTCGAGATGATAAGCAGGTATATTAGAACTTCTTATTCTCCTCTCTTTAGCTTGATACTTTGCATATCCCTTGCAATGGGAAGACGTATTGACGTCATTTATAATGAATGAGCAGCTGACGAAGTCATGGCAATAATTCAAAAATTGATTTGATACAAACATGCGAAAAGCATATTATGGATCTTAATAACTACTACTCCAATAAGATTCTATTATATCGACAAAGCTCTCCAAAACTCCATACTGACAGGACATAAGTACGTCAAGATTACAGGGGCACATGTGGATGATCGCTTTTTGTGGACTAGTGACAGATTAATTTGGCTCTCACCATGTCCTATGAGAATGCCGAATGGTATGGTGATAACTTTTATCCATCTATAATGCCACAGTTTGGAAGTGCAACTGTTTTTCTGGCCAATGCCATGAAAGCAGCTCTTCAAGCTCAGATTGTGTATTAGAAGGCAATTTGGGCTGAACAACATATATATAGATATGATTTTATGTTCACAAGAATATACAATCCATATCTTATAAACCTTAAAAGCTGGATATTTTGGATACTACCAGAGCATAGCAGCATGGCACTGGCATCCTGCACATTGGCATCCTGCAGGCAACTAACTGCAGTCAATACAGGTTCTGAACTTAACTGGCTAGGGAGAAAGGAAAGCAAGCAATGCCATGTGCTCTAACCTATTTTAGGCTCTTTGACCTCACAAACAGAACATTTGGATGGCGAAGGAAGGTTATTTCTCTCCTACAAGAAGTCTTGAAAGGAAGGATGGGAGACCATAAATGAGAGTATGGGGTTGTAACTAGAAGTGGCAGAGTTTTCAGCCTCGATAAGGTCTTACTGTGCCACTGCCATTGGACTGCAGAGCCATTCACATACCTAACTTTCCATCCTTACACCATTAAATCATAGTAAACTTTAGAATGGTAAACTTGTAAGAACCGATAACGAAAGAAGGTGAAGCCTTATTAATTCATGAAGAGATTAGCAATATGAAAAGGTTTAATAATTTATAATTCATGTGTTTGGCTGCTCTTATGCATCTGATTTTTCTGTTTCTTTTAAATCATAACTCGTAGGATTTGTTATTTTGCTGACAGTTAAGTATGTACAGACAATTATGCGTGCTCTATCTGTTTCTCCTCTGGTAGATTACCAAGTTTGGTGGTCTTTGGCGGATAATAAGTATGGGGGAACGGCCCTTCTTGTCAAGCGTCAGATGAAGCCAATTGCCGTAAAATATTGTTTTGATGATGTTTCAGGTATGCTATTGAAGTGTCATTGTATATGTCTGTCAATGTTAAAGAACATTTTTTGCTTGATAATGTCGACCTTAGAACATCACATTCTGTTCCTATTTGGTTCTTCCGTAAAGTGGTATTATTAAGATCAGAAGAAAGAAAAAACACTCCTCTGGGCAAAAATTAATCACGTCCTTCTCTAAATAAGTTGTCTCCTGAAGACATGAATAAAGTATCCCCATAGCGTTGAACTCAGAAAGAGATATTTTGCTGGATGCTTGTTTGTGCAATGAAGAATTTGAGGCATGCAGAATCAAGTAATATTGCCAAGGAAGGAAAAAAACCCGAGCAAACAGCAAAGTAAACTGCCAAAGCTATAATTGGAGCAGGAATATGTGATTGTGGCATCAAGTCACTGATCATTTAATTATCTGCTTCTTTTTTTCAAAATGGGGCACACAATTAGAGGTGGATTGTCTATGTGGCTTGCCAACTATATGAATATCTACAGTATTTTAAAAAGGAAAAGTGAAAGTCTCATAGATTTTATTATTCACATGCATTGCTGGTAGACTTTTCATAATATCAAATTAAACCATAGTGTTCCTTAATGTTGACGAAGAAATGTATCATATGGTTTATAAACTTTCATCATAGTATTACCACCCTAGACGATGTTAGCATTTTCTTTTGCTTTGCCATGCTTGCTTTTAGGTAGTATGCTTGATGGCGATTGCTGATGACATGACACACCCATGGATCTGATAAATCATATTAATTTCTTCATATTGTGATGACAATCTTGACATGCAGTCCTTGCCTTTTCTAATGCACAAGAAGATGAAGGAAATCCTTAGGTTAAGTCTTATCAAAACGGGCAGATATTAAGCTTCCTTGCAATCGCCCTTTTTAGCATATACACTAGATTTTATAACATCGTTTTTATTTTGGATATGTGATTAGAACAGAAACAGGCCTTTTGAAACATGAACCTGACGGGAGAGTTATCATTGCTGAATTCCAGTCTTTCCAACTTCTAAATACTTATGCACCAAATAATGGGTGGAAAGATGACGAGATGGGGTTTGAAAGGAGAAGAAAGTGGGATAAGAGAGTACTTAGATTTGTTACACAAACTTCTTCCAAGCCTCTTATATGGTGTGGGGATCTTAATGTCAGGTATGAACATAATATTGCCCTTAATACGCGTGGACTTTGTTAGTGTTGCCATAACAACTTGATGTGCAATGCAGTTAGGAGTGTGGTTTTTAAATATGACGTTCATATTGATTACATTGTAGGACAACGCCTGAGCAAATTGATGTCATTGAAAGAAGAAAGATGAACATATATATTAACTTTGTGAAGCCATAATATTACAATATGCAAGACTAAATAACAAAATCATAAAAAAAAAAAGGGAGTGGTGCCCAATACCTCTCAACTAGGCTACTTGGCCAAGGAAGATCTAATTTTGATTTTCTTATTCTTTCCTTAAAGGAGGCTTTGTTATAAATGAACTTTGATGCTTGTTTTACTCTCTCCAAACTAGTACCTTCAGGTCTGAATTATTGGAGAGATATTGGCACACACTGCTGATGATTTTTCCTTAAAAGGATCACAATAGTGAGGAATATACAAAATTTGGGCAGTCAATATACATTCTAGAAATCTGCAAGCTTTGGAGGCAAACCAGGGCAGCTTCTGCTGCAAAACCATCTGATCTATTCCTCTAAGTCTCTATTTAAAGATGCTGACTTGGGATCCCTGACAGATATGCCTTCCCTGTTTTGACTAATCTGGTGAGATTCGGTAGCTCATCATGACAGCTTGCTGAGTTTGTCTCAAAAGGCTACATGCTTCTTAAGTCTGCAAGAAACAGAGATTTACTGTTCAGCTCTGCATATTCTTCATCATTTTGTCCATTTGAACTAGGCTTACTCCAGATCATTAATGCAATGGATTGGTCCAGTTTTAAGGTCATTTCGACTTAAAAAATAGATGACTACCTGGGTCTGGGATTCTTCACTTTGAAGGATGCTCACCAACACAGGCATCCCAAATATCGTTTGGTTCCTTTTATTTTAGTCCTTACTTTTATAATTGCATTGTTGTAATTCGCCAAAAGTATCTATCTTTATCCTTTCCTTATGGATGCCTGCCTTCCCTTCTCTTAGCATTTTTGACCTTTTCTAAAGTTCCCATCTAATAAAGCTCATTATTTTTTTCTGAGAGACTCATTCAAAAAGGAACTAGGCAGAGTAGAAGAGCTAACAACAGTTCCTTTGTGTAATGGATGTCTCTATAAAGGTGAAAGACTGGCGGTAGAATGTATATAGTGGATTTAACTTAATATGTTGTAGGATCATATGGCTAGGTTGATAATTCTGGTGGATTTTGTCTAATTAAATGTGAGGCATTGTTTTCTTCGAGGCATAACCATCCCTTTTAACCATGTTCATCTTCGTAAATGTTTTCATTGGTAGTCAGTGTTTGTGGTTTTCAATGCTTGAATTATGTTTATGCAGTCACGAAGACATTGACGTCACTCATCCAGAGTTCTTTGCCACTGCTAAGCTTGCTGGGTACACGCCTAGTGAAATGGCAAGTATTTAATAGTTAATGAGGTCATTAAATGTATCTAATTTTTCAGCGCTGATTGTTATCATCATTGCTATGCACATTATGCAAAGAGTGCCAGTCAACAGGCCAAAAGGCTGGATCCATAAGGGGACTTAATCCCTCTAGGACTGTTGTAAGATTTCTGGATACGATGAAAGAGATATCTTTTTCCCTGGAGCTGGATGACAATGCTTTAAGCTAGGATTAAGGAACTTCAACACTTCCAATCCCAGAAAAACCTTTAACCTTTACGATGCGAGTCTTTTTGTCCATGGTTAGGGTGCATCTGGAGGCAAAGTATGGTAATTGTAAGCCATCCGTCCAAGCTAGAGCCATAACCGTCACTGCTCATTTTATTGCATTGGTTCCAACAAGACATGAATGTGCAATTCCTTTGATGCGTGATGGGAATAACTATTATATCCACATTTTCTATGAAAGTTCCTTCACTAACTTCAGTACATGGAAGAGCTTAGGATAGACAAACTTCGCATTGGAACAGCTTCCTCCGTACAAACATCATCTGGATGCTCCATTCACTCGCTTAGAAGGATATCAATCAGCTTATCAGGCATGATTTAGAGCAGGCTTATACATCCAATACATGGGAACTCCGAGAGGAATTCCCACCAAAGTGCAGTTTTGGGAAGACTACTTCTTGAAGATAACTGGTCATGGCGTACTTTCTAGCCAAGCAGGGAATGGTAAAATAGGAATTGCGAATTATGCCATTTTGAATCAGAAGAGCACTTGCTTTAAATCTGAGGTAGGCTCTATTGTCTCTTCTGTGAGACTACATCCCTACCAACGCTTATCAGCTCTGCAGACCAGAGATGTGTGGCCTTGTATCTCCAACAAATGACTCAACATACGAGAGACCTGCTCAAGTAACCGGATAACATAGACTACAAATGTTGACGTCATAACATGCAGATGGAAGTTACCTCCTCCTTCATCAACTATGAGAGAAACAAGACGGGAACCTATACAACCTGGGTCTTGTGGCATCTTCTTGAAGGGTCTCTAAAAGAGTCAGCTTGGCAGAATCAAATGCAGTCATTCAAAATGAAGGATGAAGCAGTTATTACGTCATATTTTGCCACTCCCGAGTGGAACATTGGGCCATCTTCTTTTTCGATAGCCAGGATCTTAAATTAGACTTAGTACATGTCTATAGGTGCATTCTTACTTACCCCTAACTGTATGTCAAGTACATGTATGTTCATAAGTTTTCCCCTCTTAACCCTTTGTCCTCAAAGATTATCTTGATATGAACGTTGCCACTGTTAGATCAAAATGAGGTTATTTTGCATAACCTTTAGAATATTCCTTTTCCAAGGATATGCTAAAGATGATTGTGATAATTTTTAGAATATGCTTTTTCTATGGAAAGACATCTCGGGGTCATGCAAAATATTGGCCTTGCCTGCCTCGAGGGTTATTTTGCATAACTCCCTCGAGGAGGAGGTTAACCTCCTCATATATTCAAGCAGCGCATCAATAAAATGTGGAACACTAAGCCAAAGAAGCGTTATTTTGGACATTCAGTGCGTTCTCAGAATGCTGCAGAGTGTGTAAGAGGGTTATCACCTGGAATGCTGTGTTTAATTCAAATCTTATGCTACAAATTCAGCTTATGATTGCCAAGACCTACATTCTGTTCGGTTGATGAATACTTCTGGAACAATGTTTTCAAACAAGGAAGCGACAAGCACTGTATGGCAAAAGCGGATTGGATAGTATCATTATCTTCAGCACTTCGGGACAATATATAAAATGTATACGTGTCGTGTATTAGGATCTCCAAGTTTGAACACAAATAGGTCACAATCTGTCTTAGTTTGGAGGGAGCTAATTGCTATGATTGCTCTCAGGGACCATTGGAGACATTTACAGGCTGGCTGGACAATTTATTGGAAGTTGTCATTGTTTATTTCAATACCTCTAGTTTGACACACGTGGCATACTTATACCTCTAGTTTGACACATGTGGCTTACTTGAACTTGTTATCTAACTGTACAGAAAAATGTAGTTCCATGCTGTTTAAACCATCTCTTACAAATGCTATCTCTTAGTTCCTTTTTCTGCCGGTGAAAATGTGGGAGAAGCTCTGGAGTTAAATAACCTAGTTTTTGTTAACTATGAAGAAACATATTACTTGCAGCAATGTCCCATTTTTGTCTGATACTTCTAATATATCAAAGACCTCATCGCCCCAGGCAGAGTAAAGATATCGGCATCATCTGGATTAACAGAAACCATTGCTTGATGTTGTGTCAAGAAGTTAAGTCCATTTGCATATCATTAGCTGATCAGCAGGCTTTACCATACTTTTCAAGTACGTGCAAAGTTTTCACAACAATTTATTACCATTCGAGTTCTTTTGAATTGCATTCACATGCCTCAAAAGATTAGTTGACAAGATTATGAAATGACAATTATTGAATTCCACAGGAGTCTTTGTAGTTCAGCCTTTGGTTATCAGCCCACCATGTAAGGGGCTTTTACATTGTTCCTTTATATTTGCGGCTTCAAGCTCGCCGAAATGCCAGGGACTCTTGAAAGAATTCTACAATCAGTTCTTCATTGACTTCAAAAGTGTCAGCTGATTTTGTCAAGACGCGGGTGTTCTTTTTAGGTGCAGATGTTCTTCTTATTTGAATGAGATCGGTATGCTTTCAGGAAGAGTTTAATGGCTACTTTCTGCTGCATAATTGATGCTAAATGAAGTCATCTACTGCTGCACATGATGGATGAGATTTGATCTCAGGGAGAGATTATTATCTCATGTAGATTTTATGGTATTTTGAAGGTTTGTACAGGTCTGAGGATGTGTACAGGTTTGAGTTTTTGTACAGGTTTGGATTCTCACACATAGAGTTTCAGGGAGGGTGTACATATGCACATATACTTGTACATGTATCTGCATGTCTACGTGTACAAATACATGTACACATGAGTGCCTATTTATTCTGTAACATAACAGTTATCAATTGAACCAGTTCATCTCATTTCCCTTTCTCTTTGCATCTAGTTTTGACCTGTCTTTGTGTAGATCTATCCTTGCCTATGGTAAACCTGTTTTCTTGCTTGTGTCTCTTCGTTTTGCTTCTAGTTTTTAGAACTATCAAGAAATTTCACTTGCACTTTCTGAAGCCAGGTATGATGTCTCTATTGCTGAGATATGATGGATAGGGCTGCGCAGTGATAATTTTGTTATTTTGCAGGACATTGGACAACCAGGCTTCACTCGTGGTGAGCGGGAAAGGTTTGCAGAAATCATGACACGGTACAATAAAAAAGTAGCTACTCTTGGTTTTAATCTTTCGCATAATGTGTGTGCATAATCGTCTCTTTTGCATATGACAAATAGCATAGGTGATTACTTGGCAGGGGCAATCTAGTGGACACTTATAGATGTCTACAAAGAGAACAGGATTTTGATTCCGGATTTACATGGTCTGGAAACCCAGTCGGCAAGTACGTGCTAATTTCAGGCAGTTTTTCATTCGTATTGATTCCTTATAAGTTTGGAAGACGCAATGGAACACCCGTGTTTTACACGCTAAGTGCTTGAATTTGACATTGGAGATATGATCTTAAACAGGTATCGTGGCAAGCGAATGAGGATAGACTATTTTCTTATTTCGAGGAGTCTGGTCTCAAGGTTAGTCAGCAGCAAGATACACGGGCATGGGATTGAAATGGAAGGTCTTTCTCTCCATCTCTTTGTATATATAACAATTAAGCATGGAGCATTCCTTATGGCCAAAATGACGTGTTTTCATTTTTACTTCTAGGCTATTATGGAAGTGATCATTGTCCAATCACTTTGGAACTATCTCCATCGAGTTTATCATAGAAACTCAAAAGAATGCCAGCATGTTTGAAGCAGTAGGAATCAAATTGAAATGTGTATTTGTATCCTCCTGATCGGAAAAGGTCCCGACCCCGCTCCGGTCTCCATTATTAATATTGGTCCTTAAGAGGGCTTGCCGATTGAATTATTGTTTTGTCCATGGATCTGTTTGTAAGCAATTTAACCCTAGCTGCTGAGAATGTGCAATGTCTAGGGGTCATATAGCTAACTACGAGCAAGCTTTGGAGGTTGAGGTGTGAGATTGACTAAAGACCTTAGCTAGTAGTTAGTGATAGGAACTGTAATCACAATGCTGCTTGTGTTGCTTAAAGAGCAAGACATTAGCTTTTCCTGTAAATTTTATTAAGTTACAACAGAGGGTGGTGCATGACTTATACTGAGTTTCTCAACTACTGCAATGGTTGGTTCACTAAACCATTGCTGATCTAGCCAAGTCATACTGTAGACAGTGTTGGCAAGCACATGCACGTTGCACGAACAAGCGATAAATTGGAATTGCACATAGACCAAGAGACGTATGAATTGTCTAACAGTATTTTTGTAGACATTGTTCGCAATTTCTTTGTCGTGTCCTCTGTCACAACTATTTTAGAATCTGATATTTATCACATTTGGATGTTTGTGGGCACAAATGGTATGAGCATCCACTATCTTTATTTTAGATTAAGAAGTTTCTTCAATACTTGTGCCGTTGATTTGATAATAAATGTCATGGGAGATAAACACACATGAATTTTATTTTACATTTTATGCTTTTTTCTGTTGTTGCAGAATAGATATATAGAGGAGCTATAACATTTGAATAAAGTTGATAATAAAAAGAGCTTGAAGCACAATTCTTAGAACTCTATAAACAAAGATGAGAAGATATCTAAAGACAAAATAAAATAACGAAACCTTGAGATTGAAACATGTATATACACAATTTCTCAAAACCAATGCCAGAGAGGTTTGCTAATAACTAGTAGAATAAGAAAAATAAAATAAGAATCAATGCATTTTCTACAAGTAGAAAAGATCAATGTTTTTCATCATTAAGAGAATCAACGGAGATGACCTATCCAATGTTCTAAGTGGGTTGTTGTGATTTGTGTGTCTGGCATCTATCTGGTTGTTATGACCTATCCAATGTTCAAATGGGTTGGGTTGTGATTTGTATGTTTGAAATCACCATGTGGTTAGTTATTGCGTCACTAACGGTAGATCATCCACATGATTTGTATTACATTGTAAATTTCCATGGATACATTTTTGCATGTATGTTGCTAAAATCATGAAACGTGAGTCCACAACCAACGTAATAATAGAAGCATCTTAGGCTAATATTAATATTATTCCATGCTACAAAGGCAATAAAGGAGTAAAAAAGATAAAAGGATGAAATCACTGTAGTGGAGGTACAGCACTGAAGTTGATGAAGTTCTTCAAACGACGAATAGTAGAGCGATCCATGAATAAGGACTTGGCAAGGATGTCGTCACTGATACCACTACCGAAAAGGGATTCACCGGTGATCTGGGTAAGGGGATGCTGGCTATTAAGGGTAGCGATAATGATGGATCTGGTGGAACCGACGTTATACTGGAAATGGACGAGGGCGCGGGGGAGGACAGCGATATCACCGGCCTCAAGGATCTGGGTAAAGAGCTTGCCACTGGAGGACCAGATGCCGTTCAAAACGGTGCCTTCTAAGACGTAGACCAATTCGGTGGCCCTGGGATGGGTGTGGGCGATGACGGATCCTCCGGGGCCCATGTCCAGCCTCGTTGCAGCCATGCCCTGGTTGTTCACCCCCGCCCACGTCCTCTCCGACCCGAAATTTGCTATCGTCCTGTATGGCGATGCCGCGCTGAATGGCTTCACCCTCAAACTGAACCCCCTGTACGCGAAATCTTCGTCCACCACTTCCGACCAGTTCTTGCATGGCCACCCGTTCATCTCTAGCCTGTTTGCCCCCTTGCTTAGATCCGCTATGCAGTAATCCTGTAACGGATCTGGATCCATTGCCCCCGCTATCATCAGCCTTGTTAATCCTATCGCTATTGCCGTTGCTATTGCTGCCGCCTTCATTGCCATTTTTGAGGAATTGATCGATGCGTTTGGTATTTGTTGGGTTTCTGCTGCTAGATTACTGCAGTTGCTGGATTCGGTGTGTTGAATGAACGTCTCTCCCGCCGTGTTAAGCATCAGTTCACAATCTGACCTGTCGTTCCCAAAAATTTATCCCATTTTTAGTACACGACTATCGCCCCCAGATTTTTCCATTTCTGCCCACATCGATATTTCTGTGTTTCTATTCAATAATCCTAGGATACAGTTTCCAGCAAAAGATTTAAGAAAGATTGGAGCAGCAAAATCTGCATGAAACATCCAGGTGTGTGCATAGGTTGGTAGTGAATATGTGTTTTACATTCCTCCTCAAGACAGGTGTTCTTTTGAGCAGATGGTCCAGAATAATGCCGACAGTGTGACTTCACATGTTCAGATTGTGTATGCTTATGGTGCTGCATTAACAGTACAAAAGCCAGCAGCAGTTATTTTTTCTTCAGTCTTGATGGCTACCACCTCAAGTTCAAAATTGTATGCCTCTATACCACATCACAGTGAAAAATGTATTGCATGGTCTTAATTTGCAAAGCACCGAAGTTTGGATCATGTAGAACGAGTAACACACATTGCCATAGCAATAGTTATTTGCCCATTGTGAAAAATAGGGATGCTAACGAACAAGAGAATTCGCATTATGATGAGCATTGAAAGTTTAATGGATGAAGTTGATTGCCACCTCGTTAAGGGAGGGTGCCCCACTTTGGCACACTTAAAGAAAAGAACATCCATTTGGAGACCTTTCCCTAACCCAAATGACCTGCTAAAAACATCAACAGATACATTAGAAAGTTAGCTTTAATATGATAACAAAAAAATGGAATAAAAATTAGAAACAAATGCTCAATTTTGCCCTTGAAATAGGTAGGTTCATGGACCCCTTATGGCACAAGGGGGCCTACGATGGCTCAACAGATTGTGGCACACATGCAGCTCGTACATGGTTCATACAGGAACCAAGTTGGCTGGCCCCAGAATTCTGCACAAAGGGTTACATAATTCCAAGTGACATTTGCCTCCAAAAAAATAAAACAAACAACAAATGGCAAAAACGTGTCATTCCCTAAATCCCCAATAGCTTCAGATGCTCATAGGCCTTAGCCCTATAAACATCATCAAGGCACTTAATCTTTTTGCAAGGTGGCTCAGAATCATCACTGGTAGCCTGATTCTCCAAGTCCAAGCCATGGCATACATTCATATCAACTTCCCGACCATGGTATCCATCAGGTTCAGACCAGTAGTCTGCTGCCCTCTCTTCCCAAGGGTTATCTCCTTCACATGCATCCTTACTTACATTTTTCAGCCTACGTGCATTTCTATGATCCCATGAACACTCATGGGTATCCTTCAAACTGCAAGGGAAGCAAGTTTCGTCACTAGAGTAAGGGTCTTGGCTATCTTGAAGTGCATGTCCATATAAAAATGCATGATCAGGGATATTAATATCATTGACAACAGGTATATCAGGATTAGTTGCAGCAGGTATATCAGGATTAGTTGCAGCAGCATATTCTTCTTCTACATTTTCATAATGCAAACCTGTTATGACATTGGTAGCAGCAACATTGGTATTCCTTCCCCTAATTTTGGACAATTTTGCTTTGGCCCTTTCCCTAGCCTTGACTTGCTCAAAATTCAGATCTTTTTCCTCTCCAAATAATTCAAGAACAGTAAACCTACACTTACCTGCACCATGGTCTTGAAAGTATGCAGATCTGAACCTTGTGCTCCCCTCCTCGTATACTTGATCAGCTTTCTTCTGGGCTGCCTTAGCTGCCTTAGCAGCAGCCTTCTCTAAAGCCTCTAGCTCTTTGGCTTTCTTTCTAGCAGCCTGCAATGCCTTCTTCTCTTCCATCTTCTCTTGCCTAACCCTGGCAGCTTCTTTGTTGAGTCTATCTTGTTCAATTCTAGCAGCTATCATCTCATGGGAGGTAACAAACAACCTCCCTTGCAATGCCTCGGGTAGTTTAGACCTTTTGGCCCTTGGCAATGCACCATGTTGTGCATTAGTATTCTCCCTAGCAACAGTAGGAGGTGCAATAGGAGGTGAAACAACAGTAGGAGGAGCAGTAGGAGGTGCAACATTAGGTGGAAGTGGATGCTCAATGGGAACATTAATAACATGTTCAGCAAGGTCACATTGTTCTGCCAAAGGAGCAGCCAATTCATGCAAGATTTGAGCAGCCAATTCATCATTTTCATTACCTTCTTCTGCCTCCTCTTCGGAATCAGCAACCACCACATCATTGGCAAGTGGATCAGGAGAGACTGCCCTATCATTGAAAGGCCATATTCCAGTCTTTGCAAAACCTGCCAAAATATTAGATTGGGTTAAGGAATTGCAGCCAAATCCTCTTTAGAGGGCTCCTTAAGTCTGTTTGTGTGCATGTACCTTCCCCTCAATTTCTTGAAGGCAGTTTTGAATGGGGAAAAACAAGCAACGTCAAGTGGTTGCAACTTGTGTGATGTATGTGGAGGCAAAAGTAGGATATGCAAGCCAATGTCTCTTGCATGTTGAATTGCACTCAATGATACATGAGAGCCATGCCCATCACATATCAATAAATGTGGCTTATCAGGACTAATACTCCCTGGTACATTCATTGCAAAGTGATCCAGCCATGCATCCCACAAAGGATTAGTTATCCAAGCCTTTTTTTGGAAAGCCATAGCTGCCCCTGGCTCGCAACCAGCCATCAAGTCCCTATCCCTTAATCTGGTCCCTTTGAATACATATAAACAAGGCATTCTATATCCGGATGCACTTACACATGATAAAACAGTAAGCCATTCTCGACTTTTGGGGATGGTCTCGTGGACATTCCTTATACCTTTCTTTACTAAAATTCTCATTTCTGTCCTGGCACCAGCTTGCACGCCACTTTCATCACAGTTCCAAATTGTATTTGGCTGGAAGTGGAATTTTGCATACAATTCCTTTAGGGTAGAGTAGAACTCATTAAGGTTAGTGGAGGACATAGCCTTCACTCTTTGGACCTCTACACACTCAGCAGACCTTAGGCTCAAATTGGGATATCTCTCTTTGAATTTCCTCCACCATTTTTTACCAGGCAAGCCATCCTTGAAGCAAGTACATTTCACTTACCCTTTCCCTTAGCAACTCTAGAGTAACGCCTCTTCCCTCCTTAGCCATCTCCATGCACCAATTGACAACATCCTCCTCTTCCTCCTTTGTTAAACCTTTAGGCTTGACACCAAATTTCACTTCGGTCTGCCCATTTAGCCACCTTCTAAGAGTAGTCAATGGGATTCCATAATGGGCTGAAGCTTTTCTCATACTAAGGATTCCATTATCTATGGCATCTATAGCTTCATTCATGGCATCCATGGTCCAACTACCCCTTTCCATTGATCTGATTCTCTTCCCTCCCAATGCATTACTCTCTGATTGGCTATACAATAAAGTGGACTTGCCTCTACTGTTCTTGACTGGAGGCAATGGAGGATCAGGCAATGGAGGCACAGGATTAGGGACTGGAATCTTTCTACCCCTCAGTTGCATTGCAATGGCAGGAGGTAGGAAATGATCTTGAATGCTTTTTCAAGAAAAGCCTGGAAGGAACCGATACAGGGTAATTGGCTTGATTGATAGAACTGAGCAAGAGAATGCAATTGCTTGCCCTCTTATGTGCACAATTGGAGGGAATACACATTACCTTGGCGGGAATCAAAGAAGCCAGCAAAGAATCGATTTGCAATTGGAAGAGCATGTCCCATGCAAGTAAATGGCGCCAAAAAGAAGATGTTTCTGGAAAAATGTGGCAAAAAGATCTTCAGATCTGCATGATTTTGCCGCCAATCTTAGAAGAGCTTACATGCAAAAAGGGCAAAAAGTTACCAGTAATATCTGCTTCCAAATCTCCCAGCCACGAGCCAAATGTAGGTCAAATGCTGTGCCAGATAGGTCTTCGTTTGTGTGGCTGCAGTCCTTGTGTCCATGGAGGAGGCCATGCCGAATACAAAGGGATTGATGCTGTGCCGTCCACCCTAAGAAAAGGGACCGTGGAAGAACAAAACCTAATCCATTCTGGTAATGCCTTTTGTGCCTATTAGGTAACAGAGGAGTGCCAAAAGCGGCACACCTGGGCCACAGTCGTCCCCATGTGGCGTCAAAAAAGGGGCCCTGTTCCAAAGTGGGGCACCCTCCCTTAATGCGAAACATAATAGCACAATTAAGGATAAGCTTGGATACCACAAAATAAACCTTCAAAATTCACAATTAAAATTGGTATTTGATATTACATTCTTGTTACATTAAAAAATCAACTCAAAATGAAAGAAATGTTGTACTTCCCAAAATCAACTCAAAATGAAAGAACATAAAAAGGAATGTTGTACTTACCGTCTAAGACATGAACACTTTTACATCAAAACATGCAACAAAATATAATTGGCAAGGCATAGATGCACACGTTTTACATCAAAAAATGCAGCAAAATGTAATTGGCTAGGTGTTACGTATAAGATGCTTCACATTTCTTATGCCTTGCAAATTTTTTCATTTTTCTTTTATGCTTTTCTGACATTGCCCTCCTTGCAACAAACATTAAATATGATTCCAAACTTTTAGGACTTAGAGGTTATCTTCCTTTAATTTTGGGAAAGAACGCCTTGCCAAAGTAATTTTAGAATCCAAAACCTTTTGGCCAAAGAGCAAGCAAATGGCACTTACCATCTTCAGCAAGTATTTGATAGGCCATCATCATGTCCTCCTTTTGGCCATGCTAAACTTCGTAGAAAGAATGCTTTTATGACATACATTTGCAAAGGCCTAGTAGCACAAGAAATAAATAATCTGCATACCAGATAGAAGTTTCTTAACAATGATAAAGATAAAATCGAAAAGCCATGTAAAGTTCAACTTTTCCTTGCACAAATACAGAGGGCAGGAATCTCACAAATTTCAATGTCTGAAGAGAAAAGTAAAGACACCCCAACCAACATTGATTTATGGGTTGCCATGGGGCTTTTGCACATGTATTTTTTGCCTATCATGTATTGCATTTCATGCACATAAAGCTTTTTGTAGAAGATTCTTAACAGTGATAAATATAAAGTCAAAATGCAATGTAAAGTTCAAATTTTCATTGCACAATTATAGAGGGGAGAAATCTCATAGATTTCAATGTCTAAAGGGAAAAATAAGGACACCCCAAAATAATGCTCACTCGAAAGCTCAGATATAGTTTTATTGACATAATCAGATATGCAACCTCAAAATCTTGATTACTAAGGATCTGGACAGGATCGACACTATGCACAAGTCTGACCTCTAATTTAATTGACAGACTTCGTAGCATGTATTAGCACATCTTGCTAGCAATTAGGCAGTGGAGCCCAAATTTCTCATCGTATAGGAATAGAGTGCATAGAGTTTGCAACATTGATTTATGGGTTTCCATGGTTTAAGCTTTTGCATATCTATTTTTTGCCTGTCATGTATTGCATTTCATGCCTTTTGGGTAATATGGGGATTTTTAAACTAAAGGTTTTGGGCTAATAATAACAATTATTTCCTGTTTAGAAAGCTTAAGGTAAAATGGTTATTTCACATGTTCCCTTTATCCTATCATATAGGACTTCCACTTCCAACCGTGTTAATAAGAACTTGATATTTGGTTAAAATTTCCAAGAGCTATAGAATCTGTGCTGCTTCCTGCAAAAGCATTCATGCTCAAAGCACTCTACATGTTTATTTCGAGATTTGAAGCACCTTCACGTCCTCCAATAGAAGACTGCCAACCACACAACAAAGGAAATTCCCTGAAATCAAATGCTGCATCCTCACTTGCATCTCATCGCTTGCCAAACCCATCCCACCAAGTTGTCTATTTTTAGATAAATGATTTCTTTGCATTTTAGCACCAGGGTTGGTGTTGAGTTTATCTTGGTTCTAGGGAGTGAAGTATTTTCCTCTAGCAAAGGCCATTATTGGAAGCCTTGGCTTTACGACTTGTTGAATTGATTGCAGCTCTAAGTAGTCCTCCCAGAAATGCAAGGCTTGATGTAGATGTATTAGTATGGAGATATGGAATAAGAAAGTTTTGATGGCACTATTTTACGATCTTTCCCCTTTTATTTATAGGTCAAGTTTTAGCCAATGCTTGATTTACGGGCCCTCAGCTTAAAGAGCTACCAGATTTAATACTTTATACAGAACTTGGCCACCAGAGTGGATTTTTTTTTTGACTTCCCTTGCTTCTGATATTTTCCCTTATTTATCTTGGTCTTTTCTGTTTAACCTAGTGTTTTATGTGGCCGTCATCCAGAAATAGAGGATGCCAAGTGTAGCTTACTAGAATTTTCTAAATACGCACATTGGGTTGTTCTTTATGGCCCCAGATAGGGTAAAGTATGGCATTTTCATTCCATATTCTTGACCTTCTTATCTGCGTTAATAAGGTGCAATTTGTTTTTAAGTACGAATTCCATCTGAAATATCTCCGAAGAGTTCATTTTTATTTTGCATTTTTGTGGCCATTGCAAGAGCGTGGTTTTGCGGCAAGAGCTGTTAAATGTGTTGGATAAAATTTCAAGCCTAATATTAACACGGATTTTTTAAGAACAGGAACTGCTATCTTGATAGGGCTGTGACAACCTATAGCACAGAAAAATATAGCCATATTGTGGATCTATGCCATTTCACAACTTTTAATCTCTATATTCGGTACATCTGATTAACTGTTTGACATATATTTTCATTTTTTATAATGGACATCTGCTTATTGTGTCATAGTGACCAATGGGTCTCTTGGTTTATTCTACTAGCGATTTTTATGAACGAACAGGCTTGAAATTGGTACTTCTATATTCATACACGAGAATTAGGATGCCAGCACAAAGGGGGGGTTTGAGTATATATTTACTTCTGTAACAAAACATTTAAAAACCTTTTAACTCAAATGGGTACCTACTCGTTATTAAAAACATAAGATTTTGCTAAGTGGTAACACCTTTGGTTGTTCAAACACTCTAATGACGAGGTGCAAATTGAGATCGTTTTTAATATTAGAAACAACTCCTGCAGAAACAACTCCTGTTACGTTAATATTCTTAACTCACTTTATCATCTTTAATAACTTCTATTACATTAGAATCTCTAATCCTCTTTGTTATCCCCGATTACAGGTAATAAGCGAGCTAGAGTTTGTTATCCCTAATTAGAGTAGTGAGTGATCATCATGGCTTTGTTGGTAATCCCAACAATGTATCCATTTGGCGTTTGTCGGCTCAGTAGCAAAGCCTATGTAACATATCAATTCAAATGTATGGTTCACATTGTGATTTGAAAATTTCAAAATGTTGTTTTGCACCAGTTGGATCCTAGGACATGTGTGGTATTAGAGAAGGTGCATTTTTTTCGATGATGTGAGGTAAGAAGAAATAGACAGAAAAATTCTTACTAAATGAAGGCAAAATTCCACATGGTTATCTTGGCATTCCGGCACCATAAATTTTTCCGATTCATTTTGCATTTTTTTAAGTGCATATTACGCGACAATTAGATTAATGTGAAGGCAATTAGATTAATGTGAAGCCTAATTATATGAAGTCTTCAGCAAATGTAGATATTTTGTTAAAAACATTGTTGACCATATTGTGAATGTCCATATTTTGTTGCAACTTAACATTTCGAATATTGCATGGTTTGAGTGCTTGCTCTAGTGCAAGGCAACATATATACAAAGTGCATGGCAACACCAAGCCGGGACATTCGTCAATCTCTATTTTTTTAGGGTTTGACCGAGGCAATGATGATGGCTTTGGTCGAGGGTTGATTATTGGTTTGATCGGAGGTTTGACCCAAGGTTTGACCAAAGGGCAAATTCGATTATGTGTAGGAGCATTAACAAATTAGATTATGATATCAGAGCATTTGTCAAGTAAATATAATTCAAAACACAAGAACAAAGACAATATGCATAGTTCAATCATACGACGAATATCACTATCATAATCACATGCAGGAATCTACAATAACTTTTCACAACCATAAGCAAGGAACTTGTGTAAGGATTTGCACTACCTACTTTCAAGCGCTCTTGCGAGTGTGGGCGAAATCAACTTCAACTGACATGCATGAACAATGCAAGCTTTTTTCGGGTAGAATGAGGCTTTCTCTAAAATCCTAACACTTCTATCCCGAGAAACGCGTGAAGATGCTCGCCACATCGTGGGTTGACCAACGATTTTCTTAAGGAATGCCATAGTGCTAGGTTCTATATCTTGAACATGCAACACATTCACGACTATGCTCTATCTAGCAAAATATTGTATCATCAATGCTGGGGAATATTATTACAGCCGTACGATATCCAATTTTTTTTTTCCTTATATTTTAAATTTTTTTAAAATAACGAAACTCAGATATAGACGGTTACGCAAACTTTGCCATGTGCAATCTTAAACATTAAATCCCTTGCGTCATGCAGTTCCCAAATTTAGAGCTTGATCTGAACACCATATGGACTGCATTTATATTTACCGTGACGTCCTTTTTGAGACCCTCAGGTCTATAACAACATTTATACATCTACTCACATGCAAAGAAACCTAAGAATCTTTAGCTCGCCATCAAAGTGTGTCTGGATAAGGGTATCTAGGAGAACTTATATGGAGTCTTAGGGAATTTAAAAAGATCTTGAGGAGGATCTAACAAAATCTTGGAGAACGAATGGAATCTTCACTTGGTCTTGGGGATTTAAGGGAATATTTGTGGAATCTAGGCAAATCTTTGTGAAATTTTGAGGAATCTAAAGGGATCTTTAGTAGATCTAGGAGAATTCAAGGACTCTATGGGAATCCTAAAGAATCTAGGGGACTATTAAAGAACCTTGCAAGGCTAACTTTGCACAACCTTTCATAATACGTATCCTATATTGTGAATAAATATCGTGTCTAAATGAACATTACGTAGTCTTTGATCGGTCTTTGGCTGACATTCTAAGTGAGAGTTTGACTAGAGGTTTGACTTTGAAGGCTTCTCACATGTCAAATTCATGTAATAGGTCGGATTTAAAGAGTAGAAGATGTCAAGTTAACAGATTGATGCAACATTTGACTAGGTGTTGATAGAGAGTTCACCATAACTATCAATTTCACTTTAAATTAAAACCTTTATAATAATCAGTCGACTTTGTACAACATTGACTTTGAGTTTTTAGCAAGCTACCAGTCGACTTGATATACTCCCTCATAGTACAAAAACTTGTTTATATATACATATAAAGCATGGATGCTTGACAATCCTGATAACACACATCAGGTATTTAAACATGTCAGTAAGAAACATACAAGAGGCTTCTTGGGTGTTGGATTTTTTGCCTCTATACGTCTCCTCTCACATTCAACATCTGGCTACACATATAAATATAAGATATATAAATCAATATTATTAAGTAAACCATACTAGAACATGATAATTGAGAAACCAAATTAAGCAATCTGCATGGAAGACAAGGGGAAGTATTAGTTTTAATCACTGAAAACATCAAAACCATTTCATGTCTTTCAAATAAACGAATCAAGGAATGACCTTATGATCGACTGTCAATTGACTGGCTTGTTCATCTCTGCATAGTACAACATGTGCATCACCGATATTTGCTGCAACTAGAACTTGTTTGCCCTCTAAAACCAAAATTTAAGTAGCCAATCAGACAATATAAGCATAGAGGAAAGGTTATTTAAGTAAACCTCTTGAAGGCAGTATCAGTGACGTTGCAGCTGTATCATGCACCTAGGAAACCCCCAGGTTGTGCCTGTTTTCCACGAAATGTTAAATACAAGCCATTATAATGCTTCTATGACTCTTGTCATGGTATACAGAAGAATATAATACCAAAGAAAGTTGATCAACTTCGAGATATACAAGTCTTATTACTTTCATCAAGTCAGAATCTGCACCTACACCCACATGTTAGTTCAGCAAAGGAGGCCATTGTGAAATAACATCTAGAAATCAAATGAGTTTGCTGAGAATGCAAGGAGACATTTGCCAAGTAGAATGACCATATGTTAACTCATTAACAATCTCATTGTAGGTAGAGAGCAAAGGACTCGAAGGTCCATATATATTGTGCTCACGTGCCTGTTGTGATGATATACTCGACGAGATTATAAGTTGCTGCTAAGCTATAGACTTCCTGTAATAATTGCACAATAAATAAAGTTTATGGGATTTCCTAATTTTTCTTGATGAGAATAAATAAGAAAGACTATTTGAGGACGGAGAAGAAGCAATAACGCTCTTCATATAGAATTCTATTTCGTCCATGAACCTACCATTATTACTATAAAAATCATGAATCTTGTAGAATGCAACATTTCTAGCTCTAGGGGGTCCAAAAATGCTAGACCCTAGCAATTAAGCACGTCCTGGACATATGTGCTGGGAAAACTTCATATCCATCAGTCATTGCCCTTCAATACCCTGCACCGTGTTTTTTTTTCCCGTGCAGCGGGAAAGCAAAAGCAAGAATGATCTGGAGCGGTTTGGAGCTCCTGGAATGGAAATTTCTGCAGCCACGTCATCAATCCAAAGAAATTCGGTTTCTTTCAAGGGGAAAAATTGGGACGAATTTCCATTTCATTTTATGTGTACGTTTAATTACAAGAGACTGGAGAGCCATGGATTGGGAGCAATCTTTCCATGAATCCGTTGCCAGAACTAGTTCTGGATTGGATTGTGAGGAGCTATTCTCCAATCTCCATTATTACAAAGAGCTAACTCTTGGATTTCACGGTATTTGCTCAGGTTTGGCACAGTCCATTCTTCAAAAGAAAGCCAATCCCAACCCTAGGATTCCTGCCAGTGAAATGGGTCATGAAAATGATAATGGCTTTGGTGCTCAACATGCTCAAGAATTTGCTGATGCTGTTGATGTAGACCTTTCTAGTTCATAGTTTGATACTATAAATTGCAATTGCAATTGCAATTGTGATGCTGAAAGAAAATGTATTCAAGCAGAAAAGAAGTGGATTTGGAGACAAAAGAAGAAAGAAAGGCATGCTAATAAAGAAAATCAGTCACCAGACAAAGTAAGCAAGGTAAGCATGCGAAGAAAGCAACAATTGACAAAGAAGTTGGTTGATTCTGTGGAGAAAGCAGTAAAAGAAATATGTGGCGGCCTTCATCCTGTAGACCAAGTTGAGGTATCTCTTAATGCTATTAGAAAAATCAATCTTCTTGATGAGAAGGCTATTGCTGATTACAAAACAGTCAAAAAAGTTGTGGAAAATTTGAAAAACTCGTTTGAATCACATAAATTGGCAAGGAAGACTGACGTTCTGAGAGTTAGAAGTGCTGCTATGGTTTATATCGTAGATCCCAACATTAATTGTTCAGCTGTTTCTAGAACATTTAACTTGAGTAGAAGCATAGTCAGTACAACAAGAAATAGAAGAGTCTTTGCTGAAGAAGGTGCAGGACCATGGTCTATGTTCACAAGAAGAGTCAGGAGTGATAGATTTTCGGATGAGATTAGGAAAATAGTTGGACTGATAATACCAGGGTTTCATCCAACAAAAAAGATGTCTTGAAAATAAGGATTGCACGAAAACAAAAGGTGCTTCATCCTTTGCATTTCTTGGAAGAGACACAGGTAATACCTCTACTTTATATGTTAATTATTTTGATAGCACGTTTCAATTGTTGATGATTATATTTTCTGTTGCAGGTGGCTTTCTTTCAACGTTTCAAGAGAGACCATGCTAAACTCAATATCTCATTGACAACATTTCAAGCTTTGAAACCAGAATTTGTTAGAAAGATCAAAGATTCGAGAGACGTGTTGTTATGTTCATCATATGAAAATGGACTACATCAGGTTAGCAATTAACAAAATTAGGAACGATTCTCGGATTCATGGTGCTGATTGCACATGCAAGTGTGTCGTATGTGGTCCTGGGCCAACTTGTTTAGCTAAGCGCAGTACGTACATGTCTACGAGTGAGTTGTGGAGGTCGTTGACTTGTCCTAAGGCTGAATCTGAGGAATGGTACAAGCATGAATGCTTGCTGCTTCAATGTAAGAAGTGCAGCCCATCAAAGCTTCCCGTTTGTCCAAAAGAGAAGAAAGACGAGCACTACATGATTGATTGGAAAACATTTGATCAGGTACCCTCCTAAATTTCTAACTTTCTTATGTGTTCTATTATAATGATGCTAAAGGGTTAAAATAAGTTGTTTACATGCTTGATTTCCATGTACAGTCATATGCATAAGCTAGTTTGTTGCTGGTGTATTTTGATAGTATTATGATATGATAGATTAGATTTCAGGGTGGATTCTAGTGCATAGGTTGGTAGTCTAAGTTGCTAGTTTCGCTGTTAGAGGTTGGTTGCCATAGATGTATTGCATTGCATTGGTTGGTAGGCTACTGAACATTGGTTGGTAGGCTGCTGAACAACCCACTTGATTATGTACAGTGTGTACACATGCATGTGTTGATGGCTTAAATAGATTAACAAGGCTGAAATAGTGATGCTCAGCTCAAATTTTCCTATACAGTTCCAGGTTTTATTTTAGATTGACAAAATGGCCTTGCCTTATGTACATAGCTGCTTGTTTATCAATCATGATAATCAGAGAAGGGCTTTCAACATAGAATAATGATAAATGCTATTTATCTTGACATCATTGCAAGTAAGAAAAAGAGGATGGAGAGTAGTTACTGTAAGGAAAAGATTTGTTTGTATTCTTCTGCTGCCCTGAACTGTTCTCTTCAGTTTTTGGTTTTTTAATCTCTGATTTCAGACATTTAATATTGAAAGCGTCCATGATTTCTAGCATTGACCATATTTGCCTTTTGTATCTCTGTTAAGAATCAGGCTAGGATGAAATAAAATAGTATATGAATACTCAATATGTGGCACTGCATTTGCTGGCAAAGGTGCAGTACAGTCTCCATCAATAATATGTCAATGTTTCTGCTAATACCTGTCAAATGTAACTTCTTTCAGTTGGTCTCCGTGGACGATAAAATCATATTCTATTCTATTCTTTATTAGGTCTATATAGTATGTACCCTTCTCCAATGCTAATGCCATGCATCTGTAAGCTTCTGGTACTTGTTCACTATTTATTTTCGTAGCTATTTAGTGCATGCAGGGCCTGATACTATACAGTTAAGCCAATCAGTGATGTGAAATAGGATATTGCACAGTTAAGGAAGTTAATGAAGCCAGTTATATAAAGGTGATTGTAAAGGTGATTGCTTGGGCTGCGAATCGTGGTCTAGGACGGGTTGACAAGAATGATTAAATAGAAATAGTTAAGGTCTTGCTTTATGGTGGGAAATGGAATACAGTCCGGAAATGAATGCTATGATATGCTAATTTTGCTTATTGCTACAATGATGCATTTGTGTGCTCTTCTTTCTGCAAAATGCTTATGTTGACTTTTGTCAAACTGCAGGTCCATGACCAAGTTGAACACTTTGATGATAAGGGGGCCTCCAAAAGTAGGAAGAAACCTGTGGTCAAACTTGCATACAAGACCACTAGCAGTGCAGTTATGCTGCAGCAGGCCGAAATTGTTTTGAAAAACTTTATACCTCATAACTACGAGGCCAGATGACAGGCACAACAATTTAGGAATTGTCTTGCCGCATTTCCAGAAGGTACAGTATCTCAGTGATCGACTTCGCTGAGAACTACACCTTTAAGATTCAACAAGAGATTCAGAGCTTGCATTGGAGGAACGACCAATGCAGCATATTGGTCCACATCACCTACAGACATGCTCCTAGAGTTGATGCTAGTCCCGTGAATGAATCAGAAAGAATGATAATAAAAGAAACACATTTTTATATTAGTGATGATCGAGAACATGATGTATTGTTTGTGCAGTACTGTCTAGACCAGCATGCTAAATTCCTTGAGCAGGAAGGTGCGCACATAAACGAGCACATCATTTGGTCTGATGGCTGCTCCAGTCAGTTCAAAGGTGCTAGGCAATTCTTTTAGCTTGGTAGGTCTTTCCAAGCAACAGGTGTTCCGATAAAGTGGAACTATTTTGGTTCGTATCATGGGAAAGGTATTTGCTCATTTAATATTTATTACTTCTGTTTTTTTCTGCTCGTAGTTCTAGCGAACTGGATGACATATTTGCTTAATTCAACTGACTAATAATATATTTTGGGTTTGGCAATTATTAAATCTTTATGCACGTAAAGGGCTTTCTAGAGTTGAAATGCTTTTTGAATGTTCTGGAGCCAGAGATTGCTAATCATAAGATTACAGTTGAATATTCTGTTGCATGTGCAGGGTTGGCGGTGTTGCTAGAGTAGGTTTATGGGCTTAGATTTAATATGCTATTTTGGTAGTTGTATAACATGTTGGTTGTTGTAAAGATAGATTTATGTGTTTGTCCATAATGCTTAGTAGGGAACGATACATGGTAGTCTATAGTAGGTTGCATAGAAGTCTGCTAGTAGTGTATAATAGGTGTATAGTGGCCTGCAAGTAGGGTAATCAATGAGATGTGAAAGATGTGAAACTTACTACATACAAGCTGCAGCATGAAGTATATAGGTTACGCAGCCATAGTATGATTGAAAAAGCTTGCTGTTATGGTTATTGAAGGCACTGGTTATGTGGGCAGGGATGTAGGACTTAGATATTGATTGTAGCACATGCACATGTAGACAGGCTTAGGTAATAGGTCATGCATGTATGGTTTGCAGGCATGGTGGTCTACAGCTAGAGGTTTTGCTTAAATATAAGGGCATATGTTTGCTACAATAGAGCAAGATCTTGCTACTAGAACTACAAATTGTTATTTTAACTCTGTGTCTTTTTCCTCTACAGGAGAACATGATGGAGCAGGTGCTGTGATAAAGAGGGCAATGACATTTGAAATGCTCAAAAGGGATTCTGTGCCATTGCGAAATGCTCATGATGCTGTAGTCTTTCTGAATCAACACTTTAGTAATTGCCAGCATCTTAAAAACAAGTCCACATTCAGGTATATTCAGTCAGTCAAAGTTTAAGTTGAAATTATATAAGACATCCACTATGCTACTGCAGATTCTTTTGGGAAATAAAATTGGATGAGGTGGACAGGAGTCAGAGATTTGACTGCGAAACCTTAAAAGGCTCGAGCAAGTTTCATGCCATTCGACCAGTGCATAGGTTAGACCCTACCCAAGTTGCCCACATGAATTTTTCTTGCTTTTGTCATGCTTGTTGGAAGGGAAAGTATAACAGTTGCATAAACAGGTCTCGAATTGGGACATGGCAGTACTCTGAGCTCAATCCTGGTGTGCTAGATTTAGCAGAATTGGTGGATGGCCCTGTTTTTGAGGGTGACGCAGATTGGAAGTCAGATATTATTGATATTGGCGATAATTTTGCTGTAGTTGCAGAAATTGGAAACAAAGAAAATGCTAATTTTTACTTGCTTAGATGCACGCACAGTAAACATGTAGTGGAGAAAGCATTTAAGGATCCTTGGGGCCAACATTTTGCCAGAAAGGAAGTTGTTATAACAGGTACATGGTATGAAAATCTTGGCAATGGGATGTTCGAGTTGTTAAGAAGAAAACCAGATGCCAATGTATACAGCCACTTGGTCACAACATGCAATTTTGAGTTGATCCACAAAGGTGGTGACATGTATTATTTGCCAGAACACCTACATGAAATGATCATGGATAGTTTGCCTGACAAGTCTACAATAACCGTTGATGTTGCTGGAAGTTCTGGAAGCAGTGGTCAAGAATAGGAAGACGACATTGTGACTGCACCATGTAAGAAAATATCGAAGAGGTCAAAGAATTCTGCTCTTTGATTCTGATTAATCATTCTGCTCACAGACCTATTTCATAAGCTATGTAGACAAATTTATAGTATGTGAATGGGAGCTCCTATTGTAGTTATTATCACTCCTGCACTCTTTGATATGGAGGATTTAATCTAATATAATTTCTGAAACTGTCTATAATGTCTATTGTTGTCGACAATGGTTTTGATGCCTCCAGCATTGCTCTCACCATTGGCATTATTTTCGAAGTCTTATTGGTTAGGCCTTGGAGCAATTTTTGCACTTGACTTGTTATTTGTTCTTTCAGCAGATGCCTTCTTTGTGTTGACAGATAAGGTTGGGCATCCTCCCTGGATAGGTCCCTGGGAGTATTACAGGGTACCCGAAGGGATTACCATATCTCTGGGAATCCTTATCTTATGCTGGTGTAGGAATGGGTATATTTGCCCTTATACTTTCCATCATTGTAGGCAAGCTGCCTGTTGGCATTGCTGTAATTTGTCCATACTTAGCTTTGGTATTTATTCAAGTTCCTTATGAAATGCTGCTAGGAAATGATCGACTGCCCACATATCCCTTGGTGCCAATCTTATATACTATGTACAGGTTTCGACAGCTGGCCCGTGGCATGGAATTGGTTTCAGCATTTGCTGGAGGTATTATATTGGCAGGGACAATCAGGATGATATTGTCTTTATAGGCACTTTACCTTGCAATCCACCTTGCTCAGTTGCCATGGCTATATTCAACTTGGAATGCCAATCGTGCAACGTAATTATCGGAAGAGTGCATAATAGAACATGAGGTTAAGATACTGCAGCTTGTTTGCCAGAGTGTAGCATCATACACATTTCTGCCTGTTGGAACTAGCAGCTGAGGAGAAAGGCTGAACTGGATTTATCAGCTTGGATTTGATAATTGAGGAGCAATTTTATAGCCATTGAAAATCTGTAGCATTATGGTTAAAGAAGTATATAGTTGGGGGGTGTTTCAGCAGCATTTATGTTTCCTTCGTATTATCAACAGCTAGCCTTTACATTTAGTTAAAAATACAAGTAGCCGATCAAATGAATCTGTTTGCAAAGTAAATTGTGGTTTAATAAACAAGATTTTAAACACTAAGCCTGTAGCTGCATTATAGTAGAATGAAACAGCCCCATGCAAAAGTTGAATGACATCCACACGCCATCATTTGGAAACTTTGCCCCTAATGCTACAAGTATTCAAAATGTACTATTATGGTTCATCTTAACATCAAGTTAAAGTTAAGCTTAGAGTCTAAAACATGGCAAGACTGCAGTAACTAATCTGTCTTTTCCTCAACCACTTTTCAATCGTATCTTCATTCTTTCCACCTACTATCTGAGCAGAAACCTCATTTTCAACACATATACTTTGGATGATTATGTCTTGTGCTGGCTTTTCCTCAACTACAATATGAGGAGTAACATTGTCTTCAGCACAAGCTTCATCTGCATCTATCATGTCTATAACTGATGCCCCTGCTTACAAACGATAAAATCTTAAGACTACTACATGTTTCAAGTGATAATAGAAAAAGTTTAATCCCACCTTTCAATGAATATGCATTTGAGGTCTTTTCTGCATTTGAGGCCTTTTCTGCATTTGAGGTCTTTTCTGCAACTAAAGAACCTGCTTAGAGAAAAGGACATTCAGTTGTGTGATTGATTCAAAGCGCCCTACAAAGGAAATACCTGATTTGAAGTTGCCTTCCAAAGGAGAGGCATTTGGAGGACAATCATAAACATATTCTACTTGATTAACGCAAGTTGCGCCATCTTTGCTTGCTGGTACAGAAACAGTTTAAGCTTCTTCACAATCATATTGGTTTCACAATCATCATTGCCATCTTCGATTTCCTCTTCACAGTTGTAACCGAGTTCTTGCATAAGACCTGCTGGCACTTGGGTATTGCATCCCTAAACTATGCATGTCCAAGCATCTGCTACAGCTTGGAAACAACAAATATGATAAGTGTGTTGGCACTTCACTTTTACTATAAACAGGTATTCATACGTGTATAGCAATCCACATGCCACACAAATATTAGACTCTGCTCCAGTAGGGAGTTTGTAAATGCCCGCTCGGGGCTTCAAACACTTCCATGATTTGAAATTCTGCTGCATTGCAAGCAAATGCGTTCGCTTTGCATTCCAATGGCAAATGTCATCAGTCAAAGATGCAACACTCGATGATAGGGAGGAAAGTTTGTTATTCAACTGGTTATTTTTCTCAGAATTCACACTTTTATAAGCAGACTCCATTGCTGACTTCAAGATCTGTTGCTCAATTCGAAGCGTGAAAATTGCTGGCGCCATGTCTTCATCATCTCCGAAATCATCTACCAAATCCTTAATTTGTGCAGGCTTTTCCTCCATCATAGAAGCTAGTGATTTCAGCACTGCTTCTGACCCTTGCACATTCCCTTCAAGCCTAAGAAGTTCATGCTCTATGTTGGCAATGGCAATTTCTGTCTTGCTTTTCTCAATCATCAATGACTTCAACTGTTCCATGCAGCAGTCAAATTGACAACAATAGGATCAACTCCATCACATTGAGATTTCCTTTTCTGCTCTACTGATATTTTCATAGAATCAAAAGCAAACTAGGCCCAATCCACTTCAAATTTTGCAGGGTTGGACTGACCTTTCAAAGTTCGCTGCCATGCAAATGCTCTGGCGAACCAAGTGCGAACTTCATGATTTGTGAGTCCTGGTTGGTAAACTCGCTTGATTAAAATGGATCATGGAAACGTGGATTTTACTATTTTTAAGTGGAACTTTCCATACGCTAAGGAATTCTGCTTCTGTAATGTCTGATTTCTTCACATTCTTGGGATGCCTACCCTTAGAACACAACCCACGAAGCTCATCAAATTCTATCTTTGTTCTTGCTAATGGGATCTGCAAAGAGAGATTAAGCAATTTCAGCTGTAACCTTAGGGATTGGCACAAAGGAAAAACCTAAAAAACTAAGTAAAAAAAAAACATACTTGATCTATTGTGTTCTCCATGGCGCCAACATTAAAGTGTTGGCGATGATTTGCACTGATAGAAGGATTCCCGGATGAATCGAGTGCCAAATTCAACTGGAAGAATCGAGCGCCAAATTCGACCGAATGAACCAAAATGAAATAAGGTGACGTGAAAAGAAGGGCAGTCAAAATTGACGGGTGAGTGAAAAAAAAGTGCTGAATAGGTGCTTTGATTTCATAATTTTGCAAGGGTTTAGCATTTTTTGACCCTAGGAGAGAATCAGTAGAATAGTACTAGATAGCCACTTCTTGTATATAGGCCAAAATGACGTCTTTAGCATCCTGTTAATAACCGTGCTAAATGTCTAACTCTAGTATTCACTATCTAAACATGAATTCGTAAATAAACACAACAATAAGAATTTAATTTCTTACTCTGCAAGAACATTTCCGCCATGTCCATCAAAAACTATAAAAAATGATGACTGAAGCCCTTTCTCATCAATGTATAGAGTGAATGTATCCTCCATAGCATAATTGTAGAAGCAAAACTGAATTTATACAGTTTTGCTGTGTCTATCTGGGCCGGATTTGGAGTTTACAGATTTCGGCTACCATGGCAAACCCTAGTTTGCCAGCTTCCGGAATATGTTTGTCAGCCAAGAAAGTGGTAGGTGGTGCTTCTGCTTTTCTTTTGCGCATGATATGAATTCTCCTTTGCCGCTTCCTAATTTACCTGATAATTCTCGCCTCAATCCTCTTGCTTTTGACCCTTCTCTTGTTAATATGAGTACAAGCTTGCAGCACTTTCCCCCCTGTCTAAATCTGCACCTTTATCTAATTCTCAAGTAGAGACCACTGTAAATACTTCTACTGTTGCTTCTGCTTCCTTTGTGTCTAATTCTGCTGGATGTGCATCTGCTCCTTCTGCTCCGTGGGGTTCTTCTGATGCTGTGGCTAGAGCGCCTTCTACACGATTTATCGATTGGATCAAACGTGATTTGACATCCAGTATGCAATCTGCTCGTGTTTTTGCTGCATTGAATATTATGTTACAGAATAACAAGAAAGAATTGAGCTCGTATCTAAATGAGTTACAAGCACAAGATGACCATACAGATGTTCAGCTGCCTCCTGAGGGTGTATTCTATGAGGCACAACAGTGCTCAAATGCTTTTACACAGGCTGGCCTACCGGTTGTCGAAATTGATCATAATGTTCATTTGCAGTGTGTTCAGAACCTTGTGTCTCATGCAGTTGTTTGCCATTTCACTGGACAGTTTTTGGATCTCAGGAGAGTTGGCTTTTGGCTAAAACATCACCTTCAGAGACTGGGTCTCCCTCATTATGCATCTCTACAAGTTTTGGATAAAGATAATAATTTCTTCCTGGTCATGTTTGACTCTTCACTTGCAGTTGACAGGCTTGTGGAGCGTGGTGTTGATTCTCTTTGGGGACATTATCTTCTATATCAGGTTTATTCTCCTGGATTCTTGCCAAGTAAGTCTGGTGCATTGCGCATGCCTTGTTGGCTTGCCTTAGAGGATTTTCCACTAGAACTACAAGTGTTTGATTTCATGATTGCTATTGCCAATGGATTGGGTATGCATCTTGCCCATTCTATTGTTAATGGTCCTCGAATTTGTGTATCTTTTCCTACTTGTGTTTCTATTCCTCAGTCAGTAGTGGTCAAAAGTGGCCCACTTTATTTCAAATACAAACTACGTCTGCTTAATGGACCCGAGCTTGCCAAGATGTTTCCCAATATTGAGGCTTTTGCTGCTTACAGGTCCAGGCATACTTTTGTCTCTACCTTCCCAACTGCTGCTATCCCATGTCACATAGCATCCACTTCACTTGAGTGTCGTGTTGTATCATCTTCTTCCTCATCTGCCTCTGCACTAGTTAATCTGCCAGTATTACCAGCCCCTGTGCCTCCTTCTTTAGCTATTTCTGCACTATCGCCTTATTCTATTGCGTAGAGGGTCTACACTCTCGTCTTCAGGACATTGCTCAGAAGCAAGAATTATTGGAAGAAGGATGGTTTACTCCACGCCTGAAGAAACTTGCACGTCGCAAAAATAGCTCGGCTCCTCAATCTGCGTTGGTTCACTCTGTAGCTCCAATATCTGCTACGATTGTTACAGTGGATATCCCTGACTCAATGGCATTGAGACACCAGAGAGCAGATCAAGTTGCTGTTAATGATTCTATGGATGTGGAAGTTCGACCTGGTTAAAGTAACTTTTTTAAAAATATGATTATATATTATTCTTCTCTTTGTAGGAGAGGATAATAGTGTAACCTGCATTATATTGTCATGCTTAGATGGGTGGCCCTGCTCAGTTGGATCTGATTGTCCGCTAAGTTTTTTATTCCTGTCTCTGCATTGTATTATGTATTATGTTGGAGTGTTATTAATAAAGTTTGACGTCTTAAAAAAAGAAAAAGAAAAAGAAAAACCCCCTCCTTATCCAACAAGCACCTAAAATTGTTCTTGAAGATTTTCCGAGAGTTTTGAGAATAGATCTCTTGGTGGCCCGAATACCAGAGACTTCAATCTTTCATTTAAAACTCCAAGGTCTGCTAATACAAATTTGACATATCTATGGCGCTCTAGATGTCCAAGAGGAATGCCTAATGTATGATATGGGTTTCCTTATTCCCGTCCATCTTTCCCTTCTCGACCACCTACGGCAAAATGGTGGTGCACACATATTTGCCTTCGTCCGTATACGGATGTTTTAAAAATAAAAAACCCCTTTCCAATCATGTTGTTGCATAATATGGATCAACATGGTGAAACCCCCGGGTAAATATGCAATTAATAAGTACAAAACGTTTTTGCTATGCAATGTGACATTAACTAGGATGTATCTTTTATTGACATCACTTGTGACAATACATACCTCGTTTGCAATTCCTTTTTTAATATAGCATGCTAATCTTGTGATATCCCTTCCTATTATATAATTCTTCTCCTTTCAACACAAACAAAGAATGTATCCGGGTTCTTCTGGGAGCCTCTTCGAGTCATGCTCCCAAGTCCCAACCAGGCATATGATGTCCTAGGTTCTCTCTTCTTCTAGCCTTTCACCATTATCACAGGGGTAGCGAGTACAGTTCCAATAAAATATTTGTATTTTTTCTTTCCCTTCTGAGTGTGTCCCGACCCTTTTGCTGCTCTGTCCCTCTGATCGCTTTTTTTCTCTGCCCTCTTGTCTTGGCCTCCAGTGGTGTCTCATCCTCTTGCACTGTTGAAAAGTCTTCTGTGTCTTGTCTTTCACTTCCGTCTCGTACTTGTGCCTGCATCATTGTTATTAGCCCCATCGTTCTCTCTACCATCATTGTGCCCTTTTCCAGTTCCTTGTTCCTATACTTCTGTTCCTTAGGTCTCTAACCTTTTCTAGTTAGAAATACATCATTTGAGAAAATACATAATAAAGAAAATTGTATCCAAAAATCGCTGGGCATGTCTTACTGTGGTTCTATTTCGAAACTCAAAAATGCCTTAAGAAGCAACATCATGCCAAAAGCTTGAATCATGCAAAGTACCATTGAATTTCAAGGGGTCTTCCAAAGTTTGTCTTTAGGGTCTTCAACTTTGACTTCAAGTGTTCAAGATGCTTAGGTGCTTAAATGTCCTTCAAGAAATGCCTATATGATGCCAAACCAATGCCATCTTTGATTCTTCATATAAATGTGTCTTCTAGAAGTTGCCAAATGATGGATGTCTTCAAGTTTCCTGCTCTAGAAGCTCACAGACACATGTACGAAGTCAAATGTTAGCAAAGTATGTCAAGCATGCATATAGCTCTTCTATGCTGCAACTTTGTGGTAGCAATGGTATATGGATCACTTGGTCATACATGGATTCTTAGAAGGAAGGAAGTATATTTTAACGTCCACGAAGGCCAACTGGCCTATGAGACGGTCACAATACAATATATCAGATAGTATCCAAACACAAACGAAAACCACAAAAGCCCTATACAATGTGTCCCTACCACTGGGACGAAAAAACCCCCCATGTGGGAGGAAAAACCCTTGTAGTAGGCGTTCAAATTCCCTATCTGGGCGCTCAAATTCCCCATGCTGTGAGGGACTCTCTGACGGTGGAGCAGAATGTAGGATGCTAGATGTGCAACCATTGGCGAAGCCAGCAATTGATGAATTGTTATCTCAGAGCATCTGAGATCGGCATGAGTTGCTCGGATGTGTTCATATGCCGGACACTCCTGTAGAGCATGGTGTTCATCTTCTACTATCTGCATGTGGCAACGCTGGCATAATCTCTCATGCTAGGGGATTCTTTGCCCTCCATCCGTACCCCAGCGGCCTGTCTCAATTCTGAGATGGTGGGACCTTGTCCTCATTGTAGCTATGGCTCTCTGTTTCTTGGTAGAGATGTGTGCCTTCAAATATTGGTGTGGGCAATGTTCCAGCGACGGATTAACCTGCATGTAGTGCTCTGTTTTGGGCTTCGCAAGAGTGAGCACATCCCACAGAGAGGCAGCAAAGTGCTCATTGCAGCTCTTGTTCCTCGATATTTGGCATATCCATAATTTGTTGATAGTCTATGGACCATCTTGCGAACCACCCCTTACAATGCTCCTGCCACACTCTCTTCAGTCGTTGTGGCCCTTGTGCCAATAACAGAGCCCGGGGAGGGAGACGTTGTGCATCCATTCCGTCAACCTTATGGAAATACGCAAGGTGCCTGCTCATAGCAGAATGTTGCAGGGGCCAAAAACCCGTCTCATACAGCAAAATCGGATAAGGCACCGTGTCCTTGATGCCTAGGCTATATGTCAAGAAGGCCTTTTGTACCCTCTCTAGCTTATCCCAGGTGTTCTTGCGCTGGACCCCAGGCCTCTACCCCATACAACAATACGGGTTCAACGAGTGCTCTGAACAGGTGTGCTTTGCGTGCCCAACGCAGAGATCTATTCTGTAACAGCTATTCTGCATTGCATACATGGCTTTCCATCCCGCGCTGACCCTTCTTTCTACACAATCATCCCATAGCATGTTAGCAGAAAAATCGATTCCCAGATACTTAAAAGGTCCCTACAACATCCATCCTTTGTCCTCTGTAATAGAAGTCTGGGATATCATGCTGCGCGGACAGGATTGCCAGCAGCTTGGTTTTCTGCTGGTTCACGGTCATTCCTGCTATGTCACATAATCCACTGAGAGGGTCCAAATGTTCCTGCATACTCCTAGATGTATGGGACAATAAGCCCACATCGTCTGCATAGAGCAAAGGCGTTGGAGATAACGGACATCCCTATTTAACACCTATGGGGCTACTCACTCGGTGATCTGACGCAGGCAAAGTGGCATATATTCCGTCATAGAGCCTGTAGATGGCATTTTGCAAGTCCCGTGGGACATGTAGCTCCTGCAAGCGCTGCCACAACAGGTCTCGAGGGACCATATCATATGCCGTCTTAAAATCCACGAAACAGCAATACAAGTCACGTCGTGCATTGCGGCTAGCTTCCATAAGAATTCTGAGAGTAAAAATATGGTCAATCGTGGAGTGGGCAGGGCAAAAACCTGCCTGGACAACTGCATGTACTCCAGTTTCCTCAGCGCCTCAGCCCACTGCGTTAACTTCTTCTCTAGCACATCTGCTAGAAGTTTTGCGAGTAATGGGCTCATCACGATCATACGGTAGTTGGTGGAGTCATCCCTACTTCCCGTCTTATGAATAGGGGTGACCTTGTTAACCATCCATTCATGTGGGAGGCCCTCTCTAATGGCCTGATTGATTATCATTGTCAAAGGCCCTAGCAAATCTGGTCCACCCCATTTCAACAGCTCGGCCTGAAGTCTCTGCAAGTCCTTTGCTTTACCATTACCAAGATGTCTAAGACCCTGGTGGATGTCCTCTGAAAGCTGTAGCGTTTCTCCTAGCTGATCTGGTACCTCAACGATCGCGCCTGGGGGGTCATACAACTCCTCCAACCGTTGTCTCCACTGGTCTGAGGTAACATTGCCTTAGAAAACCATAAAAAAACCACACCTCGAAAAGACAGTACCTTAAGAAAAGACATCCCTTCGAAAAAATATACTTTCTTAGGAAACAACACATCCTTACAAAAGAAACTACATCTTCTTAAGAAACCACACATTCTTAAAAAAAAAAAAACAACTAATATAACTCCTTAAAATAACTACAGCATATCCTTGAAAAACCACAGCTCCATATAACTACGTGTAGTTTGTTTTAATAATCTTCAAAAATCCAACTTGCGTTTTGTCTTTACTGTAGTTTTCAATTGTGAACCAGATGTTCGGGTGGTTATGTGGTGAAAATATCATATGCCTCGACATTTAATCCTTTCTATCAAAGGAGAGTTTACACTTAAATCTTTAGTTTGTCATGCATAGCAGAAGCGATCATGATTACAGGCTCGAACTCGTGTCGCAATGCGTTTAATCAACGTACAGTGCCTGCCTGCATAAGCTCCATATATCAAGAGAAAATTATGGTATTATGCCATGGCCTGTCCCTATTGGTGACGTGCATGGTAAGTGATATTTTGCACTATAGATGTATGTGGCATTTGTATCTTGGAACAATAGCAATGACACATATTTTGGATTTGAACCCATTGTATCCAACTGCAAAACTTCCAAACATCTGTATCTGCTATAGCAAAACTTCTGAACTTCCTCATCTACTATATCACAAGTTGAGGTTCCTTCCAGAATCTACAACAATCAGGACAAAATTCAGATAAGAACAACACCATACAGGACCAAAAGGAGTATGGAAAAGGTTGAAATTTAACAAAGGATAAAATGTTCTTCTATGTGGTTGGCTGTGTTATCCTATAGACGGAAACTATAAAAAACCAAGCGACGAATCAGGCTATGGTCTAGAGTAAGAAATCGAAACCTTTATGCTGACCTGCTTGCACTAAGATCCTACTTTTTTTCTCACCTTCGGCGTCTATATTAAATCGGCAGCAAGAGATACATTCATCTCAAGCTATATAGCTTAATGCCAGAATAAAATAGGTATTAAATGAATCTAGAGCTTTTGATTGGTTCCACAAAGACCCAAACCTAGCACTTCCACCAACTAAACCTTTCGTGGGAATGACATTATGGAGTTTTGTAATTTCAAGACCGTCCGGTGAAAAGTTAGATATCCAATGGCATAAGAAATGCCACATCAAGTTTTATACGACACTTGAATCGGAAGAAATCTTGTACTTTGGGTTAGGCAATTATTCTCATTTTTTGACTACACAACACACCGTCATGCTCTTCAAAAATGTTCATAGCCTTGCGAAAACAATAGATATAAAAGCCCAGCAATCCATTATTAGTTTGATTTGATTTGCATGTTTTCCTTGATGTAGGTTCAAACCCTAGACACCCTTTGGATGTCTTGGATCTACATGGTGTGTTTTCTAAAACATATGAATATTCCTTGTGGGAACGTACTTATATTTGAAAAGTGACCATTTCTATTTGTTTGGAAAAGCTACGTTATAGGAGGGGTACTAAAGTGTTAATTAATGTCCACTTAAGCTTAATTCAGTACGATCAATTTTACACAGGTTGAAGTTCTAACAAGGGTTCACAAATAAATTTTCATCATATAAACTACTAGTAGGATTATAAGATAGGTAGATAGTAATTTTACGTTATGCCACATTGACATGTTCTAGGAGGACACATGACGACCCCATAGACTTGAACATAAACATCAATATTTAGGTCATAGGAAGCCTTCATCCTCGGAAAACACTACGCAAGCGAGCAAGGGTAGGGCGGTCAAGGAAGAAGGAGCCAAGGAGGATATCATCGTTGAGGCCAGAACCAAAGAGCGATTCTGCAGCAGTTTGGAAACCAGCAAACTGGCTATTTTGCACTGCAATAGCGACCGCATTGGAGGGACCATTATTCTGGAGAAAGTGGAGGAGTCCTCGGGGGAATATGGCCACATCTCCGGCGACAATGGAGTTGGGAAAAAGTTTTCCACCGCCGGAAATAAACCCGACATACAAGGACCCTTCCACCACGTAAAGGATCTCGGAAGACCTGGGGTGGGTATGGGGCGGAATTAGGCCCCCACGTGCCAAATCATGCCTCACAATTCCGAGGCCTTGGGTGTTCAATGCCGGATACTGCCTTACCGTTCCAAAAACTATTCCGGCCTTGTATGGCCCTCCCGCTTTGAACCGCCTTGTCCGGAAATTTGAAAACACGAAATCTTCCTGATACGTTTCTGAGTAATTTTTGCACGCAAACCCGTTCATCACCACCCCCCTTTCCAGCCTTGCTATGCAGTAATCTTGCATCGGATCTGGATCAGCTGCATCTACTACCTGCGTCAATGCAACAATTGCTACTGTAATAAGCAAAATTCCAAGCAGTTTTGAAGGCGTCATTTTGGAGTTGGAACAGAGATTGTTTTGGTTTGGCTTGGTTTCAGAATTGTTTATATAAGTTAGATGGGTAGATCCGAATCCACCGCGTGTTATTTGTTGCTAAAACTTGACTGGCGTTTGCCCGAGTTACGTGTGCAGGTCAGCAGATCATGGAACGTTTTGTTTACAAACAGTTGTATTTTGAAACTCAAGTGCTAAACGGGAACTCGAGAAAACTGCAAGGGCGGGCTCTATATAAATCCATTGTCTTGTTCAAATCCAAAAAAATAATTCAAACATGGGTTCAAAGATGGTGTCAAAATCAGCAGCATTTTTGTTAGCGTGGGCAATGGCGGCAATGGCAGCAGATCCAGATCCGCTGCAGGATTTCTGCGTTGCAGATCTGAGCAGGGGGTTAGTGATGAACGGATATCCGTGCACGAATGAGGCGGACGTGCGACCAGAAGATTTTGTGTACAGCGGAATTAGAACGGAGCCTTTTGAAGCCAGCAATCCATACGGCTATGGGGCAGTGCCTGGAACAGTAAGAGAATTTCCGGGGCTGAATACCCAGGGGCTTGGAATTGTGAGGCAAGATATTGCTCCAGGAGGTGTGGTTCCACCGCATAACCATCCCAGAGCAAGCGAAATTATTTACGTGCTGCAGGGCAGCATCTACGCCGGATTTATTTCCAGCGGTGGATTTTTAATTGCCAATAACTTGACCAAAGGAGACGTCACAGTCTTCCCTCGTGATCTTCTCCATTTCCAACATAACTTTGGCTCCCAAAACGCTGTTCTTATTGCTGTGCAGAATAGCCAGAACGCAGGCTTCCAAATTCCTGGTGAAGCTATTTTTGGATCAAATGTGTCGGATCCTGTGCTTGCTATCACCTTCTTCCTCAACCCAGCTGAGATTCAATCCGTGCGCCGCGCCTTCAGCAACTTGTCTACAACACCCGCTCTTCAGTGATTACCCATTAGCTTTAGACTCGCATGTTATGTTTTAAATACCAGTTTATCCTTAGCTCTCTACCTTCCCATGTTGATTGCACCTGCAAGCAAAATGTAGCATTGTAGAACTAAGCATAGCAAAATAGATTTTTGAATTTTTTGGACCACTTGGAAGTGCCATAGAAATGGTCTCTATGAATATACTTGAATTGAAATGGTTTTTAGATATGCTTAAAGTTGGCGTCTACATGCTTATTGATTGTTTTATTGTTTTTACACTTTAAATTAAATAGTTTGCTGTTGAAACATGCAGAAAACCATCAAAATAAAGTATTGATAAAGAAAACTTTTAAACTGGATTTGATTTTTGTTTGACATTAATTAAAAAACGTTAGGATTTGATACAAAGTTCATCAGTTAATCTCAAATTGTAGTTGAGCACCTCTTGACAATGATGCCTAGAAGAACTTTGAATAATAACACTTCACCCATGTACATTGAATATATTCGCTTGAGTTATTATAGTTCACACTAGAAACGTGTGCCCGGCGATGCCGGGCATTAGTCATGGCATGTGGTATGGGCATGGACTGCTTAGGTGGAGTAATAGATTGTGTAGATAAGAGAGTGCTTGAATGTAATTGGTAGATATAATGGAACATGTAGGGCAGAATAAAATTCTCAGGTGGAATAGGATAGGATGCGTAGGTGGAATGGAATGGATACGATATATTGTAGTGCATATATGGGGTCATATCATGGTATATTTGCATCTAAAACATCAAATGATATGCTATTGACATTGTCATTATAGACATGCACTACAACCTGAATCTAAACAGATGAACATCACATCAAAACATCAAAATATTCCTCTAATAACAAAATTATAATTCACCTCGCATTGTGTTTCAATTGAAAACGCATTGTTGCTTATAGGAGGCAATGAAAAAACACATTGTTGCTTATATGAGACAATGCAAAAGACCCATTTCTATTCTAAATTACTCAAAAATAAATGGTCTCTTAGGCATAAATTTGGGCTTAAAGTAATGCCCAATTTAAGGAATAAGGAATTATGTTGATTTTATAAATTATTTTTAATTGGTCAACTAATGAATCCATTGAATAATTGTGAACCCGTTAGTTCAACTTACTGGGAAACTTACATTTGTTTCAGGAATTGATCGTATAAAAATTATGTGATGATTGCAGTCCATGTAGCTAAATCACATAAATAAAGTTGGAGATAAGGGTCACAAACATATTCAAGAATATCTCTATCTTTTTAAGTCTTATATTAGGCCCCAAAATGTACTATGACTCGACAATGATTAAAACAGCTGATTGCAAAATTTGACAATGAATCAAGCTCTAGAAACATCCAATACTATTTTTGATGCAACAAATGGGTTAACTAAAGTTCTGGTAGATGATTCTCTATGCACATAAGATTCTGCAAATAGGGCTTGAGATGACTTCTTCATTTACACTTAGTGAAGAATAGATAGTCTTTCCTCAAATCACTACTCCCATTTAGGGTTGGTTAAGGAGGAAGGGCAAATATGGCATATGCATTTCCTACAATCAAAAGTCAAATGTGTCAGGATTCGTTAAAGCATTTAAAAGAGGAGGGACAAATGTGATATTGCATTGACTAAAAAGCTTAGCCAAGAAAATTGGGTTGTGTGTTACCTCAATAGATGAAAATGATAGAAAAGCAATAGGATCCCAATGTTGCTTAAAAACTTCACCATCCTTATTTAGATGGACCATCAAGTTGAAGATCCATAAGAATGTGTTGCTTAAAAACTTTACCATCCTTATTTAGATGGACCATCAAGTTGAAGATCTATATTGTGCTTGAGCGTATATTTTATATATTTTGTTGAAGTGCGAGGACAAAAAAGTTGAACTATTGATGAAGCCTGCAATCTAGCATTCCAGGCATTTCAAAAATACTTATTTTGATTAAGCTCTAAATTGCCTCATTAACTACTCTTGGTAGTAAGATTGTGCCTATATGTCCTCATATCTAAGGTTTAAAGAAAACGCACTTTCTGTTGTTGCATATATTCATAAGTACTTCGCAAAATAACTCATATGGTAATTGCTTCAAGGAAACAGTGTCGTTTGTCATCTTGTTCTATTCTGCAAGTTAAAAGCTCCATGAAGTTTAAGATTCATAGTTTGTAGATGGAAAAACAAACAAATAAAAGTTCCTTTATAATGTTTTTGCATATTATCATGCCGACATTTTCAGCCGTCATGTCCATAAGGCAAACCGTTCTTCCTTGGTATCCTAGCATGATGGTCTCATCCATTTGCCATCAAATTAATCAACCAAGGAGATATCTTCCTTCAACCAAAGGAGATATTCCCCTTCATCTGGTCCAATGTAAGTATTACAGGCAAAAGGATGGTTAGCCAAGCTGATACTAAAGCAGAGATAATAGATCTACAACATACACATTACACAATCAAAGTGCCAATATATAATCCTTATGGTCAGGATATAAACTCTTCCATGGGATTGCTTTCACTATAAGCACAAAGTTAGTGAGACAAAAAATGCTTAGCAAATGGCTCTAGATCTGTTCAAATTCTCTCGTCCTTCTCCTTTTATGTGCTCTTTGATTTGTGACTTATCCAGCTAGTTTCTGAAATTCTGAATGGCTCTAAATCTGTTTAAGTTCTCTCCTCCTCCTTTTATATGATCTTTGATTTGTGACTATCTCGCTAGTTTCTTGTGCATCCTTCATGGTGGAAGAGCACCGCCTAATGCAATGGTCCAGACCTATCAACTGTTTCTAAAAATACAGAATATAATATTTTGGGATAGCTAGCAACCATGCCATTGCTAAGAAATGGCCGATGCAGCACTGGAAATCTGAGTAAGCATCACCATCTAGCAAGGATACCATGACCGTCACCAAGCTCTGATTTTATCCATGATAAAATATCAAGATATCCTGTCACCTTTGATATACACATTATGCCCTTAAACTACTTGGTTTTGTTGCACACCAACCTTTCTGATTAACTTTCGCTGCAATATTCATCAAGGCTTGGGAAATGGCTCTATCTTCTGCTACAAACCCCTTGCAATCTTCCAATGGTTCATCTGCTACATCATCCAAGCATTTCTTATTCCATGTAACCAATTAAAAAAAAAAAAAAATCTCCTTCAAGGCAAAGTTGCACCAACCTTTGGATGTTCTCACCAAACCTTTAACTTACAAATGACAATAGCCCACTCCACCAGAATGTTAAATTGCTTGATGTGCAGTAAGGGTACAACATCAAGCTTGTATCTTACAAAGGCCAGCAGCCCAGTTTGTAGATTTTGGTGGAGCAATTTATTTCTTCCTTCATTCTTAATTGCCGGAGTACCTCTGCAAAAACCCATAACGATAAGCAAAATGGAGGTGCATTCAAACAAAGGGAAAACAAAGGACATCAAAGTTCAATTTTAATTTGGCAAAAAGCTCTTTAGAGGATTTAAGACAAGGGGTTTCAACCTGCATGTATGTGCTTTTAAGGAAATAACTCCAACTTCGCTTCGGATAAGAATAAACAAAAATAAAAATACCCCGATTGAATGTTGTCGCGCCTCATCTCCCATCGTCTGGTGCAATCTATAGTGGCCTTGAGCAGCTTGCTCCAATATAGCCAAGGTGCTATTGTGGACCCTAAATCCATCCATCACATTGAATATGAAAGGCCTCTGGAAATCCTAAACCTGACTGTGGTGGCCTGGGTTTCTAAAATAGTGGTGGCCTGCAAAGGAAAAAATCTTATAAAATCTTGAGATTCTACCATAATTCTGCAGAGAATATTTATGAGAACATCCATGCAAACCATATGAGTCAGTTTAGCAAATACAGTTAAGGCCACATTATTTATTGCAAGAGCCTAAGCTTACCATATTGACCCACAATGACCCCACTGATGGAGTCCCAACTGCTCTGCTCAAAAAAACGTAAAACTTGCAGCTTTTATAAAATGCAAGACAAATAGAACAGAGTTTAGGTGTTAGGGTTCTACCTGCCTAGCAATTCCTCTGTAAAAAATGTATGATGGTTGTGGCGATGGATCAACAGCTTCAAAGACCGTTTCTGTCGGCTATGCTCCTGTGATGTCGGCTATGCTCCTGTGATATGCTCTTGCATTGCAACAAAACATAAATGATGGAAGGCTTGAACAATAAATATTACAAACATGATGACTTTTTCAACTATTTATGAAGGCATCAGTGTATTCAAAGCAAATCAATGATTTTGTAAAGGTAATTGTATGGCTTTCCATGCACAAAAGACTTTCATCATGTGGCCTTGTTGGCTACTATTCTTACACAATGTGCAACTATTTAAAAGCAAGAACTAAATGGATTGACCTTACTGTGCAAACTTTATATTCTCACATCAAGCTATTTGGTGAACTCCACCACACTACATAATAAAAGGGATCACTATATAAATCTAAATAGAACAAAAAAAGGAAGGACTAACCATGCAACCATGCAAAATACAGAGCCACATGATATTACCTCCTGCAAAAAATAAAATTTGCATAAGTTAAGAGTGGTTGGTACTTCATTTCCAACACAAATATACTTGTGTTTGCCAAATGTTTTGCAAAATTCTAGCTTACCGAGTCTGATTGCAACTCACATTGAAACTCACGGATTTGATAGTGCAAAAAATTGTCCATTTCCAATCCCTGTTACTATCTCATAGTTTGTATTTGCAAAAAGATTCAGAACCACATGATTTGCATCATAGCCCAGGACTTGCTCTGGTGATGGCAAACCATTACTAATGTTCGTAGCTCACTCTTATTGGATTTGTCGACCATGGATCTATATTAAAGCCACAAAGGTCAGTTTTCTGAACGATCAAAGCATTTGCAAAAGAATCTAGTTCTAAAAAACAATTTACACTTCATGACATACATGATCAATGCCAGAATCATTTTGGCTTCCCAAAAACATGGGCTCTCATTCTGCTTTATTCAATCAAGAAACAGGTAGGGCAGTATCTGGGTTGCTTGACTTCGTGATAAGAAATGATGATCTGTTGTAGGTCCAGTAAAGAATGGCTATAAGCTGCCTCATAGAAGCTCCCACCTCCGACAATGGCTGTTGCCTTGCTCACTACAAGATTAAAGCCCTGTTACGACGTCTATTACGACGTCCAGACGTCGTTTGCACGTCGTTTATCAAAACGTCGATAAACGACGTCTATTTCGACGTTTAAGCGTCGATAAACGACGTTTATGCGTCGCTATACGCGTCGCAACCGCGGCGTCTTTAAACGACGACCTGACGTCGTTCAACGTCGTTGCGTACACGTGGGTCAGCCACGCGGCACTGCTGCCAGAGTGACAGCGCCAGCGCGGCCGGCTGGCGTGGCAGATGACCTAGCAACGTCGTTCAACGACGATCAATACACGTCATCATGTCGCGTGTCGTGCGTCCAGCGTGGCGTTGCCACCGCGTAGCGCTGACGTGGCGGCTACGTGTAAAACGTCGTTCAACGACGTTGATGACGTGGCTGTCACCTGTCTGCTGGCGTGGCGGCCACGCCACGACGTCGTTCAACGACGTGCCTGACGTGGCGACGAATGATGCGGTGGCGATACACGTGGCAGCCACGCCCTCAACGTCGTTAAACGACGATTAATGAATTTTGAAAAAAAAAAATATTTATTTAATATTATTCAATTATTTAAAGGACAATTAATATTCATATTCAATATTAACAAATATTTAATATAAATAAATATTTAGTAATATTTATTAATAATATTAATATTAACAATAATATTAATAGTATTAATAAATATTAAATATGAACAAAATAAATCGAGAATAAAAATTTAACTAGCAAAAGGCACACCAGAAGGCTTTGACAAGGTCAAGCAATGGACATACCGCTTGCCAATATTTGGTGATTCACATAAAGAAGTTCAAGGAGACATTCAATAAGATAAAATTAGACAAGTTACCAAATTATGTAACTTGTCATAATATGGAACGTATTCTTCCAATCCTTGCGGATTGCTTGTCTTTCTTCACCGTTTGTGTGATGACGTAACATATATATAGATCTTTTAGGTTATTCATCATCAATAGACTTTCGAGAGGTTTGAAAAGTATATTGACAATTAATCATTTACAAACAAGCAAGTTTCTATTTATGATCGAAGGGTGTATAAATGTATGGCTTAAAAGAGAAGGGAATTGCCACGACTTAATTTGCATCATTTACATTGAATTGGCTTACTTTCTTTGTTATGAACAATTCATTTTGGGTTTTGAAAGTCAAGATTCCTGGTGCAAATAGAAACATAAAAGTCAAGCATTGCTCCATGTTCTTGAGCTTCAATTTGCAATGCACTCTTTTGCTAAGAATTACACTAAAGGGCTTACTTAATTGCTTCTTTTCCTTGTTCATGTACAGCCATCCTTGAGAATCAGACATGACTTGTTGCTTCTATTGCATGTAATAGATCAGCTTTGCTCCTTAAAACCGAATTCATCTCCACAATGATGTCTTTTAAGTATAAACATCTTTAAGGGCTTTTTTAACTTCATCCACATCGTTCATCCAAATGTGGAAGTCAAACTTGAGGTAGAGAAAAGTAATACATGCATTCATGAGACAAATACAAGCATTGTAAATCATTCAAATGCTACTGTATTAGAAAATTTTGTACAATACACTACAACAGAGCGAAAACTTTTCATGCCGCGGTAGTAATGAAAAGAGTGATGGAGCATGCTGGTGAGTCCGTTTATGATTCTAGTATTTTTTGCACAACATGAAGCATTTGCAAATTTTTAGATATAATTGTAAGTTAGTAAATTAGTCAGATAATAGCCTTGTTTACCAATCTCTAGTGCAATTTCATACGATAGCTTTGCAACAAGCTCTTCATTTTTTATAGTGTTGCAAGGACTACATCAAAAGATGGAAATGCAAAATTCAAATCATCCTCCTTGCTTATGTGCTCATGCGCAGGTCGATAATGACATGCAGCAGATGGGGCACTCCTTTTAAAAGCTTGCATATAAATAGAGTGTTTAATTTCCAGACTGACATCAACCAATTCCACATCTTGGAGTATTAAATAGAATATATTTTATTTGTCCATTGTTCTAGGACCATTGTAAGGCTAAATTAACAAAATACTTAAATCAGAAATGGCTTTAATTTTTATTTGTCTAGACTATAAGCACTATAGGACAAATGACGAAAAACTTGAATCAGAAGGGCTTTTAAAATTTTATCTGTCCTAAGCCAACTGTATCCAGGGCCAAATGGAATGCAATATTCTTTTGCTAACCAAGGCTCTAAGAAATTTGAGGATTATCTAGAGATGAGCTCGCACAAATCTTCCTTTTGGAACTACTTATGAGAGTTAGCAAACTTCTCCATTGCAACTATTTCTAATGTTACCTTCCAAGGTCTAGAAATAAAATGTTAGTCCACAAAGGTATCAACTTTTTGAATGCAGAATGACTGAAAATTATGTAATGATAGGTATCAACATTTTAAATGCAATGGCTGAAAATTGTGGAATAATTAAAATAGCTATAGCAGTCAAATGTGTCGATAGTTCTATTTTCTCATCCTGTCTGTTACCTAAGCAACATTTGTGGTGCAAATTGTTCAACTGGAAATTGAAAACCAAAGCTAAAATTCTACCACTTTGGTTGCAGAAGGCCAAATACAAATTGGATGGGTAAGAAACTATTGAAGGATTTTACGCATATTATCATAAAAAGAAATAAACATGGAAGATTGATAGTAGACTGATTCCTACTGTAAATTCAGGATAAAGGAGTATATTCTAATTGCAAGAGCATGAAAAAGAATCCAAACATGCCAATGGGCGAAGAATGTACCTGATAAGTAAAGGGACCTTTTCAAAATATTTGAGCACGGAATACAAGAGATCCTTTTTTAAGATCAGAATCACCATAGCCAGGACCATAGGTAGTCACAATATGCAACATGAGCTGGTGAAGCCTTCTTTCAATATGAAGAATCAGTGTGAAGAATTCTGTGATAGTAGATTGAACTATTACACATTTGAGTTCAGTAAGTACATGCCCAGAACATAATCAGGTATATAATTGCATCATGTTACCTGTTTGCAAACAATTAGGTCCAGCATCAAACCATGCTTCAATTCATGTTCTTTCATAACTCTGCCCTGAAGCTACTATCATCATATCTGCCATGATTTGAAAAACCCAAAAACATGGGGCAGAATGCAGACCAAGTGAGCAAAGATTGACCTTCCTGCTTAGAGTTTAGTCTGATCGCACGAAGTGGACAAAGAATGAAGGCAATTTCTTACCTGTAATAAGTGGCTTATCACACCACATCTCTATCTGAGCTGGCAAAACTGGATGCCTCAATTAATGCCTCCACTGCAAGATGAATAGTTATTATACTTGAATAGGTCCCCTAAGAATGACAAGAGAATATGCAAGGCATGATAGGCAAAATAAATAATCAAACCATGTAGGCTCACGAAATGCACAATGCAAATGCATCCATCTTCAGATGCTTTCATTTAGAAAATGGGTCATTCATAGAGAATACGACATGCAATACTACTGAAGATATGACTGAAGATATGACTGGATATGAATAGGATGAAGACTGCAAGGATAGAATGAGATAGACGATCTAGCTAGTCTAGTGAGTGAACTCTGAATGAAAAACAATGAAGCGTGACTATGGCTTTATAGGAGAGCCATGTCAGCAACACCTAGGTGGCATGCCTAGTCATCTATGAATAGACACGTGACATGTGTCTTGCTAACATCCCCCCTGATGACTAGCAGGACTGAATCGAAAAACGTAAACAGAGAACAAACAAAAAACCTCCCGAGGGAGAGGCTTTAGAGAAAAGAAATACTATGATCCCCCGAGAATGAGCATGGGGCGTAAACATGCAAGAGCCGCTTCATCCGACGGAATTGATGTCCTCCAAGAGGTTTTGTGAACCCATCAAGAACTTGATGTTTGGTAGAGCAAAGAAGACAAAGAAGAGATATCCATTTTGAGTCGCTCTTTGACAAACCACGCTTTGATATCCATATGCTTGATAAGCGATGCATCTTGTAGTCTTTGGCATGAGCAATGGCTCCACTTTATTATCACAAGTAAATGGTTGCGTGTTTGAGTGGACAGCCCAAATCTTCATATAAGTGAACCAACCAAAAGATCTCTTTGAAATCGTTGAAAACCAAGGTTTGAGTTCAGCCCAAAAGTAGTAATCGGGATGTCGTTTGTCTTTTGCTTTTTAGATCCCCAACTAATAGGATTGCCTCCAAGAAAGGAAACTAATCCAAGAATGCATTTTCTTTTCTCAAGATCCAGATGCCATATCGGAATCGAGAACAACATAAGAGTAGGATGATCAACTTTGGTATATAGGACTCCTTCACTTTGAGTACCTTTGAGGTAATGGAGAACTCGTTTTAGTCGCTTTCCAATGCGGTAATTTTTAGGATGATGCATAAACCTAGTAAGGACTGCAAAAAAAGATATACCAAATCGCCTAGTGTTGGTAAGATAAAGTAAAGCCCCAACTAGTCAGCTCAGAAGAGTGGCATCAACATCCCAGGATGGTTGGAGTCTAGAGTTAGAGTGCAACCTACCTCAAACGGAGTGGATGATGCTTTGCACCGCCATATGAAACTTCTCAAGAAGTTCAAGTGGTGTACTCATTGAGTGAGATGAATGCTTTGAGCACCTTGCCAAATTTCCATTCCCAAACAATAATGCATTAGGCCCAAATCATTTACTTCAAAATTTTCTCAGAAGAGCTTTTTAGTATGAGAAACAATAGAATGATCCCCGGTCATAATCGTGTCATCAACATAGAGAAGGAGCACACTAACTTGAGAATCGCTGAACATGAAATAAAGGCTCTGGTCTGCTCTAGATCTCTGGGTAACCAAGACTTAAGAGAAATGCATTGATTTTCTCGATTCCAAGAATATGGAGTTTGTCCGAGGCCATATGGTGCTCTTTTCAATTTGCACACGTAAGTTGGATGCTCCTTATCTTTAAAGCCCGGTGGTTGAAACATGTAAAGTTCCTCTTCTAGATCTCCATTCAAAAAGGCGGATTTGAAATCCATTTGATGGAGAGGCCAGCCTTTTTGCGCCGCCAAAGCTATTATCGCTTTAAGTGTGTCTAACTTGACAACTGGAGCAAACACATCATGATAATCAAACCCTTCTTTTTTATCGAACCCTTTTGCAACCAGCCTTGCTTTTGCTTAGAAAGAGTACCATCAGCATGGTACTTTGTTTTGAATACCCATTTAGCTCCAATTATATTTTTCCCTCGTTGGTTTAGGAACCAGCCCCATGTACCTTGGTTATGTAACATGGATAATTCGCCTTCCATTGCTGCAACCCAAGCAGTGGTTCTTTCATCGCTTGAACATGATTAACAGGATCAACTTCAGCTGATAAGACCTTGGTCATAAGAGCATAGTTACAAGGTAACTTTAGAGGAGCCATCTTCCGAGTAGTCAATAGGTCAGAACTTCGGCAATTCTCGCAGATCTTCTAAGCAAGGGAAGATCGGGAACTATTGCCTCCCCGCCGTGGTTCAGGAATGGGCAGCTCAAATGAATGTGAATCAGACTCATACCCTTCACTATCTTCATCCGCAATGGGCTCGTGATATTCAAGGGGTTCATAGTCCCAGATAGGCATCCGCACCATCTCGCTTATTTCACGCAACAGCCAGCTTGGAATATCGAGTACCGAAGAGCTTTGCAACACTAGAGTAGCAAAAAGACGCGGAAGTGCTTGCAACAATGGAAGGTACAACAGTAAGTAGATGAAATGCCACCATTATGAACCATATGAGAAGACCCCCGCAGTTGGCCGGCTTGAGTGTCGTGGTTAATATCAAAAGTGTTGATGATGACTTTGGCATAATCGTTGTTGTTAGGATGATAAAACTCCTTAGAGTAGACTGCATCCTCAAGAAAGTGCATGCTTCTAGAGGCAAAGACACGCTTTGGTAACAGGGTCAAAGCATCGCCATCCTTTCATGTTGCTTGGATATCCAATAAAAATCACTTTTATGGCCCTCTGTCGCCTAACTTGCCCCTGCTTTTGCAAGAATTGGCATGAGGAACACTAGCAAATCCTAGGCAGCCAAAAACCCTTAGATTAGACACATCTGGCTTCGCTCCATACGTGAGCCTCAAAAGGTGTCTTAAAGTTGATGGCCGGGTGGGAGCCCCGTTACACAAATAAGCAGAAGATTAGAACCGCCTCAGCCCAAAGTTTCGAGGTAACTCTTTATATTTGAGCATGTCATGAGCCAAATTCATAAGAGTTCTATTCTTTCGCTCCGCTACTCCATTTTGAGAGTGAGCGTAAGGCACAATCAACTCTCTATGGATCCCTTTGATGAAGATAGGTCTGAAATTCATTAGAGATATACTCCTTCGCATTATCGAATCAAGAGCTTTAATAGTAGTAGATAATTCATTTTCAATTTGCGACTCAAAGGTTTTGAAGATAGCAAGAGCTTGAGACTTGAATTTGATTGGAAAACCCATGTATATCTACTAAAATCATCCACTATGACAAGGAAATACTTTACCTACCAAATTGATTCAAGAGGGAGATGACATATGTCTCAGATGCCAGCTCCAATGGTTGTTGGGCTCAAACTCAGCTTGTGATGGATAAGATGCTTGTACTTGCTTTCCAAGACTACATGCAGCACATTTCAAGTCCTTGGTAGTAAGTGTAGGCATGCCTTGAACCATATTCAATTTTGAGGCTGAAACTAGAGTGGAAGATGAATTTTTATGTCCTAATCTTGCATGCCATAATGATTCCTGTGTTCTTGGAACAGCAGCAATAGCAAGTGATGATTCACATGATACTCCTTTTGTTGTGAAGTAGAATCCAAAATATACAAGCCTTCCTCGCTTAAATGACCATTGGCTATAGGGCCCAAAAGTTGAAGATCAACAAAATCCAAAGGATTTTTATGAAGAATGTGAACATACCCACCCGAGAATAGCAATCAATAGCCCATCTTTCGATCAAACTCACTTACACTAAGTAAGTTCACAAGTAATCCAGGCACTAGAATGACGCCTTTAATTTTGAGAGAAAGACAATGTTTGGTAGGAATAGATACATCACCTTTGCCGCAGATTTAGCAATATTTCCATCGGCCATTTTTACCAATCGCTTTTGTCATATTTAATGAAGAGTCTCGAAATCATTCGATTGACCCGCCAAATGCTTGGTGGCCCCGAAAGTAATCAACAAGCCAAGTTCGTGGGTGTAAATTCTCTCGCAAAACATTATTGAGGAACCAGAATTTCGCCTCCTCCAAATCAACATGGGAAACATGTGCATTTATCGCGACTCAAATAGTTGAATCAGACCTTTGGTTTGGCCTCCTTGTGTTTTAGAAATTCGCCATATCTTTTAGAAGCTTTCTGCAATCACGCTTTTAACATGACCCTTTTATCATCAGTAAAAGCAAATCAAGGGTTGCTTAGATCCGCATTTGAGCCCGATTTTGCTTCCTCGCCAAATTTCATGGGAAGGGGAAGAAGAAGTAGATCCGTGATGCAAAGAACTAAAGGAGTAACAGGAGGTGAAGAAAGCCTAGTTCTAGAATAGAAACTAGCTTCCATTTGATCATATCTTTTATGACCTTGTTCAAAGATCTACAAGTTTCAGCTTGAAGTTGATGGAAAGAGATAGTGATCTTATCTTGGAGCTTGTAATAATCGAGATACTTTGATACTCACGAGGCAAACCTTTGAGAGCATAGTGGATGAGAGACAAATCGATACAAGCACCACCGCAAAGAAGCAATTTTTCCTTCAATGCTTTCAATTGTTGCGCATAATCTCGCATATTAGTGCAAGTTTCCAACCCGAGATTATCCATCTGGCTTTGAATACCAAGTTGTCGACCTTCACCGCTCAATGCAATTTTTATGCAAAAAATCAAATGCTGGAGTAAAAGTTGTATACCCTCGAATATCTCTCTCAAAAATCTGACAAATACATGCTTTGAGATGATTCAAAGCCATAAAATCCTTTTCCAAATCATCACTGAAGTAGGATTCCATTTGGGTTGAAAACGCTCTCAAACCTCTCAAATTAAGATTGGTCTCAAAGGCATCTCGCCATGTGAAATAATTGTCAATATCTAACACGTGGTGAATAAAATATTTCCAAGGATTGGCATCTCAGAGCCATTTGTGGTGAAAAGAATGCAGATCCAAACAGTTCAAATTGAACAGAGCCAAGAAGGAGGCACGGGATTGAGGGAGAAGGAAGGTGCCAAGAAGGAGGCACGGATTGTCAAAGAATTGTCATGGGGTGTTCTTCACCTAATTTTGGCCAAACGCCAAAAAAAAGGGAGAGAATCCCGCAAGCCAAAAATATTTTAGGTGACGTGTATCACATCCACCCTAAAAGTTGCCCTAAAAAGTTGACGAAAAATTTATTTCAGCCAACGATTTCAACTAACGATTCAAATTCGAATTTGAATCGATTCAAATTCCCCCGATCAGACCTAAAAAAAAAAGGAAAAGTCTTTTCTGATCCCACCGCTAGGATTCGTGACTCAATTCCTCCTTGCATTAAGCTCGATACCATGAAGATAAGGACTGGATATGAATAGGATGAAGACTGCAAGGATAGAATGAGATAGACGATCTAGCTAGTCTAGTGAGTGAACTCTGAATGAAAAACAATGAAGCGTGACTATGGCTTTATAGGAGAGCCATGTCAGCAACACCTAGGTGGCATGCCTAGTCATCTATGAATAGACACGTGACATGTGTCTTGCTAACAACTACCTAGCAGGCTTAATAACCTCTATAAAATGCAAGCCCCAAGAACAACATTGGGCTTTGTAACTTTATAAACTTCCGTATTGCAATTGGATCTCATAGTGCAAGAAATGGAACCTCTTTTTTGCATGCTCCAGAATAATATGCTGAAAAAGTTCATTATTGGTACCTTCTAGTCCTGTGGGACTCAAAATCTGATTGTGTATTCTTTAGGTCTTCATCGGACACACATCTCACCAATCCTCATGACTTTGCCCAGTGAATCCAAGCTTTAAAAAAGCAACTTCAAACCATCTACCTGAATATCATGCTAATGAAAGTTTTGCTGCTATAAACCCCATAACAAAAGGTGCTCTTCTGTTTCCACCATTTATGCACAAGCTGGTAGATGCTTCCTTCTTTTTCAGAATCAGCAAGTACAAATACACACACAGATTATGGATAGAGAGCAAGCTTACCATTTGAACAAGCTTAGAAAGGACTCCAAAATCCTTTGACAATGCAGGTTAGAAAAGGTTGCTTGTTCACATTTTTTAACGTACAGCCTTCTGAAGTGAACATCCTTAGCAGGCCTACATGAAGAAGCAAAAAACTAGGCCATAACACTAGTGTAAGGTACAATAATTGCAACAAAAGGGCGTGAATTAGAAACCTACTCCGCTGCCCTCATTGAGCATCCGAACATATCTCCGAGGCTTTTTCTACCTTTTCTCATTTAGGCATTGCAGAGTATCCAGCTACATTTATTGTAGGAAAATGTTAGAGCTGTTACAACCTCTCTAAGCCTAAGTTTGCATGTAAATTCACTTTCATAAGGTAACAACCTCTCTAAGCCTAAGTTTGCATGTAAATTCACTTTCATAAGGTAACAATATATGTTTGACGATATGCGGCTGTCGGAGTCATCACAAGATATGTCCTGTTCATGAAAGATGATCTGAAAATCACAGATTGCCAAGTAGAAATTTTGGTAGGATTATTCAACATAGTTTCTATGATGAAAAGCACTACGGTAGACTGATTATCAGATGTGATTGGAAGGAAGAGGAGCATAGCAGTTGGATCTTTGATTTTATGTCTGGCGTCAACAATAATGGGCTTAGCCCGGCTTAGCCCCATCATTTGGTGCTTCTGGTAGGCAGAATGATCTCTAGCATCGGCTTAGGATTTGGCTATATTTTGGTTCCAGTGTATTCGGCAGAATTGTCACCATCAGAAAGCAGGGGATCCCTTGCTTCCTTGCCAGAAATTTTCATCAACATAGGCATTTTGCTGGGTTATGTCTCAAGCTATGGTTTTGCAGGGCTGCCCTTAGGCAAAAAATGGAGATGCATGTTCTTTGCTGGTGCACCTCCAGCATTACTACTAGCCTGCTCTGCCCTTTTCATGCCAAAATCCCCTAGATGGCTGGTTATATGAAAGGAAAAATAAGCCAAGCGGAAGCTGTGCTTCTTAACATTTTTGCAGATAAACAAGAGGTAGATTTAATAAGATTATCTGCGATAAAGACCTTTGCCAGATTCTCTGACCCAGCCTACGAAACATGTTCAGTTACTTCAAAAACAGAGAAAACTGACCTCAAGAAAGGTCCCTATTGCTGGTGCTGATCAATCCCCATAAAAAAATTCGATCATCATGCATAGACTTCAACAAAAGCTTGCAAATGATTATCCTGTGAAGTCCCAAAACGTTTTCAAACTATAATCTTGCATTTTTCTTCTTCTACTTTATCTCTCTATAGAAGCAAGGGCTGGAATTGACATACGTAATCAACGCTGAATCGATCTTTACCAAATGCTTCTTTCAATTCAAAACGTCAGTTGAATGTGGGTAAAGAGCTTAGCCGTCCAACATGTCTATAGAAAAGACAAGGAGTTCAAAACCCTTACAAGAGAACAAACAGCACATAAAGATTCCTAAGCAGGTGTATCCAATGGCGCATACTTTTTTTGGAAAGGATGCCATAAGCAAATTCCATTCTGGCCAGCACAAGTAAAGTTAGCCAATGCCTTTCCAATGCCTTTTCACATTTTGGAAAACGAGAATTGTCCTGGTGCAGCGGTTTGATCAGATACCAACAAGGAGAAGCAGAAGTATTTTTGTAAAGACGGCAAACAAAGCTTAAGATCCATGTTAACCCTAAATAAAACATCAACCTATAGCCCAAAATCAATCTTGCTGACCCATTCAAAAGAAAATTGCAAAGCTTTAAAGCTTGGAGAGCCAGAAACATGGAAAACGAATATGGAAAACGAAGGTTGGAATGAGGTGTGATGCAGGTAATGCACGTTGAAAAGCCATAAAATTTGGAAAACTGGCAACAAAGGACACCAGAATTCTATAGCCATTTCATATTATTGGAACGGAGGTTACTGTGAATACGATGATCCATTATTACCTGGGGTTGCGCCTTCTCCCATCTCCCATCTCCGTTTTATTTTCTTGGCCATTTTCTAATTTCCTCAACCCTTGATTTATGAAACTAGAGATTCAATGGTGTAGATTGATGCCACTTCAGATTTTGATGAGGTGGAAATTACAAGTGGATAGGCTAGAATTTGAGGAAAGGCTGTAGGCCCGGTAGGGCTGGTGTGCTAAAAATTCGAAAAATAGAAACAAATATTGATTAAATTATATTAGTATTCAGTATCATGGTAGATAAGCATTATTATTTAATATGTAATTAAATGTTTAATAAATCTAAGAATAAAAAAATAGAATCGAGCATAAAATTAACATAACAAAAAAAAATCACAAATAATAAGAACAAAGCATAAAAAATTTAATATATTTCACAATGTAATTTGCACATTACAAAATATATTGAGTCTTTAGTTGTTGCTCTCTTCTTCTTCTTCTTCTTCTTCTTCTTCTTCTTCTTCTTCTTCTTCTTCTTCTTCTTCTTCTTCTTCTTCTTCTTCTTCTTCTTCTTCTTCTTCTTCTTCTTCATTGACGGGTTCGTCTTCATTTACCTGCATTATATTGTATCGCAACAATTAGTTCATTGTAGTCACAAATAATTATCTAATGAATGATACACACGCCCCTCGCTTCACGCCGTAGGGTGTGATCGATGGCCGCATGATCGCCTTTTTGAAGGCCCTTTCGCGTTCATCTTTAGCAAACGGGCGACCAAAGAAATGACTTCTATTGAGAATGAGCACCAAAACTAATGTTAGTGTTCAACTCGAGAACCTACATTATAAACCAAATTTATACTTACAAATAGCTTATCCAGAAAGCCATAACCGCCCGGACCCGGCCTTATTGGCACTATGGTCGCCACTTGCTTCGTCGTACCTCGCGTCCCAAATGCGCTTTGTTCTAGCTTCCCTTTCTTTGATAATATGTTGGCCTTCAAACACTACAATGCAATACAAGGACTTAGTCCACATGGCGCCATCTAATTATACGACTCTCCCGACTACAATGCAATACAAGGACTTAGTCCACATGGCGCCATCTAAATTATACGACTCATGGGAGAGATGATGTACTTGAAATGCCTCATTAGTCAACTGTGATAGGTCCGTGCCACTTCCTCTATCGAGACTCTCAGAAGCTTTGGCAAGAGCTTTCACACCGCTTTTCCGATTACCTCGCGAAAAAATATAAATAAAATATGAGTACAATGAGGTTATAATGAAGAACGAAAAGAGCCTAATACCGGGGTGGCTTTAACATGTTTACCCCGCTTTGAACAAACCTCCCTCCATGAGATCTCTCCCGACTTGAGCTCGGATATTCTCGCTTCTAAAAGCTCCTTGATCCTCTTTTTCCTCATCATAGGCTCCCCGCGCTCCATTCACCCTTGTGGACGTTATGGCAAACGCTATTTGTGACACTATTAGCCATCCTCCAAAAATTGTCGCCATCTCGGCAGCAGCCGTGGGCGGCACCTTCTTGTTACTACACTCAACATACGACTAACATATGAATATGTGTTCGTGAACAAAAAAAGGGCATAATTCAAGATGAACTCACTCATATTCAAAGACATGCCTTCGTGGAGGTGGTGCGGTGGTGCACCATCTTTAATAGAGCTTGAAGAGGAATTGCGCCCACTCCGACGCGTGAACGACGGTGGGCCGGTGCTCGTCGCGGCGGGTTGGATCCCCTCGCCCCTGAAGGGGCCCAAGATTGAATTCTCAAGGAGTGTATGAGCTATGACGTGGAGGGTCACAGCGCCGGACCTCCGCCTACTTTGTTCAACACCCCTGGCGCCAAGAATATCCATTTTCTCAGGGCGACATCCCAAGTTGCAAGGCATTCCACCTATCTTCGTGGTTATCGCTTCGTTGATATCTGGGAGTTCCCAGCTCTTCGTCTGCTCCTCGAATCGAGGTCCTTTTCCTCCCACTCTTCGCTCTTTCATGAGAAGAAGATCCGCCTGCAAGAACCACGATTTAACGAACATTATACATAGGAAAAGAAGGACGCGAACCGCATTTACACGCTACATTTAAAAACATTAGAACGTTAAAAATAAATGGTTAACTTACATTTTATCCTAGAAAAAATCCATACCAAATCCAAGACAATGGTGGAGGTGGTGGTGGCGAAGCTAAACCCGAACGACCAACTTCGCCTCTTAAAGGCCTTTGCAGGTTTAGGGCTGTCATTAAGGCTACCAAGCCACACGAGAAGTAAAGTTGCGAACAATAGATATGCCATCGTGCCGCATCCCATGGTTGCTGGACATGTGCAAAAACTTGCAAGTTATTTATATGGAGTGCGATGAATAACATAGTAAATGTTAGCAACATGGGAAGTTCATTACAAAACATTGGGATTTGAATAATTAAAAGTGTCTATATATTTGGTTATTAGACAATTAAAAAAATTTAATACTCTTAAACATGGCAAGATATACAATATTGTATTCATTCTTTGAGTTGTGACAACAACAATTTTGACATCTCCAAGGCATCCATGCACTTCATGTGTCGTCTTTGTCTCACAACCATGGTAGAAGATATTCCAACACTTTGTAAGGCTTCAACAACTTCAGAAGCTTTGGGTCGTGATGAGAATACGCCTTCACGTAGGCACATCATTCTTGTTTTTGCTCCTCCAACTTGTCAAGACGCCGTTGGTACATATGGGTTGGATTAATCCATTGGGCATTGTTGTTATTATTAAACCACTCCATTCGTCAAGATAGCTTGCACGAAATCCAGAAGCATCTCGTAAATATATCCCAATGCATAGACATCATGAATTTCGTGTCCCCATACACCATCATCATCCTTTGATTTCTCAAACACTTTTCCTCTAACCATGGATATTTTGCTTGTCCATCCAAAGTAAGTACCGACACTTCAACAAGGGACGACGCTCTTTGGTAAAAATGAATTGCATTGTCCCAATCACCAATGGCCACCCACACATTTTGGTACTCATCATCAAAATGTAATTTGACTCTCTTGCAATTAAGCTTTGTGTGAGTGAAGTGGCCTTTGTGGATCTCAACGACACCTTCCGCTAGGGCAAGAGCTATCTCGAACATACCGATATACAACTCGCATTTTGCTCCTAAGTTCAGCCTATGTGTTTGTCGGGTTCTTCTTGGCTCTAGCAATTGCATTTGACCATCTTCTAAAACGTGACAAGTTATTAGGTAAATAGTCAAACAAGTGTGCAAGTGTCTCTCCATTCATGAAAGGTAGAATCACCATTGGCCCTATGGTATCCCCCACTAGAGCTAGCAACTTCATATGCAAGTCCAATGGATGTAGCCAAAGCTGTGATGCGGGCTCTTGAAGCGTATGTATCTTTGAGCCATCTCATACGCCTCCGCCTCTATCTTTGCCCTTGAAACCCATCCATCCATTGTATAGCTCATCATCTTGGAAGTGTTGTGTTCCGTTGATCTTGATTTGATACGCGATGTGTTGGTTTCTCCTCAATAAGGCGATCACATCCACGGCCTCTACGGGTATGGGATCAACAAAGATTGATGTGTTCATGTGATTCTCCAAAGAAAAGTGGGCCTTGCTAGGCCCTCGCTCCACTAGAGCTTCCCCCGATGCAAAGCATTTTTAATTACCTCCAACCGACGGCATTGAGATCCGCAATGATGTTCTTGTGATCCGCACGCCGCTTCTTTGAGCAATTCCATGAAGCTACCCATTCCTTGACACGAGCCAGCCAAGATTGGGACTTTTAAAGACCAATGCTTCAAACATGTCTTCAGTTCATCCATGGGGTTTCCAATCATTGGCTTTTACATGTGTGTCAAGGAGAGAAGTCAACATTTCTTCTTGACTGGCCATTTTTGTGCTAACTCAAATTGACACTTCCTTTTCACATGTCCGACAAAATGGTCGACACGTTGACCGCTTTGCATCTCCTGGTCGGGGACTTTCGTTAGCACATATCTCATTTATGACCACGCACGCCTAATCTCACTAATCATTTGTGTCTTCACACTCGGGGCCATACCTACAAAACCAATTTAGATTCATTAATCTTGCTTTTGTGACTTTTTTCAAACCTTCATTATGAATCTTTACCTACTTTCTTAAGAGTTAGTTTCCCTTTTAATTTTTTTTTTTTTTAAAACCAACTATTGAAATTTTTTCTTGCTCTTAACCACTCCACACATCAGTTGTTTCTTTGACATCCCTAACATTTTTAAAAACAACATTCTTAACTAGAAACCCGAAAATCAATAATGCAATTTTTTTCAAAAACCCCGCCCTTGTCCAATCCTCAGTAAAGATTTCTATTTATTGATATATTAATAAAAAAAAATAAACAAGAGTAGGCGGTGAGCTTGACCCGAACACCTAGTCTTCTCCACTCAAGGCGGAGCCGACCATGCCCTTGTCCAAGTCTCCCCAATTTTTTCTAATCTAAATACATTAATCAATAAAATTACAAGAGTAAACGGTGAGCTTGGACCCCGAACACCTAGTCTTCTCCACTCAAGGCATGAGCCGACCATGCCCTTGTCCAAGTCTCCCAATTTTTCTAATCTAAATACATTAATCAATAAAATTACGAGAGTAAAACGGTGAGCTTGGACCCGAACACCTAGTCTTCTCCACTCAAGGCATGAGCCGACCATGCCCTTGTCCAAGTCTCCCCAAGTTTTTTTTTTAACCTAAATAAAACATTAAAATTTTATTCTCCTACTCAAACTCAAATTTTACCTAGAATGTCTTCGAAAGCTAAAAAACGATTTCCAAGAGCGACGATTTTGTTATTAGTGTACATGCAAAAAAATAAAGGCATTCAATAATTAGAAAACTTACATAAATAAAGAAATAAAAAAAAAAAAAAACAAAAAGACCATTCACGTTAAAAAGATCATTGACATTAAAACTATTTACATTGTTAATTAAAAAGAACTATATATTGACATATAAAAACAAAAAAATAAAAAAATAAAAAAAAAAGGAAGAACATAAAAAGAAGGGGCCTCGTCTTTCAACGACGTCCCCTTCTTGTAATAAAAAATAGAGGAAGAATGGGCCTCGTCTTTCAACGACGTCCCCTCTTCTTCCATGGAAAAAAAAATAGAAGAGGAAGAAGAAGAAGAAATAGAAGAAGAAGAAATAGAAGAAGAAGAAGAAAGAGGAGATAGGAAAGAAAGATTGAATAGAATGAGAAAGTGATGAAGAAGAAGAAGAAGAAAATGAATAGAAGATTGGAAGAACGGAAGATTAGAAGGAAAAAACCAATGATTGGAATAAGATTGGAAGAAGAAGGAGGAGGATTCGATTCATACTAAGAAGAGGCGAAATGGATTGAAGAAAAACAAGGATGGAAAGAAGAGGAGGATAGAAATGGGATGGATTGAAAACAAACAAGAAAAAACAAGAAGCCCTAAATCTATCAAACAACAAGCCTAATTCAAAAATAGAGTTGATTGATCCATTGAAATACCTTTGGATGCTTGCTTGAAGCTTGAAAGGACCGCAAGGGGATGATCCGCGCCAAAAAATCGCCATTTAAAAACGCCTCCTCCAGCCGCTTAGAACAAAAAAAACTAGGCGGCGGAAAAGCCGGCCCTGTTTTCTGTAAAAAAGTTACAGACGTCGTTTAACGACGTCGTAACGTCGTTTAACGACGTCTGTTATAGTCGTTGAACGACGTCCATAACGACGCCAATGTGTATACCGACGTGTCCTTTTTTTAATTAAGTTAGCAACTTAGATCTATTTGTTATAGTCCGTTATAGTCGATGACCGGACGCCCATAACGACGCCTTTGTGTTAAACGATGTGCCTTGTTTTTATTAAGTTATAATTATAAGTTATTATTATAATTATAATTATTATACAAAGAAGGATTGTTACCCGCTGGAGGGTCATCATTTATGCAAGAATCTAACTCGTGAAGCCGCTTCTTGAACAGATGTTGAAAGTCCCGGTTTGCCTCCACCTCCCATACATTTTTGTGATAGAAAATGTAGAAATCAAACTCAAATTTTTATCTTTTCATTTAACTTAGATGATTAAAAAAGGCTTTTCACCGATGGATCTGAGCTACAATATTCGATCCGCATAAACAGAAAGCAGAAAAGAAAAGAGGTGGGTCAGATTTATGGAATGACTAATGAGCATTCTCGTAATAGTCGTTAAACGACGCTTATAACGACGCCAATGTGTATACCGACGCGTGTCTTTTTTTTTTTTTATTAAGTTACCAACTTAGATCTATTTGTTTTATTACTTATGTTTTTTATCTATATTGTGGTGGCACAAGATAGATCCTTTAAAGAAATAAATCACCTTAATATAACATATCCTACTCACCTTGAATTTCGAAGTTCGAGATATTCAATTTCAGACACTCCATAATGAGTCCATACGAATGTGACCGCCACGGCAATTAATTTGTTGTCGACCGGATTTGGACGCTTAAGCTATACCTATTCTAGAGCCCGCCCCTATGCTTTCATTTGACGACGTTTTGGTTTATAACGACGTGTCTTTTTTTAATTAAGTTATTATTATTAGCAATCTTTTTTTTATATGACGCCCAGTAATTTTCGCTGAACGAGGTTTATAACGATGTTTTAGGTTCCAAACGACGTGTCCTTTTTTTAAGTTAATATTATTAGCAACTTAGATTTGTTTCATTACTTATGTATTTTATCTATCCTTGTTTATCTATCCACTTAGATTTCTCTCCATCCTTGTTTATCTATCCACTTTAATAAACCAGACTTGTGCACCATTGAGCTTCACTTGCATACTTTCATACTAAATCAAGCTTGCCGCCCACTTGACCATGGATCAGAAGGCAAGGTAAAACATATGGCTCACTGTGTTGCTCCTCCAAGATACAATCTACACAAGGCATGCCCAGCCTACAAATCCATGCAAAGCTGCAAGAAGAGCTTTTTGATTTGCCATATTCTCTCGTGCATGATCACATACAACTCCATATATGGCTGCAGCCTCTTCATAGATTATCGCTAAGGGTTTTGGACACGCTTCTTGAGTCTCAGCTTCATATAAGATCTGCAAGTTTATAACAGAATGAACAAGTATACTCATTACCAATATTTGTTGGCACTTAATTCATAATTAATGCACGTTTACAGTACCCTGTATCATAGACCTTATGCAGGGGTTGTATACACGTGTACAGTACCCTGTATCATAGACCTTATGCAGGGGTTGTATACACGTGCAGTACCCGTGTATCATACATACATGAATATTTAGAGAACATAATAATAACACGGTAAACACAATAGAGACCAAAGTATGAACTATAAATACCAGCAAAAAGGAGGGATTTTAGGGTCCCAAGGCCTCAAGGCCAACACCCCAACTCCACTTCAAGACACCTGCCAGCAAGGTCCCGGCGAACCGACAAGGAGAGGGCCTCCAAACGTAAAACCCGGGTGGGTTGCCGTGCTCTAGAAGGGTTTGCGCGTTTGGGGGCCGAGTCCTGGTTTGTTGCACTTGGGACCGGGCCGGTAGAAGCCAGCGGCCGAGAATACGGAGCAAGGGGAACCGACGGAGCGGAGTTTGGGCCTGTCCTCCTCCCGATGGCAAGTAGAAGTCGGGGCTTTTTGCAAAGGGCAAGACATTCAGAATTCGCAATTAATGCATTGCACCTAAAATAAATTCGATTTTTTGCCGGGCTGGATCCCTAATTCATCTCCAAAGACACGGCCCAATTTTCGAATTTTGGGGGAGAAGGTCTAGGTCAAAGGGTTAGCATTAGAACGGTCTTGGGAGCCCGTTGTGTGGCAACCGAAGCTGGCACCCTTCCCCAAGTCAAACGAGGCCAGGACCTTGCGGGGATCCCTCACAAGAGGGGAGAGTCCGGACCCCGTGAGGCGGGATCCAAAAGTTCCCCGAGGCAGACCCTTCTGGCCGGCGCCCCTGGGCTGCACGCGCTAATGACCACCCTCCCGAGCCCTTCCCCTATCCCACCGCTGATCCTCCGCTCATGGGCCCCCTTGGGAAGGCCCAAAAGATTCCAGATCGGTCCTGGGAGAACTTGTCAAACCGCTGGGCGCCCCCGATGTCGGCCTTGTAGAAACCGTGACTGCTTTTGTCGCTCGGGCACCGGGAGGCTCTGAATGGCAAATCGACCCGCCAAATCGTCCGAATGATGAAATTACCCTAGGGAGCAAGTTACACCTGGCCGGTTTTGCAAAAGAAAGAAACACTCACGCCTCCACGACAAGATCCCGCGATCCACATCCTAGGCCAATTGACTAGGAGTGTGATGGAAGTGAGCTACTTTGGGCTTCTTGGAGTTCGGGTGGTCTTCTCGCCACGGAACTTGGTCCCCGTGGCAATGTCGACGCTCGAGTCCATTGGCAGAGCCGCATCGCGATTCCGGAGAGGGGAGGTCGCCTCGTCCGGCCCCGTGGCCTTGGGGAGAGGAAATTTGGGGCAAGCTTCCGGAGGGATTTTAGGGTCCAAGGGCTCGCTCAACACCCCAACTCCACTTCAAGACACGGGCGCAAGGTCCCGGCCGAATCGACAAGGAGAGGGCCTCAAACGTAAACCCCGTGGGTTGCCGTGCTCTAGAAGGGTTTGTGTTTTGGGGGCCGAGTCCCCGGTTCTGTTGCACTTGGGACATGGCCGAGCAAAGTCGGAGAATACGGAGCAAGGGGAACTGGACGGAGCGGAGTTTGGGCCTGTCCTCCTCCCGATGTGGCAAGTAGAAGTCGGGGCTTTTTTGCAAATGGCAAGACATTCAGAATTCGCAATTAATGCATTGCACCTAAAATAAATTCCGATTTTTGCCGGGCTGATCCCTAATTCATCTCAAAGACACGGCCCAATTTTCGGAATTTTCGGAGAAGGTCTAGGTCAAAGGGTTAGCATTAGAGCGGTCGGGGAGCCCGCTGCGTGTGGCAACCGAAAGCTGGCACCCTTCCCCAAGTCAAACGAGGCCAGGACCTTGCAGGATCCCTCACAAGAGGGGAGAGTCCAGGACCCCGTGGAGGCGGGATCCAAAAAGTTCCCGAGGCAGCCCTTCTGGCAGCGCCCCTGGGCCGCACGCGCTAATGACCACCCTCCGGAGCCCGGTTCCCCTATCCGGTCGTTGGATCCTCCGCTCATGGGCCCCTCTTCGGGGAAGGCCCAAAAGATTCCAGATCGGGTCCGGAGAACTTGTCAAACCGCTGGCCCGCCCCGATGTCGGCCTTGTAGAAACCGCGACTTGTTTTGTCGTCGGGCACCGGGAGGTTCGAATGGCAAATCGACCCGCCAAATCGTCCGGAATGGCGAAATTACCCTAGGGAGCAAGTTACACGGTCGGTTTTGCAAAAGAAAGAAACACTCACGCCCTCCACGACAGTATCCCGCATCCACATCCTAGGCCAATTGACTAGGAGTGTGATGGAAGTGAGCTACTTTGGCGCTTCTTGGAGTTCGGGTGGTCTTCTGGCCACGGAACTTGGTCCCCAGGGCAATGTCGACGTTCTGAGTCCATTGGCAGAGCCAGATCGCGATTCCAGGAGAGGGGAGGTCGCCTGGCCCGCCCCCTGTGGCCTTGGGGAGAGGAAATTTGGGGCAAGCAGCTGGGGAGGGATTTTAGGGTCCAGGCCCGGCGGCCAACACCCCAACTCCACTTCAAGACACGGCGCTAAAGGTCCCGCTGAATCGACAAGGAGAGGGCCTCAAACGTAAACCCCGTGGGTTGCCGTGCTCTAGAAGGGTTTGGCGCTTTGGGGGCCGAAGTCCTGGTCCGCTGCACTTGGGACGGCCGAAGCAAAGCAGCCGAGAATACGGAGCAAGGGGAACCGACGGAGCGGAGTTTGGGCCTGTCCTCCTCCCGATGTGGCAAGTAGAAGTCGGGGGGCTTTTGTAAAGATGGCAAGACATTCAGAAATTCATAATTAATGCATTGCACCTAAAATAAATTCCGATTTTTGCCTATTTGGATCCCTAATTCATCTCAAAGACACGCCCAATTTTCGGAATTTTCGGAGAAGGTCTAGGTCAAAGGGTTAGCATTAGAACGGTCGGGGAGCCCGCTTAGGTGGCAACCGAAGCTGGCACCCTTCCCCAAGTCAAACGAGGCCGGACCTTGCGGGGATCCCTCACAAGAGGGGAGAGTCCGGACCCCGTGAGGGATCCAAAAGTTCCCGAGGCAGCCCTTCCCCGGCAAGCCCCCCGGGGCTGCACGCTAATGACCACCCTCCCGGAGCAGGTTCCCCTATCCCGACCGTTGGATCCTCCGCTCATGGGCCCCTCTTGGGAAGGCCCAAAAGATTCCAGATCGGTCCGGGAGAACTTGTCAAACCGCTGGCGCCCCGATGTCGGCCTTGTAGAAACCGTGACTGCTTTTGTCGTTCGGGCACCGGGAGGCTCGAATGGCAAATCGACCCGCCAAATCGTCAGGAATGGATGAAATTACCCTAGGGAGCAAGTTACACCGGCCGGTTTTGTAAAAGAAAGAAACACTCACCCTCCACGACAAGATCCCGCATCCACATCCTAGGCCAATTGACTAGGAGTGTGATGGAAGTGAGCTACTTTGGCGCTTGGAGTTCGGGTGGTCTTCTCGCCACTTTAACTTGGTCCCCTGTGGCAATGTCGACGCTCGAGTCCATTGGCGAGCCAGATCGCGATTCGGAGAGGGGAGGTCGCCTCCGCCCGGCCCCCTGTGGCCTTGGGGAGAGGAAATTTGGGGCAAGCAGCTTCCGGAGGGATTTTAGGGTCCGTGCTCAAGCTCAACACCCCAACTCCACTTCAAGACACGGGCGCAAGGTCCCGCCGACCGACAAGGAGAGGGCCTCAAACGTAAACCCCCGTGGGGTTGCCGTGCTCTAGAAGGGTTTGTGTTTTGGGGCCGAGTCCCGGTCTGTTGCACTTGGGACTGGCCGAGAAGCGGAGCCGAGAATATGGAGCAAGGGGCCCGGCGGAGCGGAGTTTGGGCCTGTCCTCCTCCCCGATGTGGCAAGTAGAAGTCGGGGGCTTTTGTGCTGGGCAAGACATTCAGAATTCGCAATTAATGCATTGCACGAAAATAAATTCGATTTTTTTGCGATTTTGGATCCCTAATTCATCTCCAAATTACGGCCCAATTTTCGGAATTTTCGGAGAAGGTCTAGGTCAAAGGGTTAGCATTAGAACGGTCGGGGGAGCCCGTTGCATGGCAACCGAGCTGGCACCCTTCCCCAAGTCAAACGAGGCCAGGACCTTGCAGGGATCCCTCACAAGAGGGGAGAGTCCAGGACCCCGTGAGGCGGATCCAAAAAGTTCCCGAGGCAGCCCTTCTGGCAGCCCCCGGGGCTGCACGCTAATGACCACCCTCCCGAGCCCGGTTCCCCTATCCGATCGCTGATCCTCCGCTCATGGGCCCCTCTTCGGGGAAGGCCCAAAAGATTCCAGATGGGGTCCGGAGAGAACTTGTCAAACCGCTGGGCCCCGATGTCGGCCTTGTAGAAACAAGATTGTTTTGTCGTTCGCACCCGGAGGCTCCGGAATGGCAAATCGACCGCCAAATCGTCCGGAATGGCGAAATTACCCTAGGGAGCAAGTTACACGGCCGGTTTTGCAAAAGAAAGAAACACTCACGCCTCCACGACAATATCCCGCATCCACATCCTAGGCCAATTGACTAGGAGTGTGATGGAAGTGAGCTACTTTGGCGCTTCTTGGAGTTCGGGTGGTCTTCTGGCCACGGAACTTGGTCCCCAGGGCAATGTCGACGTTCTGAGTCCATTGGCAGAGCCAGATCGCGATTGGAGGAGGGGAGGTCGCCTCAGCCCCGGCCCCCGTGGCCTTGGGAGAGGAAATTTGGGGCAAGCAGCTTAGGAGGGATTTTAGGGTCCGCTCAGGCGGCCAACACCCCAACTCCACTTCAAGACACGCGGCTAGCAAGGTCCCGGCCGAACCGACAAGGAGAGGGCCTCCAAACGTAAACCCCGTGGGTTGCCGTGCTCTAGAAGGGTTTATGCTTTGGGGCCGAGTCCCGGGTCTGCTGCACTTGGGACTGGCGAGAAGCAAGCAGCCGAGAATACGGAGCAAGGGGAACCCGACGGAGCGGAGTTTGGGCCTGTCCTCCTCCCGATGTGGCAAGTAGAAGTCGGGGGGCGCTTTTGCAGTGGCAAGACATTCGTAAATTCGCAATTAATGCATTGCACGAAAATAAATTCCGATTTTTTGCCGGCTGGATCCCTAATTCATCTCCAGCACACGGCCCAATTTTCGGAATTTTCGGAGAAGGTCTAGGTCAAAGGGTTAGCATTAGAACGGTCGGGGAGCCCGCAGGGCAACCGAGCTGGCACCCTTCCCCAAGTCAAACGAGGCCAGGACCTTGCAGGGATCCCTCACAAGAGGGGAGAGTCCGGACCCCAGGAGGCGGGATCCAAAAAAGTTCCCGAGGCAGCCCTTCCTGGCAGCGCTCCCCCCGGGGCTGCACGCTAATGACCACCCTCCCGGAGCCCGGTTCCCCTATCCGACCGTTGATCCTCCGCTCATGGGGCCCCTTCGAAGGCCCAAAAGATTCCAGATCGGGTCGGGAGAACTTGTCAAACCGCTGGGCGCCCCGATGTCTACTTTGTAGAAACCAAGACTGTTTTGTCGTTCGGGCACCGGGGAGGCTCCGGAATGGCAAATCGACCCTGCCAAATCGTCCGGAATGGCGAAATTACCCTAGGGAGCAAGTTACACGGTCGGTTTTGCAAAAGAAAGAAACACTCACGCCCTCCACGACAGTATCCCGCATCCACATCCTAGGCCAATTGACTACGAGTGTGATGGAAGTGAGCTACTTTGGCGCTTCTTGGAGTTCGGGTGGTCTTCTGGCCACGGAACTTGGTCCCCAGGGCAATGTCGACGTTCTGAGTCCATTGGCAGAGCCAGATCGCGATTCCGGAGAGGGGAGGTCGCCCGTCCGTCCCCAGGGCCTTGGGGAGAGGAAATTCGGGGCAAGCAGCTTCTGGAGGGATTTTAGGGTCCGCGCTCTGGCGTCAACACCCCAACTCCACTTCAAGACACGGCGCAAGGTCCCGGCCGAATCTGACAAGGAGAGGGCCTCCGAAACGTAAACCCTGTGGGTTGCCAGGCTCTAGAAGGGTTTGCGTTTTGGGGGCCGAGTCCTGGTCCGTTGCACTTGGGACCTGGCCGAGAAGCAGCAGCCTAGAATACGGAGCAAGGGGAACTGACGGAGCGGAGTTTGGGCCTGTCCTCCTCCCGATGTGGCAAGTAGAAGTCGGGGGGCGCTTTTGCAGTGGCAAGACATTCGTAAATTCGCAATTAATGCATTGCACGAAAATAAATTCCGATTTTTTGCCGGCTGGATCCCTAATTCATCTCCAGCACACGGCCCAATTTTCGGAATTTTCGGAGAAGGTCTAGGTCAAAGGGTTAGCATTAGAACGGTCGGGGGAGCCCGTTGCAGGGCAACCGAGCTGGCACCCTTCCCCAAGTCAAACGAGGCCAGGACCTTGCAGGGATCCCTCACAAGAGGGGAGAGTCCGGACCCCAGGAGGCGGGATCCAAAAAAGTTCCCGAGGCAGCCCTTCCCCGGCGCCCCCGGCTGCACGCTAATGACCACCTCCCCGAGCCCGGTTCCCCTATCCGGACCGCTGGATCCTCCGCTCATGGGCCCCCTTCGGGGAAGGCCCAAAAGATTCCAGATCGGTCCCGGGAGAACTTGTCAAACCCAAGGCCCCGATGTGGGGCCTTGTAGAAACCGGTGACTGCTTTTGTCGCTCGGGCACCGGGAGGCTCCGAATGGCAAATCGACCCGCCAAATCGTCCGAATGGCGTAAATTACCCTAGGGAGCAAGTTACACTACGGTTTTGCAAAAGAAAGAAACACTCACGCCCTCCACGACAAAGATCCCGTGATCCACATCCTAGGCCAATTGACTACGAGTGTGATGGAAGTGAGCTACTTTGGCGCTTCTTGGAGTTCGGGTGGTCTTCTGGCCACGGAACTTGGTCCCCAGGGCAATGTCGACGTTCTGAGTCCATTGGCAGAGCCAGATCGCGATTCCCGAGAGGGAGGTCGCCTGGCCCCGCCCCTGTGGCCTTGGGGAGAGGAAATTTGGGGCAAGCAGCTTCCGGAGGGATTTTAGGGTCCAAGGCCTCAAGGCCAACACCCCAACTCCACTTCAAGACACGCCAAGCAAGGTCCCGCCGACCGACAAGGAGAGGGCTCAAACGTAAACCCCGTGGGTTGCCGTGCTCTAGAAGGGTTTATGTTTGGGGGGCCGAGTCCCGGTCTGCTGCACTTGGGACTGGCCGAGAAGCAAAGAGCCTAGAATACGGAGCAAGGGGAACCGGACGGAGCGGAGTTTGGGCCTGTCCTCCTCCCGATGTGGCAAGTAGAAGTCGGGGGCGCTTTTGTGCTGGCAAGACATTCAGAATTCGCAATTAATGCATTGCACTAAAATAAATTCCGATTTTTGCCGGTTGGATCCCTAATTCATCTCCAAAGACACGGCCCAATTTTCGGAATTTTCGGAGAAGGTCTAGGTCAAAGGGTTAGCATTAGAACGGCCGGGGAGCCCGCTGCAGTGGCAACCGAAGCTGGCACCCTTCCCCAAGTCAAACGAGGCCAGGACCTTGCGGGGATCCCTCACAAGAGGGGAGAGTCGGACCCCGTGAGGCGGGATCCAAAAGTTCCCGAGGCAGCCCTTCCCCGGCAGCCCCCCGGGCCGCAGACGCTAATGACCACCCTCCCGGAGCCCGGTTCCCCTATCCGACCGCTGGATCCTCCGCTCATGGGCCCTCTTCGGGAAGGCCCAAAAGATTCCAGATCGGTCCGGAGAACTTGTCAAACCCGCGGGCGCCCCCGATGCGGCCTTTGTAGAAACCGACTGTTTTGTCGCTCGCACCGGGAGGCTCCGAATGGCAAATCGACCCCGCCAAATCGTCCGGAATGGCGGTAAATTACCCTAGGGAGCAAGTTACACGGGCCGGTTTTGTAAAAAGAAAGAAACACTCACGCCCCACGACAAGATCCCGCAGATCCACATCCTAGGCCAATTGACTACGAGTGTGATGGAAGTGAGCTACTTTGGCGCTTTGGAGTTCGGGTGGTCTTCCCGCCACGGAACTTGGTCCCTGTGGCAATGTCGACGTTCGAGTCCATTGGCGAGCCAGATCGCGATTCCGGGAGAGGGAGGTCGCCTGGCCCCGGCCCCTGTGGCCTTGGGGAGAGGAAATTTGGGGCAAGGGCGAGGAGGGATTTTAGGGTCCAAGGCCTCAAGGCCAACACCCCAACTCCACTTCAAGACACGGCGCAAGGTCCCGCCGACCGACAAGGAGAGGGCCTCAAACGTAAACCCCGTGGGTTGCTGTGCTCTAGAAGGGTTTATGCTTTGGGGCCGAGTCCCGGTCCGCTGCACTTGGGACTGGCCGAGAAGCAAAGAGCCGAGAATACTGGAGCAAGGGGAACGATGGAGCGGAGTTTGGGCCTGTCCTCCTCCCGATGTGGCAAGTAGAAGTCGGGGGGGCTTTTGTAAAGTGGCAAGACATTCAGAATTCGCAATTAATGCATTGCACCTAAAAAATAAATTCGATTTTTGCCTACTGGATCCCTAATTCATCTCCAAAGACACGGCCCAATTTTTTCGGAATTTTCGGAGAAGGTCTAGGTCAAAGGGTTAGCATTAGAACGGTCGGGGAGCCCAAGCTGTGGCAACCGAGCCTGGCACCCTTCCCCAAGTCAAACGAGGCCAGACCTTGCGCAGGATCCCTCACAAGAGGGGAGAGTCCAGGACCCCGTGAGGCGGGATCCAAAAGTTCCCGAGGCAGCCCTTTCCCGGCAGCCCCCGGGCTGCACGCTAATGACCACCCTCCCGAGCCCGGTTCCCCTATCCGACCGCTGGATCCTCCGCTCATGGGCCCCCTTCGAAGGCCCAAAAGATTCCAGATCGGGTCCGGGAGAACTTGTCAAACCGCTGGGCGCCCCGATGTCCTTTGTAGAAACCGCAGACTGTTTTGTCGTCGGCACCGGGAGGTCTCGAATGGCAAATCGACCCCGCCAAATCGTCCGAATGGCGAAATTACCCTAGGGAGCAAGTTACACGGCCGGTTTTGCAAAAAGAAAGAAACACTCACGCCTCCACGACAAAGATCCCGAGATCCACATCCTAGGCCAATTGACTAGGAGTGTGATGGAAGTGAGCTACTTTTGGCGCTTCTTGAGTCGGATGGTCTTCTGGCCACGGAACTTGGTCCCCAGGGCAATGTCGACGTTCTGAGTCCATTGGCAGAGCCAGATCGCGATTCCGGAGAGGGGAGGTCGCCCGTCCGTCCCCAGGGCCTTGGGGAGAGGAAATTTGGGGCAAGCAGCTTCCGGAGGGATTTTAGGGTCCGCGCTCTGGCGTCAACACCCCAACTCCACTTCAAGACACGGCGCAAGGTCCCGGCCGAATCTGACAAGGAGAGGGCCTCCGAAACGTAAACCCTGTGGGTTGCCAGGCTCTAGAAGGGTTTGCGTTTTGGGGGCCGAGTCCTGGTCTGTTGCACTTGGGACCTGGCCGAGAAGCAGCAGCCGAGAATACGGAGCAAGGGGAACTGACGGAGCGGAGTTTGGGCCTGTCCTCCTCCCGATGTGGCAAGTAGAAGTCGGGGGGCGCTTTTGCAGTGGCAAGACATTCAGAATTCGCAATTAATGCATTGCACGAAAATAAATTCCGATTTTTTGCCGGCTGGATCCCTAATTCATCTCCAGCACACGGCCCAATTTTCGGAATTTTCGGAGAAGGTCTAGGTCAAAGGGTTAGCATTAGAACGGTCGGGGAGCCCGTTGCAGGGCAACCGAGCTGGCACCCTTCCCCAAGTCAAACGAGGCCAGGACCTTGCAGGGATCCCTCACAAGAGGGGAGAGTCCGGACCCCAGGAGGCGGGATCCAAAAGTTCCCGAGGCAGCCCTTCCCCGGCAGCCGCCCCCGGGCTGCACGCTAATGACCACCCCTCCCGAGCCGGTTCCCCTATCCGACCGCTGATCCTCCGCTCATGGGCCCCTCTTCGGGGAAGGCCCAAAAGATTCCGATCGGTCCGGGAGAACTTGTCAAACCGCTGGGCGCCCCCCGGCCTTGTAGAAACCACACTTTGCTTTTGTTGTTAGAAACCGGAGGCTCTCGGAATGGCTTTTTTGTCGTCCGAATGGAGTAAATTACCGGGGAGGCTCCTAAATGGCAAATCGACCCCCGCCAAATCGTCCCGGAATGTCTAAATTACCCTAGGGAGCAAGTTACACGGTTGGTTTTGCAAAAGAAAGAAACACTCACGCCTCCACGACAGTATCCCGCATCCACATCCTAGGCCAATTGACTAGGAGTGTGATGGAAGTGAGCTACTTTGGCGCTTCTTGGAGTTCGGTTGGTCTTCCGCCACGGAACTTGGTCCCTGTGGCAATGTCGACGTTTTCGAGTCCATTGGCAGAGCCGATCGCGATTCCGGAGAGGGGAGGTCGCCTGGTCCGGCCCCTGTGGCCTTGGGGAGAGGAAATTTGGGGCAAGCAGCTTCCGGAGGGATTTTAGGGTCCGCGCTCTGGCGTCAACACCCCAACTCCACTTCAAGACACGGCGCAAGGTCCCGGCCGAATCTGACAAGGAGAGGGCCTCTCAAACGAAAACCCCGTGGGTTGCCGTGCTCTAGAAGGGTTTTGCTTTGGGGGGCCGAGTCCTGGGTCTGCTGCACTTGGGACTGGCCGAGAAGCAAAGAGCCGAGAATACGGGAGCAAGGGGAACCGATTTTGAGCGGAGTTTGGGCCCTGTCCTCCTCCCGATGTGGCAAGTAGAAGTCGGGGGGCTTTTGTAAAGCTGGCAAGACATTCAGAATTCGCAATTAATGCATTGCACGAAAATAAATTCGATTTTTTGCCTACTGATCCCTAATTCATCTCCAAAGACACGGCCCAATTTTCGAATTTTCGGAGAAGGTCTAGGTCAAAGGGTTAGCATTAGAACGGTCGGGGAGCATGGGGTGGCAACCGAGCTGGCACCCTTCCCCAAGTCAAACGAGGCCAGGACCTTGGGGATCCCTCACAAGAGGGGAGAGTCCGAACCCCGTGAGGCGGGATCCAAAAGTTCATGAGGCAGCCCTCCCCGGCAGCGCCCCCGGGGTCGCACGCTAATGACCACCCTCCCGAGCCCGGTTGCCCCCTATCCGATCCTGGATCCTCCGCTCATGGGCCCCTCTTCGAAGGCCCAAAAGATTCCAGATCGGTCCGGGAGAACTTGTCAAACCGCTGGCGCCCCGATGTCGGCCTTTGTAGAAACCGTGACTGCTTTTGTCGTTCGGGCACCGGGGAGGCTCCGGAATGGCAAATCGACCCTGCCAAATCGTCCGGAATGGCGAAATTACCCTAGGGAGCAAGTTACACGGTCGGTTTTGCAAAAGAAAGAAACACTCACGCCCTCCACGACAGTATCCCGCATCCACATCCTAGGCCAATTGACTAGGAGTGTGATGGAAGTGAGCTACTTTGGCGCTTCTTGGAGTTCGGGTGGTCTTCTGGCCACGGAACTTGGTCCCCAGGGCAATGTCGACGTTCTGAGTCCATTGGCAGAGCCAGATCGCGATTCCGGAGAGGGGAGGTCGCCCGTCCGTCCCCAGGGCCTTGGGGAGAGGAAATTTGGGGCAAGCAGCTTCCGGAGGGATTTTAGGGTCCGCGCTCTGGCGTCAACACCCCAACTCCACTTCAAGACACGGCCAAGTCCCAAGGTCCCTACCGACCGACAAGGAGAGGGCCTCCGAAACGTAAACCCTGTGGGTTGCCAGGCTCTAGAAGGGTTTGCGTTTTGGGGGCCGAGTCCTAGTCTGTTGCACTTGGGACCTGGCCGAGAAGCAGAGCCGAGAATACGGAGCAAGGGGAACTGACGGAGCGGAGTTTGGGCCTGTCCTCCTCCCGATGTGGCAAGTAGAAGTCGGGGGCTTTGGTAAAGTGGCAAGACATTCAGAATTCGCAATTAATGCATTGCACTAAAATAAATTCCGATTTTTGCCGGCTGGATCCCTAATTCATCTCCAAAGACACGCCCAATTTTCGGAATTTTCGGAGAAGGTCTAGGTCAAAGGGTTAGCATTAGAACGGTCGGGGAGCCCGCTGTGGGCAACCGAAAGCTGGCACCCTTCCCCAAGTCAAACGAGGCGGGACCTTGCGGGGATCCCTCACAAGAGGGGAGAGTCCTGACCCCGTGAGGCGGGATCCAAAAGTTCCCGAGGCAGCCCTTCCCCGGCAGCGCGCCCCGGCCGCGACGCTAATGACCACCCCCCCGAGCCCGGTTCCCCTATCCGACCGTTGGATCCTCCGCTCATGGGCCCCTCTCTTGGGAAGGCCCAAAAGATTCCAGATCGGGTCCGGAGAACTTGTCAAAACTGGGGGCCCCGATGTCGGCCTTGTAGAAACCCATTTGTTTTGTTGTTCGGCACCGGGAAGGCTCCGGAATGGCAAATCGAGCCAAACGTCGGAATGAAGTTTAAATTACCCTTTGTCGCATCGCACCGGGAGGCTCGAATGGCAAATCGACCCCGCCAAATCGTCCGGAATGGCTGTAAATTACCCTAGGGAGCAAGTTACACGGGTTGGTTTTGTAAAAGAAAGAAACACTCACGCCTCCACGACAAGATCCCGCGATCCACATCCTAGGCCAATTGACTAGGAGTGTGATGGAAGTGAGCTACTTTGGCGCTTCTTGAGTTCGGGTGGTCTTCGCCACGGAACTTGGTCCCTGTGGCAATGTCGACGTTCGAGTCCATTGGCAGAGCCAGATCGCGATTCGAGAGGGGAGGTCGCCCATCCCGCCCCCCGTGGCCTTGGGGAGAGGAAATTTGGGGCAAGCAGCTTCCTGAGGGATTTTAGGGTCCAATCTCAAGGCCAACACCCCAACTCCACTTCAAGACACGCGCAAGGTCCCGCCGAACCGACAAGGAGAGGGCCTCCAAACGTAAACCCCGTGGGTTGCTGTGCTCTAGAAGGGTTTATGTTTTGGGGGCCGAGTCCCCGGTCTCTGCAATTTGGGACCTGGCCGAGAAGCAAAGCAATGAGAATACGGAGCAAGGGGAACCGACGGAGCGGAGTTTGGGCCTGTCCTCCTCCCGATGTGGCAAGTAGAAGTCGGGGGCGCTTTTATGGCAAGACATTCAGAATTCGCAATTAATGCATTGCACTAAAATAAATTCGATTTTTGCCGGCTGGATCCCTAATTCATCTCCAAAGACACGCCCAATTTTCGGAATTTTTCGGAGAAGGTCTAGGTCAAAGGGTTAGCATTAGAACGGTCGGGGAGCCGTTGTGGCAACCGAGCTGGCACCCTTCCCCAAGTCAAACGAGGCCGGGACCTTGGGGGATCCCTCACAAGAGGGGAGAGTCCCAACCCCGTGAGGCGGGATCCAAAAGTTCATGAGGCAGCCCTTCCCGGCAGCGCCCCCGGGTCGCGACGCTAATGACCACCCTCCCGGAGCCCGGTTCCCCTATGATCCGATCCGCTCATGGGCCCCTCTTCGGGAAGGCCCAAAAGATTCCAGATCGGTCCGGGAGAACTTGTCAAACCGCTGGGCGCCCCGATGTCGGGCCTTGTAGAAACCGTGACTGTTTTGTCGTTCGCACCGGGAGGCTCCGGAATGGCAAATCGACCGCCAAATCGTCCGGGAATGGCGTAAATTACCCTAGGGAGCAAGTTACACTGGCCGGTTTTGCAAAAGAAAGAAACACTCACGCCCTCCACGACAAGATCCCGCGAGATCCACATCCTAGGCCAATTGACTAGGAGTGTGATGGAAGTGAGCTACTTTGGCGCTTCTTGAGTTCGGGTGGTCTTCCGCCACGGAACTTGGTCCCTAGGGCAATGTCGACGTTTTGAGTCCATTGGCAGAGCCAGATCGCGATTCCGGAGAGGGGAGGTCGCCCGGCCCGGCCCCTGTGGCCTTGGGGAGAGGAAATTTGGGGCAAAGCCTTCCGGAGGGATTTTAGGGTCCGCGCTCTGGCGTCAACACCCCAACTCCACTTCAAGACACGGCGCAAGGTCCCGGCCGAATCTGACAAGGAGAGGGCCTCCGAAACGTAAACCCTGTGGGTTGCCAGGCTCTAGAAGGGTTTGCGTTTTGGGGGCCGAGTCCTGGTCTGTTGCACTTGGGACCTGGCCGAGAAGCAGCAGCCGAGAATACGGAGCAAGGGGAACTGACGGAGCGGAGTTTGGGCCTGTCCTCCTCCCGATGTGGCAAGTAGAAGTCGGGGGGCGCTTTTGCAGTGGCAAGACATTCGTAAATTCGCAATTAATGCATTGCACGAAAATAAATTCCGATTTTTTGCCGGCTGGATCCCTAATTCATCTCCAGCACACGGCCCAATTTTCGGAATTTTCGGAGAAGGTCTAGGTCAAAGGGTTAGCATTAGAACGGTCGGGGGAGCCCGTTGCAGGGCAACCGAGCTGGCACCCTTCCCCAAGTCAAACGAGGCCAGGACCTTGCAGGGATCCCTCACAAGAGGGGAGAGTCCCGGACCCGTGAGGGTGGGATCCAAAAGTTCCCGAGGCAGCCCTTCCGGCAGGCCGCCCCCGGTGCACGCTTAATGACCACCCTCCCGGAGCCCGGTTCCCCTATCCGACCGTTGGATCCTCCGTTCATGGGCCCCTCTTCGGGAAGGCCCAAAAGATTCCAGATCGGTCCGGGAGAACTTGTCAAACCGCGGGGCGTCCTGATGTCGGCCTTGTAGAAACCGCACTGTTTTGTCGTTCGGGCACCGGGAGGTTCCGAATGGCAAATCGACCCCGCCAAATCGTCCTGAATGGCTTAAATTACCCTAGGGAGCAAGTTACACGGTTGGTTTTGCAAAAGAAAGAAACACTCACGCCCTCCACGACAAAGATCCCGCGATCCACATCCTAGGCCAATTGACTAGGAGTGTGATGGAAGTGAGCTACTTTGCGCTTCTTGGAGTTCGTGGTGGTCTTCCGCCACGCGGAACTTGGTCCCTGTGGCAATGTCGACGTTTCGAGTCCATTGGCAGAGCCAGATCGCGATTCCCGAGAGGGAGGTCGCCTCGGCCCGGCCCCTGTGGCCTTGGGGAGAGGAAATTTGGGGCAAGCAGCCCGGAGGGATTTTAGGGTCCAAGGCTCAAGGCCAACACCCCAACTCCACTTCAAGACGGCGCAAGGTCCCCGCCGACCGACAAGGAGAGGGCCTCCCAAACGTAAACCCCGGTGGGTTGCCGTGCTCTAGAAGGGTTTTGCTTTTGGGGCCGAGTCCCCGGGTCTGTTGCACTTGGGACCTGGCCGAGAAGCAGCAGCCGAGAATACGGAGCAAGGGGAACTGACGGAGCGGAGTTTGGGCCTGTCCTCCTCCCGATGTGGCAAGTAGAAGTCGGGGGGCGCTTTTGCAGTGGCAAGACATTCGTAAATTCGCAATTAATGCATTGCACGAAAATAAATTCCGATTTTTTGCCGGCTGGATCCCTAATTCATCTCCAGCACACGGCCCAATTTTCGGAATTTTCGGAGAAGGTCTAGGTCAAAGGGTTAGCATTAGAACGGTCGGGGAGCCCGTTGCAGGGCAACCGAGCTGGCACCCTTCCCCAAGTCAAACGAGGCCAGGACCTTGCAGGGATCCCTCACAAGAGGGGAGAGTCCGGACCCCAGGAGGCGGGATCCAAAAAAGTTCCCGAGGCAGCCCTTCCTGGCAGCGCTCCCCCCGGGGCTGCACGCTAATGACCACCCTCCCGGAGCCCGGTTCCCCTATCCGACCGTTGGATCCTCCGTTCATGGGCCCCTCTTCGGGAAGGCCCAAAAGATTCCAGATCGGTCCGGGAGAACTTGTCAAACCGCGGGGCGTCCTGATGTCGGCCTTGTAGAAACCGCACTGTTTTGTCGTTCGGGCACCGGGGAGGCTCCGGAATGGCAAATCGACCCTGCCAAATCGTCCGGAATGGCGAAATTACCCTAGGGAGCAAGTTACACGGTCGGTTTTGCAAAAGAAAGAAACACTCACGCCCTCCACGACAGTATCCCGCATCCACATCCTAGGCCAATTGACTAGGAGTGTGATGGAAGTGAGCTACTTTGGCGCTTCTTGGAGTTCGGGTGGTCTTCTGGCCACGGAACTTGGTCCCCAGGGCAATGTCGACGTTCTGAGTCCATTGGCAGAGCCAGATCGCGATTCCGGAGAGGGGAGGTCGCCCGTCCCGCCCCTGTGGCCTTGGGGAGAGGAAATTTGGGGCAAGCAGCTTAGGAGGGATTTTAGGGTCCGCTGGGGCAAGGCCAACACCCCAACTCCACTTCAAGACACGGGCAAGGTCCCGCCGACCGACAAGGAGAGGGCCTCAAACGTAAACCCCGTGGGTTGCCGTGCTCTAGAAGGGTTTATGCGTTTTGGGGGCCGAAGTCCCTGGTCTGTTGCACTTGGGACTGGCCGAGAAGCAAATGGAGAATACGGAGCAAGGGAACCGACGGAGCGGAGTTTGGGCCTGTCCTCCTCCCGATGTGGCAAGTAGAAGTCGGGGCGCTTTTGCGTGGCAAGACATTCAAAATTCGCAATTAATGCATTGCACGAAAATAAATTCCGATTTTTTGCCGGCTGGATCCCTAATTCATCTCCAGCACACGGCCCAATTTTCGGAATTTTCGGAGAAGGTCTAGGTCAAAGGGTTAGCATTAGAACGGTCGAGGGAGCCCGTTGCAGGGCAACCGAGCTGGCACCCTTCCCCAAGTCAAACGAGGCCAGGACCTTGCAGGGATCCCTCACAAGAGGGGAGAGTCCGGACCCCAGGAGGCGGGATCCAAAAAAGTTCCCGAGGCAGCCCTTCCTGGCAGCGCTCCCCCCGGGGCTGCACGCTAATGACCACCCTCCCGGAGCCCGGTTCCCCTATCCGACCGTTGGATCCTCCGTTCATGGGCCCCTCTTCGGGAAGGCCCAAAAGATTCCCAGATCGGTCCGGGAGAACTTGTCAAACCAGGGGAAGGCCCCGATGTCGGCCTTTGTAGAAACCGCGACTGCTTTTGTCGCTCGCACCGGGAGGCTCCGAATGGCAAATCGACCCCGCCAAATCGTCCGAATGGCTTAAATTACCCTAGGGAGCAAGTTACTGTGGTCGGTTTTGCAAAAGAAAGAAACACTCACGCCTCCACGACAAGATCCGCAGATCCACATCCTAGGCCAATTGACTACGAGTGTGATGGAAGTGAGCTACTTTGGCGCTTCTTGGAGTTCGGGTGGTCTTCTGGCCACGGAACTTGGTCCCCAGGGCAATGTCGACATTCTGAGTCCATTGGCAGAGCCAAATCGCGATTAGGGAGAGGGAGGTCGCCTGTCCCGGCCCCTGTGGCCTTGGGGAGAGGAAATTTGGGGCAAGCAGCCCGGAGGGATTTTAGGGTCCGCGCTCAAGGCCAACACCCCAACTCCACTTCAAGACACCTGGCAAGCAAGGTCCCTACCGAATCGACAAGGAGAGGGCCTCCAAACGTAAACCCCGTGGGTTGCCGTGCTCTAGAAGGGTTTGCGTTTGGGGGCCGAAGTCCCGGGGTCATTGCACTTGGGACGGGCCGAAGAAGCAGCCAGAGAATACTGGAGCAAGGGGAACCGACGGCGAGCGGAGTTTGGGCCTCGCCCTCCTCCCGATGTGGCAAGTAGAAGTCGGGGGCTTTTGCAAAGTGGCAAGACATTCAGAATTCGCAATTAATGCATTGCACGAAAATAAATTCGATTTTTGCCTACCGATCCCTAATTCATCTCCAAAGACACGCCCAGCTTTTTCCGCTAGATTCGGTTTTCAAGAGTCTAGATGAAGGAGGTAATCGGGACGCCGCGAAACCCACGTCGCTAAATGACCATTCTCTTTCACATCTAGAGATAAGATTACTTCCAGAAAGACCTGATGAAGCCGCATTGATATGGACAGATCAATCAGTCAATAATCAATAAATTCCTTTTGCCGGGGATGTTTCAGAATATGTTTCAGAATTCGCCATCGCCCTAAACCTAGAATCCGCCATCAGGACGTCGGGACAAGCGGCTGCAAGTCATATTAAACCAGGGAATAAATTACTAATCGCCTATTTCTTATTAGCCAGAATGACTTTGGCTAAACTTGCTCGATATTAATCCCAAACCTTTCTGTGGTTTAGCTAAACTCTCTATATTTTTCCTCTCATACTTTCTAGCGTTTAGCTAAACTAACCAAAACATCATCCCAAAAATTTCTATGGTGTGGCCAACGGAAAATATTAAGCCAAATTACTATAATTGTTTTCATATGTTTCCACTTATTTTAGTCATTTTCTTTGTGAAAATATTGTAAAATAATGCTAGCTAGCTAAATCTATGACTAAATCAATTTATAATACTAGAAACTAAACTACTAATCATATATTTCTTATAAACTATAACGATATTAGCTAAACTAGCCCACAATTCATTCTAAAAGTTTCTATGGTTTAGCCAAACAATACAAAATTTCACTCTCTTACCTTCTAGCGTTTGGCTAAAGAGCTCCAAGGTTGGTGCAGTCCCGAAAAAAGTTAAGCTAAAATTATAATTTTTTTCCCAATTTTTTCTATTTACTTTAGCCAATTTTTTTCGAAAATGTGCTAAAAAATTGCCAAATAGCTAAGTTTAGCCCTTAAATTATTCCATGTATTAAACACTATAATGCTTCGGCGGACAAAAGGTAAAAGTGTGGGATTTTTCTTATGTTCTTGCACAACTTTTAAGGCTTTATCCTGTTCTTCTCTCAGCAACAATGATTGACAACAAGCCTATTGTCAAGTTACCTTCAAGGATTGTAAACTTGGAACAACTGGATTTTGACACGTAACAACGCCGCTTTTATAATGAAACAGGTTTTTATAGCGGTAGCACACTTCTATCGGATGATGCATGCGCAGCAACACGCTTTAAATGAAGTTGCGGGTTGGTCGCCGAGTCTTTTTTCGCATGTATCAATCGCATGTGTATTGAATTTGTAATCCTAAAACCATTAACCTTCGCGGTATAAAAATATACGCCACAATGCGACCTTTCACGCCACATATACGCATCGACGTGTCATATACGCCACATACGCCACATATAACGCATCGACGCGGTCACATACGCCACATATAATGCATTGGACGGTCATATACGCCACATACGCCACATATACGCATCGACGTGATCACATACGCCACATACGCCACATATACGCATCGACGCGGTCATATACGCCACATACGCATCGACGCGGTCATACGCGTTCGCGAGACACTGCCGCCCACCAGCGCACAAGTCCACCCGCATGACGGATGGGCCAAAAGACGCCGCAGCGACGGACGCCGCAATCGCCCACCGGGCGTAACACTCGCCCTCCACCGGGCCCAAGTCCACCGGGCGCGGACGGATGGGCCAAAGTACTAGACGCCGCAGCGACGCGGACGCCATAAGCATCCGGGCTGGCGTGACTGCCGTCCACCTAGCGCAGCGCGCCCACTGGCGGATGCGGACCGCCACGCCACGATGTCGACGTCGCGATAGACGTCGCATGCGACGTGTCTGCGACGTGACGTCGCATTGACGTCGCATGGTCACGTTAATTGCGACGTCACGTGACTCAGACGTCGCAAGCCCACGTCGCTAAATGTCCATTCTCTTGTTGTGCTTGCCACATTCCAACTTGGTTATATATTTTGCATCACGCTCTTACTAGCCTACCTAGAATCTCTAGGAATAGGGAAGCACATTACATTACTTTTGCTAGACAAACCTATCATCACTCAATGACCTTTTCCTCCAGCCAGATTGTATAAATACAAAAGCAACTAACCTAATCTTAATTTCACAAGCATGCACACAATTTCAAATCTTTAGATTTTGTATTTTCTTTTTTGGTGAAAGTTCTTTACCTTTAGAGATTATTATATCTCTTTATAAATATGATGGACAAATTCTGTGCAAAGAGGAGTGGAAGTGGATAGCATGCTGCCTTTGTTTGCATCACAGCCCTAACGTTTGGTCCACAGTTGAAAACAATAGTAAAATTAAACACAGGATTGTTTTTTGAAGGTGTGGTTTTTTTAACTGGTGTTCTTTTTTAGTGTGTGGTTTTTAAAGGGGGTGTTTGTGGGTTTTTATTTTTTATTTTTATTTTCTAAGAATCCATATATGGCCAAGTTGTGTACACCCTATACTCGTCCGTGGCATGAAACAGATTGTACGACATATATACATCACCACAACCTCATGACATGTACATATAGCCTTTCATGTTCTCTTTAGTAAAAAGGGGCTACGACGAAAGCCACTACCAGGGACTTCAACTTCTAGATCTGACTAGTGAATCCTTAACTTCAATAGAATACTCATGTTGAAAGATAGCAATAGTATAGTACAATGTATCGTGTATGAAACTTCTTGGCCAAGAGGTGGCCTTCTGCCCACGAAATTTCGTCCCCAGGGTGGGTAATGTCAATGTTTTAAATCCGTTGGCAAAGCCAATTCATAGTTCTAGAGGTGGGGAAATCGCACGTCCGTCGCCAGCCCTTTCCATAGAAGAGTTTTGGAGAAAGGTTGGGTTGTTTTTACAGCTTGATAGCACCACAGATTTTTGTAGGCATATCCCCTTTGGGGGCACTTTTTCCTCAACGTCCTCTAGATTGCAGTACCCTTACATAACTCATAAGGCTATATGCAACCTTAAATATAAGTGGCTCCTCACTTTTTACTCGATAATGCTAGCAAGTATATTTTTGTATACATGATACGGATGGAGACAGGTAGATGGTGCAGTAAGCTTTTATGAAGATATTGAAGAGATGATGTTATCATGGCCACATTTTGTATCAGAAAAAAAAAATTGAAACTTTTTGTTTTCTTGTGTTATGGGATTTGTGTTATATTTGATGGTTTATATGTTATTCATATGTTTTTTGATTTTTTTTTTTTCAAACAAAAAAAAACATCTCCCATAACACACCAAAACAATGACATCTAATAAAGACGCAACAATGTATTAACAGTGGATTACAAACAATTTGTTCAAAATGTGTTGTGTCTACGCTAACATGGACAGAATATTTTTTGGGAAGGTATGAGCCTATGACTGCACATCAAAGTTATTCTGGTTTAAGCGTTAAACAATGCGTTAAGAACAATTAATTGAAAGTGCGTGATGTCTATGATATCGTAGACAAAATATTTTAGAAAAAATCTGTGATATGATGGCATGACAAGTTTTTTTCACAATAGCAAAGAAGCCATGACGGATAGCAGACGACATCTCAATTTTAGCCATGTAGCAAGTCGATCGCTTTACAAAGTTCGATCAGGTAGCAGACAATGGTTCGATTTATTTGACGGCATAGCAGATACAACAAGTTCGGCGGCATAGCCCAATCCATTTTCACGACCCAATTGATTTTCCCAATCGATTCTAAAGACATGAGGATTTTCCCATCGACTTTTACAAAGCAGAAGCATATCGATTTTCAAAAAGGCAGATCGATATTAAAGAAGCAGATCAATTTTCCAGAAGCAGATGGGTCTTAAAGACCTAGAAAGCACTTTGTGGATGAATTTTAAACAATAAGTTGCTATGATAAGCATAGCAAGAGTCACCTATCAGGTTAGTTTCTCAGATTAGAAGCTTTGTTGCCATGCACATTCTCATAGGCAAGTGATGGAATTTTACAATCAAGCAGATTTGTACTAAGATTTTAATTTTTTTCATTCATATGCACCAAAATTTATGGAGCGTCTCGCTGCATCTAAGTGCGCCTTAGGAGTTTGCCTCTTCCTACACACTTTTCATCTAAAAGGAAATGTATAGCACAAAGTAATGGTGGGAAACAGGTAAATAAATTTACCTTTTTTTGTGCATTTTTGGTCTTTTCTTCAAGTTCTAGGTAGGTTTTTTGCTACATTTTGAGATATTTCCCACTCTTTGCAGGCGTCTTTTAGCGTCCCGCCCGCCCGCCCTTAAACCCCCTCCCCCCCCCTCCTTTTTTTAGCGCAATAGCCCAACCTTGAGTGTCATGTTATCTAAAAGCCTAGGCTATCCACGTGTCCTAAAATCTGACGCGGACTTACCTTGAACCATTAGATCTTGATCTATAAAAACGAACGGCTAAGTAAATTAGCATATTGAACCATTGCCTCCGCCTCACCCGCCTAAAAATATTATTCGTCTGCCATTTCCATACTCGCAAACTTAGCTCCCTATTTGTTTTCTTTTCAGTCTCATCCAGACGAATAGGTATGCCTGACAGAAAATCAAGACATGAGTCTCATCCTCTACCACCGCTCCATCACACACCCTGCAGTGCCTAATGTCATGTGCAATATTTGCCCATCTCCCAATCTCCACCCCCAAGTGATGAGAGCTCAATCGGATCCTGGCAATTGCTTGTCTATATTTTACTAATATGGGTTCCCTAAGGTAACGCGCTGCCTGCATGGAAGGGTTCATATGTAACCTGTAATACTCTTTCTTCACAGCTGGTACATTCCATGACTTATGTTGAAAGCTATCTCGGACCCATCCATCTACATTTTCCCTATAACCATCATTCATTTAATTTCGGTTTATGTCAGGAAATTGGGTTATTTTTTGGAATGCCACTTTTCCCGGGTGTGGCTTTTTCCGTCCGTGGAAGAGCCTCCCGCCTAAACTAACTCAAATTTTCTCCCTCGTAGCATTTCCCTCCCGAATTTTTTTTTATTACCTTTGTTCTACTTTCTATTGTGCCTCTCATCTTTTCTTCCCGTTTTCTCTCTGCTGCCTCCGACCTCCGCTCCGACTTCGGCTTCTGTGATGGCAACTTCGGCAACGCCTCACCAAGAAGGTGAGCGTCTTCTGCCTTCTCTGCCCTCCGCCTTGCAGACGCCTGGGTAACGGCAACATCTGGGTAACGCAAAGCAAAGCAAAACATTTCGGTTTTCAGTTCTTTCTATGCAGGTACATGATTCTGCAGTTACCAATCTGGTGCTGCCAATAGAGCTTCCTTAAGCTTCAATCCGACTTTTCAGCCTTTCCTCTTTGCCCTCTACACACATATCCTCTTCAGAAAATTTCAGCTCTTACTTTTGGGCATTGCATTAGCCTCTGTTCCTCTGCTCAAATTTGCTCATAACCTCGTTTCCGACCTGCTATAGGTGCATTTCTAAATCGGATTATCTTTGAATACTTGTTTGAATGCTTGTGTGCAAGTGCTAAATCGTTTCTTGCAAGGTTCTGAAATAATTCGGCATGTGATTATTACGTACTAGGTAATTCGCGGCGCCGCCGAGTCTGGCGGCGCCGCCGGAGCCCTTTACAGGCGGAATGAGCCTCCTCCAGGTAATTACCGGATGTAATGACCAAATGGTTCAAATTTCCAACGTACTAGGTAATTGCCTGGAGGAGGCTCATTCCGCCCTGTAAAGGGCGCCGGCGGCGCCCTTTACAGGGCGGAATGAGCCTCCTCCAGGCAATTACCGGATGTAATCTTCAAATTTCCAAGAACATCGTTGCTTCATCCGGCCCAGAGGTCCTGCACAAATAGATAGAACGAAATCATTTCAATACAAACCTTAAGCATCCATTGAACAGCATTAGATCTAGCTGCACAAATATCTTCTGATTGCAGAGCTGAAAAATATCATGTTTTTTGGCAAAGCTCTTGCTCTCTCTCAAGCAAACAAGCAAGAGTAGTATCATCGTGGATCGAAAACTCCATTGCTGGAAACTCCAAGAGAATTGTGCAAGCAGCTTCATCGTTTAAATCACTCCAAGTGCAAGCAGCTTCATCGTTTAAATCACTCCAAGGGCGTAACAGGGAATGAGTCGAGTTCTTTAGGGCATAACAGCTCCTTCCGAGTTCTTGCACCAACAAGACCAGTCCTACACCAAGCTCTTGCATCACCAAGCTTCTCCGGACTTCTCCAAGCTCTTGCATTGCCGGACTTCTCCAAGCTTCTCATTGCTAGTTTTTTCGCTTAACTCGAGCCCAATCTGTTCCGATTTCTTTCCTTTTTTCAACATATGGAGGAGCTATTATTCCCTGAAGAAATCGGCTCATTCCGCCTGTAAGAACTCGGCTCATTATGCCCTGAAGAACTCGGCTGTAAGAACTCGCCTGAAGAACTCGGTTGTAAGAACTCGCCTGTGCAGAAGTAAGCTTCTGGTATGGTAAATACTCTGCATTTTGGATTTTACAAAGCCAAAGTATCTTGTTGTGGCAGGCATCTGCAGTCAATTGAAAAGCTTGAAGACTACAAAATGGTGCTTTCACATATATACAATAGGCAAATTGATTGGATTCCCTGAGCTTTACATGCAAAGTACTACCCTGCAGTTGACTTAAAGCCCCTTGGTCAGATTTTCAATAGCATAGGAGTCAAAGCTTCAAAGCCCCAAATCAGTGTTTTTAGTTAATGAGAAATAGGATATCTAGCATCTTTTTGGATTTGATTGACTATTGGACTGATTTTTGAGTTTATCTGATTTGGAAAGAACAACTCAAAGCTATTTTTTAGAAGTAATAGATCATGAAGGGAGGCTAATTCACGCTTGGCGTTAATTACCAAAATCACACAGTGTGATTCCGTGCTCCTTTTTTGCTAAATATACCTTGCCAAAGCACGCTTGGCGTGCATTACTGCTGCAATGTATGAGAAAAAGGCGCTCCTATATTTCATCTTAATGGAACATACTCTGAAGCATGTTTGATGCTTTAAGGAAAAAAAAGACTACTATGTTGTATTTTATTTGAGAAATAAATGTCTCATAAAGGTTTTATTGGGCTATTTGTTTCTTGTATTGCTATAGTAACTTCAATTTGACTTAGTTCCATGGGGTTTTAGTGAGATATTTGTTGAAATAATATTTACATATCTCAATATAAAATCAATAATAATTTCTGTTATTATATTGTGTATATGAATGCGCTATTGTTTGCAAATGCTAATCAAACATCAATTTCCTTCCTGTATTTAATATAATAATCAAAATGTCTACTAAATATGGATCAAACCTTGTAATCTTGCATAACAGCATGTCAAGCACCACAACATTATATTGAATAGGGGGTTTGCAAAAGTGGCGTGCTTTTGGAACAGACATAATCCCAATTTAAATGAATGATGGTTCTATGTACTTCTAAGTCATGAATACTCATCCCCCATTTTGTAAGCCATCTCTCAACATCTGCATGCCAGCCCTTGTTTTTTGTTTCCTCTAAAGCAAGTCGTGGCAACCTATTGCTTGGCAAATCATATAGAACCTTACACATGTAGTGTAAGAGTCTGCAAAGCGCTTCAGCCTCAAGTGACATCATCCCACACTCTGCCAGCATCATATCATATGGTGTTTGCATTTTGGTACCCAGTTCCGTGTGGAGAAATTTCTTCTGTATCTTTTTCACTTTTTTCCAGCTGTCATTAGCAAGGCCCGGCCCCCAGACTTCACATCCATATAGCACAACAGTTTGCACCAATACTTTATATAACATGCGCTTCATTTCAAAATTCCATATCTCGGCGTGCACACACTTTTTTTGCATAGCATATAGTGCCTTTAAGCCCGCATTCACTCTATGCTCAACCGCTTGGTTCCAGTTGGGGCTCTTATCTATATTTACCCCCAGATATTTGTAGTTATATACCACCTCCACGTGTGCTTCCATATAATATAGCTGGATATGATCGGTCTTACTTGCCCCAAATAACACAACCTTGGTCTTGTCCAGATTTACCTGCATACCCTGATTGCTGCAAAATGTCGCCAGTGCATCTAGGTGTCTTTGCATCCCTTGTATGCTCCGGGATAGCAAAACAATATCATCAGCATATAGTAAGAGCCTGAGAACATATCCATACAGAGGTGTGCCATCTCCCCCATGTGTTCTTATCCACTCTTCCAACTGGTCTATGAATAACCCAAATAGAGTAGGTGATAAGGGGCACCCCTGCTTCACACCCATATCTTTCCACTACTTCGTCACAAAGTTCCACGAAAGGAAATGACAATTGCACAAGTACCCTATCATAGAGTACCCTTACCGCATGCCTGAGCTCCTTTGGGATATCAAGATCCACCATTCTGTGCCCCAAATTTTCTCTATTCACCATATCGAAAGCCTTGCTAAAATCCACAAATGTAGCGTACAGCGGTTTCCTTTTCCCCACTACTGAGTCCATCATGGCTCTAAGAGTGACCAAATGATCGATCGTGGACTTCCTGGGCCTGAAACCTGCCTGTCCCACCGCCCTGCCCACATACTTACCTTGCTCTCAAGAATGGATGCAAACAGTTTTGCATACATGCTGCCCACCATGATAGTGCGATAGTTGCTCGGATCGTTTTTATCCCCTGACTTGTGCAATGGTACAACCCTGTTAACTTGCCATGACACAGGGAAGCCATCTGTCAAAGCTATATTAAACATATCTGCCAACTTATTTTCTACTGCCTCCCTAGCCCATTTAAGCAGTTCCGCCACTAGGCTGCAAGCATCAGCCACTTTGCCATTAGCAAGTCTCTTGAGGCCCCCCCGTACATCCTCTACAGTGAATGTCAACATACCTGCTATAGTATCTGTCTGCCATCTTTTTGCCCCCGGGCACATCATAGAGCTTGCGCACATGCGCCATAAGCATCTCTAGTCGCAATTCATTATCTGCATACTTCAAAGGTTTGAGTCGCTTCCAGAATTTTTTTGGATCCACCAACAACTCTTCTACCATCTTCTCATGTTTCCTGTATAGATACACTCTCTTTTTGTTTTTTATCAACTTAATGTACTCCTTTCTTTCATGTGCCTTAGCTGCTCCATGTGATGATTTGAATTCTTCCCGCTGTCGCTTGCACTCCATGTCAAACCAGCCATTGCAGGGCAATCCCACCCTTTGGCGATAAGAGACAAAGCAACTATCAGCTGATTGAAGCAAAATATTGGTCAACATATCACTTATCTCCTGTAATGAGTTCGGCCACATAAGAGCATTAACTTTCTCCTCGCATATAGCACTGTACTCCTCCGCCTTATTATACCTCAACTGCACCCGTTGTTTTTTTATCGTATCAACCCGCTGCACGCCATGCAATTGCACCCTTATTTCAATAAATATTGGCACATGGTCTGAATTGTCATTCTCATCCCCAATGGATATGCTAACAATGTGTTCCCCAAAGGAAGGCTTAGCAATGACATAGTCTACCACGCTTGCATTTTTACAGGTGCATTTACCAGATCTCAGATATCTTGTTGTGCCATTGAAAATGACCATATCAAAACCACTACACATATGCAGAACATGCCAGCCTTGCGGGGTTGGCCATTTCGCCCTGTCCTTGGATATCCTATTCCACCCAGTTTTCTCAAGCTCACCATTATCCATCATCTCCAACCACTCCACATCCCTGTCTAGTCTTACATAAGGAACACTGTTGAGAGATGGGAAGCGCTGATGAAAAGCTGATGAAGAACTCTGGAAAAAATAGCGAAACAAGGAAACAAGGAACACTGTTGAGAGATGGGAAAGCGTTGATGAAAAGCTGATGAAGAACTCTAGAAAAAATAGTGATCTCCCAATTGAATGAGCGGCCCAAAAATGCATGCAATGCATGCATGCTCATCTTGCACGAGAATCTCGATCAACAACATCCCGAAACTAGAGAACTTTCATTTAGATCCGAGGCGAAGGGCGAAGGATTGTCCAATGCCAGACAAAAGGCTAAGATAGAATAGATATGAAAAGGATAAGAACCACCAAGAAAGATCAACCCATGCAAGAAGAAGCCCCTCCTCTGCATGAGATCATAGAACAAAACAAGGGACACTACTGAGAGATGAGAAAGCGCCGATGAGAAGCTGATGAAGAACTCTGGAAGAAATAGCGATCTCCCAACCGAAAGAGCGGCCCAAAAATGCATGCTCATCTTGCACAAGAATATCGAGCCGCTATGCTAATCGATTGGTATATATGTTTTTAGTTAGATGTATTGCTATACGTGCACGTATTTTCTAAACTCTTGTTCATGGCAATGCAGGAGGACTGAAAGGGACGTTGTTATTGGTTCGGGATCTACAGAATTTGCCAAGATGAAATAGCGTGCCAAGCCAACATGCTTTGAGATCCAACCATCTCTGAAATATCATGCCAAGCCAACATCTGAAGGCTCAAAGTTTAATCAACACCCTGATCGAAATGCTGTTGATGCATTGAAGAAATTCTTCTTCCTAAAGATGTTCCGCTTGACATTTGATGATGTTGTTATTGACATTTCACTTTCTCAAAAGTGTTATTTTTTAAGTTGAAAAAGATGTTTATTTCGCTTTTTCTGCAATTCTGGCTCAATTGTTTCTTTTTTCGAAGATGCATGTTATATTTATTTGTTGTCTTTATAGAAATGCGTGTTGCAATATTAGTTTCACAAAATTTTAAAATCATAACTCCAAAACAGGCTAAAATCTCGTCTTTAATAAAAAGGAATCATCAATTGCACATGTCATTAGTAGATTTGCTAGGTCACCTTATTTACCATGTGGAGGGTTTGATCTTTGTAACCTGTGGTTTGATCTTTGTTTGTAGTCATAGAAGAACACTGAGTTGTACATGTCCAGCACTAGAGCCATATGCCCTCTCCATAGCTGCGTAACTGCAAAAACTCTGTACTTGATTGCTCCATGAAACGTTTCTCTTTAGTACTAAGTTACATGGGTGCGGTTTATTGAGACGGAAGATGCGTCTATTTACAGCAACAATACCACTAATCTATCAAAAGATTTAAGTATGATAGTTACCTGACCTCTGTTTCCACCAAGAACCAAGGGCCTTTGCATTGAGATTGTGGAAGATCAATATCAAGCAGGGTAAAATTTAACGGCCCTAAATATTTTTCTATTCAAATTAAGGTTGGCTAAACCTATGAAAAACAAAAGTTCTTAGATTTTTTTCTTGGCGAAATTTGATAAAATAAAGCCCTTTAGTTATCTTCCCACTTGGCTAAAATGTAAAATTTATATGACATGAAATTCTGATGTTGGCGAATTTTTCTTGGTCCCCTGCTAAAGTGCAACTATATAACTTCAAATTTTGAGCATTGATTAGTACATGAATGACATTGATTCAATATTTAACTTTAAAATGGTAACAAAGTTGTTCAAAGTACAATTCATAAGGAACAAACAATATCATTTGAAGGAACATGCATGTTTAAGTTGGGGTCAAATGCATCCAAACGGTGAATTTGGTGATGAAGCCCTTTAGGGTCAACAATTGCAAGAAGAGATCACTACTATTTAAAGCTTAGAATGCGCATCATATAACATTCTTCATAGCATTTAACCTAAACAACTTATAGATACAAATTCAAAATATGATTGAGGTAGCTAATGGCAATTCCTAAATGAAAGAGGCCCCTCAATAGAATTGGCATGGCTATTTGAATTGATCAGGGTTCCCCTAATCAACTTTAGAGAAGGCGATTCAGTACACCATGCAGCAAACAATTCCGGCTAAACTCTAAGCGTTCAAAATTTACCCCCTTTTGGAGTGGCTAAATTATGCTTTTTCTAAAAAAATTGCCTTTATAAACTTTAGCCATGAAATTTGACTAAAGGCCTAAAAAATCGCCATTTGGCAAATTTTAGCCACTCTTTATTACCCTGATATCAAGTGTTGTATGTTATGGCCTGTAAATGCTGTTAGTCAATATGATGTGCTGTCATCTAAAAGAGGTGCACCTACTCGGTGCTAAAATTGGGGGCACCCATTTATGCTAAATTTACTGTTTTCTAAAATTAGCTCTTCTTTCTGTTATTTAAGGATCCATCGATCCTCTCAATGTATTTAGTTCTTCTGATCAACGCCATCTTAGCTGCTATTACGTCCTTGACTCTTTTGTCTCTTCCTGGCTCGTTACATGGTATCAGAGCAGGTTTTCCATTAGACAAACATTTTGCAAGAGATGGACTCCAGCTCAGCCACGTCTTCTGTTATTGCCCCAGCCTCTCAATCTCCTGATTCACCCGAGCTTGTTGATCCTACCAAGGGATTAGACAAATATGGGATTGAACGATTCAAAGGGGAAAATTTTTATATGTGGAAATACCAAATTTCCACGTACTTCATGGCTGTAGGTTTATGGGAAGTCGTGAACGGCACATCTAAGCGCCCAAATGAACCGGATGCTTTAAGGAAGTGGTCGTCAAAAGATTCAAGGGCCCATTCCGTCCTTATCTCTAGCATTCATCCCGTTTGCCGCGACCGTCTCAAAATCTCCAGTTCTGCTCACGAATGTTGGAGCAAGCTTCTTCGAATGTGCGAGGAAAAGTCTGTTGCTGCCCAAGTGATGCTTCAACAACGTCTCTACACCACCAGATTTGTGGATGGGGAATCTATGAGCACTCATATTTCCAAAATGCGTAACCTCATGGACCAACTGGAGGAATCAGGGCCCATCAAGCTCTGCGACAAATGCTCATCTTACTCTGAGGTCAGAAACTGTTTGGCTTTACTCTCCAGCCTAACACCTGCATATGGAAATTTGGTTGTGGTGCTATCAAATCAATCAAGTTCCCTAAATTGGGAAGAAGTGAGTGCCAGGGTTCTTCAAGAAGAATCCAGGCTGCTACAGCAGCAGCAAGGTACTGATGGTCAAATAGCATTGTTCACAGGAGGAAAGCCCAAGCCTGAGAACAAATCCGGGGATTCTAAGAGACCTCGTTGTGATTATTGCAAACGCAAAGGGCATCTTAGAGAAAAATGCTGGAAGCTGGAAGCAGACACTGCCAAAAATCGGATCCCCACCACTGTTGCTCCATCTTTGATTCAGCCTGACCCCAAATCTCATTCGACCACTGCAAATTTCACGGCCTCCATTGAAGAAGATTTTCCAAGGAGTCACGCTTTCATGACTGTAAACGAGGTTAGCAGGAGCAGCTCTATATGGTGGCTTGATTCGGTAGCCTCCAACCACATGACTGGAGAATCTCAGCATTTCCTTCACCTGCGAAATTTGCAACACAAGCATCTGATCACTTCTAGCAATGAAGGGGTTCTTCAAGCATCCCAAATTGGCACTGTCAAGATCACCCTCTCGAAAGATCAGGTTTTATTCCTGTCAGATGTCTTCCTAGTTCCCGGTCTTGATCACAATCTCATATGTGTGGGACAACTAGAGGACCTTGGTTATACATTGCTCTTTGCAAACAGAAAGGCAACCATCATGGATTCCTATCAGAAGACTGTAGCATATGGCACTCGCCACGGCAGACTCTATAAATTATTTGCAGCAATTGAAGGCACTGCTTTTCACACTCAAGCAGCAATTGAAGACACTATCTGGCATCATCGATTGGGACATGCAGGGGTCGATAGCATCCGACACACTCTTTCTGCTGATGCAGTTAGTGGGATTCCCAAGCTCTCACTTGATGCCACTTGCAGCATTTGCATTCTTGGAAAGCAGCATAAGATGCCTTTTCCCTCAAGCAATCATAGAGCAGAAGCTCCTGGCGATCGAATTCATTCAGATCTGTCCGGGCCACATCCCCTCACTCCAGGCAAAGCTCAGTATTTTCTTACCTTCATAGATGACCATTCCAGATTCGTTGTCCTCTATTTTCTCAAGGCAAAAAGTGACGTCTTCTCTGCTTTCAAGGATCATATTGCTTGGGTACGTACTCAAATTGGCTGTTATCCTAAAAGTTTGATGACAGATAACGGAGGAGAGTACACCTCAAATGCCTTCTCCAACTTCTGCAAGGAGCATGGCATAGAACACAGGACCATTGTAGCAGGGAATTCAGAGCAAAATGGGCTGGCCGAACGGATGAACTGCACCCTCAAAGATCAAGCAAGATGCCTGCTCATTCATGCAAAACTTCCCAAATATTTTTGGGCTGAAGCCACCAAAGATCGCCGCAGATACCGCGAAATCGCCTTGTTTCACGCCACTCTTCCCTCACACCTTTCCAAAAGTGGACCTACCAAAAGCCTGATCTTTCTCACCTACGTGTCTTTGGATGCATTGCTTATGCACTCATCCTCAAGCATCCAGCACAAAGCTCTTTCAATCCGCGCAGCCGCCCCACCATTTTTCTTGGCTACACCAACCTCAAAAAAGGATACAAGCTTTTTCGACCCCCGCCACAAACTCCTATTTTTTCAGCCGAGATGTTGAATTTATTGAAGACCAACTTGGCAGTACCTTGCTTAATCCTCCTCCTCGCCAAGAAGATCTCATTTTGCTGCCCCAACTCACCTCTGAAAATTCCCTCCCTCTCCAAAATCCTCCTGATTTTGAACCTGCTGATCCTCCACCATGTCTCGATTCCCTTGACTCTCCCACAAATACACATGATGGTCCGGGCCAACTCATCTCCCGCGGCAAGCTCCACCACGGCGATCTGGCCGCCCATGGAAGCCCACGGCCAAACTTTTGGCTTATCATCAGGCAGCCATGAACACTTTGGACCCTCTGGTCCCTGCCACCTATGATCAGGTCTGGCGCCAAGCCATGGACGCGGAAATGCATGCCCTGTCTAAAAATCAGGTATGGACCTTGTGTGAACCTCCAGGCAGACGCATGGTTGGATCCAAATGGCTCTACAAGGTAAAGATCAGGTCTGATGGCACACTAGATAAATACAAGGCTCGCCTTGTGGCACGTGGATATTCTCAAGTCCCAGGGCAAGATTTCCAGGAGACTTTCTCTCCAGTAGTCAAAATGGCCTCCATCCGCATTCTATTGGCCATAGCAGCTGTCCAAGATCTTGAGGTCCATCAGATGGACGTGCAAGCAGCCTTCCTATATGGGGATTTGAAGGAAGAAGTGTATCTTTAGCAACCTGCAGGGTACATTGCCTCAGGATCTGGGCATCTGGTCTGCAGGCTACACAAAGCACTCTATGGTCTCCGACAGGCCCCTCGGGCATGGTATTCCAAAATGCACTCTTTTCTCTTGGCTCTCGGTTTTCAAAGTGGAGACGCAGATACAAATCTTTATGCTCTTCGCACATCTGAATTCTTCATCTTGCTTGCCCTATATATTGACGACCTCGTCATTGCCAGCAACTCCCTGCCTGCACTCCGTGCATTCAAAGATCGGCTAGCACAAGCTTTCTCCATGCACGATCTTCATGAGATCCGCAGCTGTTTGGGTCTGCGCATCAACAGGGACCGCTCTAAACGCCTCTTGTGGCTTGACCAAGAAGTATGCCATGGACGTTCTCCACAGGTTTGCCATGCAGGATTGTAATGGAGCTTCTACTCCCATGGAACCAGGTCTTCACCTTCAACCATATTCTCCCACTGCGGAAGAGTGTCAACAAATGGCCAACATTCCCTATCGCAGTGTCTTGGGCTGCCTAAACTACCTCATGATCTCTACCAGACCTGACATTGGTTTCCCAGTCAGTTTGCTCAGCCGCTTCCTCAACAATCCAGGTATGCCTCATTGGCTGGCACTTAAGCGGGTTCTCCGTTACATCAAGGCCACAATCAACTATGGTATTCTTCTTGGCAAACATCCATCTGAATCTCCCCATGCTTGTTTCCAAGGATTCAGTGATGCTGATTATGCCGGAGATATCACATCCAGCAAATCCACGTCCGGTTATTGCTTCTTACTTCATGGTAGTATTGTCACATGGAGCTCCAAGAAGCAGCAGGTCACTGCTCAATCCACCATGGAAGCGGAATACATTGCTGCGTGTGAGGCAGCCAAGGAAGCTGAATGGATCCACAAAGTTGCCACAGATCTTCACATTAAGCAGGAGCTACCCATTGTCATCTATTGTGACAATCAAAGTGCGATTTCTCTTGCCCAGGATTCCAAGTTTCATAATCAGTCCAAACACATAAAAGTCAGGTATCATTACCTGCGTGAGAAGGTTCAAGAAGGAAGCATCCAAATGCCTCATTGCAGTACTAGAAATATGGCAGCTGACATCTTCACCAAGGCCTCGCCTCTCTCTAAATTCACTTTCCATCGAGCTCAACTCCGAATTCTGCCCAAAGGTTCCACTCAAGCAGGAGAAGATACAAACACATGAGTCTCACCTCTTTGGATTCCAGCAAGCAGGAGTGTTAGTCAATATGATGTGCTGTCATCTAAAAGAGGTGCACCTACTCGGTGCCAAAATTGGGGGCACCCATTTATGCTAAATTTACTGTTTTCTAAGATTAGCTCTTCTTTCTGTTATTTAAGGATCCATCGATCCTCTCAATGTATTCAGTTCTTCTGATCAATGCCATCTTAGCTGCTATTACGTCCTTGACTGTTTTGTCTCTTCCTGGCTCGTTACAAATGCATCATGCATATTCGTTCAAACATATTTGTTATGTCTTTATGTTGAAATATTGGAACGACTATCTATTATAAAACTTGGAAACTTGGATAATAATCGATGGAAGGGCTGGACTGCCATGTTGAGCAGACATAGATGACAACACCTCTGAATGATACTATTTGAAAGGCCAAGGTTGGCATGAATTTCTTGCAGACCCAATATCTGGATCTAATCCTGATCTGCTGCAAACCTGAACCAAGAATGGAGGTATCTATTTGAAGTTCGAAGCTTTTTTTAAGAAGTAAAGGGAAGTTAGAAATATTTATCTATAAGAGACATGCTTTTGCTGTTTATGTGAAGTTTGAAGCTTTGTTTAAGAATGAAGTGAAGTTAGAAACATTTATCTACAAGAGACATGCTTTTGATAATTATTTGGGGGATTGTGATCACATTGCGAACCAGCAGATAAAGCCCGTTAACATTAGATTTTAGAAGTTAAAATCAAGCAAAAATATGACACAGATTAGTTGGGTTGGTACGCATCACACAGATCATTGTCAATGAATTTGTTCTTCACATTGAAATAAGGTAAATTAATGAGAAAACACAATTGAATAGTTGAGCGAGAAACTCAACAAACAAAGGCAAAATTTCCAAAAACTTAATAACTTAGAGAGGAAGATTGAGAAAGACGGACTGCAAATGGTCGACTTCAGCTTTGGTAAGAAAGAAGGAAACGGTAAAAATATCGTCAACAATATCAGGCTGGAAAAGGGATTCACCGATAATCTGCTGACCGGGAAACTGGCTATTATGGAAAGCGATGGCAGAGGCAGGGCCAGGGCCAACGTTAAGCTGGAAATGCATGAGGCCACGGGGGGTGACAATGGCATCACCTGCAGTAATATTTTTTGCAAAGAGCTTGGCAGCGCCGGTAACAAAACCGGCATAGAGGGTACCTTCCAAAACGTAGAGGACCTCGGAGGCCCGGGGATGGCTGTGGGCTGGGATAATGCCTCCGGGCTCGTAATCGTGCCTTACAATCGAAATCCCTTGCGTGTTGAGCCCCGGATACTGGCGCACCGTTCCATACACAGACGCGGCCCTGTATGCGGTCCCTGTGTTGGGCGCCCCTACCCTTAGCCCTGAAAACACGAAATCCTGGTCCGTTACCAGGCTCGAATTTTTGCACGGAAATCCGTTCACTGTCACCATCTTGTGGCTCAGATCCGCTACGCACACATCCTGTATTGGGTCTGGATCTGATGCTCTGACGATTGCCGCCACCATTGCAACAATCGTCATTGCTGCATATGCTGCTAATGCCGCCCTTGCCATAGCTCTGCCTTGGATTCGCCCTCCACCACTTGTCTGTAGATATTATATAAGCACTGTCCACCGCTCTCCTTGTTTCTAAAAAAATCACCGATCATTTTCGCGCTCAAACACGCCACGGTATTTATAATTTATTTATAGACATTCGTATCATTTTTTTTCTTTATGGTTCTCATTAGCAGGGTTGCCTAACCCCCCCTGCCCACTTTCCTGCGTTTTGAGCTATGCCACGTGTCTTGCCACATCAGCTGTTTTCTTTTTTAGCCGTCCGATTCTTTATTTTCTGATCGTAGGGTCAGGGAAATTAGAAAAGCAAGTATTTGCCTGCCGGAGATCTACCAAGCTTTCGTGGTGGCCATAGCCAACTTTTTTTCTTTCTTTTCTTCCTGCCGTTTAGGGCAAGTGCTCGTTTTCACGACCCGGTGTTGGGATGCCCTGTTCCTTTGTGGAAGTTGCTGCCATGAAACCCAATCCGCTCCACTGAAGAAGGAATGTAACCATAATCCGCTCCACTGAGTTCATTCTGCTCCACCAACCCAATCCGCTCCAATGAGTTCATTCTGCTCCAATCCGACCTATAGCCTCGCCATAGCCATCCTTGACCTAGATTTTTCATGTTTTTGCTTATCGCTCTTGATCGAGATTTGAAACCCAATCCTTCAAGTTTTTATTTCCATTTCTTCCTTTCTTCTCGCTTAGGTCATTGTGGCTAAGGTCGCTCATTCGGACCGAATCGGGATCTTTTCGATTATGGAGTGGCTTCAATCAAGGTCACCGATTCTGAGGTTTCTAATAGGTCGCGATGACCAATAGATCTGCAAGTTCAAAAGCTAGACTTTATTTATCATAGGAGGTCTTGTGTTCATCATAGCCACCTCCTTCCGTGTTGAGCTAGGATATCCTAAGCCAAATCCTATGGAAGTTATGAAGGGCCTGTTTATTCCTAGATTAAATGGAAGTGGTTCAAGCTGCATTGGCCATCTCTTTGCTAGGTGCAATGATTATATTGTGCGGATTTAAACCACAACAAGGAACATATCACAGTCTAACCAAGGAATAAAGGTATGTATTTCGACTAAACCATGCATGTTTGGACACTTTTGCATCAATGATATTATTGTCCTTGTAAGATGTATGGCCGAAGCTAGCCTCCATGTTGTTGTTGACCTCTATTGCCTTCATATAATGCGATGGTTAACGGATGTTGTGAAATATTTTGCAATTATTTATCGTGCCAATTTGGATAGCTATGATCTTTATGCTCCGCTTGTTAAAAAATTTGCTCATCATGTAGGCTTGATGGTCTAACTCTAAGCTTGTAGTGTTAGCTCTTTTTATTTTTAAGTACGGTAAAAACTTGCAAATTCAACATGGCTGCAAGTTCACGATTTGTTATCAAGGTTCTTCCTGTTGCTATGCAATTATTGATCAAACCTTTTTTTGTCCTATGTGGAACAGGATGGCTACAGATACTACTTCCTGGAGAGTGCATCATCATTGTTCGTGGCTTTTCTGATCAATATGTTTTGTTATTTCTGTAAACAGACAATTTGTACCAAATAATGACCTATCTGATGAAGACAGAAAAGCGTGTGAAGACTTAGACTTGAATTACACTCCATTTTTATTGCGGGTAAGTTCTTTGTAGCCTTTCACTAGAAAATAACCTGTACATATGAAGACAAGATAAAAGAACAAAGACATATGTGGGATATAGTAAAGCAATATGTCTATTTGTTTGGGTGTGTGCCTACCTTATGGGCATGTCTCATATTGTTTTGGCAAAGAATAAAGTACATTTAGCAGTATCTGTCCAGGAAGAGGGTGCACCAGCTTGTATGGTGGTTCTAAAGTATGTAGTATACTCATGTAAGATTTGTTGAATATAGATGTCTGATGAGTGATGGATTTATAAGGTCTATTCCTTTCCTAGGCTTAGAGAATTACAGTGCATTTTGGGTCCTTGCTTATTTGGAAGGCTGGAGGTGAAGGATACTAATAATCTGGCATGGCTCACTGTATATAAGATCCAGTTCTAAAGAGCAGAGTGGTCACTAATTTTGTAGGTCTTCTCATTCAATAGCAATTTTAGTTCATTGGGTGAAGACTTGTCTCGCCTTCTCTGCTCCCTCTTGTATATCATTTTCTATTATTGACTATTCTCATCTTACTTTTTGTGATGCATATTCTTTTGAGGAAACAAGACTTTCCAGCATGACTTAGACGAATCCATAAAATCATATGTCCGTCCCTAATACATCTTCCCACCTGTTCAGCATACACTTCATTATGTTGAATTGCTTCTTCACTTGGGTTATCTTCAAATGCAAAGTTCTCTTACAATTGTGCAGCCTGATGGTCACAAGATTGAATCCACAGCAAAATCTAGTCTTGTAGAATGTATTTCTAGACTCTATTGGTAACTAAACACAATATAATTTGCTAATATAATATTGGATATGGTTAGTTGGGTTGGGTGTTAACTATGTTGTTGCAGATGGTTACAGATATACTGCCCCTATATAACCAACAATTGGCTTCATTTTATGGTGATTATGATGCATTTGAAGACAAGGGCCATAGGTCTTTGAAGGCACATGAAAGAAGTTTGTCAAATCTATTCCTGCTGCAGCCCTTATTAGATTTTCCGAAACATGATCTATACATGGTAAATAATACACCTGACACCACGTACTGTTGTTGGGTAAGTTTACTTTCCAGATCATAACTTTTAGTTTCTTTGTCATATTGTACTAGGTTTGCAAAAAAGCAGCACAAGCTTGAGAAGAAGACCCAATAAAAATAAAGAAATCAAGCTTGGCTTGGATTGATATTTTGTTTGCAGGCATAGAGCAAATTAAAGAGGAATATGGTTACAAAGCGGCCAGGTTGGATTTATGTATGCACAACAGAAATACTTCTCTCTTCTGACAGTTACTTATTGAAAATTGGCCTAGTTGAACATATCCCAGAATGTGACAAAAACTATTGAGCTTTCTTGGGTAATGTTAAGGAGCACACGACATAGTCGTTTCTTTTTCATAAGAGGGCAGCACAGTAGTATTTTGCATGACAATCATAAACATCTAGAGACTTCATTTTATCATATTCATATGTGATTTTCTATTATGCTTGTAACTGAATAATGTACGCTGGGGATGTGACTTTCGCCGTTTGGATATGCCCTGAAGCATGAGCAATGCTGCAAGTTTAAAGACAACCCATTTTAATAACATTTACAAGACATTTGGCTCATTTTCAATATCTGGTTGTCATAGTTTCTTGTAAAAGTAAATATATTACTGTAACAAATCTTTATTTGTAGGCCTGAATTAAAGGGTGCTCTTTGCTGCAACTCCTTTGAGAATGACAGTCGCCATTCAATGTTATAACTTTTGAGTGATGAAAACCTTTATGGTATGCAAGTGCTCTTGGAAACGGTTAACCAAATAACAATAAGAATATTACCGCAGAGCCTCATCTTATGATGAGTACCGTCAGAGTAAGTTGATCAAGCAAAGTAGCACGACACTTTCTAGGTTGATATGATTGCACATATCAAAGAAAACAAGGGACATCAATTACATATTTTACAAGTAAAATTGCACATCCCCGATCTTATACTATCTATCTATCTATCTACAACACGAAACCAATTATTATCTACCAACACCTGATTTGTCAACAAAGGTACACTATTGTGGTGGCTATAAAGGTCCAATACAACCCTCTATAGGACCGTCCATGAAAAGATAAATACAAAGAATCAACAAAACTTAAATCGTTGCTCCGTACCACGTTGCATTTAAAAATAAGCTTAGCCAAAGTAACTTCTCTATCCCCGCCCTAACCTTCACCCCAACCCTGCAGTTCTGCTAGTTTTCTCTACCCTCTTAGATCATGGGAGATTCCATGGAATCTTCCACATCAACGGTCCTTTTTCTTGGCTTAAAACTTGTTGCACGGATCAATGGTGCAAAAAGACCACTGGATGCAATATTTTCTGCCAAATTAATGGCGTGGAGCAACGTCTTTGTTTGCCATGGTGGTTTCACCTACCCGGTATCCGGGATAGGTTCTATACGTACAAAATTAAAATTCCTGACGTATAAAGTCAAAAAATACGTATTTTTTAATAAAATACGTATTTAACGTATAAAAACCTCGCCGGCCGGAAAAAAAATTTCACAGACGTCGAAAGCTTCGAAAAGCCGCGACGAAAAACTTCACAGACGCGAAATACAAATTCTGCTACCGCAAAAGTATAGGTCCGACTTTCAGACGACGGAACTTCGGGCCACAGACGCTGAAAGTTTTTTCACAGACGCTTTGGAACTATTACAGACGCCAAAACCGGTGTTCACAGCAGACGCTGGTTTTCACGCGTTCAGACGAAAAAAGTTTTCGCAGACGCTGTGAATCAAGTTTTCGCAGACGCGAAATTTTTTATATATTCATGGGCGCATGGATTCAGTTTTTGCGCCGCAAACAAGGTATTTCCTGCGCCCAACCTTGCAATTTGCCACCCAAAACCTTTTTTTTTTGTTTTTCTTAGTTTTTAGGTTTTTTTTGTTGTTTTTTTGATAGGTAGGCCGTGTTAGGTCATAGCTAGGCCCTCGCCTGCTGCCCCCCGTAAGGGGCGAACGATGGTGAGTGCCTTGTTCTGTAATGAGCTTGGCCTATTTTAGCCTAAAAAAAAAAAAAAAATAATAATAATAATTTAAGCAAATAATAATTTAAGAGTAAAGTAAAAAAAAAAACCAAAAAAGAAAAGAAATTGATTGCCTTCCCTTAAACAACAACTGAGAGGGCTTTTTTAGGGTTGCGTGTTGCCAAGAGCATAGGCATGCCCCTTGCCTGGTATTGCCGCATTTATTTGCGCCATGCCGAGGGTGGGTGGCACTGCTGAAGCTTAAGGCAACTAGGGTCTCCCTTTAGTAAGAGTATAACCCTCGCCTGACGCCGTTGTTGGCCTTGGTCACGCGGTGTCGAAAGGTGTGCGTTGTACTTTTATTAAGGGTTAGGAGAATGTTTTATCAATTCACACCCTAGTTCCTGATGGTGTTGTTGATGAAAGTCCGACACTAATATAGGAACCGGCGCGATGTTTTGATAAGCATTCGATTGGTCTCGCTCTTTGAAAAAAGCGTGACCTAGGACAAGTGCAATGCATTTAAAACTTGCTAGCCTTGCATTTTGGAAGTAGCTGGGCTATAGATCATAAATCGTGTTTTGGTCCTTTTATTTGTTACCCTATCCTTGGCCTTGCACATACATACTCATGTTAGGGTCTTAGTGTAGGAAGCATAAAATTAGTGTTTTGTTTTGGTTAAAGTGAGTTGATTTACCCTCATGTGCTAAGCACTAAATTGAAAGTTTTATCTTTGCTTGACTTGTAGGTGTTGCTGTTGTCAGTTGCGTATTATCGCGGAGTCGCATTTTGCTAGCCTGCTAGACAATCCCTTAAAACAAGAAGTATGACTTCGTAAAGAGAGAGCGGAAGTTAACTTGCAACCAAATGTGGCATTAGTGTCTCAGATAGAGCCGCAACCAGTAGAGGCATTGGCGTCTCAAACACAAAGCATGAGAGTCGCAACCCGAAGTCATCTTTCGCAAAGATCGCCACAGAGAAAAGAAGTAGACCACAACAAGCATGGTCTACTTTGAGACCAGATTTCATGAACTGGTTGTGTAATACGGCCGGCAATGCCTCACCGTGATTTGGAATTGATTACTAGCAAAGTGAGGAAGGATGGCTAGACTACCATGCAGTGGCTGGTAAAAGATGCCGAGAGGGCTTTTAAGCTTCGAATGATGGAGCTAGAGCCCCGAAAAGAGTGAGCAAGAGAGGTATACATGGATAGTGGGTAATATTAGCCGCACTACCGCAATATGATCACGTGGTTGCAAATTTGAGTAGTCATCGCTGAGGCTAGAGTTGAAAGAAAAAGCCAAAGACATGGAATGCGGCGTGGACCAATGTAAAATTGAAGAAAGAGGCCCATCAACCCCCATCTTGTTAAGAAAGTGTTGGCGCAAAACCATAAAAGCCAAACGCCCCGGTGAGACAGATAGGGAGTGGGAAGCTCAGAGAAGAGCAGATGCCAAGACTACTTGGTTTGCCATGGTAGATTCATCACAAATAATAAAATGCATAAACTAATTGGTTCGGGTTCATATGGTGCAGTTGTATAAGTGCAATATTTTAGGGTCTAGTTTTATTAAGGATGAACCTTATTGTGTAAAACTTCAACATAATAATTTTCAAAGATAGTACGTAACCCAATAAGTTAGTGGAAGCTATGTCAAGAACATGAGGGAGTCAGAATGCAAGTTAGGCACGGGTGTATAATACGCCGTGCATTGGTAGCACAACCGCCTAGAAAGACAAGGCTTAATTTTCCCTTTTGGAATGGAGGTTCGCTGGCAACCTTCTTTACAAGTCATGGGTCCAATGCCTTTGCAGAGCTTGCATTTAAGAAGTTGGGAGCTGTCCCCGAGTTGAGATCGGACTTGAGGTCGCTTTGAGGAGCGCAGAAAAGAAAGAATTATTTGTTGCCTCTAGGGTTGGGGACTTAGCAATGTCATTCTCAGAGCTGGCTACGAAAAGCTCCATCAAGAAAGATATTTGCATATGGACTTGCATCCCGCAATATATTGCTCCATTTTGATTATGGAAAGGAGAAGGGATGTATTAATCCTCAGTCGTATACATTGGCATTTGTGATTGGGGTGAATCCGTGTTGATCCACGAGACGCTGGAGGTAAAACGATGGCATTACAAGGGTATGGATGGCTAAGGTAAGAAAAGAATTGAGATGGAAAGGGCCGTGCATCCATATATGCATGATGATCTTTTTTTGGTAGTGGCTCAAGACAAGGCTCGCAAGGGTTGACTTTGATTTACACGGGCAACAGACATTGTCTACTACTTAGCCGACTTTTGCTAGTAAGCACTCCTACATGGAGTCAATAGGAAACTTGGAGCAGCAAGGCAAGCATCGGAGAATGTGCGACTATTTGAAACATTGCGCTGAGTCGCCAATGAGGGACAAAACACTAAAATTTGATATGGCCCAAATACTTGACACAATGCGGAAAGCTTTTCATTGCTCTCCAATTCCGCGCACGAGGCCACAATTGGAATCAGATTGATTCTTCAACTTGGCTGTGGTGGCGACGATGCATTAGACCAAGTTGGTCCTAGTCACGCTTAGCGTGCATATTCACTTACATTCAAACATCCTTGTATTACATAATATTCCAACTAAATTCATTAAACACTTATCCGATGCTACATGAAAGATTATTGTCTATGTGTGTTGTGTAGCTTAGTTTTCCTTTTCGTGTGTTTTTGTGTTATTTATTCTATGCTTTTTATATGTCGCAGCTAATCTAACATTATAAAGACAAGAAGTCAAAGCACACCTATACAAGTCGGCCAAGGCACCTATAGAAGTCAGCAGTCCAAATTATGTCCCACCTAACAGATTTAAGAATTGAATCCCGACACACGGAATGTGGGTGCCGCCGAGCAGCAGATCAAGATGGATTTTCGGTTCCCTCTAATTTGAGGACCCCCTCTACTCGCCTCCTTGGCATGAAGGGTTGGAGAACGAGCTTGAGATGTCACTGCGCGGCAAATGGAGAGAGCAGCAAAGACATGCAAGGGCGAATGAGTTTTCGCACGACGGCAGAAAGTTAAGAAGGTTGGGCGCGGCGATGGATGAAGTTTCAAAGAGGGATAATTGCACCATCACAGCAGGTGCATAATGTAGTCGGGCGAGGGCAGGCCCGCTATTGTCCAAGTGGAGCGCATCTACGACGATGTAATCACAAATTTGGACAAGAATGAGTTTGAAAGTGAGTGGCCTAGTAGACGGGTAAGTATAAGGCTCAACGAGTGCAAGAATGCCGCGGGTTCGAGCAAAAGCACTCGAAAGCGCCATGTCCAAGTGAAGGGACATTTACCCCACAACCGGTGAGTTTAGTAAGAGTTTTGGCGCTAAAAGAAGTATACTACGAGCTTGTGAAGGAAGTGCCCGTAAATTATGGGAGTAGGAAATGGAGGCAAGGAAGCGGTAGTGGCAAAAGACGAAGAGGGTCAAGCTATCGGAAGATAGCAGAGTGGGCCACATGGTGAGCCCATCACCATTACATACCTTGTTGCCGACGCTTATCCAACTTTTTGAGGTGAGGGGGGTAGCCGGGCCGGAGCCGCGGAATGACCTTGTGGATATTCGGGCCCAACTAGAGAATGAGAGAAGTCGGAACCCGACACTTTCTCGAGGAGAATATTCGCTTTGAAGGACCGCGTCGATGGGTATGATAAGATGGTCGCTGAATTAGAGGACGCTTAAACGGCAACTAGCGGCATTTAAACAGGAGGCAACGGTCCTAGAGAAAACAACGAGCACTTGCGCAATTTGACCAAATCGTTAGACTCGACCCTTTTAGGGTGACTTTGAGCCGATATCCTATCTCCCTCGCGAAAGTATTTGTATGAGAGTCGCTGGGAAGAGCTAAAGGTTGTTGATTACGCACATTGCCAATTTTGTGGTGACAACCCGATGCTGTGTGGGCTGGTACACTCTAGGGTGTGGGCATCGATGCACATGCGATGTGTTCTTGATTGATGTTGCAAAGCCGCTTCATCCAACCTTGCAAGACGGATGGATTTTTCCCGAAGTTACAATATGCCATATTTAATATGCAAGGTCGCATGCCGCCATAAGTTGCCACATTTGACCGCCGCAGGAGGGATGGGCGATGCACACTTTTCAAACCTTTCGCGAGATGGAATTGTGGAGGGGGGGGTGGAGGAGCGTGAAGGGAGAGACAAAGGCCGGACATTAACCAGTTCTTACCACCACCTCCGTGGCCGTAGGTGATTATATTGATCCAAATGACCAATGAAAATGAGATATTACATTTTTAGACATGCCAAATTTTGACTCAGATCATTTTGTGAATGGCGGGTATAATGACGTTATTTCAAACAAGGTGTAATGATGTTATCAAAGGATCGAGTAGTGCTCATAGTAAAAGCATCGAGACTTCCAAATCGCTTCTTTCGCTTTTCTCGCTTGACGAGTAAAGGCATTGAGACTTCCCAATCTCTTTTATCCCCGGCTTAGTCTCTTTTGTTTGTCCTAGTGGTCACCCCCGCTCACCCCTCGGCCGAGTCTCCTTCGCTTTTGCTTATCGTATCTAATTTGCCCCTAGGATGACATCGCCACCGGTGGCTAATTAGATACGCTAAGGTGAAACTCGAAAAGGGAGTAAGCCAAGAGCGAAACCCTCTTGGATGGTCATGGTTGGATGGTGAGTGAGTCAAAACATCCGCACACGCAACCCTCTTGAATGGTTGTCAGTCACTGTGCCTTATATTCTCGTGGCAAACAATATAGACTTCTCGAAATTTTGTTACCTCCTTTAGAAGGAGCGAAGCTTTTTTCACTCTCTTTGCGTGTCTCTCGCGGTCAATGTATCTTAGATACTTTGCTAGGTTATATTACACAAAGACGCCGCAAAATGGGGGTTGGGAGCGTAAATCGCTCGCTCTAGAGGAGGTTACAAGGTTTTTGAGTACTCTATTTTTATTGTGGCCACGGAGGATATAAGGCCTAGTGGTTGCTTGCGATTCGCGGTGTTCATTAGATGTTAGTGATTGAAGCAAGCTTTGACTCCTGAATTCAAGCATCGAGACTTCCCCCCTTTTCTTTCCCCGGCTCTTTGGGCAATGTAGCTTAGTTTACATGCTAAGTTCCATTGTCCAAAGACCCGGGAAAGCAAAGATTGGGACGCTCGATGCCCGGACCCTGTGTCTCGAGGCGCCGAGGTGAGAGCGACTCTAATTTCAAGCCAAAGTGGTGCCCGGGCGTTGTCCATCTATACAAAGGGTGTTAGGGCACCAAATCATGGAACATCCTAACTCCTTCTATTGATGGAGAACCTTGAGCATCACTATGACTTGAAATTGGAGGACGCCACACGTTATCTTTGGTACGCTAAATCGCCATTTGATGTTATCCGACCTATAATTTGTACCTCCATTCCTTTGGGTGGCACATGCCATGCAAACCCATTTGGGTATTCAAAGACATGTGCCACCCAGAGGAATAGAGTACGATTATAGGTCCGATAGCATTCAAAGCCCAATTTGGCATACCAAGTGTCTTCCAACTCGCCACCCCTCGGCTTAGTCTCTTTCGTTTTCTTTTTTGTGTATCTAATTTGCCCCTAGGATGACATCGCCACCGTGTGGCTTAATTAGATACGCCAAGCAGTGAAACTCGAAAAGGGAGTAAGCCAAGAGCGCAACCCTCTTGAATGGTTGTCGTCACCGTGCTTTATATTCTCCATGGCAAACAATATAGACTTCTCAGAGAAGGAGCTTGCGATTCTCGTGGGTTCATTAGATGTCGTTGATTGATGAGTTCAAGCATCGAGACTTCCCAATCTTTTTTCCCCTCCTCTTTGGGCAATGTAGCTTAGTTTACATGCTAAGTTCCATTGTTCAAAGAGGGGTGAAAGCAAGGGTTGGGAAGTCTCGATGCTTGTACTCGTGTCTCTTTCATCCCGGCCCGGAGCGTGATCCTTCGGGTTAATTGATGTTAGTGATTGATGAGTTCAAGCATCGAGACTTCCCAATCTTTTTTCCCTCCTCTTTGGGCAATGTAGCTTAGTTTACATGCTAAGTTCCATTGTTCAAAGAGGGGTGAAAGCAAGGGTTGGGAAGTCTCGATGCTTGTACTCAGGTCTCTTTCATCCCCGCCCTCGAGCGTGATCCTCTTGAATGGTTGCCAAATCGCCATTTGTTGCCATCCGGACCTATAATTTGTACCTCCATTCCTTTGGGTGGCACATGCCATGCAAACCCATTTGGGTATTCAGAGCATGTGCCACCCAGAGGAATAGAGTACAGATTATAGGTCCAGATAGCATTCAAAGCCCAATTTGGCATACCGAGGTTATTCCCGACTTGGGTACCGGTACTTTGTGAACCTTCCGATGGATCGATTCGGTCCGGGCTGGTCCGGAGGTGTTTGGCCCCCTTCGCATGCGAGATTACTTCTCATCAGCAAGATTCTGGCGCATGCGAAGAGGCAAGCAACAACGGAGGTCGAGACGGGTCTGATCCAACGAAGGTTTTCAGGGCACTGCGGTTACACATGAAAGAAACATAGAAAGAAACATAGAAAGAACTATCATACATTAACGTAAAACATTTGTGACAAAAAATTATAACCAAAAACTTTTTTTTATTAATAGTGCTGTGGACGGTTACAATAGTATGAAAATCCTCAAGACCAATTACAACAGATCAAGATACTCATCACATCATTTTTCTAGGGCTTCTTCTTCATCGGTTTCATCATTTGCGTTCCATCCTCTTCTTTGCGGGAACCTAGGTTCAACCTCCGATGACCCTTTCCTTTAGTGAAACGCCCTCAGACGTGGTTTTTTCCTAGCCCGCTCGCTTGTCAAGGTAAAGCGCAAAGGTGAGTCCGTTGGATCACGTAAGCCGCCACGCCATCAACCGCATTGCTCGAACTCGCCTTTTCAGACGGGACTCCCAGATCCTCGCCGCCGGGCTGATCCGCCCCGAGAATATGGCTTGGTCTATATCATCTTCGCCATCAACGGTGGGTACGCTTGAATGTCTTCATCAACATGGCTTGCAAAGATTTATTGCAAGCATCTCGCCCTCACCGCCTTCAAGCCGTCCTCTTCCACTTCGAATCAGATCCATGAAAGGAAATCAGTAGCTTATCGATTGCGGATGTACCATCAGTTACGATTCAATAGCCGCCAGTTTGAGAAGTTGTATACAAGTTTGTCCGCCTTCTTATGTAGCAAGCGATTTAAGGGTGACACTGCGGTATGTACTTATAGGCACTCTTTATTCCTCTCACTTGCACTATTGGAAGATACCAAAGAGAGGATAGTCATTGCAATTGCCTCGCAAGGTATCAAGAACTTGCCCATGGGCTTGCCACCATGCATATGATTCCATATTTGGTTCCTTCTTATGACTCTCCAAAGGCCATGAAGCTCTTCATCTGCCCACCTTCCACTCAGGTTCTGGTATTCGTTAACTCGGCAATGAAAAGCTTGTAGTCCGAGCTGTTGGGATAGAACATTTTTGCAACCTTCTTCAACGAGCCCATCACTTCTTTATCTGTATGCTGGTCCATATCGTGGTTGTGTGGGTCTAAGGCATGCGCGGCGCCATGAAGATCACTGTATGACTTCTTCCATCGTTCATTGAAGTCTCTCGAGTAGTGCCGGCCGCTTTTTAGCATTGTCAAATGGGCATTGGGACCATCACGTTCTAGGAAGGATTGAATGGAGTGCCAACACCTCCGCACCTTTCCGTTGCTTGCCTTCGAAGAATCAAGGGTTTTGATGGCATGACAAACAGGTTGCATGCACCTCACAACATTTTTTACACCTTTCCAAAATGTCTCCCGCCCAAGCATTTCTCGAAGGGCAGCAGCTTGCTGTCGGTGTTTGGCGGCATTTTTCCCTTTCTGCCTTCTTTCCCAATCAAAAAACTCTGTATGATTAAAGGTTGAGATAATCCAATCACGACACTTCAGCACTCTTTCAAGACAGATATAATTGGAACCAAACCGAGTTTGCCCAGGATTCATGAGTGCTAGGCTCTTCTGACGCAATGACTTGTAAATGGCATAAATTGCCGGCTTCTTTGTGATGAATTTTACAAGCCGACGCGCTTTCTGAATGGGATCTTTGAACCACGTGTGCTGTGGAGAACCGGTCCTTCAAAGAATAGGTTCGTGCAATGGCATTGGCAACTAGTAGCATGCAACCCTCGAAATTCGCCTCCAAGAATTGACCCGCTAGCTTGCAATTAGACGCTGCGTTATCCATTACAACTTGAAATATTCTCTTCGGTCCAAAAACTCTATCACGGCCTTTGTTTTCTGAAAAATCCAATCTCCGGGTCACTTGGTCGGGCTTTTGGTTTCTACGGTTTTCAAAAATACTTCACCCCCGGATACACGATCATGAAATTAATAAGATGGTCCTTGTTTACATTGCTCCAACCATCGGTCACTAATGAAGTTGGCCGCGCTACCGCCACACACGACACAACTTCATCTCCACCCTCTCAACCATTTTTCCATGTATTTCATCAACCATCTTATTGTTGGCATGCTTGTATAAAGGCAGTCTAAAAGCCGGTCCCGCTTTGGCAACTTCTTGGAAGGCTTCTTTCATTGCTTTATGCTCCGTAATATGTGGAGACAGCCCTCAAAGATATAAAATGCCTCTACAACCTTCGGGCTTGTGTCTTCTTCAATTGCTCGATGTTAAGCAATGATCAACCCTCCGTTGTTTCGTCTGTCTTTCCACTATTTCAATTGTCTCTATCATTCTCTGTTTCTCCGTGCTTATACCTATTGACCCTAGTCCGCCCTCGACGCAGATGTCTGTCCCAACAGGGGTGGTATAGTTATCTTCGTCGTTTCCTCGCCCTACCGCTTTTTGAGTATTCGTGAACTCGTCTTTTTCTCATATTATTCTTCGTTTTATGTGATCCCATCCAAATCGAGACAATCTCTCGATGGCATCCTTTTCGCAAGTCGCCAGATGCGACAAGTTTTGCGACACCGACGCCTCGCTCACGTAAGATGTGAGCTCGAATTCTTGTTGCAGAACCATTTACCGATGTGTATCCACAAAACACACATTCCCACTCATTTGCGCCAAACTCTTTCACAAACTCCCATTCTGGGCCTCTTTTCCCGACCAAGCAACTCCGCATCACGACCATGTGCACGAAAAGCAGCCCCCGGGGCCTCGCCACGGCACACGCAAGCCCTCGCGACCTCTAGAGGTAGATGCATGATCACGCCGCACCTCCGAGGTAGATGCATGACCAAGAGCCACCATTGCTCTGACCCTACCGACAATGTCTCTTAATCCGACTCTTTGATTACACGAACTAAAGGAAGACGATATATGCAAAGGAGCAAGCTCACAATGCATATGTTACGCCGACGCCCGCGTAGAATCAAGGGGGTTGGACGGACCCTATAGGATATTCTATGGAAGCAGATGCCAACCCAAGGTCGGAAACCACTGGGACGGAGTAAACTCACGCTCCAAAGATCCAACGCCAGTCGCGGACTCAAAAACGACACCTCAAAGGCAAACCGCTTCCCAAGGAGTATTTTGACTCAACCCGGCGGTCAACGCTCGAGGTGAATTCTAGGGCTAATCACGCTTTTATTATATATACTATTAACAAGATTGCCAAAAAAACAGCCAAACAGTTGGCGCAAATATTTTTTTTTTGCTTAGTAAACGGGCAAAACAGTTTAGAAAATTTTCGCAGACGCCGAAAGCAACAAAATCACAGACGCTGAAATATTTTCGCAGACGCCGAAGATTATGTTTCGCGTGACGCCGGTTCAAATTATTTCGCTGTGACGCGAAAACTCTTAACCGCCAGACGCCGAAAAAAATTCGCAGACGCGGTGGCGTCGCTTTTCGCGTGCGACGCTGAAAATTGGTTTCGCAGACGCCGAATCAGAATCTTCAGACGACGAAAATATTTTCACAGACGCTGCGTTTTTGTTGCTTTCGCGTGCGACGCCGAAATTTTCTCGACGAATTGTTTTCCAGGTATTTTTATGCTTTTTATACGGCAAATTTGTGCCGATCATTCAATTCATAATGTATTCCGTGATAAAACGCACAACAGTATTGAACCTATCCCCGCCTCAGATACCGCGGACCCTCCAATCTTCACAGAGTGGCCTCCAAACTGGCTGGAGTTAGATTGCCATAAAGCCCGAGTCTGGGTGAGAGATTGGAATCCATGCTTATTCTTCTGAAAAAAAACAAGATCACCCAATTCGTGTTTAGAGCTCTTCGCTACTAGGATAACCAAAATGCACATACCATATCAGGAAATTTAATGTCTGTTGTCTTGGAATGTAAGAGCACATGATCTTCCTTAAACTCTGCTCTTAAAGGTAGAAGAAGAAGAAGAAGAATGAGATCATCATCAATAAGACTATACAATGGGTCCAATTCTCCCAAACGTTTAAGGTACAAAACATGCGCTCTTCAGAAAGCAATCAATAATGGTCACCTGAAGCACTTAGTCTCAGTTTATTAGCCTGTTCTGTTTCTAGATTATTAGCTTGGAAATACTCACAAGGTTAGTAACCCCTTTTTGTGTATTGTTTTTGTCTAATAGACTAGCCAGAGGATATGACCTGTGCAAAACCCTATAGACGAAACCAAAACACAATAAAAATAAGCTCAAATTCAAGCAAAATAATTGAAAATTTCCATAAAACAAGGGCTATCCTTTTCGCTTCTCCTTCCTGCACAGAATAATCCAAGCTCCTGGGTTCGTTTTGCCAATGCAGAGGCGCATCCTCAACCTCAGCATAACCGCAAACTGAAAGTGGCATGCAAAACTATCCATCCCCGCACGAAATCCATTAAGTTTAGGGACTAGAGGTTGCCTATTCAACCATTGAGACAACGAGCTCGACAAAAAGATTCAAGAAATTAAGCTGCTCAAATTTGGCATCAAGCTCCTCAAAACCTGTATTTATACAACCTCATATATAATACCGCATCGTAAACGTCCACAAGGACGAAATTTCTCGTTTTTTATCCTTTGTTCAAAACAGTAAACAACCTGCTCGGGAGCTCAGGCGGCGCTGCCATCCGCCAAGAAACCTCCGAAAGGTTTTTTTATTTCAGTTGGACCGCTCTGGCTATGGAGGTTCTGCTTTGCAAAGCTTTGGCTATGGAGGTTCTGCTTTGCAAAGCTCTGGCTATGGAGGTCGGACTGTGTTTAAACCTCCGTTTATTGTGTTTTCAAGATGCCATAGCTCCGCTATACTAGTTTGTTTCACGGCAAACAGGGCTTCCTATGCCATAGCTCTGCCAGAGTAGTTCCGCCATACTGATATATGAAAAGAAAATATATTACAAAACAAAAGAAACAAGCAAGCCACCGAATCTATCACAAGCAAGCAAAGCTCACTCCGTCGCTCACTGCGCCATTCCGTCGCTCGCCGGAAGAGAATAGAACCAGAATTTTTCCTTTTTTTCTTGTCACATAGCAAAAATTTCGTCCTTGTGGACATTTACGTGGTGTAACCATATTGGCTCGGGGTTTTCCTAAAATAAACCCCCTGGCAGCGCTGCTCGCGGACAGCTGCCAGGGGGGTTTATTTCAGGAAACCCCCTCTCCAATGCGGTTTCCTCCATCAAAATTACTCCCAACCTTTGCTTGAATACCCTTCCACAATACAGAGATGGTTGTGCGACGAAGATTTATTTGTTGACAATTCTTAAGAGGAAACTTGATTATATTTCCAGGGACAAGGATTTTCCTTCAAGGATTGTGATTCCTTATGGATCATTCCTTATGGGTTTTTTTAGATCAATTGGATCCTGATAAATATTTCTTTGTTGACCTAATGTTCATAATTCCTAAGAGGAAACTCGATTATATTTCCAAGGGCAAGGATTTTCCTTCAAGGATTGAACAAATGCTCCCCATATATATACTTATACGTACGTGAATTGAAATACAAAATCAGGCCACTGGAATGAAAGATAAGAAATGGAGACAAGTCCGGCATTCTTTCCAGAACAGATTGCCACTGAATTCTATTCCATGGCCATGACTCTTGCTCTATCTTATCCCACAACAATTGCTCAATTTTTTTGTAATCAGAATTGGGGTAACTATTGCTACAAAATTTAGTCCCTTCAGCGCTTAACTTATTGATAGATTTAACCTTGTTAAGCAATCGAAATGGGGCCCATTTACGCTATAGAGCAACATCATATTGTTCCCTTTTCACTCCTTGGAATGCTACTATGAGGATGCCTCTATCAGCCTGCACATTAACATAGCAGCAACCCACCTTCTTGGGGGCGGAAAGCATCTCATGTGCAAATTATATGCCCCATACATTGGGCTCACAAGGCGCAGACCAAATCACACACAACAAATCCATGTTTGTTGCCCAACCAAGCCTTCCAAATTCATACTATTCTAACACAAAAATACACCCCCTTTTTGTCGACCAACCATTGCTCAAATCAAATTGAGAAACGAATTTTGGAACCTTGTCTTGCCTACAGGGTTACACCCCACCCCCCCACACGCCTGCCTGAGCGCCCCGCTGGGCGCCTGGGCACCTGTTTGGTCGCCTGGGTGCAGTGAAGGGTGGCGTCTGGGAGGTGCAGTGATGGGTGGCGCCTGGGAGTGAGCGCTTTGGCCTGGTGAGGATGCACCTCCTCTGAGCGATTTCCTTGAGCGGTTTTCTGAACGCCGCCTTCCCTGCGCGCCTGGGTGATTGGAGTTCGGGCCTATTGGATGCGCCTGTTTTCAGCTTCAGCGGTGCCCTCAGGGCCACCGCCTTCTTGCAGGTAGCTGCTCTGTGGGTTTAGGGACTTGACCTGTTCCTGGTGGCAGCTCTTATGGTCTAGTGGTTTGATCGAGCTGCTTCAGTGGGTCAGCACCAGGATCTTTGCACCAGCATCTATTTGCTCTGATTTTAGCGAGAGGATGGAGATTTAGCGCGTGCCTAAGCTCGCACCAATCCTCAGCACCCAGCTGTGAAGAGGTTACGGTTCAGAGGCGTTTGGTGAAGTTTTGTTTGTTGGAGGTATGCTTGTTGCTTCTTGCAATAGCATGGATTTTTGGATATGTAGTCATCCTGGCAACAGTTTTTTCCCATGTGGTTTTTAATCTGGGCCATGGTGATTATACTTTATTTTGTAAGGGCTTCGGCCCATGTTCTGGTTAGGGACTTCGGTCCCGTCTTGTACTTGTGAGTCCCATAACCCGATTGGGTTCCGCGGACGTTAAAAATTTTTCCTTCCTTCCTTCCTTCCTTAAGGCCAAATTTGCATAGGTATAATTTAGAATGGTAGGCGAATCTTAGGTTTTCGAGATTAGTTATATTGGCGAATTTCTCCCGGCTAGAATATTTAGCTATAGAAACGTAGGTGAATCTTGATCAATATTATTTAGCCTAGAAATTGGCAATTGTTTGATCTCCCAAGCCAAATTTAAGTAGGGAATAGTAACCACATGTTTGAATACATACACATTGGTGAAAAATAAGTTTATACCACATAACTTAGACAACTACTCCAACCAACTTAACATTGCCTTTGCTTATGGGCGCAAATGAAATAAAATTCCACTCAGATAAGATGGAAATGTAGTTGTGATAAATTATCCTAAGACCACACCATTGTATTTGTGTATTGAAAATTATCCCAACACAAACCATTGTCTACCATTAAGTATACTAAGACAATTTCGAGAGCCACTTCTCCTTTTCGAGAGAATGCAACAAGAAGGATTGAAGCCAGATAAGGTAATCTTTGTCTGCATTCTTAATGCTTGTGATAATGATATACATGGTAAACAAGTTCATGTTGTCCTTTTAAGTGGATCCAGAATTAACACTATTGTTAGGAATGCAGTCATCAATATGTATATGCAATCTGGGAACATAGACCATGCTCATCAGTTATTCCGTGGGATGCGATCAAGGAATGGAGTTTCGTGGAACATAATCATATCAGGATATGCACATCATGGAAATTTTAAGGAGGTATTTTCTCTGTTTAAAACCATGCAATTAGAAGGATTGACACAAAATAATGTTACATTTGTGACCGTCCTGAATTATTGGGACAAGGCAAATATTTTCATGCACGAATTGTTCAATTCGGATGCGAATTAGATCTATTTGTGGGAAGTGCACTTGTTAATATGCATTTTAAATGTGGAAGCATAGAGGATGCTATGCAACTGTTTGATCGCATGCTTATAAGGGATATTGTTGTGTGGAGCACATTGTTTGGTGGATATGCTCAAACTGGGAACTTTCAAGATATGATTAAGTTGTTTTCTCAAATGCAACAAGAATCAACAAAACCAAGTATTGCTACATATCTCAACATTCTTGGTGTCTGTGCACATGTGTATGCTAACACTTTAACAAATTTACTCAAGTCAAATACAAAGGTTGGAAGCATTCTTGTTGAATTTTATGCCAATTGTAAGTCCATGGAAGATGTCGTCCAAGTTTTCAACACGATGCATGCGCATGATTTATGGTCTTGGAGCGTAATGATTGCAGGATATTGCCAACTTGCCCTTTGGCAGAATGCAACTAGAAGCTATAGAGCCAAATGAAATGATATTTGCTTTAGTTGTCAGTGCATGTCCCAACACAAACGATTGTCTACCATTAAGTATACTAAGACAACAATTGACTATTACTAACTTAGAATACAAATTACAATGACTGCAAAACTTCGTGCTCGGTAGTGCAAAAACATGCGATATGTTTACCATTATATTACATTTAAGATTACAAAATTAGTATCTACCTTATTAGGGGCAAACTGAAAGAAAATCGGTTCAATACCCAAACCCTGTATATTCTACCCGTAATTTTGCCGCTTCAATTCACAGATTTGCCGAAATCATTTCGGATCTGGTCAGTTCAGTCTCAAGACAAGCTGGAAATACAGAATCCGGCATCAAAGGCAGTAAATGGTTTTCAAGATTTCATTTTGTTTTCTGTACTTGTCCGCAGGCACTGTTCATTAAGTTGAAGACCATATTTGACTCAAAACATGAACCTGAGCAACTCAAAATATTAAGACAGTAACATAATCAAAAGACTTACAGTTGTAGTCTGTGCACAACAAAACATCTAGTATTATCATTAGGCCTTGTTGATCCAAGAATATCACCACTTTTTACTGTAATGACCAGATCAAGGATTCCAGATGAACTCTCACTAGATTTCAGTGATGATATCTAGGATTCCAGATGAACTCTCAATTGCATTTAAAACATATGTATTCTGTCATAGAAAAAGCAAAGTGCAAGTTTGAACTGGCATGCTATCAAAGACAACCTGTGCCTCAACATGCATGCATGTCCAGCAAAGTGGTGCTAATTAAAAGAGAGCCCTTCTGTCCAACTTTAATACCTATTTCTCTACAAATGTCTATATAACCTGCAAAAAATATAACATCTCTGACTGCCTTCTTGTGAAGAAACAAAAATGCTATATCAGCTTATTTTTCACGACCTTACTTGCAGCAAATAACAAAATAATATGCAGGTCCAGAAATTAAGGATTGATCTTTGAAAATTAAACTGCTTGAACGTACCATTTAAAAAGCATGGTTCCTTTTCTGATGCTTAAAGAAATGCTTAGAGATACCTTTTTGTAGCAGTGCATATTGAAAGCATAACAAAGCATAGCAACTACTAAGACTGGCCACATCTTTCTTGCATGGCTTGAAAAATGGCAGAATTCCCTTTGTGTCTGGTACTGCAGCATGCAATTCCACTCTACAACAACACTGTACTTATTTGCTCTAATTCTTGCTAACCTGTTTTGACTTCAGAATGCCAGCTTTGATATAAATCTTCTAAGCTTTGGGAACCTCTGCCTGCTGTTGCAACCATCTTGCAACCTCCCCTTTTTTTCTGTGGGATCGTCTCAAGGGATTTTGACTATAGCTATATGTGAGCTTCTTGGAGCATAAGCAAGGAAAGAGTATATGTGAGCTTCTTGGAGCTTGAATTCTAAGATTATAAGCTATAAAGTTCCAACTTAGACACGACAACAACAATCTGTATTGCCACAAAAGAAACAGAAGCTAATAATGATAGTGCATTCTAGACAATAGGGCATTTGCTATTTCCTGACCTCAGAAAAGTCCACATTTACTTAGTTGAAATTCTTGAATATACTAGAACATTATTTGATTTCTAATACATGATTCTTATAAAATGTGTGTGATAGGCATATATAGTTAAGTGTATGAGAAATTTATCACGACGGTCAAGGCTGCCACAAACATTTCTCTTTCCCGACCACCCTTGTGTGTATGAAACTGAGTTGACATAGAAAAAATGTTGGATACACTATTTGCATAAATTCATTTGCACAGTATTAGCATTTGTTGAAATGCATTTTAGTGTAATATACCTAGAGGAATAATGAAGACTATATAGCTAAAATAAAAAATTTTGTTGCTAGAAAGCTGGCATTCCTTGATAACTGCTCATGTTTGTAATGACTTTTGCATTTTTGGAGAAAAACAATTGTTATGATTTGGCATGGTTCCTCTGTTCAACGACTTGTCTCAATTCAAAGACCGTGTGCCCCTATGTGGATCGAGGCAATGGGTCTATGCTTTTTCATAGACAAATGGGTGTGCAGATAATGTTGCGGGCCCCTTCCAATGTGGGCTTGATGTGGTGCCGGTAACAGTGTTGTTACGTACTTACCGTACCTGTACGGTACTGTAAGTATTTTACGTATCATACCTCGTAACGTACCTCTGAGTTTTTAACGTACCGAAAAAAAAACAAGTACGTTAAAAAGTGTTGTTACCGTATCTATAAAATACGTATCGTACCTATAAAATACTTATAAAATACTTACAATACCTTTAAAATACCTATAAAATACTTACCGTACTTGTGTTGAAAACTACCAAAATTTGACACAAAAACAATGCATTTTTTATTCCGTTTGTACCGTACCTCTAGTACGGTACGCTAAGTACTTGCAAGTTACCGTACCCGTACGGATACAATACTGGCCGGTAATATAATGCTTGACGTGTTCAAGAGTGCCGACATCCCAGAGCTTGCTGAGGAAGCAGGCATCAAGGTATTGCCTCAAGTTATGGTGATCTGCGTCTGTTTGCACCTTGCACCTGTGCTCCTCAACATTCCATCTGGTCAGCTACTGAGCTCTCTTATCTTTCTAGAGGCCCCATTGCCACTGTGTAGACTAGGTGAGGGAGAGGAGAATATTTGATATTGATCACTTTCTGAAAGTAGACGATGTGGCAATCAAGGGCTGCCTTCTGAAGAGGTAAGAAGCATGTCTCCTGCAACAGGATTTGATATGGGATCGTGGACTTCACCCCTAGCGCCTGTGTCCTGGAGATCGTAGAGTTGTTGCAAGCATTTACTCCACTGTTCGGGAGTGATGTTTCCTGTAGGTTGTGCTTGCTTTCTGAGCACCCTTCGCCAGAAGGTCCTGGAGTGGCAGTCCAGGAGGTAGAACATTTTCTTTTGATGTTCCACGATGTACCTGGCTTTCTTAGCCTTAAGGAAAGCGCGGTACTGTTTGTTGCAAGCGAGCGTAGAGCAGGGTCTGTGACCCTGCAAAGTTGGCGTTTGTGTTCCTTGCATTTAACATCGAATCATTGGTTGAGAGGTCGAGGGTGCTCTTATCGGAGTACATGGGTTTCATCTTTTTGTGGCTTGTCGGCACAATGGCTATATATAGTGCTAATTCTTCCTATCTGGTGACCATATTTGAATATTTCCTACCTGGCCTATTGTGGAGCCTACAATAAGGGCATTGTACTCTTTTATTTATCAAAACAATAATAATATCTTGCTTCCAAGGAAAAAAAATTGGTTGGTTTTAGAAATGACGACTTGATTGCTATAAATGTAGTTACAATTCCAACTTTAAAATTTTGGCATGAGAGATTAGGCCACATAAATTCTAATAATCTGAATTATATGGTAAAAACAGGTCAAATTAATGCAACTAAAATAGAAGAAAATGGTTCCAGTTTTGTTGGGTATCTAAAAGGTGAATGTTGCAGATTCCTTCTCTTTTTTATATATTTTTGCAAGACATTCCACTTTGATCTTCATCTACTTTCCAGTACGATGGGTGCTAAAAGCTTCGTTCAGCCTCAAAGCTATAGCTATATAATCCTTGCCTCTGAAGTTACCCATTTGAAGCATCTTAACTTTGATATCGCAATACTGTTCCACTAGCATTTTAATTGCATCATCAGGCCATAGAACCTTCTTTGGACTAGCATTGGCTGGCTAGAATCATCTCCATCTCTCCCCGTATCAAATGCTTGAACTTCGCGAGCTCAAAATTAAGTGGACGGGACAATTTCAATTTCACCTTTCTCTAAAACATCTTGGGCAGTAATGACTTTATCATCCTCTAGCTGCTTCTAAACTATAGAAATCCTGTTGCTATTGGAGATTGGAGGCCTATCACATTGACAAACACTACATATAAGGTTATGGCTAAAATTTTGGCCAACAGAATCAAACCAGTTCTCCAGGAAACAATAAATCCCTGCCAGTCAGCTTTTCTGCCCACAAGGAACATTTTGGATAATTTTATTGGAGCCAGTGAAGGTCTTCACTGGAATAAACTTTCTGGCCAAAAGTGTATGCTTCTGAAATTGGACTTCAAGAGAGCATATGACACAATCAATTGGGAATTTTTGAGGAGAGCCATGGGCCACCTGGGTATGTCTGACAACATCTACAATTTAGTGTGGAAATTGAATGCAACTGCTTCTTCTGCACTAATTATTAATGGCTCCTTACCTATTTCTAATTGTTGCTGAAATGGTTACTAAGTTGGCCTGTCAATTGCAAAGTACTGGAAAAATTCATACTCTTAGTCTCCCTAATTCTGCTGAGCCTTTTGTCATCATGCAGTATGCAGATGACACTTTTGTTTTCCTAAAAGAAGATGATCATAGCCTTAAAAATTTCTTGGAGGCTTTACATTCCTTTGGGGAAGTGTCAGGGGTACAGCTCAACAAGGACAAGTGTTCCATTATCAGTGAAAATGACCAAACAGAAATGATGGGAATAAAGGTAGTGGGGAAAAAGATGGCCACCAAACTACTGGGTTTGCCGCTGGCTCTAAACAGCACTTTACATGGACTTTGAAAACCAACAAAGTTTAAAATGAAACGCACTAATTTGCTATAAACGCACTTTAAAAGGAATCTTTGAAAGATTCCCTAAAATCCCCCCAAAAAGGTCCCTTTTCGTGGTATATTTGTGACAAGTGTGACAATTTAAAAATTTTAGACATCATTTTTGAGGGGGGGTGTGAACTTAGCTTTCATTCAAAATTGTTTGATATCCCTTTTTGGCCCCCTAGTTTGGTTTGAGAAATAGTAATATTTTCAAAAACTAAACAAAATAGACATTGAAAAAAACAGCAAGCACACTAAAGTGCCAAAAAGGTATTTTATTCAAAGTTTTCAAAATCAATACAAAACTATGAACAAAACTGTAAAAAATGCAACACATTTTGACATTGCCTCATCGAAGCAAACATTTTCACATGAAAGTATGCCTCATTGAACAAACTTACACTTTGAAGTGTAAGTTGGAGTCGAAGACGCTCGCTCTTCATCTTATATACTTGCTCTTATTTGCTCATTCGTCTTGCTATAGACTGATGTATACCGCGATGACAATGTGTGGACATAACGTCTTCAAAATAAATTTCTAGATGGCATAAATTTATACTACAATAGATAGTGTTGTGTGGATATAACATGCCAGAGAGTTCGCATGGTATAAATTTATACCGCAAGTGGACTCGAGCGGTATAAATTTATACCGCGAGAGGACTCGATCGCGGTATAAATTTATACCGCGAGAGCTCTCTCGATTCACTGCGAGAGCTCTCACGGTATAAATTTATACCGTGAGAGCTCCCTCGTTATACCGCGAGAGCTCTCTCGGTATAAATTTATACCGCGACAGCTCTCTCAGTATAAATTTATACCGCAGACAACCTTCAGACAACCAATTTATATACATATATGTGTATATATATATAATATATATACACATACTTACATATATATATATATATCCGACAAGAAAAGAGAACTCTTGCGGTATAAATCTATACGGAGAAACGGTATAAATTTATACCGAATTGCATATATATATAAGACTTTTATATATATATGTATATATATATGCAGTCCAGAGGCAAAATATATATTGTGTAAAATCTTTTGGGGTCTTTCTTGCTCGCCAAAGGGTTTGGCAACTGAAAACTACTAAAGTAACACACATAAGGGATAATTTTACACACTTTTCTTGGTTTTTTAGTCTAAAAAGTTCTAAAACGGTTCTAAATTTTCTGAGCTTGTAATGCAATGTTAGAGCATAAAGTAGTCGAATCATGTTGTTATTTCGACTTTTTTTTCTCTATATACATGCGAACTTCACTTGTGTAGCTCAAAAATTGCTACTAAAGGCAAAGAACTCCAAAATGTTATGGTGACACAGGTGTTTGACGAAAAGGAAACTACATGGTTTATCCAGAGGGGTGCGAGGAGTAGAAACCCCTCAAGAAGTTTACCTATTTATTTGCAAATATATAGGAAAGGGTAAGGCGCATCTAATACTTCATCGCCAGAGAAATGTGCATGGTGCCCATCGCTACTGGATGACGAATTGTGATGAATATGCTCAACATTACTAAAGAGATTGACTATCTTCTCGAGCATCACCATGTTGTAGAAAGACATGTGCATTCAAAATACATCTCGAGAATAAAAAGGAGGGCATGTATCCGCGGGGCTTCATTACTTCAACTTTTGTATCCTCAGATAAATTTATATTGCATCATCAACTAAAACTTCAAGCTTAGCTACAAGATATCGTGGATGTATTGGCATTTATAATACTATGTGATGCAAAACAATGGTTTGTCATTCAAGAAGTTTGTTCAACTGCCTCCCAATGTGTTTTAAGGTCCATTAGGATGTTTAGCAAAAATGGTTGTGAAATAACAAATTTCTTGTCTTCTAAAACAGCTAATATAAAAGTTTTCAGGGACAAGGTACAAAAGCATCTAATTTCTTCATGCGAATTTGCCCCATAGTAAATCTTTGAATTTCATTGTAGTTCTTTCCCCCTCTAAAATGGGATTTTTTTTGTTTTGTGTTTTTTCTTAATACTAAGTCTTCTTAAAATGTCTGTTTTCACGAGCAATTTTATAAATCTTTGGACTAATGGTAATAAAAGGGCCCTTTTTAGAGGGATTTTAGAATTTTATAAATTTTCAAAGGGAATCTTTCAAACGCACTTCTTAAATAAGTGCGTTTCATTTTAAACCTTGTTAACCTTTGGTCAATAGGATAAAGAAGAAACTCATGCTTTTTCCAGCATCCTTGTCATTAGCTGGAAGGGTGGAGATAGCCAACTCTGTAATAGCTAGCTCTCATGTATACTTTTCTTCTGCAATTGTTGCAGATAAAGCTTCATACAACAACATAGAGAGTGCCATAAGAAAATTTATTTGGCAGGGTGCACATAAGGCTGCTTGGACTGATATGACAAAACCAAAGTCAAAAGGAACTAGGCTGCAAAGATCTGTTTCTGCAGGCTCAGGCATTAGCAGGGAAGATGGTGTGGAGAGCAATTCACAGCCACAATCCTTCTCCTGCCCTTAAACTGGTCCACTACTGGGTGGACAGATCATTTTTTTTTTTTTTTTTTTTTTTGGAGAAAAGGAAGATTTATATTACTCATGAAAGAGTTACATCAGATTTCCAGGAACCAAGAGGGTTCACAAAAAGGTGCCTTTAGCACACAAAACATAAAAGACAAAATTGGGACCGAAGTCCTCTATACAAACAAACTGTACAAACCAGCTGTATCAGGCAAGTCCCAACCAAAATCAGTGTGGAAGATCTTGAACCAGAAAATCTAAGTCTGAGTCGGATTCCTCCTCGTCAATGATCACCAAATCCGAGGCCACTGGATCCATCTGCCATCCAATGTCATTCCATTCGGGTGGGAAGGCAAAGAACCAGAGAGGAGCTGTTTCAGAGAATAGGATAATGGCCTCTCCATGAGCATCCTGCAGGGCTTTATGGTGGTAAAACATATCCCTAAAAAAGGAGAACTGGTCATCAGTTAGCAGTCTCTCATAACAGAATAAGAATCTGTCCAGAATATGAGCCTGATAACCGTTTAGCAAGAAGGGTTTGAGCTTTTCCAGATCTTGGTCAATAGTAGGGGAAAGAGCCCAGAGCTGTTGGTTATTGAAGATTTCTGTGGCTGCTGCAAAATTGGACAGATCAGGGAGGTTTGGCTTACAGTTCATCCTCGTCGTAAGGGCAATCAAAGCAGCTACGAAAATCATAAAATGATCATTAGATATAAGCATGTCAAGACAAACAAAAAATATTGTGCAAGCCAACAAAATTCCCTATTGATGACCAAGCAAGATCATATTTATCCTGTTTGCAATTTTTGTGTGCCATGGCAATCTTGGATATCTCAATTTGAAAGGCTACTTTCATCCAGGGCACATCCACCCTTTGATTCGAGTAATTAACCCTATTCCTGTGTTTCCATATTATCCATAGGGCAGTTTGTCTGATAGTATTTAGGAATCTATTTGATCCCTTAAGGAGATCCATGATGTTGGCCCAGTTGCCCAAATTGTGACCTTTTGACCTTAGGTACTCATCAATCCATCTCCAGAATTCCCTGATCTTTGGACAATCGAACATATGCCTTATCGTTTCCGAATTGTCCCCACAAAGTTTACACTTGGGGTTTTCTTGTAGCTCCTTACACCTTTTAAACATATTACTGTTGGAGGGAAGGGCATTATGGATGCATCTCCAGATAAACACCTGCATTTTAGGCTGAGCATAAGATTTCCAATTATTCCTCAATATTCTCAAGAGATGTTTGTTGGGAACTTGCCACCTTGCAGCTTGAGTGGAGGATTTAGTTGGGGCTAAGACCTTGTATCCAAGAGCTACCCAGCACACTCACCCCGGTTTTTGGTCCACTGTGGAAAACATCAGTTTTGGTAGGTCCACATGTCCTGTTTTCAAAGAATCCTACATGTGGACTTGTGGAGGTATGGTTTTGTTCGATAATGGTGTTCTTTTTTCAGTGGACTAAAACATCCACTGTTGTTTTGTAGTTTCCTCTATTGTGACATGTCATTTTATAATACAATCCACTGTAGGAAAGAATACTTGAATTTCTACATGTCTAATAATTCTATTGTCACATGTCTTTATAGATGTAGGAAAGAATATTTGATTCTCTACATGTCCTATGCTTCCATTCACATGTCTTTATAGTAGTAGGACAGAGTACTTTATTTACTAAAGCATTGTAGGAAAGAATACATGAATTACGACATGTGTAATACTTCTATTGTCACATGTCTTTATAGAAGTAGGCAAGAATACTTGATTCTCTACATGTCGTATGCTTCCATGTCACATGTCTTTATAGTAGTAGGACAGAGTGCTTTATTTGCTAAGGCATTGTAGGAAAGAATACATGAATTACGACATGTGTAATACTTCTATTGTCACATGTCTTTATAGAAGTAGGAAAGAATACTTGATTCTCTACATGTCCTATCCTTCCATATCACGGGTCTTTATAGTGGTAGGACAGAGTACTTGATTTGCTACATGTGATGCACGTGCACGATCACATGTCCTTATACTAGTATTCCATGCAAGACAAGTTACTTCAACTACTTCAATTACTTAACGCCTATTTTTGCATAACAAAACCATCAAGAATTTGATTTGTATTCCTTGAGAGGGTGCAGGACCGCTGCAACAAATCCCTAAGCATTAATGTCATAGGACGACGCAAAATCCTAACAATATCCTAACATTTTGGATATTGTTAGAGAAAGACCATTAAACCACGCCTACATTTTTGCATAACAAACCATTAAGAATTGTGAGATGTATTTCTTTATGGAGGAAAGGACCATTGCAACAAATCCCCAAGCATTAAAATGGCAAGACCATGCAATATCCTAACATTATTCCCCCATTTTGGATATCGTTAGTGGAACACCATTAAACCGTTCCTACATCTTGGTATAATTTAGACCATTAAGAATTTGAGATGTAATTGTTTATGGGGAATAGGACCATTGCAACCCCCAAGCATTATAAAATGGCAAGACTACTAATATCCTAACATTATCCCCCATTTTGGATATCATTAGTGGAACACCATTAAACCATGCCTATATCTAGTTGGTACTAAGGTTCGCTATAGACGATCCAATAGTTATCCACGTCATCCAATGGTTTTAATTGTATCTAATTTATCTTATCCAATGGTTCTTTCTAACGATTTGCACTAAGAATTCAATGGTTCTTTGAAAAACAAGATAACTTATTGCACTTAAACGATTTGCACTAAGAATCCAATGGTTCTTTGAAAAACAAGATAACTTATTGCACTTAGACGATTTGCACTAAGAATTAGAGATGTAATTGTTGGAGCCATCAAGCAAAATACCATACCTAACACCTTAAACCTAAACACAAACTCTGAAAACCTTGCTCGGAAAAACCTTGCCCGAAGTCATGTGCACTAAGGTATCGAGCTCCCTCCGCATGGTAATCCTCTAAACTAGTGGCTAGACGTTATAGTTTGGCAGCTCCCCAATTCCAAACAATTGCATCGAATATCTTTTTGTCATACTTCAAGATAGGAATCCTTTAAATCGTTGACTAAGCTTCCTAAGGAGTATGGATGCAATAGAATTGACAATTCCTATTTGAAACAGTTAACTATCCATTTGGCACTACTTAATTTGTTTATCTGAAATTATTTTCTCGGTCTAGACTTAGTGTGATTTATCTAGACGATGGTGAAAATTAGTGCTCGTGTCCCATCAGGAATGTTCAGCCTACCGTAATCGTAACCTGCTGCAGTCTTATCCACTAACTTTCTTCGTATTTAGATTAGTGGGTAATGCCTAACTATCTAATTCTTTCTCATTGTAACTTCCTTTTTTAAGATACTTCGTTTGAGGATTTCTCAATATGCTTATGGATGATATTGCATTATGCATATGTAGGTTTTTGCAGGCAACTGAATTGGGTGGAAAGATTATCTCTTAAGGGCCTTTATTCTTGTTTAAATGGCAATCTTGCTGGAGTTCTGCTGTAAGTGCTTTCTTCCTTTCTTACAGGTTATAATCTCCATAGAAAACTTTGTATCAAAGACATGACTGTATGAAGAATCATAATATCTTAGACAACTTATGCAACAAGCAAACAATTGTTAAGACTCCTAAGAGAACCTCCACATCCGCATGAATGTTTGGTGCTTATGACAAACAGGATGTTTGGTGCCTTGCCAGGTTATTGTAGGGTTTACGTTATGGAAGCCAAAACGTGGTCAGTTGCACTTGGGATCTGGTGTACCTTTTTCGAACATGCATGCGGAGCCATGGCAACTGAAATAACAGACTTTGGATCTATTGGCGATCCCGAATCATAGCAAAAAAATTTGCTACTACAAAATGTGTTCTTGATTTCTAATTGCGACACTGGGAGGAGGATAAATCCAAACCCCATTTCGTCAGTTCCTATTGCTTCTGGTTTTCAACTGCAGCTTCTTGACCATGTCTCAAGTGCAACTGAATAAAACTCGACCTCCATAACATAAACCCTACAATAACCTAACAACGCACAGGGTTTACGTTTTGGAGGCCATACCCTGGTCAGATTGGACCAGGATCTTGCACAATATCATGAGGTAGTGGGAGGGCATTGAGGCCAGATGCCGGAGCCCTAAAACCTTCCAGAAGAAGTTCGACCCAAAGGTCTTATCTGGAGGGTCCCTGGCCACGGACGGGCAACTCTCCCACCCCGAAATCGGATCCGACCGCCAACGGACTCAAACATCGACATTACCCCGAGACCAAGTTTCGTGGGCGTAAGACCACCCCCGCCCCGGAAGCGCCAAAGTAGCTCATGTCCAACACGTCAGTAGTGAATTGGCCTTAGCGAAGGGGTGCACACCGCCATGTAGAGGGTCCGTGTTTCTTTTGCTGCAAAAATGACCGTAACTTGGTCCCTAGGGTAATTTTTTGTTTTTGGACGACATGGCTAAGTCAAATCTCCATTCCGAGACCTTTGTAACGCCTCGAACGACAAAACACTTGGTTTTCTACACCGTCGACTACAGAACACTTTGCGGTTTTATATGTTCTCCCGGACAGATCTTGAATTTTTTTGAGCCTGCTCGAAGCAAGTTACTTGAATGGAGAATTCAACGGTCGGATAGGGAAACCGTGTTCCAGGAAGGGAGGCATTGGCATTTGCCCTCCCGGAGGAGCACTGGTAGGAAAGCCTGCCTCGGTAAATCCAAACCCCATTTCGCCGGGTTTCTATTGCTTTCGGTTTTCAACTGCAGCTTCTTCGACCATGTCTCAAGTGCAACTGAATAAAACTCGACCTCCATAACGTAAACCCTACAATAACCTAGCAACCCACAGGGTTTACGTTTTGGAGGCCATACCCTGGTCAGATTGGACCAAGATCTTGCACAATATCATGAGGTAGTGGGAGGGCGTTGACGCCAGAAGATGGAGCCCTAAAACCTTCCAGAAGAAGTTCGTCCCAAAGGTCATCTCTGGGAGGTCCTTGGCCACGGACGGGCAACTCTCCCACCACGAACAGGCGGATCCGACCGCCAACGGACTGAAACATCGACATTACCACGGAGACCAAGTTTTCGTGGGCGTAAGACCACCCCCCTCGCCTCCCCCGGACGCCAAAGTAGCTCATGTCCAACACGTTCGTAGTGAATTGGCCTTAGCGAAGGGTGCAAAATACTGCCATGTAGAGGGTTCGTGTTTCTTTTGCTGCAAAAAATGACCATGTAACTTGGTCCCTAGGGTAATTTCGCTGTTTCGGACAACATGGCGAAGTCAAATCTCCATTCCGGGGCCTTTGTACTGCCCGAACGACAAAACACTTGGTTTTCTACACCGTCGACTGCAGGACACTTTGCGGTTTTATATGTTCTCCCGGACAGATCTTGAATTTGTTTGAGCCTGCTCGAAGCAAGTTACTTGAATGGAGAATTCAACGGTCGGATAGGGAAACCGTGTTCCGGGAAGGGAGGCATTGGCATTTGCCCTCCCGGAGGAGCACTGGTAGGAAAGCCTGCCTCGGTAAATCCAAACCCCATTTCGTCAGTTTCTATTGCTTCTGGTTTTCAACTGCAGCTTCTCGACCATGTTTCAAGTGCAACTGAATAAAACTCGACCTCATAACGTAAACCCTACAATAACCTAGCAACCCACAGGGTTTACGTTTTGGAGGCTATACCCTGGTCAGATTGGACCAGGATCTTGCACAATGTCATGAGGTAGTGGGAGGGCGTTGGCGCCAGAAGACGGAGCCCTAAAACCTTCCAGAAGAAGTTCGTCCCAAAGGCCCTCTATTCTATCCCTTGCCAAACTACTCTACCAAAAATTCCAAAGGTTGTCATATTTCTTGCATAAAGTCCTAGTCATCCTGTCCACGTCACCACCATCTTGCCTTGTCACCCAAATGTTGCCAATATCACCCAATGAAAAGACCAAAGATGGACATCTTTTCATTTTTGGCCTAGTCAAAACTTGACCTTGCTTACTTGGCATGCCATATCACAACTTGGAGTGCCACATCATCTTTTCCATGCTATTTGTTGGTGCCACAAAGGTAACGACATGCGCTGTCAAATCCTGGCCACTTGTGGCAAGGGGAACATCTCATAACGTGAACCCTACATTTGTTTGCATCGAGGTGGAGACAACACATGCAAGAATTTTCATAAGGTCATCATCATGTCCACATCATACATATCTTGCCATGTCACCAAAAATTTGCCACATCGCCCCCATTGAAAACCAAAAGTTGCACATTTTTTTTGGCCTAGTCAAAAGTTGGCCTTGCTTACTTGGCATGACATGTCACCAATGGCATGCCACATCATCATGCGTATGTCAACTTTTGCAAATTTCAATTTTCTCCACTCATTTCATGGAGATTGCAAGAAATACCATGCGCCACATCATCATGCCACTTTTGCCGTGTCATTCACCATATCCAAATATAGTTCTTCAACTGACTTTTGTTCATACATTTAATGTCTATATTTCAAACCGACAATTTTTAATTATGGCACATTGATGTACCTGCCATGATATCTTCAAAGCACCTAAGAATGAACAAAATGGAGATTATGTTTGCCCATTGAACCATGTAGCTAGGGCACGCTACTTTCGGGGGGTTTTAAGGATCCGTCTTCTGGCAATCTGAGTTTCATGCGAATCCGATTCATTGGTCCGTGTTAGGTGTGACGTTCCACGTATTTATACGGTCTACGTCACGTATGCATACGGGACATGTACAAATACAAGCACGTCACCCCCCCTAAAGGTACGCCACCATGGGGGTATGGGAACTTAATTGTAACCTAGGGGGTTACTCTTAAAAGGATTAAATTAGCTCTGCTAATTTAATACATTAAAGATAATAACTTAATTAGGCTAATTACTGTTTGGGAAGGCGCCACCTGCCCCAATCGATTGGGCAGCATGGGGGTTGCCAAGTTAGGATGCCAACTTGACCCCTATCCCTGTGATTGACTCCTGAAGATCGACCAAGGAAGGCCGGGAGCTGAGCGACATCATACACCAGCAGAGAGCCACCATACCGCCGCCCCGTGGAATCAACGGCTGAATTCTCAACTCCCAGGAGATGGAGGCGCCCCATGGAAACGAGTCGGCCCGTAATTCAGGTAGGTGGCTATGTGGATTCTAGATAACGCTTGGTTGTGTCCGTTTCTCTGTTCTCTTTGTGATTCAATCATAGAAACTAACCCTTGATTGTACAAGCAAGTTCTCTTTATATTCAATTCTGGTTCTTACTCTGAAAGGATGGATTGTTAGTTCTTTGTTTAATCTGACTCTGAAACGGGGGGATTACGGGGGGGTAGAGACCTCTGAACCGTGTATTGTAGTTTGCTCCTAGATAGCGCCCTGTAGAGTCCCATTATATGCGGCCTGTGCACAAGAGCCCACCGGGTCCTAGATGCTATGGTCCGCTTAGCACCGCACAAGGAACACGGGGGTCGTGACATGAGGGGTGGGGTCTTGCATGAGCATACAAGGCTCCTGAGACTCCTACAGTGGGCTAGGCCTGATAGCCGGTCACGTAGAGGGCCGGGTATGGGTCTGACACTCCCTGGGTGTAGAGGTGTGATCCGTATGGAGCACCTTGCACTTTGAGTAGATTTAGGGTGAGTAAGTCGGGTACGGATGCGGGGGTCGCTGATGCGGCACGTATTCTCTAGCTCACCCATGGAACCACCGCGGATTCTCGGGGACGCTTCCCAGGCCCGCCTCATCGGACCAGCGCCATGAACCCGAGTAGGCTCAAAAGGGTGATCCCTTGAACCTGCGTCTCCGGAAGGCTATAGCGAAGCCATAGCATGAATTGACCCATCTGCAAAGTGTGCACAGGAGGGGCGGATGGAGTGGACAACCCTAGCCGATGTTCTATGCCAGCCAACGCCATGCCAAGACTCGGTCTGCTGATCTCTTGAAGCCCAGCCATCAGTCGATCCTCACTGGAGTCTGAGCCGGGGTAGAACCTGGGTTTTGGGCGTTTTCTTAGGATTAGATGCATATTCTATGCCGTTGGTATTATGGATGGATGCGCCACCCTTCGTGGTGGATATTTATGTATATTCGTGCTGTGTGCTAACCCTTGTATTCATGCTTCCGCGACGTAGGAGTCTTATTGAAGGCGTGGGCCGAATGACCCCTTCGTGTCCTTCTTCGGGCCTCATTTCATAGATGGCCCGAAACAGACGGAGGGCCCTGCTCATGGTGAGATGATCGCCATGGGAGGGGAAAGTCCCCGTATGTATACGTCCGAGGGTCGTATATATTCTGGGAGCGTCACATTAGGCATGGTCTAGAAAGGTCTAGTCATTTTCTACCAAAAGTGCCTAAAATGCTTAATTATCATCTGACATGGCACATCATCCAGAAAATGCCATGTCGTCATAGTGAAATATGCTTCTTCTAAAAAGTTGCAAAGTAGGCTAGGCAAATTCTTCATTTTTCCATCCATCCATATTTTGCCACATGATAACTCCTTTTTGCCATGATAACTCTAATGCATGAGGATCCCAACTTGATCTGAATATTTGTCTATTCACGAGGGAACGAAATTCTTAATTTACTGTTATAATCTAATCAAAAATTGCTGTCAATGTCTAGCATAGTGTGGAGATATTACGGTTCTAACTTGATATCCATGGGTATTGTCTATACCCTTGTTGCATGTAATGGTAATCCACGAAACTATGCCTAAAAACTAACTTTGGTTTTTGAATAAGTGTGTCCCTTAGAGGCCACCAAACTTGAAATTTTCAATGGTCTAGTCCTTCTGTCCATAATTTCGACATTGTTGATGCACAATACCTTTAAATTAATGAGACATGCAAGCCAATGATAAGACGTAAGAGTGGCCTTTAAAATATCAAACTCGTTACAAGAAAGAATGATCAAGTGGTGCCTAGGCCAGCCTTCGGATACATCAATACTAGCGGTCGATATGAGGACCATACTTGAGCAGAATCGGCCAAAGAGCAGAATCGACCACGGAGGTAAAATACAGGGTTTGTATAGGATCGCTCCAAAGTTGTCTCGGTTTTCACTGCCATTGAATTCATTGCATGCATAATCTTTCAATAGTGTCAGTGTGGCAAATTGATATTGGAGGCGTTAGAGGTTTTCAATTCGGCTGCATGTGTCAGCAATTCCCATAGGTCGTATTTTAGGATTGATGTTCCTTAAACTTTTTCTTGCAGGTTCCTCTTCTCCCATGCTACAACGACATAACTACCTAAGAAAGAATAAATAATGCCATTAGTCTCTCTTTAATATAGTATAGTAATGGTTGTTTTGCACCATTGAATTGGGCATATGTTTTTAAGAAACAAAAAATGTGACCTTTTCAAAACAAATTTGAGAAACAAATGCGAGCCGTTGAGATCAAAAAATAATGAAGGGCTCAGATTTCGATCCGAGTCCTTCATTCTTATTGGTTCTTTTTGGATTTCGGTGGAAGGTGGGAACGAATGGCGGGAAGCAGATCTTCTCCGCTCCTGATCATGCCCTCACAGAATCGCAGCTCTCAAATCCGGCCCAGCGCTCCTTGCAGATCCGCTCCATCTCATCTCTGCTATGGTAGATAACTTTTCTTTTCCGACATTAACCAGCCATGGCAGGACTATTTGCATAAACGGCTGATCGCCATAGCTTCAGGTCGAGGATTGCCAAAAGCCTGGCTTCTAAGAATAGGGGATCTCATATGCGGCAGGTGAGTGGCAAGCAGAGCAGAGGTAAGCCGCAATCGTTTGCCTCCTTTAAAATTGAGTTCATCTTTGTTGGTTTTCTGCAAAAAATATGCAATGGGATCTCTGATTTGTTTTCCTTCTTCCAGGATCTCAGATCCTCTTTCATGAATGAGTTATGTCATTTCTGGCAAAATAGGCTTTTTGTAGCAGCGGACATGCAGGCGTGAATCCTCAATAGCATAAAGAAAATCAGAGGCGAGACAAAATGGTGAAGTAATCAGCTAAATAATGTGGTTTTTGTTGGTTTTTCCATGGCGCCATGGCCAAGAAAGAGGTAAGAATTTTCGTCAAGAATCTTCAAGATTGTGTTTGTGTTTATTTCAAAAAAAAAAAAAAAATTAAAGGCTTGTAAAATTAAATCTAAGTTGTTCTTGATTTGGATTTTCTCCTATTTATTACCACTTTACCTCATTTTTCGGCGATTCTGCTTAGTTAGTGAAGCCCGTGGGTCTGCGAAAATATGTTTTGCCATAATATGGTGGAAATTTCGCCAGCATTGAAGAATGGTCCCTGCATCAAGCAGGGAGTCTCCAAACAGGAAAAGGACAGAGCCTGCTTTATGCATGGCCATGACAGACGGCGTTAATGCCATAGCAGAAATAATGGTGCAGATTAGCAGAGTTGAGCCTTCCAATTTTGCCATTAGGATGGCCAGGAGATGCAGCAATGAATGTATTCAAAGGCGCTACCTTTTTTCGTTAAAGATTAACAGACACATAGCAACAGGTGCTTGATTGGTCCCAATCCGGATGCAGATCTACTTACAAGCTCGAATGCAGATGCTGATATACTTACTTAGTCCAAAAGCAGGTATCATGCATGATTTTCTTTCTTTTGCATTTGCTTCTATTTTAAGTAAGGCTATGTCTATAATCATTGTTATCTAACAACAGGTATGCACGAGCTTAACATCAGTGCATATTCTGGAACAGCTAAAATTCATTGAACTCGTTTCATTTTTTGTATGATCTAGGCATTTTTTAAACATGATTATCTTTCCCTTGTGAAGATCATGAAGTAGTTTGAAAGCAATGGATCCCATGATGCAGAAAACCGTTCCTTTTCTAAATTAAGCAACATTTAAATTGTGAGAATACCTCTGCACCTGTAACAAAAGTTTAGAATTGGGAAACTAAAATAGCATCCCATCTAAAGGATTGTATTGCATTTTCTGCCTTAAAAATTATGAATTCCATGAATTTCAATGGTTTTAGTGACATCTAAATTATTTGTATCTAATGGTTGGTACCTCCATTACCTTATTAATTAGTGATATAGAATCTTAGAATTTGGATTACAATCTAATATTATTATGCCTTGTGGGTTTGTTTGGGTTCGATTCCCAAAAGGCTTCCTTATTTTGAAATAAACAAAATCAATAAACTATTCATGATGTATTGACTTTTAAATTATGGTATATACTATTTATTTTTTTTCCTATTTTATTTTTTCCATTTGTATGCCACGTGTCGACATTTCATTAGTTAAAATAATGCTTTGTTATTTAAAAAAGTATGACACGTGTTAATATTTTATTGGTTAAAAAGCACATTATAAACAACACCTCGCATTTTCTATGTGTCATAATAATGCTTTTCTATATGTCCTTATTTTAGAAAAACAACATTTAGTAGTAATAAAAACAATAGCTAGCTTTAATTAACATGTGGTATTTTGCTAAGTAACGTGTAATTTTTTTTAAAAAAAGCATCTTACTTTAACGTTGTAATTTTATTTTTTACATGTAGTAATATCTAAACATACATGTGTTATTTAGAAAACAAACAACCCGTGGCTCCTTTCAATAACACATGTAGTACTTTGTTAAATAACATGTAACTATTTTTAAAAACAATCTTACTTTCACATTGTAATTTAGCTTTTCACATATGGTAATATCGAGACCTATGCATGTAATTCTGAAGATAAACAATGCATGGTTCCACTAAAAACAACAGCGAAGGAAAAAAGTACACGTTGACAAAAATTCACAAAAACTATATCAATTTTTTTTACGCGTGGATTTTTCTGCCAAAAGACCACCGTGGGAAATTTTTGCCAAAAACCACTGTCTCTTTGTGCAAATCTGGATAAACGGGCCACGTGGACTTTTGGGGCCATTTTGCTGTTGTTTTTGGCATAAAACAACACTTCCGTACAACTAAAAAACAACTGTGGACCAAAAATTGGGGTCAGTGTGCAGTAGGCAGTCACACACTCAAACACCTCCTCCCTGATTCTGCATTTTTCCAAGCTACTCCACACTCTAAAACATCTCCCCTGATGAGAAGAATCATCCAGGCATGGAACCAAGCTTTGTTATATTTTAGACCTCCTGAGATCGATGCCCGATGTAGAGAGATTAACTTTTTCTGGCACCCTGCTTTTGGGTTCAATCAACAACAAATGATTGTCTAGCCCTTACTCATCCTCAGAAGTACATGCAATGGTTTCATGCTGGCCTGCAAAAGATTGGAGATCTTATTGATGGAGATGGCTGGATGTCATGGGATGTGGTGAAATCTAAGACTAAGGGATCCACTCTGGATGGAAAATATACTACAGAGTAATGGGTATAGTGCAGGAATTTGGAGATTTGGCTAATAATTCCAGTAAATGGACCCTAAACAACAAAGAGAACTATGAGGTTAGGGATATATATAAGGCATTATTGGATACCCAGGATTCTAAGGCAAGCAGATTATGGGATTGTGATGAAAAAACTCTAGCCAAAGCTTGCAACAGGAGCTGGAAAAGCTACTCTGCTAGCAAGATAAACATGTTTAGATGGTTGGTTCTCCACCAAAGTCTGCATACCAATGCAGTCAGAAATAAGTATGACAGTACAGTTGCTGCCACCTGCCCTCTTGGATGTGGCCAGGCTGAAAATTCTAACCATGTTTTTCAGTGCCCTTGGCTGGAGGAGTTTTGGGTCTGGACTTCACAGCTCAATCAAGGTTGCCCAGGGAATTTGATGGAATTTCTAAATCATAGCAACAGACTGATCCAAACGACCAGGAACTTATGTATATGGGTTATCTGGAAACATAGAAATGAGGTTGCCATAAATGGAAAAAATCCTAATATGGTCTCCCTTAAAAAAGCTCTTTTGGACATTTTGGCAGTAACTGCCATGGTCCATAAGCTATTAAAAGGAAAGAAATATGACAGAGACTGGGATAGAGTTGGGAGATTTAATGGTTCCTTCCAATTCTTTACTATTGTTCTAACTGATTTTGATGGTGTCCTTCACAGCTCATCAGAGGAGACTACTCAGGTCGGGAGCACCAGCTAAACTTTTTGATGATGATAATGAGGAGGACTCCAGGATGTCAATGGACGAACTGGCAGATAATCTGATCCTATTGAAGGTGAAATGATCCATAAAAGTTAATAAGAAAGTCATTTGAACCAAAGATGAGGTATGGAGACATAATGGGCTGAGGGAAGCCCACGTTATGCTTGTGATGGACTTCACCAATTTCAGTGCTCGGAAGCTTGATAAGATGCTAAGAATCTTTGGTAACTCCAAGGTCGATGATCTTACAATTCAAGATCTGGTGGATGTGTCCTAGGAAGCTACTTAGACTGGCCTCTCAGACAGCCTACTGTTTGTCTACATGGCTGCTAATTTTTGGCTCTGATTTAAATATGAACACTATAAGAGCTGCTACTCTAGATGTTTTATTTATGTATATCTGTACTTGTGGTACAGGGGCTGACTTCACCCAGGGAGATCCCCGTGGTCTAATGCAACCCCATTTTTGTCTTATGTACTTTTGTTAAATGAAATATAAAAAACCCCTTGCCCAAAAAAAAAAAAAAAAAAAAAAAAAAAAAAAACTATAGAAATGGTGGCGATTGTTTCCTATTTTTCTAATATTTTTATAGAAACGAATTTAGTAGAATTGGATGTTTTACCATAAAATTGAGGTTTTTACTATAAAATGTCCATTAATTTGGCGAATTTACTATAATTGGGATGCAATATTAATTATCAAATTTTGGCGTTTTATGAAGTTCTTTAGTGTACGCATCCTAGTAGTAAACCATCGAATCCAGATTTTAAAAAATGGTAAAATATAGCAACTTCACGAAGTTTCGCACCTTAAAGTCATCACTGATCTTGGGGAATGCAATTCAAATTGACTCTAGAAAACATAGAAGATTAAAACAAGGACTAGTAAACGTGTGCCCGGCGTTGCCGGGCTTTATCGAATTGTGTATGATGTTAGGGTTGCATCATAGCAATGTATCGAGTTTGATTATCCAAGTAGTTTGGTTTTATCCAAGTTTAACTCCTAAATAGATTCGAGATTGAGGGCACCCTTGATGGACTCCAATGTTGCTGCTAATGTGGTGGTGCAATTGGTACATTCTCATTGAGCCAGTAAATGCATTCTGTAGAGGTTGTGGTACGCCTAGTTGTTGCAAAAAATAAGAGATTCCGTGCTACAAATAGTACGGTGTAGATTCCGTGCTACAAATAGTACGGTGTCCTTAATTCTAGAAATACAGATGCCTTTTCTGCCACAAAAATTTGCCTTTAGATTCGTATGATTGACCAAACCATAGAAAACAATATTAACAGTATCATCCATTTTAATTGCATGGTTAGAAGGGGTAGAAGGTTTGAGTTTGTTGATTTTTGTATTCTTAATGGATTTTTAGTGTGGATGATAACCTACCTTGCTAGTTGACATCGAAGAATGTTAAAGATGCCATTCAACTTAAACAACATTATGTTAAATGCCTCTAATAAGTAGTTGTAGTGATTGTTGTTTTATAAGCTGTATAATCAATGTTTTGCAAAGGGGGTAACCACTATAAGCATGCAATCTTGGGATTCTTTGCATGAGGTAATGTATAACGGGGCAATAATTATATAATGTTGATGGTTATGTATATGGAACTTTGCTGGAACCACACAGTCTACTACAACATGATCTCATTGGATTCGATCAGTGTTATGCATGTCATTAACAACCAGGCAACAATTGGGCTAGAATCTACAAAAATACTCCACTTTCATTGTTCCTTAACAGAAACAAAAAATGGTCCAATAAACGATAATACACCCAATAGACGTGTGAATCAATCTGATTGCCATAATACAAATCATTGATTGCCATAATACAAATCATTGATCAATCACATGTCATTTATGAAACCTATTATATCAGCCATTTGCATTATCCATCCTTCAGGCTGGATTATGGTGACATGCAATCAAGTGTAAGCCCATCAAAACATCAATGTAGCAATATCACATGGCTTTCTTATAGCTCATATTCTCTTCAGTAGCTTTGGTTTACCTTATTTTATTTCCTGTAAACTGTCCAATTCTCATGAGCCTATATAGTATAACCATGCACGCCAAGATAGACTGAACCTTTTATGCATATATGTAATGCATGCACTTTAGATCAGGAAAAAAGGTTTGTTCTTTGTCTAACTCTTAAGCATGGCGTGCACATGTTTCGGGCTACAACATGAGGGTAGTACTCTGACTCATGCGAGACTTTCTCTCAAGTTTTCAACTAAAAAAAATGCAATAGGAAATACCTGGGAGTACATCATAGATAAAATAGAACAGCTTGAATAAATAACGTTTGAAAAATCTAACTTTTTTATAACTGGTGGATACATGATTGAGACCTATATCATATACTCAATTACCTCCTGATGCAGGCTTTCAGCAAAGCCTCGCAGCCACAACTCCATAGCAAAATATGAATGATAACCAACCTGCAGGCTAGCATAATGTTATAACATTGAAGCAGTTCATTTAGTTAGTTAAGAGAATGCCTGCATGTATCAAAGGGGCAAATGCTTTCTCCTAATCAAAAATAATCTGGAAAGAGAACGCAAATAATTTGGAAAGTCGTCGCAAAGTTCAAGATGTGTCCATCCAAAGGAGTATGAGCAAAAGATCATAACAAAATCACAGATCTGCAGTTAGGCATCACTTGTATTTCAAAGCAAAATTATAGAAAAATGCCAAAAGAAAGGATAGAAAGATGTTTTACATTACCTCCCATGGTCGCTTCATTGTTGCTCATAGCTACGCAACACGGTGGAGCAAATTAACTGAAGTTAAACCTTGCCGCTTCTGTGTTAGACCAAAAACAGATATAAATTTAGAGAAAGTAGATGTGTTTACCTTAAAAAGTAGATGTGTTTTCCTGTAGATGAGCAGGAAATTAGAGAAAATTGCGTAGCGAAAGAAAACCAGTATAGAACTTGTAACATGTATAGAGGAGCATGACTTACCTTGAATCAGAAGTCATATGACAAACACAACATATTAGATGGCACCAATGCCACAACAGATGATGGTATCATTAAACCATGAATAAAAATTAGCTCTAATGGTCTCAGAGGGCTATGTTAATCCCAAAAATACATAGACATTTGTAAATCCAAGAAAATAAAAACAAATAATGTAACAATAAGCTAAGAGATTAGTTATAACATGTTAGCATCTGCAAATCGCAGGCGACAACCAATGTCGGTAACAAAACAAAAATGTAAGAATATCGAAGGCGCTTACCTGGGACAAACAAATAAACAGGAATTATCTACTTAGAAAAACTTCTCTACTTTTACTACTTAAGGACATACTCAAATAAATGATTTGCTAAAACGCAATGGGAAAGATCTGTTGCATACTGAAATGATGGATGTGCACACCTCCTAAAATGCTTTCAACTGCACATGAAACACATGGAATATGAGCAACCAAGCAAACCATTAGGCAAAATGTTTCATTGGATCATGCAACTTACAGAAATGGTCCTGCACCATTTTTCAGAAAATTTTCCAGCTTGAGGATCTTCAAAACCTTGGATCCGAGCAACAAAGACCAACACGGAATGCTAGGTGACTAAGGCCTAGTCCATCAAGAGCACACATGGTTGAAAGGAGTAGGCCTGGCCTTTTGGCACAGAACATGTGTATATTCAAGCATTTTCCTTCCCTCATTCTCGCTTCGATCTGCAGAAAGCAAGAACAAATTGCAACCAAGTGTATCAGATGCAACATTCTCAGATGAGCTCAAACCAGATAAGACGCACAAAATTTAGAGTGTTACCGTTGTATCTGCTCCAGCTATTCCTCTGTAAGAAAAAAAACCAGCAGACTTGTCAAGCTCAGAAGAATAGCTCCCGAGATTCGCTTGCCCTTAGGATTTAAACTTGCTATGGCATTCTTACATGGGGCAGAGTTTGAGGAAGAAAACCCAACCCCCTAATTGCCTTACCAATGCTCTCTAAATTTCCGTTCTCCAAATATGAATGGAAGGAAGCAGCACATGGCGAGATATGGCCGCTGTGTGCCTCAACCAGAAAACCTTACAACTGCTTCAGAGACTTGCCAAGCAGCATCCAAAAGCAAGCAAGCAAGGAGATGGTAATATACCTGAGACTAAGACCCAATAAAGCCGACGGATTTGCTGGAGGCAAAGAAAAAATTTCAGATCTTCAAAGTTCATGATGCTGATGCTGCTGACAACACATGCTGCCATGGATTAGAAGGGTAAAAGACATCAGAGAACGGGATGAAATGAAATGCACAAAGTACCTCTGGAAACGAAATGCACAACCTCCTCTGGAAATCCGCTTGCACTGGAACCTCATAGTTGCTTCGGCAGCCTCAGAGACTACCCTTTTGTTAGCATAAAAAAAGGTGGAGCGGAATCCAGTCTAGGTCTCTCACATTCTAATCCTTTGCATCATTATGATCGCATATCCTGCAAATGCATTAAATAGACTGTTCTTCGGAAATCCCTAAACCCAAACGAAATAAAGCTCCTCAAAGCACGAACTTCAGTTCAGAAAACAAAAACCCAAAGTCTTGCAAAGGCTTTAGTCTAATTCTATTAAGAGCATTTGCATTGCAGATAGCCTAACTTGCCGCTTGCTAAACCCCTCAAGAAAAAACCTTGATGAGCTGATGGAACTGAGGCTGGATCATGAGTTTTTCAATCACAGTTCCCCAAAACCGGTTAATCCCAAAAAGAAGAAAAAAAAATTGTACCTTAATCTTTTGCATAACCGATTCCTATGCTTCCACAACTGAAAATAGAAACAGAAAGATATGATTTAGAGCTGGATATCTGAAAGTGAAGCTGCCAGAATATTAGTAAAAACCTTGGCTTCTTTTGCTTCCGAGCTTTTCTTCAGACAAACAAAAACACTCAGCTTTATCCGGAAAGTGCTTCAAAAACCCTATGCTTTAACCGATTACTATGCTTAAGCGACTCCTCCTTCAACTGATTCAGCAACTCCTATGCTTCAACTGCATTACCAAAACGTTATCGGAAATGTGTGCGTCTGAGTGCTCTGGTTGTGGAGGTGCTCCGTGCGATGAGGCTCTGGTGCCACTCTGCCACCCCCAGGACGGAATCCATCCGAAAAAATAGCCGGTAAGAATATGTAATAAACGCCGCCTTCAAATTACTGTAAAATTTAGCGCATTTTATCAGGCGTAATTGTCCGCCCTGTTTTGTGGAGCGGCGCCGCCATGCACAACCATCGCCATTCATTTTTTCCCTTTCATTTTGCGGCTAGGTCAATCCGTTGAATCTGCACTGTTGTTGAGGCGCTAGGCGTTGTTGAATCTGTGTTATTGAAGTGCAGCTGTTGAATATGCCACTGTTCATTCTCCAGGCTTCAATCCGAGCTTAGATTTGCTTGATTCGAAGAGTCTTGGATGTTTTATGTTCTATGCCTCTGCCAGGGTATTAACAGCGTTCTTGTCTCTGATTTTTCTCAGAATAGAGATCTGTTAATAGCGTTCTTGTCAATGATTTTTCTCATGTTGAAATGATCTGCTTGCATTCATTCTTTTTCTATGAATCGGTTAGACAAAGAGCTTACTGCAGGATTCTCTTTATGCAGAGGCCTCTGTATTTTAGCATTTGCCCGATTTTTAGCTCAAAACAGAGAAAAGCGGTTCTTGTTGACGGCCACAAAAACCCTGTTAATCGGATTTCATTTTATGCCGAGCTTGTATCATCTGTATTTTGGCATTCTTTTAACACCTCTGCAGAGCTTGAATCGTCTGTATTTTGGCATTTTAACACCAAAGCTCCATTCCGCAAGCAGAGCTTTCTCTTGAAGTCAGGTATTTCTCCGGTTCAGAGCTCACAGAACAGATACATGGATCATTGCTTTCGTAATTTGAAGGCCGCGTTTATTACGCCAGGGAATCTTCCTCACTCAAAGATTCCTCTCAGAATATTCTTCGGCGGCACCGTCAGACTCGGTGGCGCACTCGCGGCTCCGCCGCTCGTCTGGCGGAGCCGCCTCAGAACATTCTTCGGTGGAATCTTCTCGTGAGGAAGATTCCCTAGTACATAACGCATTTAATTAAAACTAATGCGTGTGCCAAAATTTTCCTTTCGGCCGGACTATCAATTTTCCTTTCAGCCAGATTTTCAAATTTCTGATCACAAAATTTCACTTTTTGGCCGGATTTTGATGTCCACCGGCGGCCGGAAAAAAGAGGACACCCACCCCCAAACACATTTTAAGTAAGTAGATAGATGGATATGCAAGTAGATAGATAGGGTTTTTAACTTCAACATATATTGGGGTCACATGACCAATTTTCGAACAGGATTTATCCAGCTGGCTGGGTCAATGCTAACTCAATGCATCCGCAATGTGTTCATATGGGATGCCCCACTGCCAGGTGCGTCGTCGTTGAAATTCGATCAGTCGCATAAAATCTGGCCTTAAGCTCCAATTTATCTGCTCTTCATTTTCATAACTGATATCATGCCGATGGTCATTTATCTCTACTCAATTATCCATCTATAATGGATGATTCTTCTGCTCATGATGACTTCGACCAATTTGTGGATGTTATGATTCAAATTTCGTTGAGTTGGATCATAGTTTTGTTCTCTGTGCTCTCCAACACAAGCAAGGAATATTGGGTCTATCCAAGGCAGATCGCCTTCTGGGAAGAGGTGAGCTCTTCTTTGTGGCGTGAATCCAGTCTTGCAGACAATTACAATTTTAGGCGCTTCTATCGAATGTCTGTACGAAACTTTGAGGCTTTGCTCAAATTAGTGGCTCCACATATTCCAGAAGCAGATCCTGGAGAATGGATGAGGGAACCTATTTACAAAGAGCAAGCTCTAGCCTATGTGATTTTTTGTCTTACCCATAGCTCAAATTTGTTTGTTCCCAATTGTTCAGCCTTGGTGTCTCGATTGTGCATAAATATACTAGAACTATAGTGGAAATATTGGCTACAAATTTAAGAAATGAGTTTATTAGAGTTCCTGGCGGTGCGAGGCTACAGTCTATTATGGAAGAACTTGAGTCCATATCTGGAGTACCACATGTGGCTGGATGGTTCACACATTCCATTCTGTCACAAGCCAGCAGTTAGGTATACTCCAACAGATTATTGGTGTCATCATCACTTCCATTCCATTTTGTTATAGAGGTGTGTGATGCTGGTAAGATATTCTGGGATGTATATTGTGATGCGCCTAGTGGATCACACGACACTCGCTACTTCCACACTTCAAATTAGACAAATTACTTTACCAATTAGAAGAATTCGAAATTTTTTCTATTAAAGACATCCCTGCCTGACAATACCATAGACTATATATCATATGTCATTCCACTAACCAGAGGTTTCTACGGAATTTATTAATCCACCGAATAAAAAATGCATTTGATTTCTACGGAATTATAAACCAGCGAATGCAAAAAAAAATGCATTCCAAGATTAGAAAAAGACTTGGCGCCAAACTCTCAACTTCGATCTCTCTCTGAGTCAGATTCGACCTCTCTGCTTTCGATCTAGTGCCTTTAGCTTGTTTTACATGAAGATCTTCTAATCCACTAAGTTTATATTGCACACACAGTATGATTGATTTTGTTTACGATTAATTTTGTGCAAATTTTTCCATTTTAAAGGTAAGGGCAAAGCCCCTGCTTCTGGCAATCCAGCTGGGGATGAAAGAGACAATTATGCAAGTTCTAGAGAGGACATAATGGCCGCCATTTTCTTTGCTAACATGCCCAATGAAATATATAATATTTTTTTGATGAAATGGGGAAAGGGGGCGAAAAAATCTTGAAATCAAGCAAAAAGCTGGAAAACGGTGACGAACCGCAAGGAAGAGGTAAGTGAGCTTATAATAATTTATGTGCATTTGCAGATTTTGCAAGCCTTGTATACACTACGAAAAACGTGCTTCAATACCCTGGAAAATACCCCTAAAAAATGCATATAAGATCCCCCTTTTCTCTCAAACAACGGGGGATAAAATGAGTTTTTGGAATTGGGGTATTTGGCCACAATCCCCCTTTTCCTCAATTGTAAGATAATACCCCGTTACATTGGTGTTGCAATCCCCCTTTCAAAAGATGTAAAATCATCCCCCGTTATCATTTGTAATATAATACCCTCTTTCAGATAATACCCTATTTTAGATAATACCCTCTTTCAGATAATACCCTATTTTAGATAATACCATGTTATCATTGTAAGCTAATACCCTGTTTCAAATAATACCCTGAAATAACATTGAAATAATATACCCGTTATCATTTGTAAGATAATACCCTATTTCAAATAATACCGTTATCATCATCATTCATAAAAGAATACCCTTTTATTATTTGTAAGATAATACTCATTTCCAACAAGTTGATAAATGACAAATTGATCACAAATAAGATTCCTCATTATTTCAGAATACAGAATTATAATACAAAATTTTGAGTATCAGAATTACCTTAAATTAACATAAAGGTCATGTATACTACAGTAAAACATACATATATTCAAACTGAGTGCCTGCTTAGATACACTCAAACGAAGAAGCCCTTGGGGAACTCAAATGACTTCCTCCACCCTCTTCACTATTATTCACAAAATTGCTTCTGCACCTTCACTTTTAGTAGATAGTAGATGATCCATTGCTGGAGGCAGTTGAACAGGAGGCATTCTTCTATTGCACCAGCAAGGGATGAAGAAGAAAAAACCTTGATTTGGATATGGAGACGAAATTGCTTGCCGAGAAACATTAGGCCATTTTGCAGGATTCCAGGAATCACTCCATGCAAAGCTGCAGAAGTAACCAGCCTTTGCAGATACAAGCACCAGGATTACATCTTATTTTCAGTAACATCTGATAATTGCAATCCAGAAAAGTTGCAGTTAAGGCAGCAAAAATGGCAAGACCAATTGCACTTCATAAGACCTTTTCGTGTTTCGTCTTTTGCCAATGAAGACGTCATAAGCTTTCCCGTTGCAACGACATATTATGGTGAATGCTCCCGACTGCGTAAAAATGATCAAAATCAGACTGAAAAAGGAGATCCACTAGGAATGTACTGCCATTCAAATTTAGTTGGATTTGAAGATATAAGTGATGTGCTGGGAACTTTGTCCAGTTTCAGCCCCTGGAGATTATTCTGCTAGCAAACATGGAAATGCAACACCAAAAAAAGGAAACAACTTGCTCAGAAGGGGTTTAGGCCTGCATTTATATGGAGATACTTGGAGAACATAAAAGAAAAATTGCAACTAGATTTAAGTTGCATCTCATCAGCTAAATGAAAAGATGTCATCACGCTCTGAAATCTCATCTTTTTCATTGATAGACAGCTCCACCCTCTCAATATTGCAGGCTGGGACCAGATTTGCCTTAGCACATTGCTGCAAACCAAACATAGATCTCTTGATATTAACACAACTTTCCCTCTATTTGGATCTATCTTATGCAAAGCTCTAGCAGCTGGTTTTTGTTGGCTGAGAATTGCCATGCTCAATGCATGCCCTTCTCACCAGATCAATGAGTTTTGCCCTCGTATGGCCTTTGTTCTGAGAACCCTCAGGTCGCTAAACTATTCTTAAGCCTCAAGGAAATTATACAGACATTCAAACGTAAAGATCCGGGTCCAAATTCCTAAACCGACCTTCACGCAATGTAACGAATTCATTCCAAGAAATATTACTTGTTTTCTACCTGAAAGAGGGCCGCAGATCACTGACTTGCATGTAACAGAAATGATTCCAATGCCTTTTACCAGTAGGTGCCTTTATATAGCAGACATAAAACCGTATTACATATCTTAATCTGTAAAGGAAGGTACTCAAGCAATAGCCATAGGATTTTACCTGAAATGTTTCATGGCCGGATTTGAAGCCAGCTTGGAGAGTTTACAACCAAAAAGATGCCAAGCATCTCTTGTCTCGTGTAGCATGAATACGCTCGATTCGGGAACATTCGTGCATGCCTCCGCCATATTTAGGCTATAGGGTTTGCCAACAACACATTTCCTTTGTCGCTTATCAGCGTCCAAAAAACTCGGCATATGTTCCTTTTTGGCTTAGAACATTGCTCTAAATGTTAACTTATAATTCAGGAAAAATTCCTTGCTCTCCTGGCACCACGTCCAATCAAATTGTGCCACGTGGCACGTTCCAATGGATTTCCAGGCCCTACAAATTTGCGTCTCTTACTACAACGGATTTGCCCAACAAATTGTGCCACGTGGCACGTTCCAATGGATTTCCAGGCCCTACAACTGATTTGCTTCTCTTACTACAACAGATTTGCTTCTGACCATCTGTAATTTCTGTGTTTTCTACTACTGGCCTTCTATCTTTTCTGCAATTCTTGTTCTTTGAGGTAATTTGGGGCTAAAGAAGGCCACGCCGACCAACCTTCACCACCTGAAAGCTCCTGGAAGGAACTTGGTGTTGCTTTTTTTTTCAAACTACCCTTTTGCTTGAAAATACCTTGGTACTTATTGCAGTCCTCAGTTTTTTAGTAATTTTTCCTTTCACTCAATCCTCTTTTATTTGAAAATACTCCAATCCATTTGCAAATTCCCTTTTAAATTAGTCCCCTTTTCTTGAAAATACCCCAATCCATTTGCAAATTCCCTTTTTGAACCAGTCTCCTTTTCTTGAAATTACCCCAATGCATTCGCAAATTCCCTTTTGACCCAATCCCCCTTTTTTGAAAATACCCCAATGTGTATTTGCAATCCCTTATTTCTATTAATTTCCCCATTAAAATGTACCCTTTTGTTCAAGAATCCCTCGTTTCTGCTAATCTCCCCCCGTACAATATACCTCTTTGTTAAAAAATTCCTCGTTGCAAAAGAAATAACCCCTTGCTCTCAAGTCCCCCGATTCCTCAATGGGGGATTTTCAGGGGGATGTGAGCACCTTTTTTGTTGTGATACCATCAATAGTTGCATTGTGCCTGCCGTAAAGTACCTCTTTTCTAATTCTTGTTGCAAATAAAGCTGTCTCCTCATTAAGGAGACCCATTTTTATTCTAAGACAGTCTCATTTGCTGTTGTATTTAGAAATGGTATATCAGTCTCATTTGCCGTTGTATATAAGAAAATGGTGCCAACATGGCATGCTCTTGTATTTCCTACTACTCTTTGCTCTTGTATTTCATTGAGTTCTGTTCTTATTCATGAACTTGTCAATATAAAACAACTGCTATTTGGGTTTTATTACTATTTGATATGTGAATGTGAAGTACGCGATTAATTGGTACTGGCTCTTTGTGTTCTTGGCCAGTCTCTTTTAAGAATGGTATACCATTCTGGGGATAGTATGTATCCTCGTGATTGGTGTATATTAATTAATGCTTTGATTTACTGTTGTTGCTGCTATTGCAAAAAGAAGGCCAAAGCCAGAAAAAAATAGAGCTAGGTCCAGGTGTACAGTAAAGTTTATCCTTTTTTTCACTTCTAAGTCTTGAGGGAGTTGTTTGTATGAGAAAAATGGCTTGATCATTCTTCATCCCCTCCCATCAGCATTTTGGCAGGATGTATATCCAATGACTTTAAATATAATGTCTATTAGGAATAGAAGAATAGAATAGAATAGAGTTTTTATCGTCCACGTAGACCAATTGGCCTATGGGACTCAAATACGAGAAGCTAGTGTTTACAGTTCTTATTTCATGGTTCAATCTTTTCAATAGCAGGACCTTAAAGCCATGTATTTCTTTGGGCTTACTGCCTATTTTTTATAGGATCTTGCAATGCGATGGAATTTCTCTGTCAATTGGGTCCCCTAGTTGTCGAGGCTTATTGCTGCATGGTGATGGGAACATCTGTCCTGAATTGTCTTCATAAGAAACCATGTTACATTTCTGAATATTCTGAAAGCAATGACAGGCTTTGGAGCCATAAAGTAAGGAAAACTTATTCATAGCTAAATAGTCAAATGTATTTTACAATCAGATCTCTTTTGGGAGTAAGAACAGAGTAAGCTTAACAAGCTCTGCATTTTATTACCGCAAACCCAGATTTTTATGTTGGATCTAACCAGCTCGGGCATTAACGGAATTATATCAGTGCCCCTATCTGCCATTTCATAGGGACAAAGTGTACGATTATAGCCAAATGGAAATCTGAATCAGCATTTTTTATGCTGAAGGGTTTCGTTCATAAAATAACTTCTGGGAGCTGGCCCTCTAGCCAGTTAGATGGTGGAAGAGTCCAAGAAGATTTTTAGTATCTGTTATAAGGTACGTCTTTATTATGTCTTTAAGAATGAAAAAATGTATCTAGTATTTTCTAATCTCTTATCTCATTAACTAATTGGAATGACTTGGCATTATCTCTGGTCATTTTGTGCAAGGCAAGTAGAAGAAGCATCTAAAAGAAGTTTCCATCTATTGCATGTTATTCTTGAGATCACAAATTCTCTTGAATTGTCTACCACATTCTCCAGTATGAGCAGGGACCCTTGTGTCCAGCCTAATATTTGTGGGCAAATATGGACTGTGCTCTGGAAATCAAGGATGCAGCTCTAGGTTCTTTCTTCAAGCTTTTTATCAATTACAATGACGCATTTGGTTGTGAACTCAGATCCTGTACCTGTTCCAGTGCGATGACTAAGTCCTCAAATTAACCATCTTGTTATATATTACTGCCTCCAAACTTGGTTTGAAGCACATGAATCCTACTTTTAGTGCACTTTACACATCCACCATATATCGTAATTTTGAGGGTGAGTAATCTTATTTTCAAAGTTCATTTTTTTCCTCAAAAGGATTCAACTTGTTTTCTTGGGCTCTTGATGTTTTTTTGCACTCTAAATGTAAAATGATATTCCATTCGAGCTTAAACTACAGTTTTGTATTTTGTCTCATAAGTCTTCATGATTAAGCGACTTCTTATCCTGGTTCATTATGCATGATGTACCCATAGACTTAAACTGAAACTAATAATGCTTATGAACATAAAACTGTTCAAAAAAGGCCCCTGTGACGCTCCCTACTAAATATACGGCACCCAGCCGTACACTCCGTAGGAAATCCCTCATCCGGTCCTCCGACCGCACGGGCCCTCCGTCTATCCCGCACTCTGGTGTCCCCGTAGTGTGGGAAGGGGACACGAAGGTGTCTTGTGCGCCCTTCCCCTATGGGCTCCTATCACAGTGGAAGCATAAACATCGTCAGAACTAGCAACAACAATACATCACACTGCCTCGAAGGGTAGCTCATCCACATATCCATAGGTGCAAAGAACATAATCATATGCCATAAAACATGAGAGCTCCTACCCGTGGCTCTGACACATAAGGAAGTCGACTGACTGGATAGGCCTCAAGATAGAGCAGACCGAATCATGACAGTGGCGGGGCTGGCATAAGACAATGGCTAGGGTTGACCACTCCATCCGCCCCTCCTGTGCATACTTTGCAGATGGGCTCCATCAGGCTCTGGCATGACTCTAGCCTTCCGGATACGCAATCCCATGGCATCACCCATCGGGACTACTCCAGGTTGCATCTCCCTGGTCCGTCGAGGCAGGAAGGGTTGCATCTCCCCCTCCCGGGATCTAGAGACTCCTCGGGCGGCTAGAGAATCGTGGCGACACACGATTCGTACCCGACTGAACCCCCCAAAACAAGAGCCAAGCTAACACTTGCAACTCTTGAGAGGCAGGGCGGCACCATTGCCCCAGGAGGTGTTGGACCCATGCTCGGCCCACAAGAAGTGACCGACCATAAGCCTAGCCCACTATGGGATCCCCCGTAGCCCCCACTCGGCAGGGATCCTCCCTCCGCATCGCCTCTAGTCCCGTTGTGTAGTGCTGAGTCACATCATAGCCTCCATAGCCCGGTGGGTTCCTATGCACAGGCCGCAACTAATAGGAACTAAGGGATCTACACTAGGAGCATACTACATATGGCCCTAGGTCTCTACCCCCCTTCCCAATACAAGAGGAGCAAACATGATCAACCAACATCCCATAACATCATATCATGATAATCATAATAAGAACATCTTAACCTAATCATACATATCTAACAGTTAGGGTTCCTTGATTAGGGTTCAAGATAGGTTCTAGGATGGCTCTACTCAAGATACAACATACAAACCCATCTGGAGTGCTAACTTCCAGATGAACTACTATGACTCTACTCCACCTACCTGCTCTAGAAGCGCTTCCTCCCATCCCTGGTGTCTCCATTGCTCCTTGACGGGGTCGAGGTCGTGCTCCCTCTATGATCATACGCACACTTCTGGGGTTGCTGGCCCGGCTATGCTACGATGAACGATGCTCGAAACGGGGTTTCGAGTGTGTAGGTGAGTGTTCAGGTGCTAGAGTCAGGAAAAGAGGTCTAGGGTTAGGGTTTGAGCCAATATAGGTGAGGGTCCACATGGATGACACGTGGCACTACTAGGATGGGGCCGTGTGGCGGTTGCCCAATAGGATAAGGCCATGTGGAAATGGGCCTTATCCTAAGGTTATCTAAGTTAAACAATTAACTTAGATATGTGCCCCTTGCCACTTCCTAAGGTATACAAGGCTACCAAAGGTCGACTTGTATAGTGACGGGTCCAGGAATATACGTATCTAAGGCGTATATTCCCCTGGAACGTCACATTCTCCCCCCCTTAGGACAATGCTGTCCTCAGCATTGCGCTAAGGTGACGAACCTATACTATTCCTGCAAAACAACATAAGTACACAACTTCAATTTAACTTAAGTGATCAACTTCCTTATTAAATGGTTTATTATCAAAATTTAGGCTATATTTGTACTTATACAAAATTATATAGCCTTAACAATGTTACTCCCTATAATAATTCAAAACATTATTATAAGAGTTACTAGGGTCCATACACACTCACCCCGGTTTTTGGTCCACTGTTGAAAACATCAGTTTTGGTAGGTCTACATGTCCTGTTTTCAAAGAATCCTACATGTGGATTTGTGAAGGTATGGTTTTGTTCGATAATGGTGTTCTTTTTTCAGTGGACTAAAACATCCACTGTTGTTTTGTAGTTTCTTCTATTGTGACATGTCATTTTATAATACAATCCACTGTAGGAAAGAGTACTTGAATTTCTACATGTCTAATAATTCTATTGTCACATGTCTTTATAGATGTAGGAAAGAATATTTGATTCTCTACATGTCCTATACTTCCATTCACATGTCTTTATAGTAGTAGGACAGAGTACTTTATTTGCTAAGGCATTGTAGGAAAGAATACATGAATTACGACATATGTAATACTTCTATTCTCACATGTCTTTATAGAAGTAGGAAAGAGTACTTGATTCTCTACATGTCCTATCCTTCCATATCACGGGTCTTTATAGTGGTAGGACAGAGTACTTGATTTGCTACATATGATGCACGTGCATGATCACATGTTCTTATACTAGTATTCCATGTAACACAAGTTACTTCAACTACTTCAATTACTTAACACCTATTTTTGCATAACGTGGGCACCAACATGCCAAGGTGGCTCTAACATGCCACCTAGGCTCAAACATGCCAAGGTGGCTCCAACATGCCACCTAGGCTCCAACATGACAAAATGGCTCAAACATGCCACCTAGGCTCCAACGTGCTCAAACATGCCACGCATGCTCCAACATGCCACCTATGCTCCAACTTGCCAAGGTGGCTCAAATATGCCACGTGGGCTCCAACATGCCACCTAGGCTCCAACATTCCTAGGTGGCTCAAACATGCCACATAGGCTCAAACATGCCATGCAGGGCTCACTTAGGCTCCAACATGCCAAGGTGGCTCCAACATGCCACCTAGGCTCAAACATGCCAAGGTGGCTCAAACATGCCACCTAGGCTCCCAACATGCCACCTAGGCTCAAACATGCCAGGTGGCTCAAACATGCCAAGGTGGGCTCAAACATGCCACCTAGGCTCCAACATGCCACCTAGGCTCAAACATGCCAAGGTGGCTCAAACATGCCACGTGGTCTCCACCATGCCACCTAGCCTCCAACATGCCAAGGTGGCTCACAACATGCCACCTAGGCTTAAATATGCCAAGTTGGCTCAAACATGCCACCTAGGCTCCAACATGCCACCGTGGCTCTAACCATGCCACCTAGGCTCAAACATGCCACGTGGGCTCCAACATGCCACGTGCCAAGGTGGCTCCAACATGCCACCTAGGCTCCAACATGCTCAAACATGCCACGCTGGCTCTAACATGCCACCTATGCTCCAACTTGCCAAGGTGGCTCAAATATGCCACGTGGGCTCCAACATGCCAAGGTGGCTCAAGCATGCCACAAAGGCTCCAACATGCCACCTAGGCTCTAACATGGCAAGGTGGCTCAAACATGCCACGTGGTCTCCAACATGCCACCTAGGCTCCAACATGCCAAGGTGGCTCCAACATGCCAAGGTGGCTCAAACATGCCACCTAGGCTCCAACGTGCTCAAACATGCCAAGGTGGCTCAAACATGCCACGTGGGCTCCAACATGCCAAGGTGGCTCAAACATGCCACCTAGGCTCAAACATGCCAAGGTGGTTCCCACATGCCAAGGTGGCTCCAACATGCCACCTAGGCTCAAACATGCCAAGGTGGCTCAAACATGCCACCTAGGCTGCAACATGACAAAATTGCTCAAACACGCCACCTAGGCTCCAATGTGCTCAAACATGCCACGCGGGCTCCAACATACAACCTATGCTCCAACTTGCCAAGGTGGCTCAAATATGCCACGTGGGCTCCAACATGCCACCTAGGCTCCAACATTCCTAGGTGGCTCAAACATGCCATCTAGGCTCCAACATGCCACCCATGCTCAAACATGCCAGGTGGCTCAAACATGCCAAGGTGGGCTCAAACATGCCACCTAGGCTCCAACATGCCAAGGTGGCTCCAACATGCCAAGGTGGCTCAAACATGCCATGTGGACTCCATAATGCCATGTGGGCTCCAACATGCCAAGGTGGCTCCAACATGCCATGCAGGCTCCAACATGCCAAGGTGGCTCAGGCATGCCACCTAGTCTCAAGCATGCCACCTAGGCACCCCAAGTGGTGACATGGCATGCCAAGTAAGCAAGGTCAAGTTTTGACTAGGCCAAAAAACCAAAGATGTCCATCTTTGGTGATGTTGGCAAATTTTAGGTGACATGGCTAGATGATGGTGACATGGACCTTGGATGTCTTTGCAAAACACGAGGCGGGCACCTCGGCGTGGCCCCTTTCTTGTGAAGGGGAGTCTCGAAAGGTATATATATTTGGTGCATTTTCTCTTGCGTATGCGGCGTCATCATTGCACATCCCGCCAAGATTTCACCTTTTTCGAGACCGGATTTTCATACATGCTTTTCTTTTGTGTTTATGCTCAGGAAATTCATAATTAATGCATGGGGGCGGGGAAAAATCGGTTTTCAGCCGGTGGCTTGCCAAGTGGCCCCGAGAGTATAGGAAAATCCCGGTATTTCGGATGAGTTTTAGACCCTCGATTTTTTATTGGGATGGCCGTTGGCCTACGACAAAGTTTAGACCCGTTTTCGATTTTGGGGCATGGAGGAGGCCCCGGATTGGCGATCCGGCCCTCGCCGCGCATCGTCCGGAGCGGCGAAATTACCCTAGGGGACAAGTTCCCGGCGAGTTTTCGGGGGATCAATCACTTACCCCTCACTAGGAGGTATTCAAAGACATCCACCTCCATGCCAATTGACTACAAGTGTGTAGTAAGCGACCTACTTTGGCGTTTCTTGGAGAGGGGTGGTCTTACGCCCTGAAACTTGGTCCCCTAGGTAATGGGGATGTTCCGGGTCCATTGGCGGAGCCGGTTCGTTCCGGAGTGGGGGTCTAGCAGTCCTCGGCCCCGGCTTGGACTAGCTGCGAGAACAAGATACTTGGGGTTCACCACGAGGCCACGGTAGAAGATTGAAGTGAGAATAGCAAGCACTAGGACTGCTAGGTGGTATACATGTGACCGCGGAGAAGCAAAGCTAGCTCCACTACCTAGTAGGGCGTTCTGGGCCGGTGGTCTTGGAAGGGGGGTTGGCTCGGAAGCTTCGTCTCATGCCTACGCTTGTGCTTCTATTGCGGTGCATTTTCTCTTGCGTGTGCGGCGTCATCTTTGCACATCCCCGCCAAATTTCACCTTTTTTGAGACCGAATTTTTATCGTGCTTTTCTTTGTGTTTATGCTCCGGAAATTCATAATTAATGCATGGGGCGGGGAAAAATCCTGGTTTTCAGCCAGCTGGCTTGCCAAGTGGCCCGAGTATATAGGAAAATCCCCGGTATTTCGGATGAGTTTTAGACCCTCGATTTTTTATTGGGATGGCCGCCGTTGGCCACGACAAGGTTTAGACCACGTTTTCGATTTTGGGGCATGGAGGAGGCCCGGATTGGCGATTCGACCTCGCCGCATCGTCAGGAACGGCGAAATTACCCTAGGGGACAAGTTCCACGGCGAAGTTTTCCCGGGGGATCAATCACTTACCCCTCACTAGGAGGTATTCAAACATCCACCTCCATGCCAATTGACTACAAGTGTGTAGTAAGCGACCTACTTTGGCGTTTCTTGGAGGGGTGGTCTTACGCCACGAAACTTGGTCCCCTAGGTAATGGGGATGTTAGGGTCCATTGGGGAACCCAGTTCGATTAGGGTGGGGGTCTAGCAGTCCCTCGACCCCGGCTTGGACTAGCTGCGAGAACAAGATACTTGGGGTTCACCACGAGGCCACTGGTAGAAGATTGAAGTGAGAATAGCAGCACTAGGACTGCTAGGTGGTATACATGTGACCACGGAGAAGCAAAGCTAGCTCCACTACCTAGTAGGGCGTTACCAGGCCGGTGGTCTTGAGGAAGGGGTTGGCTCGGGAAGCTTCGTCTCATGCCTCTGCTTGTGCTTCTATTGCGGTGCATTTTTCTCTTGCGTGTGCGGCGTCATGCTTTGCACATCCTGCCAAGATTTCACCTTTTTTGAGACCGAATTTTTTTATCGTGCTTTTCTTTGTGTTTATGCTCCGGAAATTCATAATTAATGCATGGGGGGGGAAAAATCCTGGTTTTCAGCCAGCTGGCTTGCCAAGTGGGCCCCGAGAGTATAGGAAAATCCCGGTATTTCGGATGAGTTTTAGACCCTCGATTTTTATTGGGATGGGCCGTTTGGCCCCGACAAGGTTTAGACCACGTTTTCGATTTTTGGGGCATGGAGGAGGCCCGGATTGGCGATCCGACCTCGCCCGCATCGTCGGGAGCGGGCGAAATTACCCTAGGGGACAAGTTCCACGGCCCGAGTTTTCCCGGGGGATCAATCACTTACCCCTCACTAGGAGGTATTCAAAGCATCCACCTCCATGCCAATTGACTACAAGTGTGTAGTAAAAGCGACCTACTTTGGCGTTTCTTGGAGAGGGTGGTCTTTCGCCTTACGAAACTTGGTCCCCTAGGTAATGGGGATGTTAGGGTCCATTGGCGGAGCCGGTTCTGATTCGGTGGGGGTCCGGCAGTCCTCGGCCCCGGCTTGGACTAGCCTGCGAGAACAAGATACTTGGGGTTCACCACGAGGCCACGGTAGAAGATTGAAGTGACAATAGGAGCACTAGGACTGCTAGGTGGTATACATGTGACCACGGAGAAGAAAAGCTAGCTCCACCGCCGGTATGGCGTTACTGGACCCGGTGGCCTCGAAAGGGGTTGGCTCGGAAGCTTCGTCTCATGCCCTACGCTTGTGCTTCTATTGTCGGTACATTTTCTCTTGCGTGTGCAGCGTCATGTTGCATATCCTGCCAAGATTTCACCTTTTTTCGAGACCCGGATTTTTATCTGTGTTTTTTTTTGTGTTTATGCTCCGGAAATTCATAATTAATGCATGGGGCGGGGAAAAATCCTGATTTTCAGCCAGCTGGCTTGCCAAGTGGCCACGAGCGTACAGGAAAATCCCCGGTATTTCCGGATGAGCTTTAGACCATCGATTTTTGATTGGGATGGCCACCGTTGGCCCTGACAGGGTTTAGACCGCGTTTTCGATTTTGGGGCATGGAGGAGGCCCCGGATTGGCGAGCCGGGGTGGCATATTGGAGCCACCTTGGCATGTTAGGGCTTAGGTGGCATGTTGAAGCCCACGTGGCATGTTTGAACCACCTTGGCATGTTGGAGCCTAGGTGGCATGTCGGAGCTACCTTGGCATATTCGAGCCTAGGTGGCATGTTGGAGCCAGCATGGCATGTTTGAACCACCTTGGCATGTTGGAGCCACCTTGGCATGTTAGGAGCCTAGGTGGCATGTTGGAGCCCACGTGGTATGGTTGAGCCACCTTGGCATGTTAGAGCCTCGATGGCATGTTGGAGTCACCTTGGCATGTTAGAGCCTAGGTGGCATTGGAGCCCATGTGGCATGTTTGTGCCACCTTGGCATGTTAGATCTTAGGTGGCATGTTGGAGCCACCTTGGCATGTTCGAGCCTAGGTGGCATGTTGGAGCCCATGTGGCATGTTTGAGCCACCTTGGCATGTTGGAGCCTAGGTGGCATGTTGGAGCCACCTTGGCATGTCAGAGCCTTATAGGTGGCATGTTGGAGTCCATGTGGAATGTTTGAGCCACCTTTGCAAATACTTAGGTTGCAAATCTTCTCTTAAACAACCCACCATATGTTCATCCTCCATAATATTTATTCAGAGAACTTTCAAGAGGCCTTGTTATAGAAAGTATTCAATGTCCTGCACTGCTATACACAGAACCGTCGAGTAGTCTCGAGTGGAAGTTAAGAATGCTCTCCTCCTCCCAATAGTAATACATGTTCCATGTTCAATTTAGGGGAATGTTTGTGTGAAACAACTATGTGATACACTTGCTTAAAATTACTGTATATTTATGTACATTTTATAGCGAATAATATGCCCTCGCTATCTATAGCAAATAAGCGATAAGCTTAATGCAGTTCGCGATTCTTTGAGCCCCGCATTCGGATGCCCACTTCAAACCATCGCTTGGAAAGAAAGCGAGTAGTCCCCTGTCTTTCCCCTTTGTCAATTTCTTTTTTTTGCTTGCAAAGGCAAGATTATTGGGCCCGCTGAGCGAGTGTTAGAATTTGGTTCATATCATAATCTTATAAAAATGTTGGAGATAAAATGTTGTGATCAAGGTGTTAAAAACATGAAGATCGCCTAGGCGTTTCAAAGGGATTGAGTTGAATCCATTCTTTGTCTTTGGTGACAAAAGAAATTACATGAACAACTTGTGATGGTGAAAATTGGCATGAGTTAAGTTGACTGTGTGGTGCAGTGAACACTTGTTTACATGAGAAAGGAGTCATATCCATATGGTTGTAAATATGGATCTTTAAAAGACAGGTTTATATTATTGAAGAACCATTGGAAATGCAATGGTTGTAAATATTGACAATAAGATGGTTACATTGTAAATAAACCATCGAAACATTCATTTATAGAAATTCAGAAATATATGGAAGTCGGCCCAAGAACTTGGAGCCATTTTTCGTGTTCAAATTTGTCGATCTTATTAGACCTTGACAAACCAGGAGCAGGGAGATCGGTCCGGCAACAGGGCCGGAACTGATCTTATTTCAACCCTAAGATGTATAGAGAGGGTATTCAGTTTTGCTCGTTCGAGTTCTTCATTTTTCGAGTTTCATTCTTAAAAGGTTTTGGTTGCTAAGGTCTAAAGTTCATTGGTTATTATGATATTGCTATTTGACAATGAAGTTGTATTCTACATTGCTAACTCACTAAATATTTAATGTGTGAATTTGAAGAACTTATTGGATTGACATGAATTGCTTTAGATCTAGAGGCGGTGTTAAATTTTATTGGGCAAATTAAATATAAGATATTATTGGCGACATAATATCTTACACAGAGGCTTGATTCATCCTATAGCCAGAATAGGGAAGTACTACCCCTGCCATAGCCCAACTCTATTTTCTAAATATGTGTAGGTATGGATTGGGATGACAAAGGGGCGATTATTTTTCATTTTGCCCTATTTTACGGAAAGTATGAGAAGGCATGGCTCCCCAGAGCTCTTGCATCGCCTCCTTCTTTGAAAAAAAGAACCGGCGAGCCATATCCATAGCCATAGCAGCTCCTGCCCCTTACGTTTTGTAATTTCAGCAAGTGTATATAGCGTAAGGGAAAGTTCCATGTCTCGAGAATATTAGGAATATTCCCTCAGTCTTTAGCGGCTTTGCCGCTTAGGTTCACCAATCTTCTTGGAGCGGCGCCGCCCGGGAAATTATTTGGTGGATTTTCTAGAATTGAAACTTTCCCTAGTACATTGGATTTGTGGGAAAAAAGCCACAACTATATTATATTTTTATAAAATGCATCTTATCAACGACCCGGATGGGCCAAGATGAACGGCCTGGATTTCGATCCAGGTCCTCTCCTCCTATTGGCCTGTGTTTCCCGCCTTTGAATTGACATTTTGACTACTCTGCTCAACTATGGCCGAGTGGCCGACCATTCTGCCTTGGCGGCTCTGCTATGGCGCTCCGGCTATGGCGCCGCGGCGTCTGCTTCCACTTCAGCTATGGCACTCAGGCTATCGCGCTCCTTCCATGCATGCCCGACCTCTGCTCCCATGGCCTCTCGCTTCCCCCGCTTCAGGCTATGGGCTAATAGCCCAGGGGATTTTTGGGAGCGATCCGCGGTTTGAAATCCCTTAGCATCTACCCGAATCTTGGTAACATTTGGCGGGGATGTCGTTCTACTTCTTTAAACAATTTAGGCCTAAAACACTGCAGAGCTTGTAAAAGCAGACCCAGAGATGCCCTCATGGCGCTTTTGATGACAAAAAGCGTGGTGATGTTTCGTCTTCTAGAGAAGGTATTCATGGATTGTGTTTCTTTGGGAGCTTGGTAATAGTATTTAAATACATTATATGTATATGCGGTTCTTTTCTTCTTTGTGTTTCTTGCGAGGCACTTGAGGAAGTTGATAAAAGCCTTTTGGTACGTGAAACAAATCTTTGCTTCGTGATGGTGAATCGGAGATATCTACATCTACATTGATGGTGAATAACGAGATATCTTTTCGATATTCTTTGGATGAGGCGCCTGTTTGCATCAATAATGTGCTCCACAAGTCCACCTGAGATGGCTGACCTTCATTTTGAAGAATACTAAAAAGCAAAAGGTAAGTTCGAGGTTTTCCTTAAAATTTGTTGTTAATTCAGGAAATTCAATGAAAGTAATTTGATGTTGTTTGTTGTGCATACGGGGCCCTCTGAGAATCAAAGAAAGTTTTTCTGGAGGATTGATTTGTGAACCCGGACATGTCCATCGATATAGCTTCCGTGCCACAAGCACGTGTTTTGGTACAAAACCCCCACAACAAGTCGGGCTTCCTCTCCATTTGGGACATGGATCTTTCAATGCAAATGTTGATCCTTTAATTTTTATTGAAGCTTCCTTTTCATTTTGTAGACAAGGTTAAACTCTGAAAACAGATAGCATGAACAAGGAAACAAGCTTTGGAGGATCGTTATGATCTCATTTAATTTAATTTATTTGTTACTGTTTCTCAAACTTGATTAATAAAACAACTTGTCTTTTTGTATTTTTATTCAATGGTGAAACCTAGATTCATAAACAGCCTTGTTTTTGCTTACTCTTTATTTCAATAACTTAACAATGAGCTATTATAAATGTAAATTTAAATTTTTAATAGCAGATGAGGAAGTGGTTTAAGTTAGAAGTAGAATAGAATAATACATAAAAGAGTCTTTGGATTTTTGTTAAAATATGTAATGCCTTCAATGCTACAAAACAACACCTTGTTTTTGAGTGTTATATTAATGGTTTGTTTATTTAAAAGCATGCCACGTGGCAACATTTTATTAGTTAAAAATGCATATTAGTATGCCACGTGTTAAAAATTCATTGGTTAAAAGTATGCCACGTGTTAAAACTTCATTGGTTAAAAGACACATTAGAAACAACACCACTCTTTTTCTACGTGTTATAATAATGTTTTTTTACATGTCCTTATTTTAAGAAAACAATAGTTAGTAGCATAAAAAACAATAGCACCCTTTAGAACTACATGTTGGAGGAAAACATATCAACACATAGAAAGGTGGAAATATTTTAAAAACAACAACTATTTTACAATAATACATGTGGGTTTCTTGAATATTATGTATCCTTTTTTTGGAAAACAATATCAACAAAAACTACAAGTAGAGAAGAAAAAAAATAACACACATTGAAAAGGGAAAAAAGAACTGTCTTTTTTCAGTTTTCCACATGTACTAGTATTGAAACTAACATTGTACTAATGTTGTAATTTAGCTTTTCACATGTGGTATTATCGAGACCTACGCATGTAATTATGAAGATAAACAATGCATGGTTCCACTAAAAAAATACACGTTGACAAACAAATCACAAAAACTATGTCAACTTTTTCTACGCGTGAAATTTTCTGCCAAAAAACCACCGTAGGAAATTTTACAAAAAAACCACTGTCTCTTTGTGCAAATCCGGATAAACAGGCCACGTGGACTTTTGGGGCCATTTTGGTGTTGTTTTTGGCATAAAACAACACTTCCGTACAACTAAAAAACAACTGTGGACCAAAAATCGGGGTCAGTGTGATAATCTAAATCTAAATCATGGTTCCCCCATCTTCTTGTGATGCGCCCCTCCCCGATGCTTGCTTCTCACTTGCCTGCACGAGTAACACATCACGTTAGTTTGGTTAATAAATTTGTGGTTTTAGGGGACCACCGCCTTTACCTAATACCTTGCACTCGATCATGGCCCTTTCGAATTTGAGCTTAAGGACCATTTAAGATGATCCCATCATCGCCCATGATCAAGTGCTACCTTGTACTCGGTTACCCGGTGCCGAGTACCCCTAGTGCATCATGCCCCAAGGGTTTTAAGCTAGGGAATGTCTCACGATCCCATCATCGCGCATGATCACTTTGACCTTCACCATGACCCCCCTATGGCCAGGTGTGCGAGCCCCGCATCGTGGCATAGGGAGCATCCGACCGATGTTCCATCAACGCGCACTATGCCTCACTTCCTCTCTGCATGACCCTATTGGTCATGCGCATCTCTTGGTGCATGTTGGCCTAGAGAATGCCTTAAAGGCTTATCTCATCATCGCCTACATGTTCTAAGGATTCTGGCATATGTATTCCACTAGCTAGAATACATCTGCCAGAGCTAGAGGCTAACTAAGAAACATACTAAGCTAACCTCCTGGCAAGTCGGGGTCGACCAAGTCGGAGACGACTCGCCCATCAAACTCCTTCATAAACTCTGGGTATTGCTTCTCCAAATCCTGCTTCAATACCCATATCGCGTCTTCTACGGGCAAGTGCTTCCACTTGACCAAATACTGGAGGAACTGAGACCTCCTAGTCTTCTTGAATGACTTATCAAGAAGTAACTCAGGCACAACTTCAACTTGCTCCTCCGTCATTTCCAACAAAGTTGGAGTATCCAAAACCTCATCAGGGTTAGGATTGTGCCTTTTAAATAAACTTACATGGAAGACTTTGTGGACCTTAAGGTGTGCCGGGAGATCCAACTTGTAGGCCTGAGAGCCCACCTTCTCCAAGATCTTGAACGGACCGGCCCACCTAGGGGCGAGCTTCTTACAACTCCCAATCCGAAGCTTAGCTTGCTTTACCTTGATCTTTAACCACACGCTATCGCCTACCTTGAACTCTCTTACGGTCCGGTGCCTGTCGGCTACACTCTTCTGCCGACTTCTTGCTGCTAGAAGGTACCCCCTTACTTCTTCCACCAGCTGTTGCATATCTCCTAGCATCTGTTGGGATACTTCAACCTTTGACACAGGAATGTGCCAAGTATCCGGGGTTAGGCACTGGTACCCGTAATTTACCATGAAAGGAGACATCTGAGATGACTCCTGCTTGGCACTATTGTAGGCAAATTCTACCAAGTGGATGTACTCATCTCACTTGGATTGCTTATTCCACACATAACTTCTAAGCATATCTTCAATGATTCGATTCGTGCGCTCCGTCTGACCATCTGTCTGCGGATGATAAGCCGTGCTCATGGAGAGCTTCGTCTGAATGGTGCTAAAGAGGTCCTGCCAAAAAGCACTCATAAACTTGGAATCCCTGTCTGAAATTATCTCCCGAGGCATGCCATGGAGTCTAAAAATCTCCTTTACAAATAGCTTGGCAGTATCTAATGTTGTGTCCGTAGTTTTGCAAGGCACAAAGTGTGCCATCTTAGATAATTTGTCTACGACAACCATTAATGCATCTTTGCCTCGTAGAGTTCTAGGAAGTCCTGTGATAAAATCCATGCTTACCACTTCCCACTTAGCATTTGGCACTCCCAATGGCTCTAAGGCACCTGGAATTCGAAGCTGCTCCGCTTTGGTCTGCTGACACAACTGTCACTCCCGAATATATCTGGCTATCTGCTTCTTCATTCCTGGCCAGAAATAGCTACTTCGAATCTTGAAGTAGGTCTTCATAAAACACAGGCTGTTGTGTGTGTCGTGAAGAATTAACTTCCTTACGCCTGATGATTCGGGCACACACAACTTATGCTTATGGTACAACAAGTTGCCTTCCTTCCTATAATGTTTGAAGGCTTCTCGTTCCTTATCTGTTCTAGCCTCCTTAGAGAGGCTTGCCCATACCTCCTTGAAATCACCATCAGATGGTAATGTCTCCTCAATTTTCTTGCCATACCCACTCGAAAGAGTTGATATAGCATTACAATGTGTTCTCGTCTCAAGGGGTCTTCTAGAAAGAGCATCAGCAACCACATTCAACTTACCTGGCTTATAAGCAATCTCAAAATCATACTCTTCTAGGAATTCCATCCACCTCCTTTGCCTTAGATTGAGGAGTGGTTGGGTAAAGATGTATTGGAGGCTCTGGTGATCAGTATCTAACTAACATTTCCTTCCAAGCAAATAATGCCTCCAAATACGAAGACTCTCGGTGTCGTTCAACTTCTTGGAATCATAGGCTACTACTCTTCCTTCTTGCATAAGGACTCCACCTGTTGCTATCTTACTTGCATATGTTGCTATTATCTTGTCCTTGTCTGCATCCGGCAGAACTAGCACTGGTGCTGTTGTGAAGGCTTCCTTAAGCTTTTCAAATGAAGCTTGCACATTTTCTAGCCAATGTGTTCTCCAATCTTTCACCTTAATACTCTTAGTGAGGTCCGTCAAAGGGGACGCCCACTTAGCGAAGTCCTTCACGAACTTCCTATAATATCCTGCCAAACCTAGAACGCTTCTCACTTCCGCCACATTCTTTGGAGCTGGCCAATCAACTACTGCTTCAATCTTTGCGGGGTCGGTGGAGATCCCTTCCGCTGATATCACATGGCCCAAGTACTCCACTCTTTCGGTAGCAAAGTGGCATTTGGAGAGCTTTCCATACAAGCGATGCCGTCTCAACTTTTCCAACACTCTTCTCAAATGCTGACAATGATCTTCAATGGACTTGCTGTAGACTAGAATGTCGTCGAAGAAAACAATGACAAACTCATCTAGGAACTCCCTGAAGACGTCATTCATGAGACGCATGAAAGTTGCCGGCGCATTCGATAAGCCAAAGGGCATTACTGTAAACTCAAATTGCCCATACCGCGTTCTAAAGGCGATCTTATGGATATCTTCCTCCTTAATCCTTATTTGATGGTAGCCTGACCTTAAGTCAATCTTAGAGAGCTCCTTGGAGCTGGTCCATCAAATCATCTGCCCTTGGCAAAGCATACTTATTCTTTATTGTCTGCTTGTTGAGCTGGCGATAATCTATGCACATTCTTAAACTCCCGTCCTTCTTCTTCACGAAGAGTATGGGTGCTCCAAAGGGAGACACACTTGCCCTAATAAATCCAAGGTCAAGCAATTCCTGTAGCTGTTTCTTGAGCTCAATCAACTCCGGGGTGCTCATCCTATAAGGCGCCTTGCTGGCAGGCTTAGCATCTGGAGCTAGTGTGATCTCACACTCCACACCCCTATAAGGTGGTAACTGCCGGATTTCATCCGGGAATACATCATTGAATTCTGAAATGAGCCTTGCTACTGGCTTGGGCAACTGATTCCCACCTAGGTCACTTCCCTTCTCTTTAACTGGGTCAATTGCTTCTAACCTCAGGATATAATCCACCTTATTTCTTTCTATACTTTTCCTTAGCTGCTTCAAAGAAATACACTGCATGGGAGAAGCTGCCTTCTTACCTTTCACTATGAATTTGGTGCCGTCTGGTGCTGTCATGGCGATCTCATTACGGTCGCAGTCGATCATGGCTTTCGCTGGCTTTAGGAACTCCATTCCTACTATAAGGTCATACCTTCCAATCTCCATGACCTCTGCTCCCATCGGCCACTTACTTCCACTAAGGTCTATGTCGAATGTGATCCTCCTCCCCTTAGTGTGCCGAATGGCACCGTTTGCCATGCTAACTGGCCTTGGCTTAGATTTCAAGACTTTATTCTTCATTAGGGCAGCCAGCCTAGGAGAGGCAAAGTTGTGAGAGCTGCCTATATCTATCAACACTAGATATGGACTGCTATCTATGATCCCCTCAGCCGCAATGATTGTGGACTGATTTTCAATATCATCTGACTCAATGTTTGCACATATATGGCACTCACCCTCTATGAAGTCCTGGCCGTCCTGCTGGTTGTCGTCTTCGTCTGCTTCTGTCGGTGAATCTCAATCCCCAAGCTCTGCCAAAGCTGCCTACATGACGAATGGACAATCATGTGTTCGGTGCCCTGGCTGGAAGCACCTAAAACATAGCTTCTTCTCGATACACTCCTGTCTCTTCTCTTTCGGCAAACTGTCTAAAAGACGCTTTAGCGCACTGCCCCCTGATGCATTATGCGGCTTACGGTCCCCAAAGGTCTTACCCTGAGCTCTTCCTTGCTACTGGCCTCCTGATGGCGTAGGTGCTGATTGCTTACTCTGGTACTGCCCTTGATATTGCCCTGTTGATTTCCCCTTGAAGGCCGACTGTTTCTCACCTGGAGTTGCTGGAGCTTCTTCCAAGCTTATGGCTTTATCCTCGGCTTCTGCCACTGACTTTGGGTTGATTGCTCGAACTAGCCTTTTGATGTTGCTGTTCAATCCTTCAATGTAGGTTTCAACCGCTTGCCTTTCAGAAACTCCGGGAACATGGAGCCTGAGTCGCATGAATTCCTCTGTGTACTTTGCTACTGATAAGGTACCCTGGTTCAATCTGTAGAACTGCTGGATCTGCATGCTAGTGTGTGATCTTGGCACATAATGTTTGCGAAAGGCCTTGCTGAAGGTCTTGAATCTGCAACTGTTCCTTTTCAGCTTATTGGACTTCGCATACCCTTTCCACCAAATTCTAGCTGCTCCTATTAAGTTGGCTGTAGCAACCTTCCCTATATCTTTGTCCTTCATGCCATAAGAATTCCCAAACTCTTCCATTTCATCAAGCCAAGCTTCTGCCTCCATACCTGACCTGTCTTTCCCTGAGAATTGTCCCAACTTCCTAGTCTTCCATACATTGCTCATAGCGCTGTCAACTTTCTTCTGATAGTCATCCGTCTTCTTTGCCCTGCTGTGATCTATCGGACTCACTGTCTGAGCTAGAACTGTCTTGGCTGTCAAAAGTGTCTGATGAATTGGAGCTGGATGGTGTTGGGGTCCTTCAGGTTCTCCTTTTCCTCTTTCTGTCCCTGACATTTCCTTGGTTGTCTTGCCCTTCTGGTTGTGGTCCCTCCTCAATGCCTTGCTGAGGTAATGGTGGAGGAGGTGGTGGTGCAGGTGCATATTCTTGGGCCTTCATCAATGGCGTGGCCCAGTGAATCAGTTGGTGCATCTGGTTCCTCATCTAGGTGAGCCTTGCATTGATTGATTCCACCGTCATTTCCTCGTTGTTGTCTTCTTGTTCACGTCCAAATAGGTTTCTAGGTACCCATTGATGATGTCGGCCCTGGCCTTGGGAACCTGAGCTTGTGTTCCTGGCTGCAAGGATTGATCATCAATGCTTGTTATTTAGGTTACACATCAATCATACCTATAATTAAATTATTGTTAGGTACAAAAGAAATCATGTGAAAATTCCACTTACAAGTCAAGATCATAATAAGTCATTAATATTTAGAAATATATTTCATGGGATACATGATAATATCTAAAAGAAAATATTCAATACAATTTAAATGACAACAAGGCAAATTTTTCCATCATCGATGCCCCCTCATGGACTTGAAGAAGTTCTTGACGTTCTTGAGTCGTAGGCCTTTGCCGCGACGTTCTGCAAGATCTTTCCGGCCGATCCCCCTTCAAGTGCTCTGGCCATCTGAGGTGCGGGGAGTTCGGGTGCCGTCGCCGCCACTACTGATAATGTCGCATCCCTAAGGTGGCCCCTGGCGAAGTCGAGACCATGAAGAGCTACGGATCTCTTAAAGAGGATAACATGATCTACTACGTAATCTATTTTGGCATGCTGCCCGAAGCCTAAGAGTGCTATAAGGAGCGCTACGGACTCTTCCCCCCTTGGGCTGAACTCCTTATGGAAGACTATCATCTGCCCTTGACTAAGGGCAGGGAGATAGTACCTGAGTGCCTTGCCCTTCACTGTGCCCCCGGTTCCCGTACCTTTTCTCTGAGCTGCTTCGCCGAAGACATCTAATGCGACAAGGTCTTCGTGATCTCTCCACATTGTTGTTGCGTTCTCCAAGTTGATGCTGCTGGAAGCTTCGCGCATGCTCCTGGAACGCACTGGTCGGCTGGTGCTTGGGCCTCTTCCTGGCTTGTACAGTCTGCTTTGTATCTCCTGGAACTCTTCCTCTGGGATGATGGGTTCCTGTTGTTGATAGATCTGCCTTATCTGCTGATAGGCCTGTATATCCGACATTGTCTCCCCGGCGTAGGAGTGCCGCTCTGCTAACTCCCTTGGAATTTCCTGGTGGGAGTAGTCGATGAAGTCGCTGCCCTGCTCTTTTGCGATTAAGCTTAAGAGCTCATCGATCTTCTTGGCAGTAAGGAAGGTTGAGGATGTCGTTGGCCAATATGTATTCCTCGCCATCGATGATCACTGGAGTCAGGGCCGTGATGCCAATTGGCGGTTCAAAATCTCACCTTAATGTGCCTTCTTGCCTAGCTATTTGCCTCTCCATCCTCCTTGCCTCTCTCCTCTCCCAACTTGGGTTCTCCTCTCCTTCTTGCTTGTAATCTTGCTCAATCTGCAGCATCGGTGTTCCTGAGGTCGGGCCATAATACTCGTACTCTGAAGACTCGATCTCATGGATGCTGATCTGCTCCCTTTGGGTGTCGAGAGGTGCTAAGTCTAGAGGCTGAATTGAATGCTCTCCGGGTTTGTTGATTGATTTATATTGCATGAATAAGGCGAGGGCTGCCTGGGCTAAGAGGTATCTATGCCTATTATGCTTGTAGGTCATGTAATCGGGCATATTTCTGGTCCTATCCCACAGCCTACTCTTGCCCTGGGATCCTCCCCCTATGGCTTGGGTAAGCGAATCTAGGGATACCCATTTCCCTCCCCTAGATGGCAAGCTAACTTCCCAGGGTAGGATCTGCTGGTCATACTGGCATATGATATCAGTGTAGAAGGGAGTTCTGGTTAATGTTGCATGCAGATCAAAGAGATGGTCGAAGACATGGAAAGCTTGGTCAGCAGGAAGATCACGGATATGATTGGCAGCATCATACTCTAACGAAGTTAGAAGGCGCCATGAAGCAGAGATGGATGTAGAAAATGGTTTGCAAAGATCAATGGGAGACTGAAAAATCACCTAGGATGCTAAGAGCTGTTCTGGTGGAGGAAAAATGACAAATGGAGCCCCCTTTTATAGACTAAGGTCTGCCTTGGGTTCCGTGCACAGGGGTTCTTGATGGGAAAAACTTTTGTTCGAGGGCTATGGGTGTCCAAATGAGCTACCATGAAGTGCAAATCTAAGCAAAGCAAAGCAAGAAACACTACATGGCAGGTTGTTTGGTCAAATTTGGTCAAATTAGGCGAAAAAGGGCCAAACCGGGTTGGTTCGCGCCAATCGCCTCTGCGTTGCGAACGCAGGGCGTTTTTGCGCGGTCCGATTCGATTAGGGTCATTTTTTGTTCTGATGAGGGTTTCTGGAAATTTTGAGATGCTAACATGACTATTTGGCTCACTTCTGATCTAGCTAGCAACTTATTTTATGCAATTTATACATGTAATGGTGTCAATTTGGCCAAATCGAGTTGGTTCGCGCCAATAGCCTCTATGTTGCGAATGTAGGGCGTTTTCGCGCGGTCCGACCCGATTTCGCCAATTTTGGCTTAGGGTTCCATTTTTTTTCGCTGGGGTGTTTACTACTTAAACTATTATGAACATTTTGATCATGATACACAAAAAAACTAGGCTACAATTTGAGCTACTTAACCACATTTTTATGTAAGAATTGAATCAATTTACAAAAACAAAGGAACTATATATTTATAGAGAACAGTTAATTTACATTAAAAACTTCTAATTACAAAATTAGGAGAACTCAAGGGTACTCTTTTCGGATTCTCCGGGCCAAATGGAGATCCTTAGGCATTACTGTCACCCTTTTGGCGTGGATGGCGCATAGGTTCCCTTCCTCAAAAAGTTGCGTCAGCTCCGCCTCGGCCGCTACTTGCAAGGCTCGTGTGGTTAAGGAAGTTACCCTGTAGTCCGTCACGAATTCCTGCATCACCTCCCACATCAGGCGCTCGAAAGGGGCCTTCCTAATCAGGAGATTAGTGCACTGTTGGAAGTGCTTAATCTCCCGAAAGACGCGGGCGTGTCGAGAGTTAGGCCCATGGTGGACCTTCTTCGGCTTCTCCGGACGTGGAGGTGGCGGCTTCGGCTGGTTCTTCTTCGGATGGCCGCCTTTAACGTAGCGCTCCACATTCTGCCTGCAATACCAGTCATTGTACCTCGTCGGCGGCGAAGGTACTCTGATAAATACGCCGACTTAGCGCTTGAATTGGCGTTCCCTCGCGGGCCTTGAATGGCGCTTCGCCCACCTTATACGCTTCTTCACTACCCCGATGGCTTGGGCCGCCCGGATAGGGTGGGCGTGCGTTGGGGTGCGAAGATTCCCCAGCGGCCGTTCTCCTCCTCACGGACTTCCTCCTCCTCATCACCTGCTCCTCCCTCCTCTTCCTCCCTCGTCCCTCCGCCGTTCCTCAATTCACGGCCGGTCCGAGAGTGCACGTGGTTTTTTCTTCTCTTGGTTGTGGCTCCCTCTCCCCTCGCTCCCTCTCCTTCCTCTTAGAGCTGCTCTCTCCTCCTCCCACTCTGCAACATTGTTCTTGCCCTTCTTCCCGGTGAAAGGGGCACGGCTTCGATGCAGTGCTGCTCTTGGTCCCCCTTCTGCTCTTCATCTTGATGCTCCACCTCTGTGTCAGACGAGGGTCCAAAATGGCGAGACTCGTCGGTTATTTGAGTGCCCCCGACGAAGGCTGCTTTGCTGCCTCTTGGGGGCCTCCTCACGGGAGATGTGGAAGGTATCATCGGCTGGAGGAAAGCGCCTCTTCACCTGCCCGATTCGAAGGTGTGGCGGAACCTGCTTAACATGGCGACCTGCTGCTACCTGTGCCATCGAGAGTGTGGGTCTCTCACCAAACTTCCTGGCTGTCTGCTTGGTGCGTGCCATATTTAACGGTCTAAGAAATGGGTGACGTAAGGCTGAGCAAGAGAGATAAGGTGGAGAAAAAGGTTGGGGGGGAAATGAGGTGACAAAATATTTAAAAGGAGGTGTTCTAGGGAATATTCTCCTACCATTAATAGGCCTACTTATTAGTCCCCCTTATTAATTACTCCAATATAACTTAATTATTAGTATATATTTAATTATTGGTGTATATACTTAATTTCGTATTATACCTTAAAATTTTCAAATTTCCTAATAGTTTGGAGTGTTAATTACGAATTTGCACCATTTTTCACCCAGGTCTCGGATTGGCATGATTCTTCGACCCATTTTAGGTGAAATTTGATGCAGATGCATAATTTTCACTTCAATTTTACTAGAAGGTGAATTTGACTCATTATTTTTCATCATCTAACAACTTAGCTTATTCTTACGGACCCACTACCTAGGAGAAAAATTTTTTCCCCTATTTTCGAGGTTCCATGGTGGAAATTTTCATTTCGCACCCTATTAGGCCTCTTAGACTACTTTCATGGTTATGGTCAGTGCTAGTTCTTGTTCAACCAAGAACATCGCTCTGATACCATTATGACGCTCCCTACTAAATATACGGCGCCCAGCCGTACACTCCGTAAGAAATCCCCCATCCGGTCCTCCGACCGCACGGGCCCTCCGTCTATCCTGCACTCTGGGGTCCTCGTAGTGCGGGAAGGGGACACGAAGGTGTCTTGCGCGCCCTTCCCCTATGGGCTCCTATCACAGCGGAAGCATAAACATCGTCAGAACTAGCAACAACAATACATCACACTACCTCGAAGGGTAGCTCATCCACATATCCATAGGTGCAAAGAACATAATCATATGCCATAAAACATGAGGGCTCCTACCCGTGGCTCCGACACATAAGGAAGTCGACTGACTGGATAGGCCTCAAGATAGAGCAGGCCGAATCATGACAGTGGCGGGGCTGGCATAAGACAATGGCTAGGGTTGACCACTCCATCTGCCCCTCCTGTGCATACTTTGCAGATGGGCTCCATCGGGGCTACGGCATGACTCTAGCCTTCCTGGGATCACGCAATCCCATGGCATCACCCATCGGGACTACTCGAGGTTGCATCTCCCCGGTCCGTCGGAGGGAAGGGTTGCATCTCCCCTCCCGGGATCTAGAGACTCCTCGGGGCTAGAGAATCGTGGCGACCTGCGATTCGCACCGGTGAACCCCCAAAACAAGAGCCAAACTCACACTTGCAACTCTTGAGAGGAGGGCGGCACCATTGCCCGGGGAGGTGTGGGACCCATGCTCGCCCCACGAAGTGACCAGATCATAAGCCTAGCCCACTATGGGATCCCCCGTAGCCCCCACTCGGCAGGATCCTCCCTCCGCATCGCCTCTAGTCCCGTTGTGTAGTGCTGAGTCACATCATAGCCTCCATAGCCCGGTGGATTCCTATGCACAGGCCGCAACTAATAGGAACTAAGGGATCTACACTAGGAGCATACTACATATGGCCCTAGGTCTCTACCCCCCTTCCCAATACAAGAGGAGCAAACATGATCAACCAACATCCCATAATATCATATCATGATAATCATAATAAGAACATCTTAACCTAATCATACATATCTAACTAACAGTTAGGGTTCCTTGATTAGGGTTCAAGATGTTAATCAAAGGTTCTAGGATGGCTCTACTCAAGATACAACATACAAACCCATCTGGAGTGCTAACTTCCAGATGAACTACTATGACTCTACTCGATCTACCTGCCTCAGAAGCGCTTCCTCCCATCCCTGGTGTCTCCATTGCTCCTTGACGGGGTCGAGGTCGTGCTCTCTCTATGATCATACGCACACTTCTGGGGTTCTGCACCCGGCTATGCTACGACGAACGATGCTCGAAACGGGGAGTGCGTAGGTGAGTGTTCAGGTGCTAGAGTCAGGAAAAGAGGTCTTGGGTTAGGGTTTGAGCCAATATAGGTGAGGGTCCATATGGATGACACGTGGCACCACTAGGATGGGGCCGTGTGGCGGTTGCCCAATAGGATAAGGCCATGTGGAAATGGGCCTTATCCTAAGGTTATCTAAGTTAAACAATTAACTTAGATATGTGCCCCTTGCCACTTCCTAAGGTATACAAGGCTACCAAAGGTCGACTTGTATAGTGACGGGTCCAGGAATATACGTATCTAAGGCGTATATTCCCCTGGAACGTCACAGTCCCTATTGATGAAATATAAAAATGATAATAATTGAAGGTATAATTGCCACAATGAAGACTCGTAGTATGAATACAAAATTGTCAACTATAATATAATATGTGCTTGTAGAAGTGAGATGTAGATACAACAAAAAAACCTAAATGTTGACACAATTTTGTTACACAAGTATTAAAAATTTGAAACTGGATAAGAATGTTAACATTGCAAAAAAAAATGATACTCAACATGATGTAAGAGGGTCACAGATTTGAAGCAAAGGATGTAATATAATGTAATAATATAGTCACATAGTAGAGACTAATGCGATATAAAAATGTGATGCGATTGTTATATTTCGAATATAAACTTGACACAAACATGTCATGTAGTTGCCGCATGTATTGTCACTGTGTTATTTTTGTGTTCTGTGTATATTGATGTGTTGTTATCTACAAATTCTAATCAAACAACACATTCTTCGCACTAAAACAAGAAAACATTAGAACACCCACTATTATAATGTAAAAAATTTGCACTCTTGCAAAACATCATGTCACACACCACAACACTATATTGAAAAAGGGTTATGCAAAGGTGGCGTGCTTTTGGAACAGACATAAATCCAATTTAAACGAATAATAGTTAGAGTGAGTTTTTCCCACTCACCTCCCTCTCTCTCGCACCTCTCACTCTCTCTTGTCATCTCTCCCACACACACACACACACACACACACACACACACACACACACACACACACACACACACAAAAAACTAATCATATGGGGCTCTCTCTCTCTCTCTCTCTCTCTCTCTCTCTCTCTCTCTCTCTCTCTCTCTCTCTCTCTCTCTCTCTCTCTCTCTCTCTCTCTCTCTCTCTCGTCGTGTTGGTGGGTGTGGTTAGTCCACTCGTCTAGCACATTGAGGTCTCGTGTTCGAACCTCACTGGGATCTTGGCATCCTAGGACCTTTGGCCCCTGGTATCCTTGTAGGGGCGGTGCTCATGAAGAGGGCGTCGTATATCCCAAGAGGGATCTTTGGCTTGTGCTCTGACGTAAAAAAATCTCTCTCTCTCTCTCTCTCTCTCTCTCTCTCTCTCTCTCTCTCTCTCTCTCTGTGAATGTGGTATGTTGCCCTTAAAATGTGAAGCTATATGCCAATTTCTAACTTATCTGTGCAAGGTAGGCAGTTTAGAAGAAGACAGTTATCCCCGCCTGGCTCTAAAGGAGTCATTTGACAAGGGGTGGTATGCGGATGGAATGATTTGGTTAAGGAGATGGGGGCTAAGCATTGAAAACTTGGAGCACAATAAGGGCAGGATCCGAGAGTGGGTGATGGAAACAGTTATGTTACGAGTCTGATCTAGGCCAGGCACGAAGATGTCGCACTATAGGGCACAGATGAACCCTTCTTTGCAGGAAATGGAGTATTTGGATACTAACATCTCGACCAAGAAGAGGCATGTCATATGTAGAATGAGGTTAAGTGCGCATCATCTGGATGTGGAAGTAGGCAGATGGATGAAAATAGCACATGAGCACAGGATATGCCGAGCTTGTGGATCAAATGAAGTTGAGGATGAGATGCATGTAATTTTGAGGTGTCCAGCATACCAAACCCTACGAGACAGGTTTGATATTAGAGTCTCTGATTTGGTAACCTTTTTTCAACTCCCAGCAACCCGTATTGCAAGTTTTTTAATAGATGTACTACAACTGCGAGAGTCAATTGTAAATATATCTAGAAGTATAATTGATGAGGAAGAGGAGAGAGAGCTTGATGATGAGCCTCTCTTTTCTGAGGGCTCATCACATGAAAATGTTTTTAACTTTGAACATGTTTTTCTAGACGTCTCATAGACCTGATGGTCTCAAAAGACGGAATAACACACTACGCTTCTCTCTCCTCCCTCCCTCCCTCCCTCCCTCCCTCCCTCCCTCCCTCTCTCAAATTGCATGTAAACAAATGCCCCAATGCTTTTGGCATCTTCATCAATCAGGCCAAACAAGTATATTAAATATATTGTTATTACCCCTCGTTTCATACGAGTCCCTTTCTATAGAGCATGCTATTTGAGTTGTCTCTTGATGAACCCAAATGGGTTCATTCCTACACATATAGAGCATAATATAGAGCCAAATGCAAAGGGATCAAGTTTATTCTCAACGTTTTAAGCTTTCTCACATTACTTTGCAAATATGATTTTTCCTAAGAATTTTAAATCATTCACCTCGTAAATCATGATATGAGAAATCTATCACAAGAAAAATTAGCAAAATCTATGGTGAAATTTTCGAGAAATAATTCCTAAAAGTTTGAAGTTCAGAAGTACTTTATGGACCCAATTGGATCCCCCGAGGGTTAAAATTTTGAGTACTTTTTGAAAAATGAAATGCATTTAGCAAGATGAGTAGTACTTAGTATCTATTTTCAATTAAAAATAATAGTACCTTCACATTCTCTTTTTTATTTCGAATATCATGGATGTGAATTGGTTCCTGGATTTCTGTTTTTCAGAAATTCTTTAGGGACCTAACTGGGTCTCTCAAGGAGTGAAATTATGATTTGCTCATTGATACATCAAATTTTTATGAAATCACGTGAAATTTGAAAAAATAAATAGCATTTGTAGGCTACATTCATAGAAAATCAATCTTATCTTGAAATTTATATTCCATGTTAAGTATCATGAGATCATATCATATCATTGAAACCATCGAATTGGGTGTATTTCAAGGTGCGATTGTTCTAAACTTGTGAAGAATTTTATTTTGCTATTGAATATGGTGGTATAACTTCAAGGGAATCTTGCAATTCAGGTATTTATATTTAAAATCTCATAAGTATCATAGAGAATCAGTCCCTAATATAGAGAAGGGATTGAGGGACCCATACGAGTTGATGAACCCAAACAGAGAATCAGTCCCTAATATAGAGAAGGGATTGAGGGACCCATACGAGTTGATGAACCCAAACAGGTCCCTGAGACAACTCTAGTGTTAAATCTGTGAGCATTTTGTATAATGGCATTTGGTGCCATCGTTTTGTATGTTGGCATATTTGCTGCCATCAGTAGGCCAACCTACCTCACCAACAATAATGCTTACATTGAGGAATCAAATTCCTGCCAATGCGTTCACTAGAAAGATCAATGTTAGCATCAAATACATTGTTGTAGACATGGCCAACACTATCAACCAGGGCATTAGCAAGACTGTCAAAGAATGCAAATTCCTGAGGAAAGTTACGGTCCTGTGCAGGATGAAAAAGGGGTAGATGTTTATTAAAAATGATGCATCCTGCCTATTCAAGTCTGCAACATTGAACAGCATGGTAGACCTGATATCAGATCTGAAATAATTTCCACTAGAGCGCAGTCCTAATTGCATAAAACATCTGCACTCAGAGTACTATGGCCTTCATCAAATCTTCAAGGTTAACTTATTTAGTGCTCTGTTAAGATTCTTCAATGCTGGAAGAATCACATTCTCAAAAAGTACATTGTAGGCTTTAAAGAATAGCTCGTTTCCAGGAGCTACCTATTTATCAGATAAATATGAAACCTCAGCATTAAGTTCAATCTCAGATTAGAACCCAAAGCCGTAAAACTCCAAAGCATCTAACGACACGCATAAATGATGAAAAAGGTAAAGCTAAAGATCGAACTACAGTTCTATCTTATTTTTATATATAAGTGGATACTTTCTCTTACCATCACCAAATATATTGTCATAACGCCTGGTCTCAAAAGAGTTTCCCTTCTAGCATGCTTTCTAAGTTCTTAATTAAATCTGTGAGCATTTTGTATGGTGGCATACATGCTGTCATCATGAGGCCAACCTAACAATAAGGGTTATGTTAGGGAATTTAATTTCTACTATGCATTTACTAGAAGATCAAAGTTCGCAACAAATACATTGTTGTAAACATGGCCACAACTGTCAACCAGGGCATTAGCAGAACTGTCAAAGAATATCAATTCCTGAGGGTCCTTGCAGATGCTTCGTACAGATGCCTATTCCACTCTGCAACAATGCCCTGCATGATGGTAGACTTGATCATAATCTCATAACGAGGTTTTGGAATTCACCTTGTTTTGTTTGTTGTAACAGTGGACAGCTTTCCATGTGCCAAATCCATCCCTATGTCAGCACATCATCAATTTCATAGTAGAGGAGAGTGTTTGTGAATGAAAATTTCAAATTGTGGAAATATTTCTGCAGCCAAACCATCCCTCATGTTGCTGCTGGAGGTGTTTGATCTTCTGCTTCAAACTCTAGGTTGTGATTGCTAAATCAACAGTCTAAGACTTGATTGTGTCTAAAATTGCGCCCTTGACATAAGCCCTGCTATGTTTGGCAGATTTGCAATTGAAATTCTCTAAAATTTGCTATGACTCAGTCGAGCTCCCTATTTGTAGCTAATATGTCAGCGTAGCATCAATCTTGTTAGTTATCATAGGCTGAAAGTTTGATCATTGCGCCAATCGTGAAAGTGGAAACTACGTCTTCTTCCATAGGTTACTGACATACTTCAAAACCTAAATGGTAATAAAGATGTGCAATCAAAGTAGGTTACTCTGATAAGCAGCAAGAGCCCCATGCAAGATCTGGTTCCAGCATATAGGTGTTTTACTTAAATAAAGATTCTCAAATCACAGTTGGATATCCTGATAAGCAGCAAAAGCCTGCAAGATGTTATATAGTCAAAAAGCTAATGCACACTTACATTTGGCAAAAGCAGCAAAAGCCTGCAAGATCTTATAGTCAAAAAGATAATGCACACTTACATTTGGCAACCCATAATTAAGAATGCTCACATAGGAAACACACCAAGGATTACAGCATAACCTGCTACAACAAGTTAAACAAGAAGCAAATAAGCCAACAGAAAAGACCCAGAAATGCAACATGCTAAGAGATGACGACATATTCTAATTGACTGCAGGTACGTTTGCCATGTATGTATTCCAGCTATAAAATGATGGGTCAATTTGCAAAACTGTGTCTAAATGTATCTACCATTATGTCTTATCAAGCAGGGTTTTTTCTAAGGATCACAACCTGCAAAGAGTAAGTATGAAATGGAACCTCATTTTGGTATTTGGACAGATTGCCATTGCATGCATCATCTATAGCAAAAGAATGGTGCCTTTCATGATTTGCAGATATTCAGAATGTAATATTTAGGATCACATGTTCAGAATCAAACACTTTGCAGGTATTCAACAAAGACTGTTGAAATCAACAACACTGAATAGGAATAATTTTATTCCAGAGAATTACAAGATTGAAAGCTCAGGAAGCAAAAGAAACAGCAGCCTCTAGACAGTAACGTTATAGCGAGACTGAAAGCCGGTGAAGATATTCTGCAAGGTATCGACTTGCCCATTACTGAGAAGGAAAGCTTTAGTAAGAACATCATCACGAACGCCAGAACCGAAAAGAGATTCAGCAGAAGTTTGGAATCCAGAGCTCTGGCCATTCTGGGAGACAATGGCAGTGGCAGGGCCGGGGCCAATGTTAAGCTGAAAATGGAGAAGCCCACGGGGGAAAATTGCAACGTCACCAGCAGAGATTTCATTGGCATACAGATGACCGGGAGACGTGATAAAACCCACATACAATCTGCCAGTAAGAAGATAGAGCAATTCCGACGCCCTGGGATGGGAATGAGGAGGGATTATACCACCCAGATCGTAATCGAGCCTGGCGATTCCGAGACCCTCGCCGTTTAAGCCCGGAAATTGCCTAACGCTGCCGAATACGGCATTCGCCTTGTAGGGATTTGCCGTGTTGAGCGGTGTTGTTCTGAGGCCTGTGAACACGAAATCATCCGCTGTTAGTTGGGTTGCATTCTTGCATGGAAATCCGTTGATCACGAGTCCCTTGCTTAGATCCCCTACACATACATCTTGTACCGGATTTGGATCCGATGCTCTTGTGCCCCCCATCATTAGCATAGCTGCTGCTACTGCGATTAAACATGCTGCCATTTTGCCTTGTGAATCCATGCTCCCCCACAAGGATTCTTATAGGCATCTCCAACCCACCGCTCTCTCATTTCTTTCCAAAATGTTGCCGCTCTTGCCGATTCCTTTCTAAAATATTGGCGCTCTTCCTGATCTTTTTTTACTTTGGAAAAAATATGGGGCATACCGCATAGGCCTAGTCATCCTTACGGGAAATAGGAACGCATGAATGTGATAACAATGGTGATACATAATATGGATAATATGGGGTGAAAATAGCTTTACCCTACTTTTGGTGATTCCATCGCGATGAATACTCTTTCACGGAATCACAGGGGTGAAAATATTCTTACCCCAGTTATTGTGATTCCATCGCAAGATATTCCCTCCCGCGGAATCACAGACCCTCCGGGAACGGGATCCGTTCCGAAGGCCCCGTTAACCGTACCTGACAACGTCAGGTGTACCTTCTGATGGATCCCAGCCATCCGTCTGTAGGGTCCATCCTAGCCGTCCATTTTATACCTTCCGGCGGAATCACATCCGCAAAATACCGCCAGACGGAATCACGGCTCTGTTATTCCATCCGACGGAATCACCATTTGAAATATAAAATTAAAAAATTCAAAATTTTTACGTTCTTGGAGGTTTTTTCAGCCAGTGAAGTGCCGGCTATGGCGGCTTGCTCCGGGTGATCCGGCGTGGCCGGCATTTTTTTGAAGCTTTAAAGATGGTGGCGATGGCTCCACATCCTTGTTGCAGCTTCTAGGTTTAAGTAAATCAGAGTTTAGGCGATCCGCCATATTTTTCGCAGGCTTAGACGAGTTCTTGTTTCTTCTTTTCTTGTTCTTGTTTTATTTTTGCTTCTCTGGATCGGGGTGACATGGGCTATGGCGAAAATAGGGCAAGAAAACAAATCGAAACAGCCAGACATGCAAAAAACGATCCGGTGGCTATAATTTGGCCGAGCGAAGCGGCCCGAATCAACAAAAACAAATGGCGAGGCATAAATCGGCCCGTCGGGAAGAAAAGCGAGTCTTTGGATCGAAAATTTGGGGGTAAATTTGGGGGTTTGGGCAAAAATCCGGGTATAAATCAGAAGGATGTTCTTCTTCAAGAATGGTGCCACCGGGCGTCCATTTGCTATAGCCCTTTTTAGCTCCTTTGGAAGAAACATCCGGTGAGGACTTTCTCAGAGAGCCCGGCTTGGAGCCAAGGCCGATCCTTCAAAGAGGATTTCGGAAAAAAGAATGGTGCGAGGCGAAGCATTTAATGCATTCGAGGCGAGAGATAAGAGAAGCAAGAGGCTATGGCATCAATCTCGTGAGGAGGCTATCCAAGTCGCCGGCGTTTAAGTTGGGGTGTGGAGATGCAAGGGTAATTGCTTAGGAGGCGGTGTCGGTATAAAGCATTAACACCGCAAACTCGTTTCCTTTCCAAATCGGTGTACAGGCATGTTTGTTGTTTCTTGTTCTTGTTTGAAGCAGCCCATGGAATTGCCGATAATGGCAAGGGGTTCAAATCCCCAACCCAGATGCCAAAGATGAATCAATCTAATCCTGTATGCTTTTCATATTATCTTTTCCATCAAGAAGTGAAGGGTCTACAATGTTAAACATGGGTAAGAGCATGTTAGGGCCTGAAACTTTTGCAAAGATGATGATATATTTGAGTTCTTAACATCTTTTCCATCAAGAACCTTACAACATGGGTACTACAATCTTGAACATTATTTCTTTTAGTCAATCTTGTAGTCTAGGTTTTAAAATACAATTTGTTTCACGGGGCACTTACGAGAAAAGCCATTTTGGTAATTTTTTTGAAGACATTAGTACCCAAGATTTCATGTTAACATGTTGTTTTTGTTGTTTCTATCCGATAGCCATTTGATATAAATGGCATTAGTAGCAAGATCACAAAAGCTATCTCAACTTGAATTTGTTGTTTCTATCCAGTGATATAAATGGCAAAAGCTATCTCCTTCGTTGATGCCTCAATTGGACCTTAAATTCGATATATGAAATGGTTATAATCTTCAAGTAACCGCCCTCTATGGCGACCCCTGACAGCATGCATGCGGCTGAAGAAAAGAGCCCGCAATTTGGATACCTCGTCCCCATCGGGCAGGTATCGCGGCTGAAGGCAATCGGGGTTATACGAGAGCAGGCGGTTCCCTCCGGGCTAAAGGCGGCAAGCTTGGAGGAATCACGGGACCATCTGCCCGGGGGCTGCGCTCAAGAAGCGGCTTCTCCAGCGAAGGGCGAATTTCCCTTGTGGAAGTTGGCTCGGGGATTATGATTCTGAGAGGAGCCCAAAAGGCTAATGACCGGATAAGAGGGGAGATACAAGCAACAACGCTTGCTGGTCGCGGAGATGGGGCACCGCTTGGATAAGGTCCACCCAGTGGATGGAAGACATGGGCGCAAGCACGGCTGACATGAAGGGGTTCTTTGCGGCCATTGTACAAGTCACAAGCATGGCTGGTGGGATAGATGCTAAGGAAAAGGATGTGGAAGCGGTGCGGGGCGGGCTCCAATTCCTTGATGAAGCAAAGGCGATAAAAGTGAGGAGATGTCGGGGAAGATGCTTACATATAGAGAACCATATGGCCCACTTACGGCCAAGAGATCACGGGACCTCGAGAATGGAGGTGCAACGAAGTCCCGAGTGCACCGCGGTCATCGCACCAGCACCCCTATACGAGGCCGAGGTGGCTCAGGGAATCGGCGGTGCCGTGAGGAGCAAGACATCCGTGCACGCCGCCCAACCTTATTGTGCGGGGATTGCCCGGAGGAGCAAGGCGAGGATTTGCTAGGTAAGCTTACCACCACGGTACTTGCAAAGCTCCAATTACGGTATTTGGTTATCAAGAGTCCAATCAGGGGTGGGAGGACCGAGCATGAGACCTCGGCTGAATTAAGTTTGCAGTCTTGGATTGGGAGGCAAAATCTTGCGTTGTTGCACCGCTCACCGCTTGAAAGGTGCGTCCATATACCGGATGGATCTCACGCCACCGCAACAACGGAAAGAAGCCAAGAGTTGGTCAAGATAAGAGAGATTCGACAAAATTTGGGGGCTCTTTGGTTTGGTTAATGGCAAGATGAAGGTATATGTGCCTCCTCGCCGACGATTCTGCGGAGGCAACATTCCACTAACAAGCTAGCGTCGCAGGCAGAGCGGTCGGGGAACATCGCCGCCGACAGCCGGGGAGAGGGCGGATTGAGGCCTTCCACAAGCGGCAAAGACATCCATCGTGGTCCCATCGCCAGGGCTGCCGGAAGTTATTCCAACCCACGCAGCGTCCTCGAGGCACTTTCGGATGGGTCCACCCGGCCGCCGGTCGGCATAGGGAAAGTGTCTTCGCATTGTTTCTCGGAATTGTAGGGGCTTCCGTGGGCGTAAGGGCGGTGGCTTGAATGGGATCGCGACAGACATGGACATCGTCTTCTGCGGGGAGACATGGGAGTATGAAGGGCATCGATTGCCGGACATTCGAGGATATCGGCATTTCTCACTTGCTAATGGCGCCATGGCGACGGCAGATGCGGTGGAGTGGCTTGCTACTTTAGGGGCGCCTTAGCATGCAAGATCACACTTCGAAGTCCGATGCATTTAACCGCTACATGTGGGTAATGGTATTAGAGCCCGGTCATGTCCCATTGTTTCTTGCTAGTGCTACATTCCCCATGCGGGCTCTAAGTTCTACGGTACATGATGCGCATTATTGGATGTCGGATGCCGTATAGGGGCTGTATGATGACATAGACCGCTATAGGCGGCGAGGGGCAGTGTTTTGCTAGGAGATTTCAATGCTCAAACGGGCTTGATTCGCGGTCGGTGACCTTCAAAGGTGGCGCTAATGCTGATCCACTTTGGCTTGAGGCATACGGTGCTATTCGGCATACACGGCACTCCGGGATATGGTGGCTAGACCATTTGGTGACCCGGTGGTCCGGCTCTGCCGGGTTTTGACATGGTAATTGGTAATGGTATGCAGCGATGGCCACACTCAGGGGGTGTTACTTGCAGGAGTGATAGGCAGGATGGGGGAGCTAGTGTGTTGGATTACCTTCTCGCTCCGGTAGCAGCACTTGACATGGTTACACACTTCTCCATTGGCACAAGCACAGGGGATGAGGAGGCTTTGTCAGATCACTACCCGCTTTATGTCACGCTGAATTGGGAGCACTCAATAGTGGAGACACCGCAAAGGGGGCGTGGAGGGTTACCATACATCCCACGCTATCGGCGAGGGGCGAGTATGAATCTGCGTTAGTGCGGGAGTTCTGAGGGGTTTGATAGCTTTTACACTAACCGCAAGGCAGGTGTGCATGGTATGGCGAGGGGCCGCTGCGTTCTTTGGGGGCTTCCTTTGCAGTGAAGGGCCCTCCAAGGAGGGACACCGCGCATTTTCCTGAGAACCCGTGGTTTGATGCTGATTGCAAGGCTCTAAAGAGCCAGTTGCGCTTGGTCATAGATCCACAGTTGCGGCCACAGGCCCTGCAAGACTATAAGCTCTTCCTAAAAGCCAAGAAGGGGAGATACATGGCGAAAACCGGGGGGCTGTTTGATATGCTCATGGCGAGCCAAAAGCTTTTGGCGTAAGGTGTTATACCGAAGCGCCCGGTGGTGGTAATGTAAGTGTGGAGCAATGGATGCACGGCTTGCGGGGAGTTATATGACCCCGAGGAGCTAATGCGAGGGTTTAGGATCAGGTAGGAGAGGGCTGCAGCGGCTCGGGAGGATGTCAGCGGGGTCTCGGGCATCCGGGCGAATGGCAAGGCAAAGGATTTCTGAGGGGCTGCAGGCCGAAATTTGTTGAAATGGGGTGGCCCATCGTGGTAGGGCCCACGATAATGATCATCAACCGGGGCTCTCGGCGAGGGCTCCCGAGTGGATGGTTAGTAAGGTTGTTCTGTGCATAAAGCTGGTAATAAGGATGAGCGGGCGAATTACGGATGATTATGGTAAGCTCATTTGTTTGCAAAGCTCTGGCGGGGTGGTGGAGAAGAAACTCACTAAGTGGGCCGAGGAGGGGGGGTGCGGGCAATTGGCGGGCGGGGCTTTTCGCCCGACTCACTCCACGCCCGACCATATCTTCACTTTGAGAGTGTTGATGGAGGCAAAGCCCGGAATGCGACAGGACTTGTATTGCTGCTTTGTAGATTTTAAGGCGCATATGATACCGTCCCGAGAGACATCTTTGTGGCGAGAGGTTGCAAGACTTGCGAGTTCCCAGGGGAGTTGCGGGAATGGGGTGCACCAGCTTTATGATGGGATTCATCTTTGCCTTTGCCTTATGAAGATCGGCGGGTAGCTAGCACTATGGGAGTTAAGCAGGGCTGCCCGTTGTCTCCAACGCTTTTTGGGTTGTACATTGATAGCTTGGAGACGTGGATGCAGCACCATGGGGGAGCCGGGGTGCAATTATCTGAGGCGACCTCTGTGAGCCACACTACAAGAGAAGGGTGCTTGTTTTGTCAAGTATAACGTCAAAATTGTTGACACAAATAGAACCTTCAGAACTTCCATTCTTGTCACATTCTTGACGATGTACATGACGCGATCATTTGCCACAAAGTTGTCACCCGGGTGACAACCATTGCATCAACCTTGGGTCTCGATCATGTGCCACAATGGGTGATGTAATAGCTATTTGTAACCATGTTGCAACACACGAATGGCAAATATAGCATCAACATTTTTACTACTTTTGTATGAAATGATTGTCAAAGTAGCAGCAAACGTTGTAAGGAGTTTCTTGCATTATCTTGTCAATATTTTTGCCACTCGAGCAACACAATTGTAACAAAAGAATTATAATATGTAGGTTCATTTTTTGATATATTTGTGGCAATCTAAAAAGCAAGATTGCCTATACGTTTTGTCGACATTTTAGCATTTTTGTGGCCATCTAATAGCCATATTTTGTCGATTTTTGTACAATTATTTAACAAACTTGAGGACTAGAAAATTATTAACTTTGCATCAATTTAGTTTAACACAATCATTAAAACATTGTGACCAAATTTCATATATTTTACGTCAAGTAGTTCACCTACTTTTATGTGAATGTATTATTGTACCTTATGAAACAACAAACTTTATGATAAAAATGTAACCACACTTGCATTTCCCTTAATCAATGATTTTAATTTTAAAATTATTTCAAAATTAAAACAAATGTGGTGGTGGAGAAAAAGACTTTTCATTCATTGAAAACAAGGTTCAACATTGTAAATGCCACCATGGCAAGCAAGTCTAACACACTAAACATCATAATATAATTTAATCACTTGTTTGAGCAATCGTCTCCATTTTTGGGATCTTGTGTTGCCTTCCCGCCGTTATTCTCCTTTTCACACTATTAGTTACATTCATATAAGCGTATTAGATAATTGTCCGAAATCAATGTTATTAAGACAAATTTCCAACCCTTACCTCATCAGAGTCATCACTATCGATGTAGCACACATTCTGTTAAATTTAATTAAAGTTATAATTAGTGTAAAAAGGAATCTAGATAATATAACAAATGTAAAGTTACTTACAGTCTCAACCTCCTTGCCCTTCCTTGATTTTGCCTTGAAAATAATACCTTGACCTGTTCCCTTAACATAATCCAATGCCTTGTGCTATAATAGAAAACCGAAAATTAGGGCAACACATACTTTGCGCACAATATAGTAAATTAGACCTACCTTTTTTGGTGCAAATCCCTTTGCTATCATTTTCTTTTTGAAGACTTCGTATCCACCTTTCTCCAATATTTCTTGTAGCATATCTTCTGTGGGCATTGACCCCCAATCTTCGAACTACGAAACAAATAATATGAATGTTAATCTCAGACTTGAAGCATAAAATTGCTTGGTTCAAAAAAGTGCAATTAAAGAAGAAAATATTCCTACCGCACCTTCCATGTAGGTTACGAGTTCTTACCTTATAATTCAGCTCAAAGCCATTGGAAATAAGCTAAACTTCCAAAATGGTAGAAAATGTGATCGAAATTAGAAACAAAATATATCTATGGTCGAAACCAGTCTAAATCAAAGCAAAATCATGGTATTAAATGTGGCCGAATGTAGACTTAAATTTACCTATATAATCAACTATATAATCAATGTGGTCGAAATGGTCTAATAAGAACTGCAATAGTGCAAAATAATGGACGTTTACATCAGAGTCAAAACATAGAAAAGTAATGAATCTGTATTGAATGGATTTAAAACCTACCATACACGTTTCCTTATGGTACCATCTCTTATGGCTTAACAGGGAAATACAGATAGCTGGGCCGTCAACCCTAACCCAAAAACTAAAGTTCATGTCGGCAACTAGAGAATTCTTTGGTTTAAATGCATCCTTCATTAAAATTTCTTACAGTAACTCCAATGGATGCTAATCTATTTATTAAGTTGTACAACACTAAGAAAATTACATGTAGAAATGCAGATGCTAATAGTGAACAGATCTAACCTGGTACGGTTCAAATGGATCACCTACATCACCTTGCCAACAAGGTTGCCAGCCAAACTTAATGATAGGCTTACATTCAGACAATCTTGGTTCCTGACATTGGCCTGTCCCTTGTATTACCATGTATATACAGAATTGTTAAATCTCACCTTTTGCCATGAGATTTTTGCCATGAGAGTTCTTGTCATGTCGAATTTCGGCAAGGCAGTGGAATCAGAAAAAACTTGTAGTCTTAGGACTTGTAGATCAAGCTGGCTTTCAGACACCCATTATTTTTTATTCATTTCGCTTCTGACCTTTTAACCTAGCCTTAGCATTGCACATTTTAGAACTGGCCTGATCATATTTACCATCTTCTTAACAGATTTGCACTGTTATTCTTCAACAGACTTGCACTGACAGTGTAGCACTGTGAATAGACTCACCACAGGGATGTGAATTAGATGCAATGGTCAGCACTGCTTATGCAACGGTCAGCTCTATGGAAGTCTTTAAGCTTTCAGAGATTGCCAAATGAGAAGATTACACAAATGCAAACAGAGCAGAAAGGAAAAACTACATGACTTGCCTAAGAGGTCCAATATTTCAAACTGGAAAGTGAACTGAGATCTGGAATAACTCCTGTTAGATTGTTCCTATCAAGCAATCTATTTTGAAATGTTGAATCACGGAAATGAAAATCCTACATTATGCAGTGAAGGCTGCTTATAAAATCATCTAAGTGGTCTTATTTTGAAATATTAGCTGGGCAAACACATGGAAATAATTGCCTGCACTTTGAAAGCAATCTATATACGCTTGACATGAGCAGCCATCGTAATTACCGAGGAGAGGTTTACTTGCAATCGATACGCCAACTAATCCCCTGAAGACATGCAATAAAAACGAAGTGCAAGTACTCACAAATTTGGTTCTCGGACATGAGCCCTCCGAACGGTCGCGTGGTGTTCTTTTGCGTGCGGCAGCAGCATTCTTTTGGCGCTGGTAAGTCCTATTACAGGACTCTACAAATCTTTTCCACGATTCATCATCTACATGCATGGGCCTTGTAGAGTTTCCTGCACGGACATTTCTTCGTAGATTGTCCCTGAATAAATTCATGTCAAAACATAACAGTCTAATTTACATATGAATGACTTAAGCAAAAAAATCTTAATTAAATCCTTACCGCCAATGTCTCCATCTCTTCTTCAGAAATCTAATGATATCCATCTCAGTCACCCCATCACCGAACTGGTCATGAATATATTTCAAAGTCTTCTGAAGATGGCGTGGTTTAATCTCTTTGATTATCCACTTCCCTGCAGTAAGTTTTCAAAGCATCTGCCGCTTTTTGTTCGAATTCCCGTCCGGCTTCATCTCTCAATAATTGTCCCTTGTAGAAGCACACCTGAATTTTAAATTAGTTAGAAAATGCAGAACCAGCAAGCATCTGCGCGCAGGTCCAAACATTTGCCCATTTAACACAACTGATCCACCTGATTCGTGTCCATCAATAGTAATACAAATGAGATATTAACAACAAAACCTTCTAAATTCTTTGATTTCCAATTTGGCAACGATAGTGGATGCTCCCCTTCAAGCTCACGGCTGATGGGAGAGAGATGTTGATTCTTCTCAGGTGCAGTCTGCTTGGAATGGTTGCAGAACAACTGGAGCAGTGTATGTTGTGGTCAGCAGCCTGCCGCTAATTACTCCTCTCTATTCTTATAGGTATGTTGCTTGGAAATTATGTCATAGCTAGAAAGCTATGACTTATTTGCAGGTCCAGAAGTGTCTTGCACTGGTTCAGATGTGCCCTGGAGTTAGTATTGTAGGCCAAACTTGGCAGACCTCCTTGCTTTCTTGCCAATTCACTGCGTGTGGCTTTAGAAATGGCTGTGGATGGCTTTAGGAGCCAACCTGGTGTTCAATCTATAGATCTCTATTTGCTTACAATTCAATGTCTGTCTTTGAATCCATGAACATCGTATCTTCACTTTCAGAAGATGTCATACCAGTTATTTAAATGAAACCAGAGATGCAAAGTATGGAATGGTCTTGCAATGGGCATGCCTAAGTCATTGCACAGACAATCTTCACATTATGAAATGTATCTACATCAGACCTGCATAGCCATATATGGTCTGCTGGGAATGGTTTTGGGCCAATGAATGCTAGCAATTATATAATTTAGAAATGCATCTTCTAAACCTGCAATTGTGGCTTCAAGAGAACAAGCTAGAGGAAGTACAAATTTTGCTGCACAGTTAAACCAAGTAAAGACATACCTCTGAGTTAGATAATTTTCGAAATTGCACATTGTAAGACAAGTCAATCTCAGTAGTGTCTTTCTCAATATCTGCATGGGACGGATAAGGACCTTCACCATCTGATTCATCTTCCTCTGCAGATGATGATGAAGCACTCAAGACAACATGCCGATCTATGATAATCGAACTGGCTGATTTTCTCTTTGCTCCTTGTTTTGATGTTTCAGCCTCTGGAATATTGGAGGAATCAGTTGACCGTCTATGACCCTTCAACCTGGAAAAGGAATAAAAATATGTAAATAAAAGATGCATGCATAAGTCGAGATCATAAAATTTACACCATTTCACGAAATAGATAACAAAGAACCAATCAAATCTATGGAGCTCTTATTGGTTCTAGTTTTTTACTTAAAATGCACTCCCATATCAGCAGCATAAGATGGTTGAACAATGGAAATCAGTTTTTAGTTGTTAACTAAACTGCAATGAGGCGAACTTTTCCTATCTTTTTCGTAACCATTAGATATGGACATATTTAGTATGTACATGTATCCAAACATTTGCTCCAATTATGGATTCCTGTAGGCTATGTTGCGGAACAATGATTTACTGCCCCTACTAGTAGCTTGGTTAATCCATGAAAAGGTTCTTTGGCAATATCACATCCAGATACATGCTTACAGGTGGGTGGTATTTCAGCCTGCTCTTTTTAAATTTTCTCCTTAAAGAATTGTCAGGTTATATGCAACCATGATTTTACAGAAGTGGAATTCAGAGTGCAGATGTTAAAGTTTACTTGGATGTTAAGCTTCAAGAAATGTTCTTTGCCAGCAGTGGGATTGAGTACAAAGTTTCCTGCAGGTTAGACAAGCATAAGGATATATCATGGGATTCTAGCAAAAGATTAATGTTTGGTTCATTGCTTTGTCTATCCTATGATGGATTTCAAACACTTATTTGGGCTTACGTTACTTATTGGTTGGAAGCCATTTCTTTTTTAAGGATTGCTTCTGTTTTTCACAAGCAATTTCTAGATGGCAGAACTGGAGCCTTTGTTGCAGCCCATGGCTTCATTGTCACAATTCTCTAAATGGTGCCACATCATCATCATATGATGCAGCATAACACGGCTAAAGAAATTCTGGTGCCTTGCTCAGGGATCTGCTATTCAGGGATCTGCTCAGGGATCTGCTCACTCAGGGATCTGCTCAGTTGAGCTCAGGGATTTGGCCTCTGCTATTCACGTTAGAGTGGGATTGGATGACTGCTATTAGACTCAATTATCTATATTTCACAGTCAGAATGATTAATCCAAGATAATACCAATAAAAAAGCTATCAGTGAACTGAGTATATTCCCATTTCCAGCAGCAAAGCACAAGATTCTTTAATCTAAAGGAGATCCTTATGCTTTAGGTTCTTCAATTCCTTCTAAATAGCTTTACATTGCACAAAGAGCAATTAAGGCAGAAAGTATTCTTACCTCTCCTTTTCCTTCCTTTTCATTTCTTGGTGATTTGATGGCTTGGAGGAGGTGTTTGGATCAGCATTTCTTCGAACTCGTCTTTCCAGTTCACTCATCAGAGCAGCCAAAATATCTTGGGGCACACTGGCAAGGAAATTTTCAAGTCTTTCTGTAGTGGGCTCATCCGCTAAACCTTCATTTCCCTGGCCAGAACCGTTGGAAGACACTGGAGAGCGAATAAGAAATATTATAACCAAAGTGAATGCACCGAGAAACCGAATTAAACGCATTGACAAATCTAAAAATGGAAAGAATTTCGGCTAGCTTTGTAAATGTTTCTCATCCATTTCAGTACTTACTGATGGGCGCTCTTGATGCCGAAATTTACAATGTGAAGGAAACGGAGGTATGCAGGTGATCTTCCCACTCAAGAATCAAGTTTAAAGCTCGAGGTAGGTGCATAATGGCGCCAGTTTTTTTTCGTTGCAATTCAATGATACTTTTAGCTTCACAGTTTTTTTTTACTTCTTGCCCTTCTATTCCATACAAATTGGCGCCCTTCTCCTTGTTTTTTATAATCATGGTTTGTTTGCTTGTTTTCAATAATCATGGTTTGTTTGTTTTTTTTTCTTGCCCATATATATAGTTTGTACTAATTTGCAACCTAGGGCACTTTACTAGTATAGTTTATATTAATTTGTACAAGAAACAAAATGGTGCATGGTATGTTGTTGAAAATAAATATGACCATAGGAAGTCCCAATATCATATGAGGCCATACTAAAACTACGTCATATCCATTGGATATTCGTGGTACATTTGCAGTATATTGTTGGCTAATTATCAGGACACTGCAATTTCAAGGCTTTATAACATGCTGCCGTATGACATTCTGGTCTCAATTTAAAACGTCCATGAATTTAGTGCTGGGCCTGCATGCACGCATCATTGTTGTGGCCTAATTTCCTTATGTGCAAACATGCCTCCTTATATTTTGTGGTAGTTCCATCCTTTCTTTATGCTCCATTTTAAAGCAGTGAAGCATTTGCTACATGTCTATTTAGGTCATATTCTACATTCTACACATACTTAATATTTTACTTCTACAACATACAGCACGTGGACTGGAGAAAGAGGATTAAAATTTCTATAGCAGACCCCATTACAGTCTTAAAGGCATATGCGCTAGAAAGCCAGGCACGTATACTAGTACTTTATACTAATTTGTACTTTTTTTTTGTTACAATGCTTTCATTCAAGATGGTTTTTCTCACTATTTATGTTCATTGAAATTAGTGATCAGGTTTAAAACAATGTCAAGTTCTAATTCTAGCAATGTGAGGGGTGATTGCTTACCGCGTCGTATATTAAGGAAATTGTCATCTTCATCATCTTATGGAGCCTTATCAAAGCCATCATCCTCATCGTCATCGTCGTCTCATCAACCAAGTAGAAAACGAGCTAGACAAGGTCCAAGCAAAGCTTTTTATCTCCGTCGGGGCAGTTGTTGGTGCAATAAATGTCAAGGCAAGACAAATCGATCTTATCGGATTCGTCAAGAACATGAAGGCAAGTATGGTCTCTGGCAGAGCCGACCAAGCCAAATTGATGAAGGACATGACCTCGAACAAGATGAAAGTAGCGTAAGTTGCTTCAATAAACTAATCCTTTTTATTATTTTTTTTTTTTTTTTGAAGAATATAGGAATATATTAAACCACTAGAATGTGATCAAGTACAATGATAAGTGTGGTGCTAAGAAATGAAGTGCCCATCATGATTCACAATCTGTAAGAATGTCGACCAAATTTCCCGCTTAACTGTGCCAGACAAGCTTGAGACTTGGTAAGCCTGCCACAACTTATGCCTCAAGATCGGAACCAACCGAAAAGGGCTAAGCACCGCGATTCTCGAAAAGACCTTCGCTCTCCGTCTTTTCCAAATCAACCACGAAGCCAAGCTCTGCGATAAATGGAACGCGGGCTTTGCTTGGCCAATGACCAACCGCTAGGAAAGACTCCCATGAGAAGCTTCGACCGCACGGTGAAGACCCAAAGAGGGCTCTCACCCCGGGACCAAGCTGCCCCTACCTGCGTGCATAGGACAAAGCGGTGCTCAATGGTCTCTCGGCCTCCCACATAGAGGGCATGTTTCCGCTACCGAGGCTTGAACACGTGTACTTTCGGACATTCACCCTGAGGCTACGGTGCAAGATCTGCCATAAAAGGGTACGGATTTTAGGAGGAGGCAATGTATTCCATGCCCACTTCCACATGGCGGGCCACTTACTCCCTGGAAGCTTAAGTGACCACTTATCCGAAGGCGGCAATGTGTCCTGAAGCGCTAGAAGCCCATAAGCCGATGCTACAAACTGAGATGCATCAAGTCCACTATGCGACTTCCAAACGCGATTGACTTGAGAAGACATGGTGAGTTTACTTCCCCTCCACCAGTTCAGATGCTGCTTAAGATTCTGTAATGTCTCCGCCCAAATTGCCCTAGCATTAATGTCCAAGCCAAATGGTATGCCTAACAGTTTGGCAGCTATGTGTGGTGGTGTAAGAGCCCAGGGAAACTGACTCAACCACGCAGGAGGAGGTTCCTCCAGTACCCACATGGCCGAGCACTTCGACCAGTTAAGCAAGCACCCTGAAGCTAAAGAAAAGGCATCCAAAATATTCTTGGCTGCCTGGAGATTGGACTCATCTGCATGAAGAAAGAGGAATGTATCATCCGCAAATTGATTGCAAACCTGTTGCGACCCATCATCCATGCGGAGACCTTGCACCACTGTTATCTTCCCATTGTAAATTGCTTTTATTTCCCCTTCATATTGTCTTGCTTTTGATTCTATTCTTTGTGGTCCATATAGGCCTCAGAAGAAGCCTCTTGTTCACATAGTGCTTTCGTTGGTGAAGCTGAGATTCACGATACCATTAAAAATTTCTTTCCTATAAATGAACAAATTAGTGGACGTGAAAACAATGATGGTGCAAGTGGAGATGACAATTCAACTAGGGAAAAGGCAGCATATCTCCATGATGAGGCAAGTAGGCCATTGTTCCCAAATGCTCGTGTTTCCCGTCTTGCGACATGTATGCTCATTCTAAATCTCCAACACAAAGTTGGCTGGAGCAACAACAGCGTCTCTGAGCTTTTCAGGTACGTAAGTGCAAGTCGTTACGTTAAATTGAAATTTACATGTGTATGCTTACTTGCCTTTTTTGTAGTTTGCTTGACAAAATATTACCAGATGGGCATTGTCTCCCAAAATCCAGGAGGGAGGCTAGAGAGTTATTGCGTTCGTTTGGGCTAGAGTATAACATCATACATGCATGTGTTAATGATTGTATTTTGTTCCGCAATGATTATGCAAATCATCAATCATGTCCAAAATGTAAGGAAGCGCGTTATGAGGAAGATAGAAAGACAAAGGTGGCAAGAAAAGTGTTACGTCATATGCCTATTATTCCTCGCCTTCGACATATTTTTCGATCGCCGACACTAGCGGATTTTATGGATTATCATGCAAGACATCGTAGCACTAATGGAAAAATGAGAATCCCTGCAGATGGAGCATTGTGGAAACAGATAGAAGAGAAATGGCCGATTTTTGCATTGGAACCCCGCAACATTAGGCTTGGACTAGGGATTGATGGTATTTGCCCATGGGGTTCAAGATCATCTTCACACACAAGGTGTGTTTCTGTCACAATTATAAATTATAATATCCCACCATGGATGGCCACAAAGCCTGGCCATATCATGTTGACATTGATTATTCCAGGTACGTGTTTCAATTCAAATTTATTTATATTATGTATTAAGCATGAACTAGGATACTTTGTATTAAGCATGAAATGGAATATTTAGGGAAATATAAAGTGAAGAATATGGACGTCTACCTAGAACCTCTGGTGGAAGAACTTGAGATTTTATGGAAGGGAGTGCATATGTATGACATATGTAAAAGTCCACATGACTTTACATTCCATGGACTGTTGTGCTTTTACTCGCATGACTATCCGGTTTTTTCTCAAGCTTCGTGTATGATGTACTTGTATAATGCACTTGTATAATGCAAAATTATTTCAAACTTTAACTAGTATTCCTATAATTTACTTTGTATTCCCCCTTGCAGGACTACAAACAAGTGGTGCATGTGGATGTCCAACTTGTGGGACCAGCTTAACATCTTATAAGTCAAAACACCTAAAAAAACAAATATATACTGGACATAAGAAATACTTGACAGAGGGTCATCATGCACGTGGGTCCGATGAGACACCGAGGCCAAAGCGATGGACACCCCGGGATTGGTTGGATGCTTGGAAGGAGATGAATCCCCATGTGAATTACCTGACAAGTTATGGAGATGCAAATGTAGAACTTCCTCCTGGAATGAAGAGATTATCTATATTTTATAGGTTGGAATATTGGACTGACTTGGAGCTTGTTCATTTACTTGATCCGATGCACATCTTCAAAAATGTCAGTCATTCTCTTTGGAATCATTTAACAGGAGAATGGGAAACATTGGCTGCTAGAATGGATCTCAAAGAGCAGAAAATCAAAAAGAAATATTGGCCTGTTGAGAGCAAAGGCAGAAAAAGCTTAACATGGAAGCAGGGTTCATGGGTTTTGGGGAAGAAGCAACTTGTTGAAGTGAACAAGAGAATAGCAAAGGTAATGCGCACCTAACCGGATATGGGGCCTCTTTGCGAAAGGCATTTACAAAAAAAGGTAGCCTCACAGGATTAAAGTCGCATGATTGGCACAAGTTTCTTCAGGTATACTTCTGATTTTTATTCTCTCATTTCTTTTAATTAATTTATATTGCAACGTATTTAATTATACTTCATGAACGTTGCAGCATATACTACCATGTGTGATAGGGGACTTCTTGAGCCCACAAGTGAGGAGCATTATATATCGATTGGGTAAATTTGCAAGATGGGTGTCTTCAAAGGAAATTGAAGTGGCTGAGATATCAAATATGGAGGAGGAAGTGATTCTATTGCTTTGTGACATTGAGAAAGAATTTCCCACCAGTTTTTTTGACCTACAGATACAATTAAACATATTCTATGCAACCAAGTAATGTATTTGTAGCAATTCTAAGTGCAATCAATAATGTACTTACATCTACAGGTACATCTGTTAATACACATCCCAAATGAGATAAGATTATCGGACCCGCTCCTAGCGGATGGATGTTTTTTCTAGAGCGTTATATGAAGGTGCTTAAAGACTTTGTGCGCCAAATGGCAAAACCGGAGGGTTGCATGGCTGAAGGATATCTTGTACAGGAAACGCTTTTTTACCTAAATGATGCCACTAGCTCATGCCATCCTGATGGTCCTAAATTATGGGAAAAGGAAGAACCCAAGGAGGTTACGTCAGAAGTATTACAAGGCAATGGAGTAGAACGGAACTTGAGCGATGACATGCTTCAAGCTATAAGCACATTTGTCATTAATAATACTGCAAGCTTACAACCATGGAGGGACTTGTATGAAGTTGCTAAAGAAGATAGGTCGTCAGGACGGTCTATTTTGCCAGATGTTATTGATAACACATGGTTGTTGGCTCGTATGGATGAAGCTAAAGATCGTGGAGAAGTGATATCAGATGACGATTACGAGATTGCCCTTGGCTGCAATAGGAAGGTATGTAATGATAAATCTTGATGCTAGGTTTTATTTTTGTAACATTTTTATTTATAATATATATATTTTTTTTTTAATTAGGCACGATTTTATACTTCAATGTGGGCATATGGACACCACTTCCGCATTAGCAGTGTTGACAAACATAGAGTTACATTTGATTCTGGCATTACTTCACAATTTGAACAGAAAAGCCAATCTAGCAACAGGGACCGCAACCTTCTGGAAAGTAATCTTGACTACGTTGGAACCATAACGGATATCATTGAATTGGACTATCGTAGCTTCCATGTGAATGTTTTGAAGGCACGTTGGTTCAAAGTTATATCTGAGGTCGTGGTGGCGGGGACACTTAGGAGTCATCCATCAGGATTTCCAGAAGTAGACTCCTCAAAGGTATTGCCTGAGATGAAAGAACCATTTGTTTTTCCAAGTCAAGTTGAGCAAATATTTATTCATGAAAATCCTAATGACACGAAGTGGTGGATTGTTGTACATTGTCAACCGAGGGCCCGACGTGTAATTGATTTGTCTGTAACTGAAAATAATATAGAAGTTGATGGGGATGGGGATGGGGATGGTGGTGATGATGGTGGTGGTGGTGGTGGTGGTGGTGGTGAGCCATTATTGCATGATGCACAATATGATGTTAGATTAGAAGAAAGTGAATTTGAAGTTGCAGAAAGATCTTTGGATGTGGAAGATGATATAGATAATGAAGGGCAAGGTGCGTATACAGAAGGAGTTTGTCTTGAAGGTGGTTTGCACTTTGAAGATGATATTGACGTACAGGTTCCTCTAGAATCACCATTGACAGTTTCAGAGAGATATGAGATTGATAAGGAAGCAATCGCTCCGATCTCCATTCGCTTCGCCAATCATCACTCCGATGGGGATGGGGATGGGGATGGGGATGGGGGTGATGTGCTCCGATCTCCATTCGCTTCGCCAATCAACATTCTTGGATATAATGAGGATTATATTGAAGATGAAGAGGCTACAGAACATGCAAATGATCATTCAAAAGCAATTACAGGCGTGGCTTTACATTTGTATCTAGATGATGACGAGATAGATGACATTCAACATGATCTGTGTGAACAAATTGATGCATTCACATAGCATTGGTTAGTATTGTTAATGTTATTGCTATTACTGCTATGATATAAGTTATTTGATACATGTAATTATTAATTCTCCTCATTATCCTTATGATATCCGATGCAAAATCGACTTTAAAGTCGCCCTCAAATTAGACAAAGTTGTATGATAATGATGTATGAATGTTCAACACAATTCCGTCAAAGTATCAGTTATAATATTGAATGATGTTTTGTTACAAGTCTTAAGAAAAAATTGTCACAACTCAGGTACAACATTATTTAGAAGTCAATTACAACAATGCACATAAAGTGGAATGTAAAATTGACAAAAAGATGTTATTCCTTTGATAAAACATTTGACACTATGTCCATGACACAATTTTGACACAGTGGAAGCACTTTGTGTCAAGAAAGTAGCATTTGTCACAAAGCTGCCACTATCCATATGTCTTGACACAAGGGTTGACACTATACCCCCATCCTCTTGTAGTGCCAGTTGCTATATGCAGATGATGTAGCTTTGCTAGCCCACACGGCCAGCAGTATGCAGCAGCATTTGGATGCCCTCAGTGGGTTCTGTGGGGCAACGGGAATGACAGTGAACTTGCACAAAACTAAGCTTCTCGCGATCCTGTCCTCGCAACACCCTATCCCGGAGTTATATTACAGGGGACAGGAAGTGGAGATGGTGTGGAGCTTCAAGTATCTGGGAATTGATTTCACTACTAACATGCTGTGGGATGAGTGTGTGGAGAGGAGAGCCAGTGCAGGCTGGAAGGCTTTATATGCAGTGCAAAACGCGTGTTGCCGGATAGATCTCTGTGACTGGGCGAGGAGAGCACACCTGTTTAGGGCTTTGGTCGAGCCGGTGCTGCTATATGGGGTGGAGGTTTGGGGCCCAGCAGTTAGCAAAAACACGTGGGATAGGTTGGAAAGGGTGCAGAAAGCTTTCTTGACATATAGCTTGGGAGTGAAGGACACCGTACCGTATCAGATTTTGTTGTATGAGACGGGGTTCTGGCCTTTACAGCATTCTGCTATGCGCAGGCATCTTACTTGCTTCCATAAGGTGGATGGGATGGATGAGCATCGCTTGCCCCCACAGGCCATGTTGTTAACGCAGGGCCCCAGCGGCTGAAGAGGGTATGGCATGAGCAATGTAAGGGATGGTTTAGGAGGTGGTCTATGGATTACCAACAGATGGTGGCACTGGCAGATTCTGATGCGCAGAATGGGCAATTGGATGCGGGCTATGCTGCCACCCTGTGGGATGCCTCTACTCTTGCAAAGCCCAAGACAGAGCACTATCACGCTCAGATTAATCCCGGCCTTGAGCATGGACCCCATCGGTACTTGAAAGCACACATCTCTGTGAAGAAACGGAGAGCTATTGCTGCCATAAGGACGGGTTCCCATTACCTCAGAATTGAAACAGGTCGCTGGGGGGTGAATGGCGGGCACGGGATCCCCAGGGAGGAGAGGATATGTCAGTGTTGTGAGATGCACGTGATAGAGGATGAGCACCATGCCCTCCGGTGGATTGCCAAAGATATGCCCATGTCCGAGCAGTGCACACTGATCTTAGATGCTCTGACACACCGCTACATCAGTTACTCGCATCACCTATGGTAGCGCGACTGGGAGCTTACATCCTGCAGATTTCGGCCGTCAGACTTGCTCTTCGGGGGCATGGTATTTGAGAGCCCTCTTGTTAGGGTTTTTCCTCCCAAGTGGGGTTTTTTCATCCCGGTAGTAGGGTTCTACCGCATGCCATTACATTGTTGGTTTTGGTGTGTGGGGTTTTTGGCTTTTTGCTCGTTTCTCTGCATGTACCATCTCATAGGCCTCGGCCTCCGTGGACGATTAAAATAAACTTCCTTCCTTCCTCAACCATTTTTATGGAACCATGCATAAACCTGGCGGGATTGAACCATCGCCAATTTTTCCTCCCCACACTGCAGTTATTACAAATTCAAAGGTCCCCGTGTGATTCCTTCCCGGAATGCATTCGTGGTGATTTCATCTCGAAGAATCTTACATTTGTGATTCCCCGCGTAATCGCATGGTTGTGATTCCATCCGCGTAATAGCAATGTTGTGATTCCGTCTGCGGTGGGATACGTAAGTGGTGATTCCATCTCTCACGGAATCGGGACGTTCGCGGATTCCATCCGGGCGAATAGCATGGTTGTGATTCCGCCCGCGGAATAACACGATTGTGATTCCGCCTCGCGGGAATAAATAATACGGTTGTGATTTTGTCCGGTGGAATACATGGCGGTGATTCCATCTCGAAGAATCGTAAATTGATGATTCCATCCGGGCGGAATAGCAAAGTTGTGATTCACGGAAGGTATAAATGACTGAAGCGACCCTCGCCGGTGCACGGATAACGGGGGCTCGGGTACGAATAACGGGGTCTCCGGCCTGGTGATTCCGCGGGATGGAATTTTTTGCGATGGAATCACAATAACCGGGGTAAAAATATTTTTTCCCGAATCACAGACCCTTCGGGAATGGGATCCATTCCGGAGGCCCATTATCCGTACCTGACACGGAGTCAGGTGTACTTTCTGACGGATCATAGCTGTCCGTCTGCAGGGTGAATCCTGGCCGTTCGTTTTATACTTCCCTGCAGAATCACAACGGCAGAATACCGCCGGACGGAATCACCACATCAACTATTCCACGTGATGGAATCACATTGCCTTGATATCACCGAATGGAATCACGTTTAGCATTCACCCCCACGGAATCACCCGTGACTGATTCCACGGCACGGAATATTGCGGATGGTATCCCGCCAGGCGGAATCACAACGTAAAGAATTTTGCCAGATAGAATCAGCAATTTCTGATTCTGCCGGACAGAATCACCAATTTGTAATTCCAACAGACGGAATCACCGATTTATCATTTCGTCCGACGGAATCACCACGCTCCACTTCCGCCGGGCGGAATCACCATATTCTGATTCCGCCCGACAGAATCGCCACATTCTGATACCGCCCGGCGGAATAACCACATTATGAATCCACCAGGCGGAATCACCACAATCTAATTCCTCCCAGCGGAATCACCCCGATGGAATTCAGCCAGACGAAATCATTCCAGCTACGCAGTTGCATGTTCGACACATGTCAATATCGAGACCGCATATGAAGGACCAGATTGACGGCCATGGCGTCGTCGTGAGTCCACCCCGCCGGAATTTTAAAAATTCTCTTCCCTCTACGGTTGTTCATACCATCCCATGGAATCACCTGCTCTATTTTGCCTTGCCTCTGTTCGACGACGGCGGCGGGGAGCTCGGCATGGACCTGGACGAGAAGATTGAGGAGGTAAGTGCCTGGAACAACTGAATTCCATGTCCTTGCAGCGGGGCAAGCTCTGATAACATTTTTTGTGACAGCTGCAAGAAGGCATTTGGCAAACAGACCCTGCAGAAGGGCATTTTGATCACAGTCGACTACCCTGGATTATGTTACACAAGGCCCCCAAAATAAACTGCCATATAAAAACAATATCAAATCATCTGAAAACTATAGAAGATGTGGTTTTTTGTATGGCAATTTATTTGATAAAAAAAACCACATGCTATAGTGGTTTGTCAAAACTAATAGTGGCTTACAATATGGTTATTAATGTTAGTTACTAATGACGTAATGGTTTTCTAAAACTGGTTATAGTTTATAAGACGATTTCAATATGAGCCTTGTATACCTTAGTGGTTTCCTAAAACTAGCATTGGTTTATCAAAACTAGGAATGGTTTGTTAAAACCCCTTTGAAGGTTAGTTCAATTTGTTCAAAAACCATAGATAATAGTACTTTGTTTTGTTTTTTTTTTCCCTCATCTAATAGTTCATGTATGAGCATTAGCTTATATTAATGGTGGTATAAACGAGATGAGAAACATTGCCACTTTGTCAAAACCATTGCACCTTATACAGTGAGCCAACATTCATCCTTGCTTTTGTAGCATTTTGAGATATCTGTTGGGCATTTGAACAATCTTCTACCTTCAATGGAGTTCTGCATTAACGAAAGTAGGTGATGCTTGCTTAGCACAATAGAAAAGCGGTTTAACAATCATTCTTGATCATTCACCTATTAATCTCTGATTTGGTTATTGGATCACCTTCTTATATCACCTTCTCAGCATAGTATTTATGGCTATCTGTCCTTGCTATGTTTAGTCTATTTGTTTTGTTTTAATTTGTTCTATAATGGGGCCTTGCCCATTTGGTTTAGGCTTAATGCCCTGCTCATTGTACTGTCCCAGAGCCCAAGGGTCTCCATGCAAAAAATAAAGGAACATGCAATTTTATACAACTACTATAGGGACTAGTAAATTATCATTCGGGCCCAATTATCAAAGAAAGAAATAGCAAGGATCTTTTGTGGCTGACTTTTTCTGTTCAAACTAGGCTAAAAGGATTGTGGACCAAATTAAAGCATAATAGAGCTTCTGGAAATTATAGCTATGGAATATGATGGACATGACCCAAATGAATGTTAAACGAGTAAGGTTGCATTATACAAAAAGGCTTAGTAGATAAATTGAGTGGAACACAAAGATTGATCTGTTAGAATAACACAAAGAACTAGCTACATAAAGCCAGAGTAGTAATTATGGATTGAAGGGAAGCTTTGAATGTTCTGTAAGGAATTCTAATAAAGCTTCACATGATAACATGTTAGCATGTGATATCCTGATATGCTTGATTTATAAATCAGGAAACATATTATCAAAGAGAGACATCACTAGGAAATTGATTTAAAGGCACTTCTTTCTTTTCTGGTTGTGCTTACTCTTTTTTCTTTTCTCATTGTGCTTATGCAATGCGAAGCTTTTCCCTTGCTTTTAAAATGGAAGTGACTATAAAATGTAACTATTTCTTCCATACTTTACTTATAAATCCACTTGTTAATTTGCAAATCAGATCAACAGAGATCAAAAGATGAAAATTGGAACGCAAATCCAGCAGCTGTTATTTAATACTAGAACAGATGTTGGACTGGAGCCATATCGAGGGATAGAAGCAAAGGGCGTATATTTTCAAATTCCTACAACATCCCTTTCCATGCCATAAGTGTTTACACAGATAGGACATGTCAAAATCACACGAAAAAGGTAAGCATGGGAGATCCTTATATGTTTGCTATTCTCATGCTGTGTGTGTGTGTGTGTGTGTGTGTGTGTGTGTGTGTGTGTGTGTGTGTGTGTGTGTGTGTGTGTGTGTGTGTGTGTGTGTGTGTGTGTGTGTGTGTGTGTGTGTGTGTGTGTGTGTGTGTGTGTGTGTGTGTGTGTGTGTGTGTGTGTGTGTGTGTGTGTAATTTCATATCATATGACATGAGAGAAAGCCACTTAAATTCATAAGCTCATCATGGAACAAGTGTATCATTTGGAGTCATACCAGAAAGTTGCATAAAATAATTTCCATTAAACAGCTCAACAAATATGTTTGCAGCATGGTTAAACTCAGCAACTTCATAAGTGCAAGTTTATAAATGTTTACAAGAAGGATCTCACCACATCCTTAAATTTCAAAGAAGGATCTCACCACATCCTTAAATTTCAAAACACGTATCTACTTTTTTTTGCTCAAGGGTAGAGGCCTGGTACACCGCAAGACCATCCAGGGAGCTTAAGTTAGTATAAAAATAGTAACTAGACCTGGGAACTGCAGGTGTCATAGCCACCACCCAGTTGTTATCCATGTCAAAGCTAAAATATAGATAAGAGCATAAAGAAAAGCTTAAGAATGATAGTATCTATACTTTTAGAAAATGACACTCTTGGAAGTTTTTTTCCAAAACTATTTCACCCCGCTATTTGTTTCTCTTGTACTAAGTTGTCAAAAAAAAAATGTACATTTCATTTGGCATGTTCCATCATGAAACGTGTTTACTATTTGATTCAAACATCTAGCATCCTTGTGTGTATTTCACAAGGTTTCCGCTAAATTTAATAATGACGTGGCAAAGAAGCTAATATGAAGCAAGTTCCACGTAAATGGTCACGCAATTTGAACAGGCTCAAAAGCAACCAACATAAAAAGACAATAGGACAAAGGAAGGAAGCAAACCGAGCAATTTACAACATGGCAAGAAAGTACATGACTTAAGCATGCAAGGGCCTGGACATAAATAGACAAGCAATTTTAAAAGCTCAGAAGCAACCAACATGAAAAAGACTGAAGCAAACGGGACAAAGGAAGGAAGCAAACTAAGTACAAAACCAAGGAGCAAGCACTGTAAATAATGGCAGAATGGAAACACAACAGAGAGGAAGAAGCAAACCGAGTTCAAAACCATGGAGCATGCACTGCAAAGAATAAGCAAAGGAACACAAAAGAACGGAAGATATGGAACAACATGAAAACAAAACGAACTGAAAAAATGCTGGAGCAGAGTCTTGCTATAAAGGCATGGAGCAGGTTACAATAGCAGGTTACAAAAGGACACGACTTATGCATGCAAAGGCCTGAACGATTTATGGGTAGCACTAAGGGCTAAGGTCAACTGAAAACAGCAAAACTTGAGAACCATTGTTGCTGTAGACCGGGGTGAAACGTCAGCTGGAGAAAAGAAAGGCAAGGTGTAATACTTGACAATACATCAGGTGAAAAAGTTGCAACAAAGGAGGCTACAGCAACAACAAGCTGAGACAGTAAACAATTGAGTCTGGAATAAACAAGGGAAGAAATTTCAGAATTAGGAAAAAGACCCAGTAAAGTGGCCACAATATACTGTTATAACCTAGCAACATTAAAGCAAGAAGAAGAAAATAGAAACAGATGCACTGCGAATATTAAACAAGGAAGAAAAGAAAGACAACGGAGAAGAAGAAGTGGTACAACAAGTAGATGAATGAAAACATGACAGAATACCATGCTGCAGCAGAAGCTAAATAAATTGTCACGGAGCAGGCCACACTGTAAGTAAAGGCTAGATTGCTCAGTAGAAGCATAATTTAGAAACAAGCAGGGAATAGCCACGACTCATGTATGCAAAGGCCTGCACATAAGTTAGACTTACAAACACAGCAAAGGCAGGAGGGCAAAAGGTCAGTACGAAAATAAAATATAGCAACCAGCACAGAGAAAAGGACCTGGGAACAAGCAAGGTATAATAATACAAGGAAAGTCCAGTGTTAGAGACAAAAGAAAACAGCAAAACATGAGAACAATTGTTGCTATAGTCAAGGGTTAAATGTCAGCAGGGCATGAGGAAGGCAAGGTGCAAAACATGATAACTGAGGTGAAAAAGTTGCAGCAAATGAGGCCATCTGCAACATGCTGAGACAGTAAAAAATGAGCAAAAATAACCAAGGGACGAAATTGCAGAAGTAAGAACAAAACTGAGCAAAGCAACATCACAATAAACTATAAACTGTTAAAATTCAGCAACATAAAGGGTAGAAGAATTTAGAAATGAAAGAAGTTATGGAATAAGATCAATTCGAAAGAAAGGAAAAATACTCTAAGAAGAAGACATGCTTTAAGAAAAAACAACATTAGAACGAAATGAAGAAAGAAAGAAAGAATGAATGAATTAATGAACATACCTTAAAAACGTCCAAGGAGAAAGGAGTTCGTTGACGAATTTAAAAGAGACCAAAAACACAGGGATAAGGATCACCAAAACACAAGAATAGGGCACAATAGAAACTCCCGGAATAGACTACAGAAGAGAGGAGGCTTGTCTCCAAGAATGCACGGATATAAAGAGTACCGAGAAATGAAAGAAAATGGTGGAACAAATGCACGTCCAACCGAAAACCATAAAAGGGAAACCACTAAGATACATAAAGAAGGGTAAAGAAAAAGACAAACAAACAATAACCAACCAATCAAGAAAAAGAGGAGGGAAATATGTTGGTCATGCAACCACACAAAAAAAATGAAAAGTTAAAGGAAAAGGACGAAACACAAGGTAAGAATGAAATTAAAATTGGCATCCAAAAAGGAGCTAAAAGAAGGTATAAAGAAACAATGCTATAAAACTACAAACCCAACAACCAAGTGTAAATACTGGGTAAGCAAGCCACCATAAAAGGGAGAACAGTCCAAGAAAGGCCACGTTAAAAATTACCCCAAAGGTAGGCTATGAAATTAAATAATATTCAAAAAGGAGTCAGACCAAAGGGATAAGACCAAAGCCATAAAACCAAAAGGGAGCAACTGAGGGTCAAACAGAAACCCTGTTTAAAAGACTACAAGCCAAAAATTTAAAAGAACCAACCAAATAGCAAAGGAAATACTAGACCAAATCATGCTTCTAGCCACTAGAGAGAATGAGTGTAGTAGCAGTAGTACTCTAAAGAGAGAGAGCGCGGGTGTGTATGAGAGAGTGAGATTTTTTGTGTGTGTGTGTGCGCGTGCGTGTGTGTGTGTGCGCGTGTGCGCGCGCGCGCCTTAGTGGTTTCCTAAAACTAGCATTGGTTTATCAAAACTAGGAATGGTTTGTTAAAACCCCTTTAAAGGTTAGTTCAATTTGTTCAAAAACCATAGATAATAGTACTTTGTTTTGTTTTTTTTTTCCCTCATCTAATAGTTCATGTATGAGCATTAGCTTATATTAATGGTGGTATAAACGAGATGAGAAACATTGCCACTTTGTCAAAACCATTGCACCTTATACAGTGAGCCAACATTCATCCTTGCTTTTGTAGCATTTTGAGATATCTGTTGGGCATTTGAACAATCTTCTACCTTCAATGGAGTTCTGCATTAACGAAAGTAGGTGATGCTTGCTTAGCACAATAGAAAAGCGGTTTAACAATCATTCTTGATCATTCACCTATTAATCTCTGATTTGGTTATTGGATCACCTTCTTATATCACCTTCTCAGCATAGTATTTATGGCTATCTGTCCTTGCTATGTTTAGTCTATTTGTTTTGTTTTAATTTGTTCTATAATGGGGCCTTGCCCATTTGGTTTAGGCTTAATGCCCGCTCATTTATCTTGTCCCAGAGCCCAAGGGTCTCCATGCAAAAAATAAAGGAACATGCAATTTTATACAACTACTATAGGGACTAGTAAATTATCATTCGGGCCCAATTATCAAAGAAAGAAATAGCAAGGATCTTTTGTGGCTGACTTTTTCTGTTCAAACTAGGCTAAAAGGATTGTGGACCAAATTAAAGCATAATAGAGCTTCTGGAAATTATAGCTATGGAATATGATGGACATGACCCAAATGAATGTTAAACGAGTAAGGTTGCATTATACAAAAAGGCTTAGTAGATAAATTGAGTGGAACACAAAGATTGATCTGTTAGAATAACACAAAGAACTAGCTACATAAAGCCAGAGTAGTAATTATGGATTGAAGGGAAGCTTTGAATGTTCTGTAAGGAATTCTAATAAAGCTTCACATGATAACATGTTAGCATGTGATATCCTGATATGCTTGATTTATAAATCAGGAAACATATTATCAAAAGAGACATCACTAGGAAATTGATTTAAAGGCACTTCTTTCTTTTTTCTGGTTGTGCTTACTCTTTTTTCTTTTCTCATTGTGCTTATGCAATGCGAAGCTTTTCCCTTGCTTTTAAAATGGAAGTGACTATAAAATGTAACTATTTCTTCCATACTTTACTTATAAATCCACTTGTTAATTTGCAAATCGGATCAACAGAGATCAAAAGATGAAAATTGGAGCATAAATCCAAAGAAATCAATTATTTAATACTAGAAACGAGATGTTGGATTTGGAGCTATATCGAGGGATAGAAGCAAAGGGCGTATATTTTCAAATTCCTACAACATCCCTTTCCATGCCATAAGTGTTTACTGAGATAGGACATGTCAAAATCACACGAAAAAGGTAAGCATGGGAGATCCTTATATGTTTGCTATTCTCATGCTGTGTGTGTGTGTGTGTGTGTGTGTGTGTGTGTGTGTGTGTGTGTGTGTGTGTGTGTGTGTGTGTGTGTGTGTGTGTGTGTGTGTGTGTGTGTGTGTGTGTGTGTGTGTGTGTGTGTGTGTGTGTGTGTGTGTGTAATTTCATATCATATGACATGAGAGAAAGCCACTTAAATTCATAAGCTCATCATGGAACAAGTGTATCATTTGGAGTCATACCAGAAAGTTGCATAAAATAATTTCCATTAAACAGCTCAACAAATATGTTTTGCAAAGATGGTTAAACTCAAAGAACTTCATAAGTGCAAGTTTATAAATGTTTACAAGAAGGATCTCACCACATCCTTAAATTTCAAAGAAGGATCTCACCACATTCTTAAATTTCAAAACACGTATCTACATTTTTGCTCAAGGGTAGAGGCCTGGTACCTGCAGACCATCCAGGAGCTTAAGTTAGTATAAAAATAGTAACTAGACCTGGGAACTGCAGGTGTCATAGCCACCACCCAGTTGTTATCCATGTCAAAGCTAAAATATAGATAAGAGCATAAAGAAAAGCTTAAGAATGATAGTATCTATACTTAGAAAATGACACTCTTGGAAGTTTTTTTCCAAAACTATTTCACCCTGCGCTGTTCTCTTGTACTAAGTTGTCTCAGCCAAATGTACATTTCATTTGGCATGTTCCATCATGAAACGTGTTTACTATTTGATTCAAACATCTAGCATCCTTGTGTGTATTTCACAAGGTTTCTGCTAAATTTAATAATGACGTGGCAAAGAAGCTAATATGAAGCAAGTTCCACGTAAATGGTCACGCAGTTTGAACAGGCTCAAAAGCAACCAACATAAAAAGACAATAGGACAAAGGAAGGAAGCAAACCGAGCAATTTACAACATGGCAAGAAAGTACATGACTTAAGCATGCAAGGGCCTGGACATAAATAGACAAGCAATTTTAAAAGCTCAGAAGCAACCAACATGAAAAAGACTGAAGCAAACGGGACAAAGGAAGGAAGCAAACTAAGTACAAAACCAAGGAGCAAGCACTGTAAATAATGGCAGAATGGAAACACAACAGAGAGGAAGAAGCAAACCGAGTTCAAAACCATGGAGCATGCACTGCAAAGAATAAGCAAAGGAACACAAAAGAACGGAAGATATGGAACAACATGAAAACAAAACGAACTGAAAAAATGCTGGAGCAGAGTCTTGCTATAAAGGCATGGAGCAGGTTACAATAGCAGGTTACAAAAGGACACGACTTATGCATGCAAAGGCCTGAACGATTTATGGGTAGCACTAAGGGCTAAGGTCAACTGAAAACAGCAAAACTTGAGAACCATTGTTGCTGTAGACCGGGGTGAAACGTCAGCTGGAGAAAAGAAAGGCAAGGTGTAATACTTGACAATACATCAGGTGAAAAAGTTGCAACAAAGGAGGCTACAGCAACAACAAGCTGAGACAGTAAACAATTGAGTCTGGAATAAACAAGGGAAGAAATTTCAGAATTAGGAAAAAGACCCAGTAAAGTGGCCACAATATACTGTTATAACCTAGCAACATTAAAGCAAGAAGAAGAAAATAGAAACAGATGCACTGCGAATATTAAACAAGGAAGAAAAGAAAGACAACGGAGAAGAAGAAGTGGTACAACAAGTAGATGAATGAAAACATGACAGAATACCATGCTGCAGCAGAAGCTAAATAAATTGTCACGGAGCAGGCCACACTGTAAGTAAAGGCTAGATTGCTCAGTAGAAGCATAATTTAGAAACAAGCAGGGAATAGCCACGACTCATGTATGCAAAGGCCTGCACATAAGTTAGACTTACAAACACAGCAAAGGCAGGAGGGCAAAAGGTCAAGAAAGACGAAAAATAAAATATAGCAACCAGCACAGAGAAAAGGACCTGGGAACAAGCAAGGTATAATAATACAAGGAAAGTCCAGTGTTAGAGACAAAAGAAAACAGCAAAACATGAGAACAATTGTTGCTATAGTCAAGGGTTAAATGTCAGCAGGGCATGAGGAAGGCAAGGTGCAAAACATGATAACTGAGGTGAAAAAGTTGCAGCAAATGAGGCCATCTGCAACATGCTGAGACAGTAAAAAATGAGCAAAAATAACCAAGGGACGAAATTGCAGAAGTAAGAACAAAACTGAGCAAAGCAACATCACAATAAACTATAAACTGTTAAAATTCAGCAACATAAAGGGTAGAAGAATTTAGAAATGAAAGAAGTTATGGAATAAGATCAATTCGAAAGAAAGGAAAAATACTCTAAGAAGAAGACATGCTTTAAGAAAAAACAACATTAGAACGAAATGAAGAAAGAAAGAAAGAATGAATGAATTAATGAACATACCTTAAAAACGTCCAAGGAGAAAGGAGTTCGTTGACGAATTTAAAAGAGACCAAAAACACAGGGATAAGGATCACCAAAACACAAGAATAGGGCACAATAGAAACTCCCGGAATAGACTACAGAAGAGAGGAGGCTTGTCTCCAAGAATGCGGCAAGGTGTCGGTTGAGACAGATCTCGCAGGCGACTTGGTGCAGATAACCAGGAGCAGGAATCAGCAGAAAAAGATTAAAGAAAAGCTTGGGCAGGAGGATGTCGGCAGTGATTCCGACAGCTCCTTCTCAGCCATTGATGTAAACGGGGGAGCTCCAGTCACGGGTTCTGCAACAGGGGCTGAGCTTCCAGGCATGGTCGGTTCTGCTGCAACAGGGCCGGAGGGCACGGGTTCTGCAACAGGGGCTGAGCTTCTAGGCATGATCGGTTCTGCTGCAACAGGGCCGGAGGGCACTGCTCTGTTTCCTAATTTCGACCTTACAGTAGTTCTGCCAGGGAATTTGTTTGTGGGAGCTGCTCCAAATTCGTTTGGAATCCAGGCTGGGAACGTAGGAGGCAGAAAACAGAGTATGGCTGCATACCCAGGGCAGAGTTTTGGATTTGGGGCTGCACAAAACACCATGATACAGGGGCAAGAAACCGGGTTGCAGTTTATGATTTGCCAAATGCTAAATGAACTGGCTGCATCAAGAACCATGATGATGAAATTGTTCGAAATGATGGAGCAGTCCAGACAAGAAGCAGCGGCAAGGGAAACGGAGATGCTCAGGCTCTTACAAGGTATGACTGAAGCTTTTTCTACAATTAAATCTGAAAATGCCAGTATTAAGAGCCAGCTAGCAAATTTAAAAGACATGGGAATGCCGCAGCAGCAGTATTATGAAGGTATGGATGAACCGGGAAAAGAAACCTTTGTGCAGGTTATAACAAAGCTTCATGATCGAGTTAATGATTTAGTTGAGAAGCAAGAGAGACAGAAAAAAGCTTTGAATGTTCGCATTGCAGGATTACCTGAAAGTGATAATGAAAACACTAGAGATCTTGTAGAGGACCTCTTCACCCAGAAAATGAAAGTGCCATCCGTAGATATTCTAGAGGCCTACAGGGTAGGAAAGAAGAATGGATATAATAGGAATGTATTGGTGAGGTTTGCAAGTGAAGGAGATAAGATGAATGTCCTGAGACAACGCAAATCACTAAGCGGGGAGAACATTTGGATAAATGAAGATTTGACACAAATGCAATACGAGCAAAAGAAGGGAGAAATACAGAAAATGAAGGAAGCAAGAAAGGAGGGAAAAAAGGTTTCTTGGAGAGGGGACAAGGTGGTGATCGAAAATACATTTGAATAGGAACTAGAGACCATCAGAGTCATGGCATGGAACATTAACCATTTGACCAGCAAAAAAGTTGAGACTATGGCGGATGTTCTAGCATCAATCGACATGGTATTTTTCTCAGAAACTTGGGAGCATGAAGAAAGTGGTTTACCGGAGATTCAAGGTTTTAGTGTTGTACACTCAGTATGGAACAAAAAAGGATGGCGTAGAAGAGGATACGGTGGGATTGCTTGTTACATTAAAAAAGAAATGGCACACTTGGCTAAGGTGGTAAAAAAAGGGGAATCTAAACAATATATTTGGGTGGAGTTGCCTGGGAAGCACCGAAAAATCTTCTTTGCTGGATGCTATTTCCCACCATTAAAAAGAAGCACATACCAAAAGTACAATTTGGATACAGACGATCCGTTCCAGCAACTAGAGCAGGACAGTTTGGGCCTTATGGGTTTAGGGGATATTGTCTTAATCGGGGATTTTAATGGTAGAACGGCAGGGAAGCAAGCATCAATGGTTAGTAACGTTGGGGATCCCATCTGGATGGATCAACTCGAGGCTCATGAGCTGGAGGCTGCTGGGTGGAAGCGAGCTTCCATGGATGAAGACAGGTGGCCTACTCCTATGGGAACGCATGTCTTGAATATGTGCTGTAGTTTGGATCTGCTTATTTATAATGGCATTAGAAGTTTCTCTGGCACAGACCGATGTACATGCAGGGGGAAAAGTATTGTAGATTACTTTATTGCATCAGAACAGTTTATAGAACAGGTTCAGGATTTGTACATTCCGGAAGCAAGAAGTGAATCAGATCATGTACCTATAATAGCACATGTGAGGATTGCAGGATCCACAGGAGCATCAGAACAACAAAGAGAATATGGCATACATATTAACAAATGGAAGGCTGAGAAATACCAGGCATACTGTGAAGCAAAAGTGGCAAATGCAGCTTGGCCACAAAGTGCCGCTGGGAAAAGTGAGGTTTTGACCTCGCTGGTACTGGAAGCAGCAAGCACATGTTTTAACTCAGGGCGCAAGAAAAAAGGATTACCTTGCAAAGGATGGTTTGATGAGGAATGCCAACACAAAAGAAAACAATATAAAAGTGCTCATGGTCTGGAGCGAGTACGACTAATCAAAGAGTTTAAAACTCTCACCAAATGCAAAAAAAGGGAATTTGTACGTCACAAACAACATGAGCTAGTTGTAGATCTACTGAGAGATCCGCAAAAATTTTGGAAACGCATGAAACAAGGCAAGCAACCCCAGCAGCACTTAAAGGTGGAAGATCTCATTGCACAGGTGAAGAAGCTTTATCACGTGAATGGCATCACACAAGAACTGAATGGTATTACAACAGATCTTGTATTCACATCTGAGGATGTGCAGCAAGGGCTAGAAAAGCTAGCAAATGGAAAAGCGGCAGATACCATGGGACTGGTGGCCGAAATGCTCAAATGGGCAGGAGAGGGGGTCCAAGGAAAAATAACTGAAATGTTTAATGTGGCAGCGCAAGAAGGGTTCCCAAAAACATGGCAGATCAATAGGGTGGTTCCCATACATAAGTCGGGAAGTGAAACGGAAGCAAGTAACTATCGCATGATTATGGTGAGCAATCTCTTCGCAAAACTTTTTGCAACCATTGTAGAGCATAAGATAAGTGTTTGGCAGTAGACGATGATGTAATGCGTGCTAAAAAGGCGAGGCAAAGCCAGTAAAAAAAATCCACAATAGACCATTTGGTAACATTCGTGGCTATGATGGATTCAAATGAAAGGAACTCAAAACCGATTATTTGCGTGCTTTGTTGACTTTACTAAAGCATTTGATCTAGTGAGTAGAGACAAGTCGTGGGGAAAGCATGGGCCGTAATTGATGTGCCTAGTCACCTAAGGAGCTTGCAGTGAAACTGTTATACGAGAAGGTGTTGGTGCAGCTCTCCTTCCCATACATTGGAGAGTGTGATGAACAGGTGGAGAGTAATATAGGAGTGAAGCAGGGCTGCCCCCTATCCCCTACTATGTTTGGCATTTTTATTGATGACCTAGAAAGATGGATAACCACTCTTGGGGGAGGTGGCACCCAAGTAGCAGGGTATGCTATATGTATTCTGCTATATGCCGATGACATAGTTCTGCTTGCGCGCAGTAGAGAGGGGATGCAAAAACATTTAGATGTCCTAGCATCTTTTTGCGAGACAACGGGGATGCAGGTAAACTTGATGAAGACTAAGATTGTGCTGATTGGGACCACACTGGATCATAATTTTACATTCACATACAAGGGAGACAGGGTCGAAATAACACAGACATACAAATACTTGGGGCTGATTGTAGATAAACACTTCAGATGGAATCAAGCAGTGGAACAACGGGTAAATGGGGGGCTAAAGGCTCTATTCGCTATGCAGAAAAAGTGCTTGAAAGCAGAAATCTGGAGATTTGAATTAAAAAAGATGCTCTTTAGAACCCTTGTACAGGCTGTAGTATTATATGGATGTGAGGTATGGGGGCCAGGGCTATCTCTAGAACTATGGCAAAAAATTGAGAAGATACAAAAGAAATTTCTACGCACTGAGCTTGGAGTCAAAGTACAAACACCATATGAGATGATGCTGGCGGAATGTGGCATGATGCCCTTGGAATGTGAGGCCACAGGCCGATATTTGGGGGTATTTAAGTAAGCTCTGAGGTCTAGAAGAAAACAGTTATCCAAGGTTAGCATTGAGGGAAACGCGTTAGAAAGGGTGGTATGCGATGGTTTGACCCGGATGCACAAATGGGGACTTAAGATAGAAGACCTCGGTGTTAACAAAAACAGAATTTATGAATGGGTTAAGGAGACGGCACTGGCAAGGATCTGGTATAGTCCAGGAGTGAAAATGTCACACTATAGGGAGAAGATGAACCCGTCCTTGCAAGAAATGAGCTATCTCAATGAGAGCATCTCCATGAGCAAGAGGCACGCAATATGTAGAATGCGGTTGAGTGCACATCACCTAGGGGTGGAAGTAGGACGATGGTACAATATACCACGGGAATACCGAACATGTCGGATGTGTGGAGCAGATCAGGTAGAAGATGAAGAACATGCAATCATTCATTGCCCAGCACACCAAACTCTGAGGGATGCCCTTGGCATACACATAAGCAGCATGCAACAGTTTTTTGATATGCCAGCTACAATAGCGGGTAGCTTCCTGATCGATTTGATGCAGATGAGAGAGGCAGGAATTAAGGCTATAGAAATGTACTTGACAGAAGAGGAAACGACGTTTTCCTTCGTTTCAACGAATAGAAGGAAAACGAGGTTCTGGAAATACGGAGGCAGTTGGCAGTTAGCAGTTAGTTTGTTCTTTTCCCTATTTATGTGCTTCTTCGTCATGTTCTCGCTCATCAGCTCTCTTGAAGCATCTCCTTTCCTCTTCTTCCTGCTCCCTACGGTTTCTTCACGGTTCTTTTTAGGCTTGATAACTGTTGTTGCATCCACGTTTCTGGTGATGGCCCCGAAATCTGGTACAGTAAAGCTCAGGAAGAGGCATGCTTCTGGTTCTTCGGAGCAGGTTCCGGCATGGCTGAAAGCCATGGAAGGCAGATTGGAAGCGAAGTTTGATAGTTTGAGTGGCCTTATGGAGAGCAGATTGCAGGCGAAGTTAGACGATCTGAATAGCTCTAAGGCAGAAATTTTTGCGACCCTGGAGTCTACGGTTTCTGCTCTGCAGGGAGAGATCCAACAGAAGAGCATGCGAGCAAGGGCTCCTCTCTTGAAATACCATGAAAATAGGAAGCAGTATGATGTTTTTAATCGGTTGGAGGATTGCTTTCTGGATTTAGAGAACCACCTACAGTCCCACAAGTTCCTGGACGCAAAAGCCAAGAGCATCATCGATAGAGGTAAAGCTTTGATTTCTAATAGGAAAAAGTTAATCTGCATCATGGATAGGGAAGGGCCAGGGGTTGCGGAGTGCTATGAAATGGGGGATTTTACTCTGTTTGATGGTTTGAAAAACGGCCCAAAGATAGGCCTTGATGGATCCGTGGTCACTCTGTCATGAGACTTTGGGGTTTGCCAATTCTAACTTTCGGTGGGAAGCTGGTGGTTCAATTCTCTGTTCAGACGTTCTGCTTAATCTGCTCAGTTGGTGGGTTGAGATGGTTTTGTTTTGGTTTATGCTAAATTAAGGACAAAGTTTTCTGGAAGAAGGTTACGGGTATGGTTGGTTCTTTGAGATGGTTTTTCTTTAACAATTTCTTGTTCTGTCAAGCTTCATAATCTCCAGGCTAATATTTTTCGGGTTAATCCCCAGAAGTGTTAAAGTTGTTTGATTGCATGTGGTGTACGAACAGAGTTTTGAGCTTTCAGGAATTGTTGGTGTGTTGGTTTTTTTTTTCAGGTTTCCCATGTTTATGTTTTGGTGATTCAATTCTGACTGGGTATTATAGTTTGTTTTCAACTCATTGATTGATCCCATGATAGCTATTCTCAGGAAAAGGCCAAGACATTCCTGTGTTTGGTGGTCTCTGCATAAGTCGGTTGCTCGTCATCTGTTTTTCCTTCTTGAACCGATCCATTTTACCCGACTGTTTCATGGAGTGCCCCCGCTCAGACTCCGGACCTTGGAGAAAATTTTAGCCCCTGTTTTTTGGCTGGAAGCATTGCTTTGTTGTTGCCACATCAATGATTCTGGTTCTACAAATCCTGGCCTAGCTCGGTTGCAATTTTCCAAGATCACTTAATAACTCATGCAAGGTCTGCGCTTTTTCCATTTTATTTGGTCCATCTTTGCTCTGGATTTGGGCTCAGATTGGTAGCTTCTTTACCTCAAACAAGTTTCTTCACGCTTTTTACCTTAGCAAACCCGCAGTTCCCTCGCCTCACCTTATTACTTCTTCTTGCTCGCCCCATTTCTTGCTTTGCCCCAGTGATTGCCGCCATTTTTGCCCGCCGTTCTTGCTCGTTCTACTGACTTCTTGCTTGCAGTGCCAGCGAACCATACTTATATATAGGAAGTATTAATATTAGTTTTAAGTTCTATTTGGAGCTGCTTATACCTATATTGTGTCCGCTTCGACATCAATAAACAATAGTTATTGTTTTTCCTTGGGGGAATGTTTGGTGCCTAGACCTTGATCTTGATGTTGTGATCCATTGCAACCTGTTAAAGTTGTGCATAACCTAGTCTTGCCCTTTTTTACTTAAAGTTGTCTTATGATTATGGATTTTTAATGGATCTGTTGCAACCAGTTAAAGTTTATGCATATCCTGGGCTTCCCTTTTCTTTACAAAAAGTTGTCATATGGGTATGGACTTTAATAAACCAGAAGATCTAACAAGCCAAAATATTATCAGTCTTGCTATGTGGTATTTGAGAGGTTATATTTGATGCCATAGGGATGGTGTAACTATAACAAAGGTTTTTTGTTACCGTTGTTTCTCGGCACCTCATTATATACTTTATCTTGAGTTATTATTATCTAAGGTTGGTTTGCTGCTCAGACGTCTAAGTGTTGAGCCAAGTTGTTTATGGTTGGCATTAGGTTGTTTCTCGGCCTGGTCCTTTTTAGTTATGCCTTGACCTCTAAGTGTTGACCTCTAAGAGACTTCTGCCTCTTCTTCAGCATTCTTGTCCATGGCTATCCGTAGTATTTCTAGAAACGACGTTTTCCTTCGTTTCAACGAATAGAAGGAAAACGAGGTTCTGGAAATACGGAGGCAGTTGGCAGTTAGCAGTTAGTTTGTTCTTTTCCCTATTTATGTGCTTCTTCGTCATGTTCTCGCTCATCAGCTCTCTTGAAGCATCTCCTTTCCTCTTCTTCCTGCTCCCTACGGTTTGGCCCACCCCCCACCCTTCTCCTATTGTTATGTCTTGTTTGCAAACTAACACTTTGTTGGAGGCCTTGTGCCTAGTTTGAGGCCTAGTGCCTGGTTGGGGCCTTTGTGCCTGGTCGAGGCCGGTGTGCCTTGTTGGGGCCTTTGTGCCTGGTTGAGGCCGGTGTGCCTAGTGGAAGGCTTGGTGCCTAATTGGAAGCCTTGGTGGCTGGATGGCCTGGGTGGCCTTTTGGTTTGTCTTTTTTGTGTATGCAGGGTGTAGCGTGGCCGTTTGGAGGAGGGCTTGGGATTCGGAGCACAAGATGAAGATCAATGGAGAAGACAATTCAAACATGTTTCGTCTTTGGCTATTTCTTTGCTGTAATGTATTTTCTCCCAATAAGGCTAGTCAGCATGAGGGTACAAGATCTATTATGTTTTGGACCTAGCATCGGTTAGCGATCCCATTATTGTCAGGGTTTTTCCTCGAAAACCCGAAAGGGCGAGGTTTTTTAATCCCGACCATAATGGTTTCACTAGCTTGCTATCTGTATGTACTTGTTTTTGGTTATCAAGGAGATGCCCAGAGTGAGCATAGCCAGCATTCTTGTCCATGGCTATCCGTAGTATTTCTAGAAAGAGAGGAAAGTGATGACGATCCTCATGAGGGATTGTCAGATGATAACTAGAAATCTATATTATGTAATTGGTCTTATAGACCTGATGGTCTCCAAAGACGCAATAAAACACATCACTTCACTTCACTTCACTTCTCTCTCTCTCTCTCTCTCTCTCTCTCTCTCTCTCTCTATGCCTGGATTGGGAGCCACTACGGGTTTTAAGATCGTTTGTGTGCCAGATTTCAAAGTGCAGCGGCGATCAGGTAGACAGCAAACGGAGCAAACATAGCAACTAGGATTGTCTGTGACATCTGGCTCCTATCCACCAATAGACCAAGTGAAGAAACAAAAATACGCTTTCTGAATCGCATCTGCGATGCCACCATCAGCAAAATACAATTTGGCATACTAATTCCTTGTCAAACCATGCACAATCTTATGTAATAAATATACGGTTCCTGATCGCGGCCACATTATTGACTGCAAGATCTAGATCGTTTGTGCAAGATAAACCCTAAAATACAAACCCTAGTCATTTGATTTGACGGTGGTGAAAATGTGGGCCAAAAATAGCTCCTTCATCCGGGTTTGAAGCGATGGCATGGCACCCTTGCTACCGCTGATACTAGATCTGCTCCTGCGTTTTTTGTGTAGAAGCGCTTATCGAGGCCTATAACAGCTCTCTATCTTCCATCTATATCACCAGTAGCGAGGCCTTGTCGCACTCGCTGCGGAGTTCCTGCATCATTTACCCATGCATTCCATATCATCCCTGATTTGGATATGAAGTCCTTCTTACAAGCATTAAGAATCCACCTTGGGATGGGACTTCCAGGTAAAATCATATTCCTTAAGGTATTTTTTTTATCATGCAAAATATAGGTATCCAACTTACAAATTCAGATCTCCGTAAATGTCCAACACAAAGGTAAGATCAGACTTCGCAAACAAAAATCTTGGATTTCTTGTGTTTCGTAGTTTGGATGCAAATTGGATCTGTGTGCCCCATATTCTGATGCAAAAATGTATGTGTATACTATTTTGTGAGCTGGTTTAAGGCGTTGGAATTTATCAGATTGATGGAGGCAATTTATCAGATTGATGGAGGCGGTGGCGAATTTTTCTTGTTTAGTTTGTCATGGGTGAGCAAAAGATGGCTCATCAATCCCTAATTTGCAAGCTTGAAGTGATGGAGGTAAGCGTCCAATGCAAAGGTAAGATCAGACTTTGCTTGATTGCTTTGTACCCAATAGTTCAGAAGCTTACACCGTAGTTCTGAAAAAAATTGTATATGTATCTGTATTCTGGTTGTGTGCAAGTTCAGTACATATATGTCAATAGATTGAATGAATTAAGCAAGTCCTATTTCGTGCTAACGTGTCTCATTGTGTCTGTGCAGAAATGTTCACATAAGATTGTTATGAATGTGGCAAAAGAGATGACCTTCTGAAAATAGTAGAACAAGAAAAGAATAGGCATTCTTGCTGGCAATGTGCAGATGCTTTTTCTTTCTTCTTTGCTAAATGTCTCTTTGTCTTGACTGTATGCAGATCTAATATTCTATAAAGCAAATCCTCATTGTATGTGATTTTACAGGTTGTGACTGAAGGGGGCAATACTATGCGACTGAAGGAGGCGAGCAGCAATGCTTGCACTCTCAAAAAATTAGCATGAAGCCTTGTGGATGCTAGAAGTGTCTGGAACTATTTCCATTTGTATTGAATGATGGAGGCTAGCAAATATGCAAGCCTTTCTTTTATACATTTTTATATGATGTGTCCAAGCTTCCTTGCTTATAGGTGCTTGGAAAAGAGAATCCAATATGAAGATACTGCTTGCTTCAAATGTTGTTGAATGAGGCTAACGAAAGTGCTGGCACTCTCAAAAATTTCAAGAAGAGATTCCAGAATATTTGCTGCAAGTATTGTTAACTGAGGGCTAGCCAAAGTACTGGCCTTTTTGAAAATTTCAAAAAGAAATTGCCAGCTATTTTTGTGTGCAGATTCTAGAATAGTGCATCTGCATAATAATCTTCAGTTGAAATAAGAATGTAAAAGCATAAGCTTATGTTATATTATACGTAAAACATGATTTGTTTGATTCGAACACATGATGTTTTAAAGATTCAAAGCCATTTCCTATTTGGATGAAAAAACTTGTTTAATTTAATATATAAGTCCTTTATTTTATAAACAAACATTGGCTCATATGACATCAAGTTGTTGATTTCATAGGGGAACCACCATGAATTGCACAAATTCTTGTATGACATTACGTTGATGATTTCATAGGGGAACCACAATGAATTGCACAAATTCTTACATTCATGATTTCATAGAAAAACCACAATGAGTTGCACAAATTCTTGAAGCTAAATCATGAGTTCTTTATTTTGTAAACAAACGCTGGCTCATATGACATTACACCACCGCCTAGCCTAAGGCGCCATCGCCTAGCCTAAGGTAGCCGGATTCAGCCCCTCGGGGGTGCAGCATCAACCAGGGGAGTTCGGACTAAGGTTCATTCTTTGATACCTTCTCTCTGAGGTGCCACCGCCTAGCCTAAGGTAACCGGATTCAGCCCCTCGGGGGTGGCAGCATCAACCAGGGGAAAGTTCGGACCAATCAGGGCTTAGTGGCTTTAAAACGGTTTGGGCACTGTTGGGTTCCTTGCCACAGATGATATCAAGGTTCTTCAGCCTTTAAATGACGGAGCTCTCATTAAGGTTGCAGAAGCAAAGGAGAAGACGGCAGGTAGGGTTTTATTAACCGATTCTGTAAAAGAAAAGCCTGTCATAGGGGAGGTACTTGCTGTTGGACCTGTGGGTATTGGAGCACATGGCAATCAGAAGCCTCTTGATGCTGCAGGAAACATGGTTCAATACTCCAAGTATGCCGGCAATGATTTTCATAGATCTAGCATAGCTAAGAGAGTCAGCAAGGCCTCTTGCCATCAAGTTTTACAGGTGAATTTGATTTCTGATTTCTGTTCCATTTGACGCCCTAGCTCCAATCGGTCCAGCCTCACCCAAGTTCCAGTTCCAGTAGAGGCTCATCAATCAGATCTAGCCTTGATTGGCTCTAGTACGATTTTCTCTGCAACAATCTTAAGCATCAACCATCTGCCACCAATCCTGGTGTCCCAATTTTCTCTGCACTCCTGCATCTAACCTCTGCACATCATGAGCCACAAGACACCCAATAACCAGCATTTTGGAGTGCGAATGCCTAGGGCAAAACCACAGCCAATAGAGCAGCCCTTGCTCCCACAGCCTCCGCCACACCCTCCGAGCTCCCGATCTTGGGCCCATCTTCATGGCCCGACACCAACTGCTCAATCAGTTTGCCTTCCTCTATATTTGGGCCCCAGCAGCCTCTTAGGATTGGGTTCCAGCACCCTCGCTTTGCAAGCTCACTGTTTCCCGCCTTTACTCCGGAATCATCTCTATGCCATTTATTCTGAGGGAGGAAATGTGGCCACGTCTCTCACTATTTCTGTGGAGCGTTAGACACAATTACTGCAGTTGTTGAAGGATTTCGTGCCACATTCAGCAAATCAGGGTGGTGAGAATGCAGATGAGATTGAGGCAATACACTGTGTGGACACAGAGATTCAGACCGAGGCCAGACATTGTGTTGATGCAGAGATTCAGACTGAGGCCAGGCATTGTATTGATGCAGGGATTCAGGTCTCACAATCCGACTTGCCACCACACAGGGTTCCTGCTAGCTCCCAGACGTCTTCATCACAGGATGCCTCTATGACTTATACACCGACCCTTAATTTGCGTATTATAGGGGTAATAGAGACGGATGCAGAAGGATAGACAGATTTAGAGGTAGCAACGAAAGTTTTTACGGAGACCATGCACGTTTTTGCTACTGGAATTGTGAGTGCTGCTCGGGTGGGAGCAATGCGTCCTAATCGGCCTCGTCACCTTCTCATTCGCTTCCAGGATGCGTTAAGTCGGCTCCATATTCTTGAGCATGGCCACCTAAAGGGGACTGCATTCTCGATACAGGAGGATCTTTCTCCAATACAGCTGTGCAAGCGCAGGAACGAATTCTGTAGAGTAAGGGAAGCGCGCCATCGTAAGAAATGGCAGTTTATCGAGGAGGAGCGGCGATTATTCTAGACCACTGGCCTTCCAACCCGTGGATAGGCTATGTCTAGAATATTTTTATAGCACTAATATCCTTAGCATCCATGAGCATGTTCATCCTGTTTGTACTGGGGCTTTTTGCCCTCATGTTTTCTTTGGGCCTTGGCCCTTTGTTTCCTTTGTGACTTTGTCCTTGGGTTTTGTTTAGGCTTTTGCCTTATTTGCTTCGACTGATTTGGGGCTTCACTGCCCCCTTTTCTTGTATGGGTCCCATAACCCTATTGGGTTTCCGCGGACGATAATAATTTATCTTATCTTATCTTATTGATTGATTTCATAGGGGAACCACCATGAGTTGCACAAATGCTTAGAGCTAATAAACGGAATATGTCTTTAGTTTTCCTACTAAATTAATATTGATTTGTCAATTCAAAACATAATTGGCTTACATCCCATACAAAATACTTCGAAGATGCAAAGCCACTATCATTTTGAGAGATATATTATTAATTCCTTTAACGTGAAACTTGAAACCTTTATTCTATGACATCCATGGTCTATGCGACAAGATATTCATGAGTTGATTGGGACACCACTATGAGTTGCCGAAACACTAGTGGTTTATAACATAGGAATATAACATAGCAATAGACCAAGAAAATTCACTACCACAAAGAACCATAGTGGTAAACTATACTAGCAAACCATAACAAGAAAATATCTATGCTTACTATGTTGATATACCACCACGAAAAACCTTAAATACAAACCTTACTATTTAACTGCATCTAGTTATTCAACATATTAACCCACAAAGTAATATTAGCTTATCTTAGTAGTATAAGAATCACACAAAAAATTAATAACAGTTTCTTTTTGGGGGCCTTGTGTTAGAGCACCAGAGTCCTGATCCGCAAGGGAGAGGTACTCAATTGGTGTGAGTGTGCCACATTCCCACCTCATGGGTTGGGGATTTCATAGCCGGGGAGCAAAAAAGTGGGGAAGCGCCATGCAGTTTCTACATAAGAAGCTCTCAAAGGAATGAAGAGCTATCCAAACCGGGCAAAGGTTCATATCTGACTTTGAAGAGGTGTGCATTTCCTTTCCCTAGCCGATGATTATTTATTTGGATTTTAAAGTACGTCTGATTCATTCCTTGTGCAACAAAGGTACTGGTGTGCCTATGGGCTAGAAGACAAATCTGAGAACACTCATGTTGTGGAGGATCAACGTCCCCCTCTAGGCCAAAGAAGGAAGAGGGTTGAGCGGGGAGAGGGTGTTAGAAGGGGTTGCCAATGTCATTTTACTTTGAAACAACTCTACCTTCTTCCCAATTGCACTCAAATTACCTACCACAAATGGGATCATGTGAACCAGCAGGGTGAAAGCATGCTACGGTGTACCATTTTTGGAACCCTCAAAAGTATCTTCACTGGGTACTTTTAAAACTGGTACTTTTCCCATTAAAATCAATTCAAAACTTTTGAATTGAAGGTCAATAACATGTCAATCTATAGTATTAGAGGATAACAATACTATTAGAGACTAAAATTAATGAACCAACTCTCAAACTTATGGTTTATTGAGACATTTATTCAAGTTCCCAGTACCTAGTGTTGGGTACTTTTTTTGGGTAGTTTCGCACTCCCTAAAAAGAACTTTAGATGGTACACCCTAGCATGCTTTCACCCAGCAAGGTGCATGGTAAAGCACTACCTATTGCGAAGGGTTGAGGTATAGGCTAGCACCATGGCTCACGGCTGAAAAGAAAGAATGGATCAAACAGAAGCTAGTGCATTATATAACACCTAGAATGGTGATGAACATCCACCGGGAGAGGTGAACTTGAAGAAGGAGCTAGTTGGTTTGGATGGGCTGTGTAGGGACGACATGTTGAAGATGCATGAAATTTACAATATTGATAAATTGGTGGCTCGAACTGTTTGGAAGTTGCATGAAGACCAAGCAACAAGCATCCATATGTGGGTGCAACAACACCAAGATAGTGTCTTCCACTACGAGAAGGTGACATCTTTCAACTTGGGGTCATGACTCCCATTCAAAGGGATGCCATGGTGAGATTTGGAAAGGATAGAGCTATATGCCTTGACTCCACCTACAAGACAAATGAGAAGAGGTTTGGTTGCTCCTTTTTCGGTTCCTTGGAAATTAAGAAGCTATGAAAGTGTGGGTTGAACTTCACGACTCGACATGGAAGCCTCATGTTTTATCACCGATTCTTGTGATGCCGAGATACATGCAATAAAGAAGGTAACAATGTTTCCTAGTTATCCTCATTTTCGTTTTGGTTTATTTTGGTCCATTTTGACCATATATGTCAACTTTCTCTCTCCATCACAGGTTTTCCCTAGCGTACGTGTCCACCTTTGCATTTGGCACATGAGGAGAGATTGGTTGAAGTGGTTGACAAAGAACGTGAGGAATAAAAATTTGAGGAACCAAATGTTTAAGTAGTTGGGCGAGATCATGTATGGAACAAAGTGTCCCCCAGGTAACAATGAGTACGGAGATGATTACAAAGAGGCTGTTAGACAAGAGGCTTCGAGGAAGTTGGAAACACTAAAGAGAAAGCACCCATAATATCCAAAGTTGGCCGCCTACATGCGTCAAGAGTGGACTCGCAACATTTGTGATTGGGTCCTGGCCACAAGAATCTTTCCCCATTCCAATCAAGAAACTAATGCTGCAATAGAGGCTTGGCACAAGGCACTAAAATTGCGCCTTGGGATTTTCAAGTCCCAACTAAAAGGCAGGAGGATAGATTGGCTACTTCACATGCTTGTCCATGATGTGGAGACCCACATGGCATACTCTAGGTAATTAGTAGAAGTGACTAAAATTTGCATCCTTTTGTAGGCCTATGTACTAACCCTCCATAATGTATCATTTGCTTGCTAACAGGGGGTTGAAGGAAGCTGGATTTGTAATAAACACATCACAAGAGCAAATTGTAGAGTCGGCTATTCGAGGGGCTAGGTGAATTCCCGACGATGCAGTCACATTCGTCGACCTCGATGGAGGAGAGGCCTATGTCCAAACTCTTGATCTGAACCGCCAACCCTACTTTGTCAATATGGGGCACATAGGAATTGGGCGAGTTGTGATTGCCCATGGGGCGCCAAGGGGAACGTTTGCAAACACCAGGTGAAGGTTATCCAAATGATGGACAGGTACAAGGACCAAGACCTCCTTAGAGTTCTAGGGTCCCAACATGGAAATGCATGTGGTGGCATGGAGCTCTTGCGCCCATGTAGATTTGGTGGCACCCATGCTGATATCCTTGAAGGGGTCGAGGTGACATAATTAGTCTAGAGGATGACATTAAACCAACGCCAAAAGTTGGCTTGACAATGGAAGATGCTAGGGCATCTTTGGAATGTTGTTGCTAGGGTTATGGAGCGGGCCTCAAAGGATCCAACCCTCCTCATAGCCATGGAAGTGATGATGAGACAGCTTGACACTAGACTTGAAAGGATGAACGAGGAGGAGGCCAATGACACAGCCATAACATCTCTGCCAGTGTTGACGGAAGAGGAGGCCTATGGCACGAGTCTTGCTAGGGTCAAACCACTCTTGGAAATAGGGAAGAGAGAGGCGAAGAAAAGAAAACTTGGTTGGAAGGAATTGGAAATGGAAAACCTTGCTTAGATGTGTTGGGAAATACAATTGGAAGTGAAAATGGAAATGGCTTGGGGCATCAAGGTGTGTTGGAAATTTACTCTATGTATAAATTATGTATGGGCAAATACACTCTATATACCCTATATATACTCTATGCATAATAACTATGTATAACTACTCTATGTTTAACTAATGTATGTACAAATACTCTTATGTACAAAATATTTTATGTATAACCATATGTATAATCAATGTATGTACAAATACTCCATGTACAAATACTCTATGTATAACTACTCTATGTATAACCAATGTATGTACAAATACTCCATGTATATATACTCTATGTATAACTACTCTATGTATAATCAATGTGTTAAAATTAAGTCAACTAGATTATTCAACTTCACAAACTTCTTGACAAGCAACTTGACAAATAAATATTATGGCTTTGCAAGCAAGTCAAATAGATTTAGATCAACATATGATCTATGCTTCAATAAATCAAGTATCTACTTGATATTAAGCATGAATTTCCTAGGAAAATTCAAGCAAGCAAGGGAGCCACAAGATGGTCCCTAATCCCTTGCAATATAACAAGTATTAAAAGATTACTTGACTCAACCTTGCACTTAAATCATAGTAATTAATTCTCAATATTACTGTAGCTACGGGATTGACCTGAACACTGTAGCTACAGTTGACCGAATCAAACAAAGAACCTTCTCGGCGTAGAATCTCTTCAGTCGATTCAATCTATAGTCTGGTGGGTTGCTCGGCATCAGTGCAATCCGTATTTATCATGTTCTCCGTCGGTTTAGATCGGATAAGAGTTCTAAGTTTAGAATTCGTTGATCTCGATATATCCCACAGACGTTGTGCTTGAACTCGACTCAGATCTCGATATATCCCACAGACGTTGTGCTTGAACTTGACTCTTGAACCATTGAAATCAAAAACACTTGAACCATTGAAGTAATATTAAACACTTGTTTAATATTACTTGCATCTCGTCTCGTCTCCATGGTGTCAACATAACCTTCAATATTGTATTGTACCCTCAACCAACTTAACCAAGTTAGCCTAATATATTCTCCAGTTAACCAAATATGTTCTCACTGTGACTTTAGCTTTATTCTGTGCTTCTGCTTGCAAGTTCTGAGTTCAACTATATGAAAAAGATTCACATGACACATGATTTCTATCATTCCCTCTTCATGTAATCTGTTTTATTATCCTGAGTTGGTCAGGCCTGGCCAGCCGCTACATGTGACATTGAGCACGGCATCCGTACGGATGCTAGGATCATACCTTCAGGAGGTCATGGACATGCGAGATCAGCTATGTCCTCGGGCACGCACTTGACATGTACATACACATTTATTTCACGATGATGTATACTTGTACAGTTTGACAACATTCTTATTACTGCCACGGTTTTTCCCTCGAAAACCCTTCGGGGCGGGGGTTTTTTTAACCCGGACAGTAATAAGTTTGTTGCGCTCCTTCTGGGTCCCATAGGCCGATTGGTCTCAGTGGACGATAAAAAAACTATTCTATTCTATTCTATTCTATTATTATATTGTACTGCATCTCTCAAAACCTGAAACCTTTTAAGTGATAATGCTTTTGTCAGTAGATCTGCCATTTGGTTAACTGTGCTAACATAAGTAAGATGTACCATATTTTTTTCCACCATATCTCTAATAAAATGAACTTCCATCTCTATATGCTTACATCTTTCATGCAGTACAGGGTTTTTTGACATAGCTATGCAACTTGTGCTATCACAAAAGATCACTGTAGGTTCTGTTTGTTCTACCCCTAGTTCAGCAAGCAATACAACCTCTTTAGTTAATAAAGTTGCAGCATTGTATTCTGCTTCTGCACTAGAAAGATCTATACTGCCTTGCTTCTTGCATTTCTAGGCTACAGGAGCACCTCCCAATAAAACCACATATCCTGATGTTGATTTTCTTTGGTCTAAATCACCTGCCCAGCCAGAGTCACAGTAAGCCTTTAATTGTAATTCATCTGAATTATACATAATGCCAATACCCAGAGTTCCCTTAAGATATCTCAAAATTCATTTAGCAGCTGTCCAATGTTCTAGACCAGGGTTATTGTTGTATCTGCTTAATATGTTTACTCCAAAGGCTATATCTGGTCTTGTGCAGTTTGCTAGATAAGACAAACATCCAATTAGTGACCTGTAAGGTTTGTTTTCCATTTGCTTTTTTTCTTTCTCTGTTTTTGGACACATATGAGCTGAGATTTTGTGCCCTGGTACTAAGGGAGTCTGTGCTATATTACAATCCCTCATATTGAACTTTTTCAGCATATTCACAATATGAGTTTGCTGACTCAATGTCAGCATTTTATTTTCTCTACCCCTGCATACTTCAATGCCAAGAAATCTCTTAAGCTCACCTAAGTCTGTCATTTGAAAACGTTTACGGAGCAGTTGTTTACAATGAGTCAAGATAACATTGTCATTTGCAACCATGATATTATCATCAATATATAAAGCTATAATACACCATAGCTTTCCATCATTGTATCTGTATAAATTCCCATCACATTTTAACTTTTCAAACCCTTGTTCTAAGAGATAATTGTCCATGCATTTATATGACTCTCTTGGGGCTTGTCTTAGCCCATAAAGTGACCTGTTTAGTTTCCAAACTTTTCCTTCTTCTTCCTCAAAGCCTGGTGCAGGCTTTAAATAGATTTCTTCCTCAAGCTTTGCATTAAGAAATGCTGTGCTCACATCCATATGGTAAATTTCCAAGTCACGTGAGTTTGCAATGGCTAGCAGCATTCTCAAACTATTAATTTTGACTAATGGTGAGAATGTTTCATCAAAGTTCAAACCTTTCTTTTGAGTAAATCCCTGTGCTACAAGCCATGCCTTGAATTTTTTTTGTTTTTCCATCAATGCCTAGCTTTATCCTAAAAATCCATTTATTGCCAACAACATTTTTACCTGGTGGCTTATCAACCACAGTATAGATCTCTGTTCTCTTGAATGATTGCATCTCGTCCTCTGTGACGCTCCCTACTAAATATACGGCTCGCAGTCGTACACTCCATAGGAAATCCCCCATCCGGTCCTTCGACCGCACGGGCCCTCCATCTATCCCGCACTCTGGAATCACCGTAGTGCGGGAAGGGGACATGAAGGTGTCTTGCACGCCCTTTCCCTATGGGCTTCTATCACAGCGGAAGCATAACATCGTCAGAACTAGCAATAATCAATACATCCTACTACCTCGAGGGTAGCTCATCCACATAACAATAGCTGCAAAGAAGATAATCATATGCCATAAAACATGAGAGCTCCTACCCGTAGCTCTGACTCATAAGGAAGTCGACTGACTGGATAGGCCTCAAGATAGAGAAGACTGAGTCATAACAATGGCGAGGGCTGGCATAAGACAATGGCTAGGGTTGACCACGCCATCCGCCCCTCCTGTGCATACTTTGCAGATGGGCTAGATCAGACTCTGACATGACTCTAGCCTTCCGGATACGCAATCCCATGGCATCACCCATCGGGACTACTCCAGGTTGCATCTCCCTGGTCCGACGAGGCAGAAAGGGTTGCATCTCCCCTTCCCCTGGTCTAGAGGCTCCTCGGGCGGCTAGAGAATCGTGGCAACACATGATTCATACCCGACTGAACCCCCCAAAACAAGAGCCAAGCTAACACTTGCAACTCTTGAGAGGCAGGGCGACACCGTTGCCCCAGGAGGTGTCGGACCGATGCTCGGCCCACACGAAGTGACCGACCATAAGCCTAGCCCACTATGGGATCCCTCGTAGCCCCCACTCGGCAGGGATCCTCCCTCCGTATTGCCTCTGACCCCATTGTGTAGTGCTGAGTCGCATCATAGTCTCAATAGCCCGGTGGATTCCTATGCACAGGCCGCAACTAATAGGAACTAAGGGATCTACACTAGGAGCATACTACATATGGCCCTAGGTCTCTACCCCCCTTCCCAATACAAGAGGAGCAACGTGATCAACCAACATCACATACATCATATCATGATAAACATCATAAGAACATCTTAACCTAATCATACATATCTAACCTACGGTTAGGGTTCCTTGATTAGGGTTCAAGATGTTCAACAAAGGGTCCTAGGATGGCTCTACTCTAGATACAAGATACAAACCCATCTGGAATGCTAAATCCCAGATGAACTACCATGAACTCTACTCCACCTACCTGCTCCAGAAGCGCTTCCTCCCATTCCTGGCATCTCCATGCTCGACATGGGTCGAAGGCTTGCTCCCTCTACGATCATGCACACCTTCCAGGGGCTGCTACACCAGGATGACGAACGATGCTCGAAACGGGGTTTCGGGCGCGTAAATGAGAGTTCAGGTGCTAGAGTCAGGAAAAGGGTCTAGGGTTAGGGTTTGAGCCAATATAGGTGAGGGTCCACGTGGGATGCCACGTGGCACCACTAGGATGGGGCCGTGTGGCGGTTGCCCAATAGGATAAGGCCATGTGGAAATGGGCCTTATCCTAAGGTTATCTAAGTTAAACAATTAACTTAGATGTGCACCCCTTGCCACTTTATAAGGCATACAAGGCTACATAGGTAGACTTGTATGTTGACGGGTCCAGGAATATACGTATTTATAGCATATACTCCCCTGGAACGTCACATTCTCCCCCCCTTAGGACAATGCTGTCCTCAGCATTGCGCTAAGGTGACAAACCTATCCTATTCCTGCAAAATAACAAGATACATGCAAAGAAAAACTTACTATTGCATTAATATATAGCATAGGCTATATTTATGTCTATACAAAATTTATATAGCCTTAACAATAGTAATGTCATAATAAGTCAAAACATTATCACATAGGGTTCATAATTTCAAGTCTAAATTATGCTTCCCCTCCTCCACGTAATGTGCCCCTGCCGGTACTCCCCTAAGCTCGCCCTGCACAAGTAGCACATTACGTTAGTTTAGTTAATAATTGTGGTTTTAGGGGACCACCCCCCTTACCTACCTCCTCGAGCCGAACTACTAGCTCGAGGTTACCCTACTACCTTGCACTCGATCATGGCCCTTTCGGATTTGAGCTTAAGGACCATTTAAGATGATCCTATCATCGCCCATGATCAAGTGCTACCTTGTACTCGGTTACCCGTTGCCGAGTACCCCTAGTGCATCATGCCCCAAGGGTTTTAAGCTAGGGAACGTCTCACGATCCCATCATCGCGCATGATCACCTTGACCTTCACCATGACCCTCCTACGGCCAGGTGTGCGTACCCCGCATCGCGGCATAGAGGGCATCCGGTCGATGCCCCATCATTGCCCACAATGCCTCATTCCTCACTCACATGACCCTAATGGTCATGCGCACCTCTTGGTGCGTGTTGGCCTAGAGAATGCCTTAAAGGCGTTTCCCATCATCGCCCACACGTTCCAAGATTCTGGCACATGCACCCTACTAACTAGAATAAATGAGCCAGAACTTAAGGCTAACAAAGAAACATACTAAGCTAACCTCCTGGCAAGTCGGGGTCGACTAAGTCGGAGACGACTCGTCCATCAAACTCCTTCATAAACTCTGGGTATTGTTTCTCCAAATCCTGCTTCAATACCCATGTCGCGTCTTCCACGGGCAAGTGTTTCCACTTGACCAAATACTGGAGGAACTGAGACCTCCTTGTCTTCTTGAATGACTTATCAAGAAGTAGCTCAGGCACAATTTCAACTTGCTCTTCTGTCATTTCCAACAAAGTTAGAGTATCTAAAACCTCATCAGGGTTAGGATCGTGCCTTTTCAATAAGCTTACGTGGAAGACCTTGTGAACTTTAAGATGGGCAGGAAGATCCAACTTGTAGGCTTGAGAGCCCACTCTCTCCAAAATCTTGAACGGACCAGCCCACCTAGGGGCAAGCTTCTTGCAATTCCCTATGCGAAGCTTCGCTTGCTTTACCTTGATCTTCAACCACACTTTATCGCCTACTTTGAACTCTCTTACGGTCCTGTGCCTATCGGCTACACTCTTCTGCCGACTTCTTGCTGCTAATAAGTACCCCCTTACTTCTTCCACCAGCTGATGCATATCACCAAGCATCTGCTGGGATACTTCGACCTTTGACACAGGATTGTGCCAAGTATTCGGGGTTAGGCACTGGTACCCGTAATTGATCATGAAGGGAGGCATCTGGGATGACTCCTGCTTTGTACTATTGTAGGCGAATTCTACCAAGTGGATGTAATCATCCCACTTGGATTGCTTATTCCACACATAACTTTTGAGCATATCTTCGATGATGCGATTCGTCCGCTCCGTCTGGCCATCCGTCTGAGGATGGTATGCCGTGCTCATCGAGAGCTTGGTCTGGATTGTAGCAAAAAGATCTTGCCAGAATGCACTCATGAACTTGGAATCTCTGTTCTGTTATTATCTCTCGAGGCATGCCATGGAGTCTAAAAATCTCCTTTACAAATAGCTTGGCAGTGTCTAAGGCTGTGTCCGTAGTTTTGCAAGGCACAAAGTGTGCCATCTTAGATAATTTATCTACGACCACCATTAGCGCGTCTTTGCCTCGTAGAGTTCTAGGAAGTCCTGTGATAAAATCCATGCTTATCACTTCCTATTTTGCATTCAGCACTGCTAAAGGTTCCAAGGCCCCCGGGATTCAAAGCTGCTCTGCTTTAGTCTGCTGGCACAACTGACATTCCCGAATATATCTGGCTATCTGTTTCTTCATCCCCGGCCAGAAACGGCTACTCCGAATCTTGAAATACGTCTTCATAAACCCCGCATGCCCTGCTATTGGGCTGTTGTGTGTGTCATGAAGAACTAACTTCCTTACTCCTGAGGATTTGGGCACACACAACTTATCTTTATGGTACAAGAGGTTGCCTTCCTTCTTATAATGTTTGAAGGCCTCCCGTTCTTTATCTGTTCTAGCCTCCCGGGAGAGGCTTGCCCATACTTCCTTGAAATCCTCATATGATGGCAAAGTCTCCTCAATTTTCTTACCAAACTCACTCGAAAGAGTGGATATCGCATTACAATGCATTCTCGTCTCAAACGGTCTCCTGAAGAGAGCATCTGCCACCACACTAAGCTTGCCGGGCTTATACACTATATCAAAATCATACTCCTCAAGGAATTCCATCCACCTCCTTTGCCTTAGGTTGAGGAGTGGTTGGGTGAAAAGATACTGGAGGCTCTGGTGATCAGTATCTAACTGAAACTTCCTTCCCAGCAAATAATGCCTCCAAATCCTTAATGCCCTGACAATGGCTAACAGCTCCTGATCATGGGTTGGGTAGCGTTGCTCGGCATCATTCATCTTCTTCGAGTCGTAGGCGACTACCCTTCCTTCTTGCATCAAGACTGCCCCTGTTGCTATCTTACTTGCATCCGTGGCCACTAGCTTATCTTTACTTGGATCTGGAAGGGCAAGCACTGGAGCTGTTGTTAAAGCCTCTTTAAGCTTCTCAAAGGAAACTTGGACTTTTTCTAACCAATGATTAGTCCAATCCTTAATCTTCCTGGCCTTGGTGAAATCCGACAAAGGGGACGCCCACTTAGCAAAGTTCTTCACAAACTTCCTGTAATATCCTGCCAGACCCAGAAAACTTCTTGCTTCTGCCACGTTTCTTGGGGCTGGCCAATCAACTATTGCCTCAATCTTAGATGGATCTGTAGAAATCCCCTCAGCTGTTACCACATGCCCCAAGTATTCCACTCGACCTGTTGCGAAGTGGCATTTGGAGAGCTTCCCATACAATCGATGCCGTCTCAACTTCTCCAACACTTTCCTCAAATGTTGACAATGCTCTTCAATGGACTTGCTGTAGACTAAGATGTCGTCGAAGAACACAATGACAAACTCATCCAAGAAATCCCTGAAGATGTCGTTCATGAGACGCATGAATATTGCTGGGGCATTCGATAATCCAAAAGGCATTACTGTAAACTCGAAGTGCCCATACCGCGTTCTAAAGGCGGTCTTATGGATATATATCTTCTTCCTTTATCCTTATTTGATGGTAGCCTGGCCTTAAGTCAATCTTAGAGAAAACCTTCGCTCCTTGGAGCTGATCCATCAAATCGTCTGCCCTAGGCAAAGCATACTTATTCTTTATCGTCTGCTTATTAAGCTGGCGATAGTCTATGCACATTCTTAGACTCCCGTCCTTCTTCTTGACGAAGAGTATGGGTGCCCCGAAAGGAGACACACTTGCTCTTATGAATCCGAGGTCTAGCAATTCCTGCAGCGGCTTCTTGAGCTCTATCAATTCCGGGGTGCTCATTCTGTATGGTGCCTTACTGGTAGGCTTAGCATCTGGAGCTAATGTGATCTCACATTCTACACCCCTATAAGGTGGTAGCTGCCGGATTTCATCCGGGAATACATCCTTGAATTCTGTAATGAGCCTTGCTACTGGCTTGGGCAACTGATTCCCCTTTTGGTCACTTCCCTCCTGTTTATTTGGCTCAATTGCTTCTAACCTCAAAATATAATCCACCTTATTTCTTTCTATACTTTTTCTTAGCTGCTTCAAAGAAATACACTGCATGAGAGAAGCTACCTTCTTACCTTTCACTATGAATCTGGTGCCTTCCGGTGCCGTCATGGCGATCTCGTTGCGGTCGCAGTCAATCATTGCTTTAGCTGGCTTCAAGAACTCCATTCCTACTATAAGATCATACCTTCCAGTATCCATGACTTCTGCCCCCATTGGCCACTTGCTTCCACTAAGGTCTATATCAAACGTAATCCTCCTCCCCTTAATGTGGCGAATAGCACCATTTGCCATGCTGACTGGCCTTGGCTTAGACTTCAATACCTTGTTCTTCATTAGGGCAGCCAACCTAGGAGAGTCAAAGTTGTGAGAGCTACCTGTATCTATCAGGACTATATATGGATTGCTATCTATGATTCCGTCAGCCACAATGACTGTAGACTGATTTTCAACATCACCTGGCTCAATATTTGCACATATATGGCACTCACCCTCTATGAAGTCTTGCGCCTCCTGCTGGTCGTCCTCTTCGTTGTCTCCTTCGGTTGGTGAATCCCAATCTGCAAGCTCTGCCAAAGCTGCCTGCATGACGAATGGACAATCGTGTGTTCGGTGCCCTGGCTGGAAACACCTAAAACGTAGCTTCTTCTCGATACATTCCTGCCTCTTTTCCTTTGGCAGGCTGTCTAGAAGACGCTTGAGCACGCTGCCCCCTGATGCATTTGGTGGCCTACGGTCCCCAAAAGCCTTTCCCTAAACTTTCCCTTGCTGCCGGCCTCCTGTTGGCGTAGGTGCTGACTGCTTACTGTTATACTGCCCTTGATACTGCCCTGTTGATTTATCCTTGGAGGCTGACTGTTTCTCCCCTGGAGTTGCTGGTGCTTCTTCCAAACTTATGGCTTTATCCTCGGCTTCTTCCAAACTTATGGCTTTATCCTCGGGTTGATTGCTCGGACTAGCCTTTTGATATTATTGTTCAATCCCTCAATGTAGGTTTCAACCGCTTGCCTTTCAGAAACTCCGGGAGCATGGAGCCTGAGCCGCATGAATTCCTCTATGTACTTTGCTACTGACAAGGTACCCTGGTTCAATCTATAGAATTGCTGGATCTGCCTGCTAGTGTGTGATCTTGGCACATAATGCTTGCGAAAGGCTTTGCTGACGGTCTTGAATCTGCAACTGTTCCTTTTTAGCTTATTGGACTTCGCGTATCCTTTCCACCAAATTCTAGCTGCTCCTATTAAGTTGGCTGTAGCAACCTTCCCTATATCTTTGTCCTTCATGCCATAAGAATTGCCAAACTCTTCCATTTCATCAAGCCAAGCTTCTGCCTCCATACCTGACTTGTCTTTCCCTGAAAACTGACCCAACTTCCTAGTCTTCCACACATTGCTCATAGTGCTATCCACTTTCTTCTGATAATCATTTGTTTTTCTTGCCCTTTTCCTTGCCCGAGATGTATCGGACTGACTGTCGGAGCTGAAACTGTCGTCACTGGAAGAGCTATCTGATGTGCCAGAGCTAGACGATGATGGGCTCCTAGTTCTCCTTTTTCTTTTCCTGTCCCTGACATTCCCCTGATTGCCTTCCCTTTCTGGCTGTGGATCCTCCTCAATGCCTTGCTGAGGTAGTGGTGGAGGAGGTGGTGGTGCAGGTCCATATTCCTGGGTGTTCATCAATGGGGTGACCCAGTGAATCAGCTGGTGCATCTGGTTTCTCATCTGGGTGAGCCTTGCGTTGACTGTCTCCACCGTCAATTCTTCGTTGTTGTCGTCTTGTTCCCTCCCAAATAAGTTCCTATGTACCCATTGGTGATGTCGGCCCTGGCCTTGAGAACCTGAGCCGGTGTTCCTGGCTGCAAGGATTAATCATCAATGCTTGTTATTTAGGTTACACATTAATCATCCTTATTTACAATTGAATTATTGTTAGGTACAAAAGAAATCATATGAAAATTCCACTTACAAGTCAAGGACAGAGTGAAGTCATTAATATTTAAGGAATACATTTCATGAAATACATGATATTATCTGAAACAGAAATAATTCAATACAATTTAAATGACAAACAAAGCAAATTTTTATCTTGGATGCCCCTTCATGGACTTGAAGAAGTTCTTGACGTCCTTGAGTCGTAGCCCTTTGCCGACGTTCCGCAAGATGCTTCTGACCGATCCTCCTTCAAGTGCTCTAGCCATTTGGGGTCGGGTGCCGTTGCTGCTACCACCGTCAGTGTTGCGTCCCTGAGGTGGCCTCTGGCGAAGTCGAGACAGTGGAGTGCCACGGCTCTCTTGAAGAGGATAACATGATCCGTTATGGGATCTATTTTGGCGTGCTGCCCGAAGCCTGAGAGCGCTATGAGGAGCGCCACGGATTCTTCCCCTCTTGGGCTGAACTCCTTATGGAAGACTATCATCTGCCCTTGGCTAAGGACTGGAAGATAGTACCTGAGTGCCTTGCCCTTTCCTGTGGCCGTCGATCCCGTACCCCTTCTCTGAGTTGCTTCGCCGTAGACGTCTAATGCCAAGAGGTTGTGACGCTCCTTGAACATATACGACCCCCGGCCGTATACATACGGGGACTTTCCCCTCCCATGGCAACCATCTTGCCATGAGCAGGGCCCTCCGTCTGACCCGGGCCATCTACGTAGAGATGCTCGAGTGAAGGACACGGAGGTGTCATTCGGCCCACGCCTTCGATGGGCTCCTACGTCGCGGAAGCATGAATACAAGGGTTAGCACACAGCATAAATCATATATAAATAACCACCACGAAGGGTGGCGCATCCATCCAAATACCAACGGCAAAGAATATGCATCTAATCCTAAGAAAGCACCCCAAACCCCAGGTTCTACCCCGGTTCCGACTCCTGTGAGGATGGACAGACGGCTCGGTCTCAAGAGATTAGCGGACAGAGGTATAACCTGGCGTTGGCTGGCATAGAACATCGGCTAGGGTTGTCCACTCCATCCGCCCCTCCTGTGCACACTTTGCAGATGGGTCGATCCACGCTATGGCTTCGCTATAGCCTTCCGGAGACGCAGACTCAAGGTACCACCCTTTGAGTCTACTCCAGGGTTCATGACGCCCCGGTCCGATGAGGCAGGTCAGGGAAGCGTCCCCTTCCAGGATCACAGTGGTTCCATGGGTGAGCTAGAGAATACGTGCCGCTTCAGCGACCCCCGCATCCGTACCCAACTTACTCACCCTAAATCTACTCAAAGTGCAAGATGCTCCATACGGATCACACCTCTACACCCAGGGAGTGTCATACCCATACCCGGCCCTCTACGTGACCGGCTATCAGGCCTAGCCCACTGTAGGAGTCTCAGGAGCCTTTTATGTTCGTGCAAGACCCCACCCCCACTTCACCACTGCGTCCCTTTTCTGGTGCTAAGCCAGACCATAGCGTCTACGACCCGGTGGTCTCTTGCACACAGGCCGCATCTAATGGGAATATTACAGGGCTCTATCTAAGAGCATACTATCATATATGAGCTCAGAGGTCTCTGCCCCCCTTTTAACCCCTGTTTAAAGCTACCGAAATACTCCATAGATTCATCAATCATTTTGTAACAGAGCACCATTCATAATTGAAATGTAATCCTACTTACCAGAGAAGGGTTAATCTCAACAAAGACACTAAGAAAAGAGTACTGAAGTACTATCCTACAATTCACAAGCTAAACTACTACTAACCCGTGTTTCGGCTGGAACCGTTATCGTGGGGTGCTTCCATAGTGCTGTAAGTAGGGTGGCAGCAACAGCTAGTGGTTGTCAATATATTTATACGTATACCGTATAATTACTTGGAACGTCATATTCTCCCCTCCTTAGAATTAATGCTGTCCTCAGCATTGGGGTTAGATACAGATATAGGAAATCACATTATGAAGGAAGATAAGTTCTTATTTCCGAAGGTAATATATTAAAACTTTAAAGTTTAAAACAGTTTAAGCACCGAGGTGTATTTCACATGATTATCATAATCAACAAGTTCAAGGACCTAAGTCCAATACCAACATCCGAGTAACAACGAAACAAAACGTGTAGACAAAATAAAACTGAAGAAATCGGGCCATCAGCAACCCTCTAACATGGGCAGGTCACGTACTGCTCACTGGCCTACACATGTCAGTATATCAGTATATATAATTAGATTGTGGTTGAAGGGACCACCCCCTTATAATAAATAAAAGAAAACTCTATCGAGCCGGGAACCTAACATGTCTAAGGTTTGCAATTCATTGCAGCATAGGGAATGGTCAAGTTCCCAAGCCGAGATGAACGCGGCCTACCAACTATATGCTCTCCAAGCAAGTCGTGGTCATGTCAACATTGGCAGTACACCACGTCCTAGAGAACACAAAGTTGATCTCATCATCGGTAACTATTGTTATTTACGATGCAACTACCCCTCTAGAGCGCTACTCTTGGCAATCAAGCTTCCAAGCTTACCGCCGGCTGCGGGGTTGATAGGATCGTTGATGGTGCGGCCTTGAGATTCCCGCATGAAGTCCGGATAGTGCTTCTCAAGGTCTATCTTCATCACCCAAGTAGCATCCTCAACTGGTAAATGCTTCCACTTAACCAAGTATTGCAACATTTGAGTCCTTCTGGTTTGTTTGTAAGCTCGATCAAGAAGAGCTTCAGGCACTATCTCCAGGTGCTCCTCTGTCATTTCTAGAAGGGTTGGGGTATCCAAAACCTCCTCTGGATCAGGGGTGTGTTGTTTCAGAAGACTCACGTGAAAGACCTTGTGGATCTTCAAGCGGGGCGGCAAATCCAAGCGATATGCCTGCTCTCCAATACGCTCAATAATTTTGAACGGTCCAGCCCATCTGGGTGCCAACTTCTTGCAGTTGCCAATCTTAAGCTTGACTTGTTTTACCTTAATCTTAAGCCAAACTGATTCACCCACCTGGAAAACGCGTGGGGTTCTGTGCTTATCGGCGACACTCTTCTGACGGCTGCGTGCAGCTAATAAGTAACCACGAACTTCTTCGACCAGAGCTTGCATCTCCAAGAGGAGTTGTTGAGAAACTTCCACTTTAGAAACGGGGTTATGCCATGTGTCTGGAGTAAGACATTGATAACCATAATTTATCATTAAGGGAGACATTCTGGAAGACTCCTGTTTCATGCTGTTGTAGGCAAACTCGACCAGATAAATATAGTCAGCCCATTGTGATTGCTTACTCCACACATAACTTCTTAGCATATCCTCTATAATGCGATTGGTACGCTCTGTCTGACCATCTGTTTGAGGATGATATGCTGTACTTATAGCAAGCTTGGTCTGGATGGTGGCAAAGAAATTTTTCCAGATTGCACTTACGAATTTGGGATCCCTGTCGGATATAATAACTCGTGGCATTCCGTGTAATCTAAAGATCTCCTTGCAAATAGGAGAGCAGTATCGAAGGCTGTATCCGTGGTACGACATGGCAAGAAGTGAGCCATTTTCGACAATTTGTCGACCACTACCATTAAGGCATCATATCCACGGAGAGTGCGTGGAAGGCCCACAATGAAATCCATGGTTATCACTTCCCATTTAGCGTTGGGCACATCCAGAGGTTGCAACTCGCCTGGAATCCTTAACTGCTCCGCTTTGGTTTGCTGACACACCTGACACTGCTTAATGTACCTGGCTATGTCCTTTTTCATGGAAGGCCAGAAATAGCTGGAGCGAATCTTGAAGTAGGTCTTCATGAAACCTGCATGTCCAGCTATATAGGGCTGTTGTGCGTGTCGTGGAGAATTAGCTTACGCACTCCTGAAGTCTCAGGTACACACAACTTGTCCTTGTAATATAACAAGTTGCCCTCTTTCTTATACGAGCGGAAAGCCTCACGCTCCTTATCTGTGCGAGCTTTCTTAGCCAAACTATCCCAAACTTCACGGAATTCGGGATCCGTGGCCAAGGTCTGTTCGATCTGTTTCCCAAACTCACTGGTGAGTGTAGAAATTGCGTTACAATGGGTTCGCGTCACCAAGGGATGACGTGACAACGCATCCGCAACCACATTGTGCTTGCCAGGCTTATACATAATCTCAAAATCATATTCCTCCAGAAATTCCATCCATCATCTTTGACGGAGGTTGAGATTCGGCTGGGTGGATAAGTAACGGAGACTTTGATGATCCGTATCCAACTGGAATCTTCTACCAAGAAGGTAGTGCTCCATATCCGCAGGGCACGGACAACGGCTAACAATTCCTGGTCATGGGTAGGGTATCTCTGCTCCATCTCGTTCATTTTCTTTGAATCGTAGGCAATAACCCTCCCCTCCTGCATTAGGACTCCACCAGTGGCAATCTTACTGGCATCCGTTGCCACTAGTTTATCCTTCTCAGGATCGGGCAATGTGAGAATGGGTGCTGACGTTAAGGCATCTTTAAGCTGCTGGAAACTCTCCTGAACTTTTGCCTTCCAGTGCTCCATCCAATCCTTCACTTTCTCATGCTTTGTAAGATTTGTAAGAGGTGCTGCAATCTTTGCAAAATCCTTTACAAATTTCCGATAATATCCTGCTAACCCCAAGAAACTTCGGACCTCGGAAACATTACCTGGAATAGGCCATTCCCTTACTGCTTCTATCTTTGCCGGATCTGTAGCAATTCCCTCTGCAGAAATGACATGGCCCAAATAATCAACCTTCGGAGTGGCAAACTTGCATTTAGAGAACTTGGCAAAGAGCTGATGGCGTCTTAGCTTTTCTAGGGCGAACCGAAGATGTTTCTCATGCTCCTGCAGGGTCTTACTATAGATGAGAATGTCGTCAAAGAAAATAACAACAAAGTCATCCAAGTATTGTCGGAAGACATCATTCATTAACCGCATAAACGTTGCGGGGGCATTAGTTAATCCAAAAGGCATAACGGTAAACTCATAATGCCCATATCTAGTGCGAAAGGCAGATTTATGAATGTCCTCCTCCTTAATCCTTATTTGATGATATCCGGAGCATAAATCAATCTTTGAGAAAAACTTGGCCCCTTGCAACTGGTCCATTAGATCATCTGCTCTAGGCAAAGCATAGCGATTCTTGATGGTATGCTTGTTGAGTTGCCGATAGTCAATACACATTCTCAAGGAGCCATCCTTTTTCTTAACAAAAAGAATAGGAGCGCCAAAGGGCGAAACACTAGGTCGAATGAAACCTAGGTTTAGTAACTCCTGAAGTTGCTTTTTAAGCTCTGCCAACTCTGGGGGACTCATACGGTATGGGGCCTTGCTGGTAGGCTTAGTACCTGGCTCTAAAGCTATCTCACATTCGACCCCTCTAAAAGGAGGAAGCTTTTGGATCTCATCCGGAAAAAGATCACCAAATTCTCGGAGAAGATTAGCAATCCCCTCTGGCAGGGTGTCGATTACTTGCTTCTGCTTAGCATCTGACTCAATGGAGGCAAGCCTAATGATGCAGAGGAGCTTTTCCTTGCGTATAGCTTTATCTAACTGCCTGATGGACATAGACTGCATAAGAGGGTTGAATGGTTCACCTTTTATCGTTACGCGGGCTCCATTAGCTGCGTTGAAGGTAACTTCCCGTTTCTCGCAGTCTATGTTGGCCTTTGCAGATGCCAAGAATTCCATACCAACAATGAGGTCGTATTTGCCAATATCCATCAACTCGGCACCTAAAGCAACTGGTGCACCTGGCAACTGCATCTTGAGATTGATGCGACGGCCATGAGTGTGTCTGACCTTACCACTAGCTAAAGTGACAGGCCTCGGCTGGGACCTCTAGGTTTCAAGCTGTAAGATCTGGGCCATTCTAGGAGAAGCAAAATTATGTGTACTTCCCGTATCCATAAGAATTACAAAAGGCTTAGTGTCTACTTGACCTATGGTGGAAATGACAGCAGGCTGACTTTCAGCATTGCCGGTTTCTATAGCTGCAAGGATATGAGACGCACCGTGAATATACCCGGGGGCGTCCTCCTCGACAGGTAGTGTTGACTCAAGATCGTCCCAATCGAGGTCAGCCATGGTCAGCTGGGCAGTCTGCGTAATATAAGGACAATTCTGCATGAAGTGCCCGGGCCGCATACACCTGTAGCATCCCTTATCTCGGCGGAGCTATTCTTCGGCCTCTTTAGGAATAGACTGTAAGAGGTTTCGAACTTCCTTACCAACATTGTTCTGTTTATCGGGCGTGCTGAAGGTGACTTTCTTTTCCTGGTGGCCATAAGAGTTCTGCTGAGAGGGCCCCGGACTTGGCGAGCGGGGTTTATACGGTGTGGACGGCCGTGGCTGCGAGTAAGGAGCAGGATGCGGATACTGGTTCCTTGGTGTCTCCTCTTCGAGGCTCAATGCTTTAGCCTCAGCCTCCGCAACGGATTTCGGGTCGATGGCCTTAACCATTCGTTTAATTGATGGGGCCAACCCTTCAATGTAACCCTCGATCCACCAAATACGGGCAGCTCCTGTAAGGTTTGTGGTGGCAACCTTTCCTGTATCCTTTTCTGTCATGCCATAGGATTTACCGAACTCCTTCATTTCGTCCAACCAGGACTCTGCATTCAGTCCGCCTCTAGATTTTCCATCAAACTGGGCCAGTTTCCTATTCTTCCATATACTAGTTATGGCCGTATCAACCGTCTTGCGGTACTCCTTATCCCGGCGCTTTGCATGGTCACCAGCTGATACCGACGACTCAGAGGACACAGAAGTGGCTGATTGTGAGGAGGTGGTGCTATCCCTGGAAGAACTCTGACGACGTTTAGAACGGGGCCTTCTCGGTGCAGTTACAGGGCTGGTTTGAGGTGGAGATGGCTGCTGTGTAGGTGGACTGGGCGGTAGCGGAGGTAACTCCGGTCCATCCTCTTGTATGTGCTGTGGTGGGTTGGCATGCAACACATAAGCTTGCAATTCGCCTAATTGCCTCTTCATTAGCATAAGTTCCTATTCAGGTGTTAGTCTACTGGCATTTGAGGGCGTCTGCCAGGCGGCGTTGCGTGCACCGTCTATATCGAGCATAAAAAAATTATAAGCAGAATTATAGTGACATAAAGTCTCACAAAAATATCATTTCGGATAGGGTAGAGAGAGAATACAAGAAAAGTACAATGGCAAGGATTCTTATTACAAGTGAAAACTGTCATTCTATTAAAGTTCAGTACATCGATGGTAACACAAGTTGATACAAAGGTACAATACAAGGACAAACATTATACATTGGAGATGGGAAGTTCAACTCACATATAGCATAAATAAACAAAACTGAGGAGACCGGCCTAAGGGTTCGCAAATGGGTACAGAATTGAGTAGCGAACACTTTCACGTACAGCCCTAACGAGCTTGTAACGGGCCCAGGCCTGAACGATAACAGGTTGATATTCTAGCGTTGGGCTAATAATAAGGAGATTGAAAAGCCTCCTTAAAGCATAGAAGATTTGCCACAAGTGGTCGTTGGCGTCCTCGAAAGCTTCGTGCCTGGACATGTCCCAATAGTCCCATGTGCGGCAAAGAGTTTGCTTCAGGTCCTCGAAGGCCTTGTCCCTGAGAATGTTAACTATCTCCATCCCCTTGGCTGGATCATAGGGCTCCCCTGGTAGTGCGGGTTCTATCTCATAACCTTCGTCCCATTCCGGGTACTCCCCATATCTTTGGCCATAATCCTGTTCGGGCGGCCCTGGATCATCCCTCCTTATCAGATTGGTAATTCTCTCTTCATATTCTTCGAGTGTCTCTTCTGCAAGATGATAGAAATGAATATAGAATATTGAACAATTTCATTATACTCTAAACTCCAATAAATAGGAGAACGCATCATGGAAGAGAACAAAATTTTTTTTTTCTTAATTGTATTCATCGATACAATAATCAAAATTGATAAGAAGATGGTATATCATACTATAAAATGGCTAAAGAAAATGCCAAACCAAAATTCTACAACCATACGCAATACAAAGTGCGTAATACAGTTATTTAAGAGCTAGGTCCCCCCTCTTCATCCGTAGACCGAGGAGGTGGTGGTGGCGGTCGGTGTCGTAGCAGAGTCACCCCTGGGTCTACCGTGGCAGCCGCAATGGAGGCAACCTCTGGCGGATAGGCAACAGCAATGGGGCCGCCGTAAGGAGCTTCATGCTCATCCAGGGTGCAATGTCTTGTCCCAAGGCCGTCAGGGCAAGATCCCGTCGTACGAGTACATAAGTAAACGTACGATAGGGAAGCTTCTTGTGCCCGGCCAATGTGAAAAGAGCACGGAGGGTCCACCATGAAGCTTCGGCCTCCGGCCCTAAATCTCGGGCTATAAAAAGAACTTGCCCCTGTCGAAAAGCTGATAAGAAGAAGCGAGTAAGGTGGTTTCCCAATACCTTCCCTTGTGGGGTCTCTGACGTGGCCACCTCCTTGTCTAAGTCCATAGGGAGCTCTTCTTCCTTAAATTCTTGCTGCTCTTCCTTCAAATGAGCAGGGTTATGGTATAGATCCTCTCCCTCCTCATCCGAACCGGAGGGAACCTCGACCATATTAATATTTGGGACATGAGGTCCCATAGCTGTAAAGGCATCCGGTGAGGGCTGAGAGGCCGGATCTTGCATCACCAGTTCCCGAAGCCGTAGCAAAGTCTCAGCCGGCTCTATGGTCTCCTGGTGGAACTGGAGTAACTGCTGCACCTCTGGAGGAAGCTCAATAGGAGCGAAGTCGATGAAGTTATCCATACAGTACTCCGCTAGCTCATAGAGTACATGGTCCTTACGCCGGCGCTTAAATCCGGCCACCATGTGATAGGTCCAGATGATATCATCCAAGAGAAGATATTCTTGCCCTTGGTGATACACAACTGGAAGGGCGTCTAGCCCTGACAAGCGTGCAGCTTGCTCCCGGCGTGGTGGCATCTCCTCTGCCAACTGCTTCCAACGGGCGAAGTCATCCATGCCTATATGCTCATCTTCTCCCTCCTCGGAAGATTCAGGAAGTTTGCCTTTCTCTGCAGGCAAAGTTTCATCCTCAACGTATTGATCCATGAGGATGGCTAGGGCGAAGGCAACTTCAAGATATTGTCGTCCCTGATGCTGCACAATGGGCAGGTGCTTGCCCCATCTAAGCTTTCCTTTCAGCACATCATACGCGTGGGTGTCACCCCCTAGCATATCCCAGACCACGTCCCGTTCTAGATACAACTGGGGAGGATCCCCAAGAGGGATACACAAAGGAAGCATCTCCTCTGTGTAAAACTCTAAGAACCCGGCGTAATCTGGGTGCCGCTGCATATTAGTGATGAGATTAAGGCGCTGACATAGCAAGGGGCGCAACAGGTCGAAGGGCACTTGCAGATCCCAATGCTCTCCGTCTTGGTACCATGCAAGTAGGTCGGTGGCTGCCATGGCGCTGGAAGGGAGGAGGAAGGAAGAAAAACAGATATAATAAATAAATGCAACTTTGAAGATCCTTTTTAACCCTTTTTATTTATGCTAAGGTCAGCATTTTCGTACTTAATACAAAATAAAAGGTTCTTAATACAAAAATAAAAGTTTTTATTAAATATCAAAAAAATATTTACAATGTGAAAACCCCTGCAAAATATGCTAAGGATGCTCCCCCCGAATCCTGCGGGCGAGGGCTAAATCCTTAGGCATTATGGTGACCCTCTTTGCGTGGATCGCGCAAAGATTGGCGTCACCAAAGAGTGCCACCAGATAAGCCTCCGCAGCCTCTTGGAGCGCCAAGATGGCAAAAGTCTGGAAGCGGAGGTCGGTTTTGAACTCCTGGGCAATCTCCCGAACCAACCTCTGAAAGGGGAGCTTCCGTATCAGAAGTTGGGTTGACTTCTGAAACTTACGGATCTCCCGTAAGGCGACAGTGCCGGGTCGGTACCGGTGGGGTTTCCTCTGTGGAGCAGGGTTTGGAGGCGGCCCCCTTTGTGCAGGCACCGTCTTGGCCCCAACAACTGGTCGGGACGCATCCACCCGCTCCTGCCTCCGACTGGAGCTCACGTTCTTCCCAGAAGCCCCGACAGTCCTCAACTTTTCCTTGTATTGGCTGCCGGACTTTCGGGCGACGGACTTCCTCCGGTGCTTCATAGTCGTATGCTCTGTTGGGGTTGGGCCCTGCCCACTCCCGGATGCCCCTTCCACCTGCGGGTCCGGCTGCTCTTGCCGAGCCTTCTCCTCCTTCTCCCGTTGGATCCTCTCCTGCTCGTCCCTAAACTCCTGAGCCCTCCTTAGGTGTTCCTCAACTTCCCGGTACCGACGCTCTACGATGCGGCGAAGGAGCTCGGCGTGGTACCGGTTGGGCCGCTGGCATCTATGACGGCGACTCCATCCCCCAGGTACCGATACTCCCTACCTCGAGCCGCCGTATCGGCTCGCTCTATCTCCCTTTGGTCATCTTCCCTGGCCAAGTTTCTGATACGGTCGGCCTCCTTCCGTATGTCCTCCTCCTCGGTGTGGCCTTCACATTTGGGAGGATAAAACTTTATTAGCATCATGACCAAGTCAGGTTGCTCGGCCATGGTGTAAGGAAGCTGGCGGAGGTTCAATCGGATCAGAAACGGCTCGGAGAAATGGTAGATGGGATAGGGGATCCGATCATTGTTCTCGAACCGGTTCACCAACTCGTCCAGAAGTATGTCGATGAAGGCCGGGTCAGTAACCATATGCCGGGCGATCAAGGCATAGATCTCAGCTATGGTAAGGGTAGTGGGGTCCACAGTACTCTTGGTGTTGGCCATGGCTTATGGCGCTAAGGTCTAGAAGAATGAAGCAAGAGGGCGCTTATGGTTAGGGGAGGCGGTAGCGGCGCTTAGGTTAACCTAAGAACTAGGCTAAGAAGCAAGGTCAGGTCCGGGCCTATGGCGGGCGCCGGATCCGCGCAATTAAGGCAATCAAGGCGGGGGCATGGAGATAGAAAAACTTTAACGGCCGGTTAACTTTTGAAATTTTAAAATTTTTCTTATTAACGGCGGGAATACGGAAAAAATAATGGCCGCCCGATTACACACTCCCACCAAGGGACCGGGGTCGATGAAAAGCAAGCTGCACCTGGTTGACTTTCGGGCCCGCGGCTGACTGCTGACGGCACGGCCGGCGCCGACAAATATTTTTGGCTCTCCCACCGACCAAAAGGCTTAATAAAAAATGCTGGCGCTCGAAGTTGATCGGTTCAGCCTTCCCAGACCATTTTTTCCGCAAATGACGATCGTCCTAGGGTATTTGGGGGTACCATCCAATGGAACCACTTTCTCCTTCATTTGAACTACCTACAAAAATTTATAACCCCTCCAAACTTGGGGCCTCCAGTCGCCCTAACTTCTTTAAACCTACAATTTCTTACTTTAACCTAACACAAAGCCAAACATCAAAGAGGACTAAGCAACACACTAGATTAGCCTCCTCCTAACTACCGAACTAACGAGTTAGGGTTTGGTCAGTGCTATGATTTCGAGCAATGGAAATCACGGCTCTGATACCATCGCGGACGCTCCCCGAACATATATACCCCGACCCCTACCAGATACACGGGAACTTTCCCCTCCCATGGCAACCATCTTGCCATGAAAGTGGCCCTCCGTCGACCGGGCCATCTACGTAGAGATGCTCGAGTGAAGGACACGGAGGTGTCATTCGGCCCACGCCTTCGATGGGCTCCTACGTCGCGGAAGCATGAATACAAGGGTTAGCACACAGCATAAATCATATATAAATAACCACCACGAAGGGTGGCGCATCCATCCAAATACCAACGGCAAAGAATATGCATCTAATCCTAAGAAAGCACCCCAAACCCGGGTTCTACCCGGTTCCGAGCTCTCGTGAGGATGGGTGGCGGCTCGGTCTCAAGAGATCAGCGATGAGGTATAACCTGGCATTGGCTGGCATAGAACATCGGCTAGGGTTGTCCACTCCATCCGCCCCTCCTGTGCACACTTTGCAGATGGGTCGATCCACGCTATGGCTTCGCTATAGCCTTCCAGAGACGCAGACTCAAGGTACCACCCTTTGAGTCTACTCCAGGGTTCATGAAGCCCCGGTCCGATGAGGCAGGTCAGGGAAGCGTCCCCTTCCAGGATCACAGTGGTTCCATGGGTGAGCTAGAGAATACGTGCCGCTTCAGCGACCCCCGCATCCGTACCCAACTTACTCACCCTAAATCTACTCAAAGTGCAAGATGCTCCATACGGATCACACCTCTACACCCAGGGAGTGTCAGACCCATACCCGGCCCTCTACGTGACCGGCTATCAGGCCTAGCCCACTGTAGGAGTCTCAGGAGCCTTTTATGTTCGCAAGACCCCACCCCCACTTCACCACTGCGTCCCTTTTCTGGTGCTAAGCCAGACCATAGCGTCTACGACCCGGTGGTCTCTTGCACACAGGCCGCATCTAATGGGAATATTACAGGGCTCTATCTAGGAGCATAATATCATATATGAGCTCAGAGGTCTCTACCCCCCCTTTAACCCCTGTTTAATGGAAGCTACCGAAATACTCCATAGATTCATCAATCATTTTGTAACAGAGCACCATTCATAATTGAAATGTAATCCTACTTACCAGAGAAGGGTTAATCTCAACAAAGACACTAAGAAAAGAGTACTGAAGTACTATCCTACAATTCACAAGCTAAACTACTACTAACCCGTGTTTCGGCTGGAACCGTTATTGTGGGGTGCTTCCATAGTGCTGTAAGTAGGGTGGCAGCAACAGCTAGTGGTTGTTCGGTGATTTTGGTGAAGTCAGCAACAGTCCTTGGGCGCTCAACTGCTTCTTGGGCGCTCAACTGGTTCGATTTTGGTTGATATGGGGGTGGTGATCCACCTTATTGGATCCAATTAGTAATCACCATGCTGGCCAATCGAGTTTGGCCAGGTGGCGCCTTCCCAAACCATAATTGGCTTAATTATCCTTCTTAATTATTAATTTCCTTAATCATAGGTTATTATCCTTAATGATTAAATTAACATAGCTAATTAAATCCCTTTTAGGTCAACCCCCCTAGGTTACCATACCCCATGGTGGCGTATCTATACTGGGTGACGTGTCAATATATTTATACGTATACCGTATAATTACTTGGAACGTCACAGAGGTCTTCGTGGTCCCTCCACATAGTCGTTGCGTTCTCCAAGTTGATGCTGCTGGATGCTTCGCGCATACTCCTGGAACGCACTGTTCGGCTGGAGCTTGGGCCTCTTCCTGGTTTGTATAATCTTCTTTGTATCTACTGAAACTCTTCCTCTGGGATGATTGGTTGTTGTTGCCGATATATCCCTCTTATCTGCTCATAGGCTGCTATGTCTGACATTGTCTCGCCGGCGTATGAGTGTCGCTCTGCTAACTCCCTTGGAATTTCCTGGTAGGAGTAGTCGATGAAGTCGTTGCCCTGCTCTTGTGCAATCAAGCCTAAGAGCTCATCGATCCTGAGGCCTTCTTCTTGGCAGTAGGGAAGGTTGAGGATGTCATTGGCCAAGATGTACTCCTCACCGTCGATGATCACTGGTGACAGGGGTGTGATGCCGATTGGCGGTTCGAAATCTCGCCTGATTGTGCCTTCTTGTCTGGCTATTCGCCTCTCCATCCTCCTTGCCTCTCTAATCTCCCAACTTGGGTTCTCCTCTCCTTGCTGCTCGTAGTCTTGCTCAATCTGCAGTGTTGGTGTTCCTGAGGTTGTGCCGTGGTACTCGTACTCCGAGGACTCGATCTCATGAATGTAGGTCTGCTCCCTTTGAGTGTCGAGAGGTGCTAAATCTAAAGGCTGAATTGAGGGCTCCCCCACCTTGTTAATTGACTTATACTGCATGAATAGGGCTAGGGCTGCATGGGCTGAGAGATATCTATGCCTATTACGCCTGCAGGTCATGTAATCGGGCATGGTTCTGGTCCTATCCCACAGCTTGCTCTTGCCCTTGGATCCTCCCCCTACAGCTTGGCTAAGCGAATCTAGGGATACCCATTTCCCTCCCCTAGGTGGCAAGCTAACTTCCCAGGGTAGGATCTGCTGGTCATACTGGCAAATGATGTCAGTGTAGAAGGGAGTTCTGGTCAATGTTGCATGAAGATCGAAGAGGTGGTCAAAGACATGGAAGGCTTGTTCAGCAGGAAAATCACGGATGTGATTGGCAGCATCATACCATCTAACAAAGCTAGAGGGCGCCATTAAGCAGATGTAAGTGTAAAAAATGGCTTGGAAGGATCAATAAAGGGTTGGAAAATCGCCTAGGATGCTGAGAGCGGTTCTGGTGAAGGGAAAATGGAAAATGGGCCCTCCTTTTATAGACTATGGTCTGCCTTGGGTTCCGTGCACAGGGGTTCTTGATGGGAGAAACTTTTGTTGGAAGGCTATGGATGTCCAAATGAGCTACCATGAAGTGCAATTCTAAGCAAAACAAAGCAAGAAATACTACATGGCAGTTTATTGGATCCATTTTGGTCAATCTAAGCCAAAAGGGGGTCAAACCGGGTTGGTTCGCGCAAATGGGCTCTGCGTTGCGAACGCAAGCTTATTTTGCGCGGATCATTCCGATTTGGTTAATTTGGGAGTTGGTTAAGTATTTCGAGGGATTGCAAGATGCTAACATGGCTATTTGGGTCAATTCTAAACTAGCTAGCAAGTTATTTCAAGCAATTTGGACATGTAATTATGTCAATTTGGCCTAATCGGGTTGATTCGCGCAATTCGGCCCTGCATTGCGAACGCAGGCGCATTTTGCACGGATCGACCCGGTTTGGCCAATTTTCGAGTCAAGGTTGCTTATTTTGTGCTAGGATCTCTATTACTTAAGCTATTGCAAGCATTTTAATCATTACACAGAAAAACTATACTACAATCTAAGTTATTTACTGACATGATATAATCAATTTATAGGAAACGGACATATATATATAAAAAGGGATTAAGGTACATTTGAGAAAAAAAACGACTTTATACAATTACAAAATTTTGAGGGTTCAGGGTCCCTCCTTGCGAATTCTCCGCGCCAAGTGGATGTCCTTGGGCATCACCGTGACCCTCTTGGCGTGGATGGCACACAAATTGCCTTCTTCAAAAAGCTGCGTGAGCTCTGCTTCGGCAGCTACCTGCAGGACTCGTGTGGTCAAGGGGGTTACCCTATAATCAGTCACGAATTCCTGCATAACCTCGCGCAGGAGGCGTTCAAACGGTGCCTTCCTTATCAGGAGATTAGTACACTGTTGAAAGTGTCTAATCTCCCGAAACACCCGCGCGTGCCGAGAGTTAGGCCCATGATATGTCTTCTTGGGCTTCTCCGGCCGTGGAGATGGAGGCTTCGGCTGCTTCTTCGGTCGGCCGCCCTTGACGTACTTCTTTACGTTTTGTTTGCAATATCAATCATTGTACCTCGTCCAGCGACGAAGGTACTCCTGGTAAGCCTTCATGCGGTGCTTGAATTTGCGGTCCTCACGGAGCGTGAATGCCCGCTCGCCCACCTTCTGCTTCTTCACTACCTTAGGTGGCTTAGGCCACTTAGGGTTGGGCATGCGTTGGGGTCCGAAGACTCCCCAACGTCTTGGTACTCCTCCTCCTCCTCGTTCTGCTCTTCCTCATCTCCACCTTCTTCCTCCTCGTCCTCGTCTGCTGCCTCGCGTGGGCGAGGTTCTTCGATCACGACGGTCCCGCGAGGCCTATCATTTCTCCTCTTCGTCCTCCGCTCCTTCTCCCTAAGCTCCCTCTCCCTCTTCTTTCTCGCGGCTGTTTCTTCTGGCCACTCCGCCACCTTGTTCTTGCCCTTCTTCTTGCTTGACGAAGGGCCTGCCTGCTGGGTCTGAGTCTGGGTCTGGTGCTGCTGCTGCTCTTGATCGTCCTCCTGCTCTTCTTCTTGGCCGGAGAGATCACCAACTGGGACTGTCTCGCCGGTCCGCTGGGTCTCGACCGACAAGGAATTGCTGCTGCTGGGGCTGCCCTCCTCTGAAGGGTGGAAGGTGTCATCCGTCGAAGACGACGCCTCCTCCTCTGGTCTTGGCCTAAGGTGTGGTGGAATCTGCTTACCGTGTCGGCCTGCTGCTACCTCCGCCATTGAAGAGGTGGGCTTCACTCCAACTTTCCTCATTGTCTGCTTGGTTCGAGCCATATTTGACGGTCTGAAAAATGGGTGATGTAAGGCTGACTAAGAGAGATAAGGTGGAGGAAAAGGTTTGGGGGGAAATGAGGTGGCAAGGATATTTAAAAGGAAGAGGTTCTAGAAATATTCCCCTACCATTAATAGGTCTAATAATTAGCCTCCCTTATTAATTACTCCAATATGCTTAATTATTAGTATATACTTAATACAATATTATATTAAAATTTTGAATTTTTCCTAATGGTTTGAAGTGTTAATTATGAATTTGCGCCATTTTTCACCCAGGTCGCGGATTGGCATGGTTCTTCGACCCGTGTTAGGTGAAATTTGATGCTGATTCATAATTTCCACTCCAATTTTACTAGAATGTTAATTTGACTCATTCTTTTACTCTATTCTTACGGACCCACTACCTAGGAGAAAATTTTTCCCTATTTTCGAGGTTCCATGGTGGAAATTCTTTTTCCATTTCGCACCCTATCGGGCCTGTTAGACTACTTTCAAGGATATGGTCAGTGCTAGTTCCTGGTCAACCAAGAACATCGCTCTGATACCATTGTGACGCTCCCTACTAAATATACGGCTCGCAGCCGTACACTCCGTAGGAAATCCTCCATCCGGTCCTTCGACCACACGGGCCCTCCATCTATCCCGCACTCTGGAATGGACACGAATTGCGCGCCCTTCCCCTATGGGCTCCTATCACAGCGGAAGCATAACATCGTCAGAACTAGCAATAATCAATACATCCTACTACCTCGAGGGTAGCTCATCCACATAACAATAGCTGCAAAGAAGATAATCATATGCCATAAAACATGAGAGCTCCTACCCGTGGCTCTGACTCATAAGGAAGTCGACTGACTGGATAGGCCTCAAGGTAGAGCAGACCGAGTCATAACAATGGCGAGGGCTGGCATAATACAATGGCTAGGGTTGACCACTCCATCCGCCCCTCCTGTGCATAATTTGCAGATGGGCTAGATCAGACTCTGACATGACTCTAGCCTTCCGGATACGCAATCCCATGGCATCACCCATCGGAACTACTCCAGGTTGCATCTCCCTGGTCCGACGAGGCAGGAAGGGTTGCATCTCCCCTTCCCGGGGTCTAGAGGCTCCTCGGGCGGCTAGAGAATCGTGGCGATACACGATTCATACCCGACTGAACCCCCCAAAACGAGAGCCAAGCTAACACTTGCAACTCTTGAGAGGCAGGGCGACACTGTTGCCCCAGGAGGTGTCGGACCGATGCTCGGCCCACACGAAGTGACCGACCATAAGCCTAGCCCATTATGGGATCCCCCGTAGCCCCCACTCGGTAGGGATCCTCCCTCCATATTGCCTTTGGCCCTGTTGTGTAGTGCTGAGTCGCAGCATAGTCTCAATAGCCTGGTGGGTTCCTATGCACAGGCCGCAACTAATAGGAACTAAGGGATCTACACTAGGAGCATACTACATATGGCCCTAGGTCTCTACCCCCCTTCCCAATACAAGAGGAGCAACGTGATCAACCAACATCACATATATCATATCATGATAAACATCATAAGAACATCTTAACCTAATCATACATATCTAACCTACGGTTAGGGTTCCTTGATTAGGGTGCAAGATGTTCAACAAGGGTTCTAGGATGGCTCTACTCTAGATACAAGATACAAACCCATCTGGAATGCTAAATCCCAGATGAACTACCATGAACTCTACTCCACCTATCTGCTCCAGAAGCGCTTCCTCCCATTCCTGGCGTCTCCATGCTCCTTGACGTGGGTCGAAGGCTTGCTCCCTCTACGATCGTGCACACCTTCCAGGGGCTGCTGCACCAGGCTATGCTATGACGAACGATGCTCGAATCGAGGTTTCGGGCGCGTAGATGAGATTTCAGGTGCTAGAGTCAGGAAAAGGGTCTAGGGTTAGGGTTTGAGCCAATATAGGTGAGGGTCCACGTGCCATGCCACGTGGCACCACTAGGATGGGACCGTGTGGCGGTTGCCCAATAGGATAAGGCCATGTGGAAATGGGCCTTATCATAAGGTTATCTAAGTTAAACAATTAACTTAGATGTGCACCCCTTGCCACTTTCTAAGGCATACAAGGCTACATAGGTAGACTTGTATGGTGACGGGTCCAAGAATATACGTATTTATAGCGTATACTCCCCTGGAACGTCACATCCTCCATAGCTTTTCTCCAGTTTTCTGAATCATCACTTTTTATAGTTTCTTCAAAATTATTTGGCAATTTATCAGTCTCTAACACTAGAATATCAAACACAGAATGAATTTCACCTTTACTATCATGATGTCTTTTGCTTCTACCTGTTTCGGTTCTACCATGCAACTCTAATTTGAACTTACTCTCATCAGCCAAGATCTGAGCCTCAGTTCTTCTGATTTTTCTCTTTGGCTTTTCCAAATACACAGGTGGCTCAGGTTCTGCTATCTCAGACTCAGGCACTGTTATCTCACCTGCAGGTTCAAATTCTGATAGACTTTCTTCATCTTGTACCTCAGTTTTGTCTTCATCTCCATCTTCACTCTCACTGTCAAGAGCTTCCCTTGTATCCTGCATTTTAAATTCAGTCTGAGCAGTATGCTCAACTGTTTCTTTCACATCAGTGTTACTTTGATCATCATTCAAGATATCATCATTAATATTAGGAATTGCTCGATAAAACTTGTTTTCATTGAACACTACATCTCCACTAATCAAGATTTTTCTATGAGCAGGATCATACAACCTGTATGCTTTTGAATGCAGATCATAGCCTACCAGATATGTAATACATGCCCTATCATCAAGTTTTTTTTCTAATTTCTTCAGGAATGTGAGCAAAAGCCAAACAACCAAATGATCTTAAATGTTCATAACCAGGAGTTTTCCCTGACTATAGCATGTTAGGTACTGTACCTTTTATACTTTACAGAAGGCAATATATTTTGAACAATATATTTTGAACATCAACTACTGTTGTTTTCAAAGCTTCACTCCATAGAAAATTAGGCAAACCTGAGTATTTTAGCATGGAACGAACAACATTTAGCAAGGTCCTGTTTTTTCTTTCAGCCACTCCATTTTGTTGTGGAGAATACCTACAAGTCAACTGCCTTTTAATACCACGGTTAGCACAATACCACTTGAATTCTTTTGACAAGTATTCTCCTCCTCTGTCTGATCTTATGCATTTAACTTTTCTTTCTGTCTCCAGCTCTGCCTCAGCTATAAATAGTTTCAAAGCTTCAAAGGCTTGATCTTTTGTCTTCAATAGATAACATTTTGTTCTTCTGCTAAAGTCATCTATAAAGGTCATAAAATATCTATGTCCTTCTATTCCTGTGACATTAATAGGCCCACACAGATCTGTGTGTATTAAATCCAACACTCTTTTAGCTCTTTTTGCATTTCTTTTAAATGCAAGCCTAGATTGCTTTCCAAGTTGACAACCTGCACATGGCCTTTTTCCTTCATCTATTTTTGCTGTTATGAACTTGTTTTTAATGAGCAAATCAATATTAGATGGATTATTGTGACATAACCTATTGTGCCAAGTTGTCTTTGAAGGATATTCAACCAGATTGATAGACAAAATATGATCTTTGTCAAATCCAAACAAATTGCCTACTCTTCTTCCAATAAACTTCAAAATATTATTCAGAAATATTTTGCATTCAAGTTTCTCAAAGACAACCTTGTAACCAAGATCCACAAGTTGGCAGACTAAAATTAAGTTTCTCACAAGTTTAGGTACACATAAGACTTCTTTAAGCATCACTATTTTTCCATTCAAATCAAACAGTTCTAATATTTCAGAATCTCTAATTTTCTGCACCCCACCATCTCCAAGCTGAACTTGAACATACTCTTGTTTACATTCTTTTAAGATCTTCAAATCATGCACTACTGATTTTTCTGCTCCTGAATCTATAATGAGAAATCAGTTACCATACTTATTAAGATCCTGAGAAACATTAAGCACACGTTTTACCTCAATGTCCTCAGAGATTTCTTCATTTGTTTCTTCCACAATATTCAAACTAGCATTTCCTTTGAACCGTCCCCTTCCTTTTTTAGAGTCCATTTGTGTTCTTCCTCGACCTCTCCCTCTTCCTCCAATACCCTTTGGACTTGGGCAATTTGCAGATATATGACCTTTACCATCACAATTAAAGCATTTAAATTGCTTACCTTCACTTGGACATTCATTTTTTAGATGTCCATACTGATTACAAGTATAGCAGAGCCCCACTCTTTCTTTTGCAAAGCTCGCTCCTCTTTTCTGCTTTCTTGCAAACAACACCTCTGGAGATTGATCATCCTCTTGCATACCCTTTGACTGCTCAAATTCTGTTCAAATCATCCTCAAGACATGTTCCTTTGATATGGCAATATTTCTCACTAATGTTGCAAGCTGGGAATTGTGAGAAATAGCTCTAGATAGTGCCAATATTTGATATTGTTCACTCAAAACATTTCCAGCTCCTTCAAGATCTGCCACAATTGAATCAAACTTCTCCAAAAAATTTGTTAGATCATCTTTTTCAAATAGTTTTAGCTTTCTTAGTTGTTTTTTCAACAAATCAATTTGAGAAGAACTCTTTACCGCATATTGACTTATAAGATACTGCCACATTTCATGTGGCTTCAACCCTCTTAACCTCAGTTTAAGAGCAGTTCCTACCTTGCACAAGATTATCTGCTGTGCTTCCATAATCTTAGTTTCGTCTGGAACAGTAATAGCAGGAGCTGAAGATACACCAGAATCTCATGTAACTCCAACTCCTCCTGGACCACTTGAGCTGGCACCTGGACTGGCATTACCAAAACTGACTGCTCCAGCTTGACTACCATCTATAAGATGCCACAACTTTTCAAATTCCAGAACAGACTTGATAGACTCCTTCCAAACTTTGAATCTAGTATCCCCCTTGAATACTTCAATTTGGTTTAACAAATTTGCTGCAAATGTAGTAGACATAGTAGCTCAAGCCAACTTGGCTCTGATACCAATGTTAAAATTACGTCAACTAGATTATTCAACTTCACAAACTTCTTGACAAGCAACTTGACAAATAAATATTATGGCTTTGCAAGCAAGTCAAATAGATTTAGATCAACATATGATCTATGCTTCAACAAATCAAGTATCTACTTGATATTAAGCATGAATTTCCTAGAAAAATTCAAGCAAGCAAGGGAGCCACAAGATGGTTCCTAATCCCTTGCAATATAACAAGTATTAAAAGATTACTTGACTCAACCTTGCACTTAAATCATAGTAATTAATGCTCAATATTACTGTAGCTACGGGATTGACCTGAACACTGTAGCTACAGTTGACCGAACCAAACAAAGAACCTTCTCGGCGTAGAATGTCTTCAGTCAATTCAATCTATAGTCTGATGGATTGCTCAGCATCAGTGCAATCTGTATTTATCATGTTCTCCGTCGGTTTAGATCGGATAAGAGTTCTAAGTTTAGAATTCGTTGATCTCGATATATCCCACAGACGTTGTGCTTGAACTTGACTCAGATCTCGATATATCCCACAGACGTTGTGCTTGAACTCGACTCTTGAACCATTAAAATAAAAAACACTTGAACCATTGAAGTAATATTAAACACTTGTTTAATATTACTTGCATCTCGTCTCATCTCCATGGTGTCAACATAACCTTCAATATTGTATTGTACCCTCAACCAACTTAACCAAGTTAGCCTAATATATTCTCCAGTTAACCAAATATGTTCTCATTGTGACTTTAGCTTTATTCTGTGCTTCTGCTTGCAAGTTCTGAGTTCAACTGTATGAAAAAGATTCACATGACACATGATTTCTATCACAATGTATGTACAAATACTCCATGTACAAATACTCTATATATAAATACTCTATGTACAAATACTCTATGTATAACTAATCTGTGTACAAATACTCCATGTACAAATACTCTGTGTACAAATACTCTATGTATAAATACTCCACTAAATGTCTAATTACTCTATGTTTATCCGCTCTATGTATAAATATGTATGTATAAATTCTCTATGTATAAATATGCTATGCATAAATGGAAAACCTTGCTTAGATGTGTTGGGAAATACAATTGGAAGTGAAAATGGAAATGGAAATGGCTTGGGGCATCAAGGTGTGTTGGAAATTTACTCTATGTATAAATTCTGAATGGGCAAATACACTCTATATACCCTATATATACTCTATGCATAATAACTCTATGTATAACTACTCTATGTATAACTAATGTATGTACAAATACTCTATGTATAACTACTCTATGTATAATCAATGTGTGTACAAATACTCCATGTACAAATACTTTATGTATAACTACTCTATGTATAACCAATGTATGTACAAATACTCCATGTATAAATACTCCATGTACAAATACTCTATGTATATATACTCTATGTATAATCAATGTGTGTACAAATACTCCATGTACAAATACTCTATGTATAACTACTCTATGTATAACTTACTCTATGTACAAATACTCTATGTATAACTCCATGTACTCTATGTATACTCCATGTACAAATACTCTATGTATATATACTCTATGTATAACTAATCTGTGTACAAATACTCCATGTACAAATACTCTGTACTCTATGTATAAATACTCCACTAAATGTCTAATTACTCTATGTTTATCCGCTCTATGTATAAATATGTATGTATAAATTCTCTATGTATAAATACGCTATGCATAACTACTCTACATATGTAAAAATATTGCATGTACAAATCACGCAGACATTCCATGGTATGGAATCACCAATGATGGCAGATTGCATTGGACAGAACACATTAGGAAAAAATAGTTTGTGTGCATGAACAAGTTGCATTTGCATGTAACCGAATACAAGACAAAAAGAGTGGGCATGCAATTTGAAGGTAACTGCACAGACTGAACATCAATTAACTTAGATTTATATTCTCAAAAAGGGCCTTAAGCCGAGGAAACAAGGGAGCTAGCAGGAACTCAAAACCAGAGAGGAATTCAGAAATCCCACGGAATCAAAGAAATCATGTCAACAAAAACTAAAAAAAGTAGACTCTCCGCTTTCATTAATCCTCGACAGCTAGGCACTACAGCTGGGGCCGCCTCGTTTTCTCTGCATAGTTCATGCAGTGACTTAGTTGCAACAGAAATAAAGAACATCAAACTAACAGCAGCGAATGAAGACACACCTTGTTGGTAGACCACTTAACCCTCCCAGAACTTGGGTCCTCAACCGGGAACACAAAATCACCATCATCTGGCTCCTCCTTCACTCGCTTTGAACCAGCAGAACCTTTGCAGCCACACTTCGCAGAAAACTCCTTCGACACTTCAGTTTCATGAATGTAGGCAAACAGATTCTTTGCCCACTCCTCATCGAATGTCTCGTGCCCGGAGATTCTGGAAACGTTGGAAACTTTCATAGGGACCTAATGCATCCACAACCCTCTCTGTTGGGTATGGCGATAGAAATTGGCGGCACCTCTACCAGAGCACGACTCCGAAGATGCTCCTGCAGACTCTCAAGCCTGCACTCCTGGAGAGCCTCCAGAAAGCCGAGCTCCACCACGAGGAAGCCGTCGACTATAGCTATTGGGATGTAGTCTGCCATACCTGGAACTCAGCAAGAAATGTTAAGAACACCTATGTTTCTCACTAGCCTGGATCTTGTGAGAACACACTCGGAGAAAATGAAATTCAATGGGTTAGGACCTCCAGGCCACTAATAAGCAGGCGGCCTCTGCTATATATTCTTTTCGTACATGCATACAGCCATAAAATCAATCCTCTTATGCTAACCAACCAAGAGCAATTCCAGACATCATGCTATCTCCATTCAGTAAATTACATAAACATGCACCAAGTCTCTTACCTTTTTTTTTTTAGAATGCAACAAGCAATGTCTACATAAAATTTCGATGATGCATGCCTACCTTGTGATGCATACAAACAGAATATTTCATATAACACAATGCTCTCTATCTTTTATGATGAATTAAGAATTTTATGTTGATCAAAGGACTTAGCTGCTTAAAGATTTTGCCTAAACAAAGGGATATCAATGCCAAATCCCAGATAATCGCTTAACTCAGTGCTCAACTTATGCTGCTGCTTGCCAATTAAGACATGCCCTCAAATGTAAGACCAAGGGAACTTTCAAAGCAAGAAAAATCAGATCACCACTTAAGGAATTGAAAACTAACTGTCAGCAGAATGTAAGAGTGAAAACATCAGAAGATCTAACTGATAATCACAAGCACTGCTAACTTGTACATGAGCATATAGAAAGGTAAATGTACTGCTCATAACAGTTCAGAATTTATGGATAACAAAGGAAAGGAGATGCTCATAAAAGTTCAGAATTTATGGATAACAAAATAGAAGTAGATGAGATGTGATGTAATTGTCTGGACTGTCACCAAAATGCCACAATAACAGTAACAATTCACAAGTGAATCAACCAACAAGCGAAATCAAAGTTCAGATTTTTCACAAAATACCAGGGATGTGTCATAGCCATCATAGAAGTCTTCAATCTTCAAGCAATTGCAGCACACAGACATCTTCACCACATAAATGTAGCTTCCTCCAAGGTTTCGGTAGAGCAATATCCTCCAAAATGTGGCCTTGTGAAGGAAACCCTCTGTGCAAAGACTACCTGGATCCAAAACAGCCGCAGCACTTCTTCTGTAGCCGATCAAATGGGAAAAATGCATGCCTCTTGTCTCTTTTGTTGCAGTCCCATATTTCCAAAAACAGCCTCCAATCATCTCGGAAACCCACTTCTGTAACAAATCCTTCTTTCTTTTTACAGAACCGACATACATGCCATGGATTCTTTCTTTTTACAGAACCGACATACATGCCATGGATTTTGGACAGATAAGGGATAAGGACGTTTTCTGTAAGGGCATTTCCTAAGCAAGTGGATATCATTGAAAATCAACAAGGTAGAAAAAGGCAATGTATTTTAGAAACAAAAAGGCTTTTGGCTACGTTGAAACATGGCCCATAAAAATATCATGCTTATTTTGGGAGACGATTGGATAAGGACATGATTGGCTTAATATAGCTCACGTTTATCCACCATGGTCATAAAGGCAACATAAGAATGAGGCACAAGGGCATTCCTGCAATAAAAGCTTTTCTTTCTTTGTCTTTTTTTTGTTTCAAAGGTAAAGGAAAATGAAAGCCAAAAAACAATGCACGGCAACACGTTTTTTTGTCTTTTTCAATAGCAAAGGGGGAAAGCAACAAGACAGCCCCTTTGTTTTTTTTTTTTCTTTTTTGGATCTTTTTCAATAGGAAATGAAAAAACAAATGGCAACTTTGGCAAATAAAGATGTAGGAAAAGAAGAGAAAATGGCACAGATTGTGCTCCATGGACTAGACATTGATACCCCCTTTTTTTTTTTTGCTCTTATGGTTACAAGGAAGAACTCCATGGAAATATAAGAACACTACATGGGCATTAGAACATGGGCATTAGAATGAGGGCAAGAGAAGGTCTTATAGATGCATGGCATGGAATATATGAAACAAGAATAGGAAAAAGCCTTTTAAGGTGCATGGCATGGAACATGGAATAGAAGGGCAAAATATAGAGAAAATCCATGGCAAACCTTCTTTTCTTTTTTTCTTAAGAAACTTGCGCAAACACCAAACTTCACTTGGCTAACTTGGCTAACTTGTATCCTCGTCAAACACTTACTTCTGCAAATCCACTGCCCGCATCTTCTATGATGGTATGATATCCCTTGTACTCTGCTATTATCTGACCTGAATTGCTTGATTGTTCACCTGCTAAATGCAAACTAGATGAGCTAACAATTAGTGCTAGATAAAAAGAAACTAGAGACAAAATATGATGGCTACTCGCAAGAGTAAGCCATCATTAGGCCCAAAAACGACTGGCTGGTCCCCTCAGCCAGTTGGCCAGTACACCTTGAGTGATGAACCATTGATTGGATTATGAAGTCGCTTTCCATCAAGGGTCTTCAGCACATAAGCATGATTCCTTAACACCTCATCAATAACATATGGTCCCTGCCAAATACTCTGAAATTTCTTGCGGTTATCTTCCTTGGGCTTGTACCATCGAAGGACTAATTGTCCATGCTGAAAATACTGCGTATGCTGAGACTTCTTGCTGAACCTCCTTTGTTGCTGTTCTTTTCTGAATTTTTGTGCCAAATAGGCCATGTGCCTATCCTCGTCCAATTGCTCCAAAGCTAGCAACTTTGTTCCTCAACCGGGTCTTCTTGTGTACCATGATGCTCTAAGGTTATCCTCAAAGACGGCAAGGACTCAATCTCTATAGGTAACACGATTCCTTCCCATATACCAATTGGAAAGGTGTATATCCTGTGGCGTGTTTCTCATGAGTTCTATATGACCACAATGCTGCTGATATATGAGAATGCCAATTTCCTTTGTGTTCTTCAATTGTCTTCCGCAATATCTGAATCATTTGCTTATTGGAGCTTTCTGCTTGCCCATTACATTGGGGATAATATGCAGCTGAAAACCTCTGCTTCAACTTTAATTGTGAAACAAGATCTGCAACAACTTCGTTCATGAAATGGCTGTCTCTGTCGCTGTCGCTGACCAGTACCTGTGGAACTCCAAACCTGCACACAAGTTGGTGAAACACAAATGAACTAGTTACTGTTGCAGTGGCAGTTCTGGTTGGCAGCGCCTCCACCCACTTGGTAAAATAATCGGTAGCCATTATGACATACTAGTAATGGTGCCCAGCGTTGCTGGGCATAATTTGGAAGCCTATGAAAGTTCTAGCTGCAATGAGAAAATTACACAGTATCAATTTAATATTTGTACTCTTTTCTCGTAATTTCTGTACAAAGGATAAAAAATGAACGGGTGCCAAGAATATGTTGTTGGATTCGTTCATTAAAATGTTGGCAAAGCATAGCTTGAAATACCTTCAATAGTAGGAGGGTGATGTCTCATTCATTCAAGTTCACATCGAATAACGTCATTGAACCATATAAATCATCGGTTGATTGCTCCAGCTGAGCAATGTGTTCGAGCACATCGTCTGCATCATTTTTTGTAGGTGCCTGTAAAGCAAAAGCATGATGCTAATTGATACATTTTTCTGGATGCCTGTAAAACAAAAGCATGACGTTAATTGATATATTTTTTTGAATGCAACGAAAAATATGTCTTATCCTAGGGTTGATAACAATGCCAAGATCTTTCGATACCTAAGTTGTGTGTTCCTTATTGTCTTCCATCTTCGTTGTAGGGGAGAATTTTAAGAGAAAGTTCTTTAAAAAAGGGCCTTTTTATCCACGTCACACGTCATTTTACCATACCCCCTTTCGTTTCGTATAACCCTTGTAGTTGTTGTTAAAAAAGGACATGACAATACAATCATTTAAGTATAAAATTGTAGTTGTTGAAAAATGACATGGCGCATAGTTGTAGAAAAGGACATGGCAATACAGTTATTAAAGTATAAAGTTGTAGTTGTTGGAAACGAACATGGCATTAGAGTTATGTAAGTATATAAAGGAACAAACACCAAAGTCTTTTCAAAATATAAAATCATTCCTCAAAAAGTGCACAAAGTAAACAAAGTCTGGGCATCCCATTAATCTATGACAGCCTTTGTCTCCAAACATCACTGGAACATAACTCGTTGAGTGTTCTAAAAAGATGATGTTACCCATGTAGGGACATGTAAGTGTAAGAGTATGCAAATCAAGTCCAATCATTTGTTTGCGACCTGCATAATTCCTGTAGCTCCTGTTGGTTTATTTTATTCAATTTCCATGCAAAGATACCTTTGCACTAATTCTTAGACATATTCACAGGAAGTTCTAAGCATTTTACAAATTTACCCAAAGCCTGCCATATAATTGTAATTTGGTAACTGTAAATGTTGGAAACTTGTTGGCCATATAATTATTTGTGGGAGCGTATATGTTGTCTTTAATTTGTATGCCAACTTCTTTTTTGAGCTATTTCAACGGCCATTTTTTTGCCTAGCTTAATTAATTATCTGTTTGCATATTTTTCCCTTTGAGCTTTGTTTATTGAAATGGTTCTTTGAAATGACTATTGTATATGCAAAGATGATTTTTTGAAACAACTATTGTATATTTTATATATGCAGTAATTACATTTGACATTGTCTTTGCACAATATTCCATGTCATGCTAGCTTTGTTACATGAACTTAGAGTCTTTCTTATAGATCAGCATACTCCATAAGAGGATTATTTGAAAAAATATAAATTACACTTCTGGCACAGGGCAATGCTGAACATTTAGAAAATAAACATTTAGTCTACAGACCATCTCAAACTTTGCATGCTATCTTACCTGTTTGAATATCAGCTGAGCGGCATCCCTCATATGATTCTTGACATGGACGAAATGGTCTTTTGCAGGTAGCACACATGTAGTCAAATAGGATTTTATTCTTGTACACCTTGGGTCTCCTGACTACCATGCAAGAAATAAGACTATGCTGCTCCCAACTATTCTAGCAGTCAAAAAACATTTCAATCCCTATCAAATCCAAAGCAAATAAACATATCCTTTGTTGAAAACAACAGATTCTTTGTTGAATTACAATAAACATTTTCAGATATATCTCTGGAGGACGCTGGAGACATAACCTCATATCTTTAGCTTGATGTGATGGTATTCATCACAAAACATGTCTGCTGCCATGCACATTCTGATGGAAGGCTGAACATATGGCCAGTTTGAAGACTCCTGCAGAAATTCACAATCATATACCAGCAAATTCAATCAAAATAGCAACCAATGCAAATGTTCCTAACCAAGTTTTGTCCCACCAAGCTTAAACAATTTGGAATAGAGAATTGACGAAATGGCAGATCCCTTTTGTGCATTTGTACATGGCCGTTGGACACAGTTCGACCCTAAAAGCGAAAGACAAAATCTTTATATTCTGCTTTAGACAGAATGAAAACACATAATGATCTGCAACTAACTCTGCCATGTCCTATTTCAACCAGACCAATTCTAAGGGCAATATCTAACTATAAGCTGACGTAGATAGAGACCCAGCTCTAAAAGCACATGTTCGTGGAGTGGATCCCTATATTATAAGCTAGCTAAGATCAAAACAACTACAGTTTAAAGCACAATTCATAGTAAAAATAATTACATGTAGCAATTACCTGCCATTAACGTAGAAATCCTCTGAAGAACTCAACTCCGACAAAGCTATGAACTGGCATTTTTAGCCATCCTTGGGCAAAGGCTTTGAATCTGGGTAGATCATAGCAAGAGGCAAATCATGTTCAGAAATCAAGCTTTGTGAAATATTGCTGGAATGAATCAGACAACACAAAATCAAAAAAAAAGTTCTGCTTCCGATCTGCAGACATCCAAAGAGTATGCTTCTGCTTTTGCTCCACGACATCAAGGGAATAAAAGAAGAATTATTTTGCCACATCATAGACGTTGATACAGTAAGTGGCGGACGTGGCTTCCTGGCCTTCAGGTACAGCCTTGGAAGAGCTCTTAATACGATAACCAGGGTATGTTAATATTACCAGGGTACGATAACCAGGGTATTATTGCTCGAATCATTGCAACCAGGGTATGTTAATATTGTAAGCCCTCTCCTTCTGCATATGATAACAGAGGTTTCCAGATGCAGGGGTTTGCCCCTGGTGATCTGTGAGATGATGCTCCAGAGAAGAGATGATGCAGATACGTGAGTTCTATACAAATTTCTTCCTTTCTGGCTCCCTAAACGGGATCAAGTGCCATAGCCTCTGCCGTCTCCATAGCCCCTTAGGAAAGCAAATCGGCAAGAGACTGGCCTCTGGAGCAACCGATCTATCAAATCCGGCATAGAGCAAGAAGAAGAGCAAAAAAAAAATGGCAAAATCCACTTACCTTGAAGGCGGAATTCTGCTGCCGCATATCAGAAGCCACGATACCAACCATCTGAGTTCGGTTCTGGGATATGATGGCCAAGCTGTGAGGGTGAGGCATGGACTGGGAATGTATTCAAACTCTGGCACATCTCTGCTGCTTCGAAGACTACTTTCTGCACCAAAGGGAGCATCAAAGGAAGTCTGGCAGCATCAAAACCTCAAACGTCCCCTCGCTAACCCTAGAAAAAAAACCATGTTATTTTAAAGAATCTTACGTGGCATCATCTCTTCCATTGATTTCATCAAATCTGGGCCGCCCAAATTAGGGCTGGGTCCAACACTTACACAATAACATTATAATATAAGATTGGTGACCTGCAGAAGAAGGGGGCAATGGGCCTATGAAATCTAATCCCCAAGTATGGAATGGCTCAATATGTGGGATGGTATCCAAGGGAGCAGAATTTAATCGCTTAGGGGCATACAACTGGCAAGCATGACATCGTTGGCAATAAGCATGCGCATCTTTAAAGACTGTTGGCCAATAATATCCAGCCCTAAGTATCCTCTTTGCTGTAGCATCTCCTGCAAAATGTCCTGCACAAACCCCTCGGTGACATGACTCTAATACCCAACCCTGTTCTTCTTCATTCAAACATCGCATAAGTGGGCCTGCTACACTCTTTCTACAAAGAATATCTTCCACCATAACATAATGATGCAATTCAGATTTAAATTTTCTAAGATCAGACTTCGTGTATATAGTAGGCAGAGGAATATCATTAAGCAAATTAATATAAGGCAACATCCAAGAATTGTGCACAGAAATATGATGTACTAATGGAGAAACATGCATATTATCTTCTTCCTCTAATTCCTGATTATCAAATTGAAATGCATATGGCAAATAAGAGCTAGGATTACTTTGAGCAGTAAGTAACTTCACATGAAAATCAAATTGATGCAAGAACACCATCCACCTATGCATTTTTGCTTTTTTCAAAGTTTTACTATTGATGAGACTCATCGGGTTCCTCTTGGCAACCACCTTTGTATGCTGCTGCAAAAGAAGATGCTCATGCTTTTGAAAGCAAAACACCAAGGCTGCCGCATACTTTTCTAGCAAGGGATATCTAGCCTCTATTGCACTCCATAATTTTCCGGAATAACTAATAACTTTAAATTCTTTGCGCTCTTGCTTTTGGCATAGAGTAACACCGCAAGCCCACTCAGTAACGGCTAAGAATACTATGAAAGGCTGATCCAAGTCTGGGGTGCTCAAAACTCCTCTCTTCTTCATGAAGGTAATTACTGTATCAAAAGCTTGTTGGCACTCATCAGTCCACAGTATTGGCATGATCTTGCTATGGGAAAAATGAGGAATGTGCACTCGCAAAAATGAACATGTGCATATTAATTTCCTTACCTCCTTAACAGTTTTTGGAATTGGCAGCTTGGTGATGACTTCTAGCTTCTCCTCCGCTATTTGAATGCCTTTTGTAGACACATGATGACCAAGTAGCGTTCCACCTTCAACTAAAAATTTGCACTTTGCAGGATTAAGACATACCTGGGAAGCCCTACTAAGTTCCAATGTCTTCTCCAATGACTCCAAATGCTGCTCCCTGCTATTTGACAAACACAAATCATCAAGAAATATCCCTAGACCCTTTGAGAGCATTGGTCCATAAGCCATCATCATGGCTTTCTGGAAGGTAGCCGGGGCATTCATCAACCCAAAGGGCATGACGTTCATCGCAAATGTGCCCCAAGGAGTAATGAAGGCAGTCTTAGCTTTATCTTCTTCTCTTATCGAAATTTGGTTAAACCCCGAAAAACCATCCATAAAAGAATAAGCCTCTTGACCTGCTGCCTGATACAGAATGTCTTCTTGAAAGGGAAGAGGAAAGTGATCCTTAAGAGTATTGCTGTTTAGGTCTTGACAATCTATACACACTCTTATTTTTCCATTTTTCTTCAAGACAGGGACAATACAAAACACCCAACTCGGATTCTCTATCGGAAATATAAATCCAACTGAAAGCAATTTTTGGATCTCTTCATGCACCATCTTAAGCAAATGGGGATTAATTCTGCGCAATTTATGATGGACTGGCTTTGCTCCCTCTTTAAGATTAATATGGAATTGGCAAATCTCCGGAGGTATACCCTTTAACTCACTGTATTCCCATGCAAAAACGTCATTATATTGCTGGAACATGGACTGTAATTTATTCATTTCATCCGATGTGGCTACCTTTCCTACCTGCAGTCCTCTTTCTTGTCCATTTTTACTCACAATAACAGTTCTAGTGTCAGGCTCATCCACTGCGTCTATAGTTAGAATGTCACAAAAATGAATTTCCTTTCCAAATGGTAACTCTTCCTCTTTTTCCAATCCTTCTGTAAGAGCCTGAAATATGGCAGCTTTGCAAAGGGAATGCAGATGTTCATTTTCGGTCCATGACACACAAGTAAATGCCACATTGGAAAATTCTCGCTATAAGCTTTCTTGCTTCCTCATACAAAGGCATTAACTTGGCATCCTTAACTTGATAGATATGCTGCACTTGATTTAGAATTAGTTCTGAGTCTCCATATACCTGTAATTCCTTAATACCATGTCGCAAAGCTAAATGCAATCCGGCATTGAGAGCTTTGTATTCGCCATATTATTAGTGCAATAATCAATAATGGTGCTTATCTCCTCAAGTATATTGCGTGCTCATCCTTCAAGACATTTCCAATAGTCGACATCTCTAATTTCCTTGATACTCCTCCATCGAACCATAGAATTGCTCTTGATGATGGCAATCCGACATTATTACAAATCCACTTGTTTAGGTTTGCACAAAGAGTATGTTCGAGCGAGGGAGTGATCAATTCTAAGAATAAGGACTGCGGAGATTGAGCATTTGCTTTGGCCTTGGTATAGATCACAGCTTGGTTACGTCCATCTGATATAGTGCATGCCCCTTTACGCCAAACGGGGCACGCATCTACTGCCCAAAGCCATGGTCTTCCTAAAATAAGATCATAAGCTTCATCTTCCTTTTGCTCAGTGAATGAGATTACCATAAATGCAGTATTGGCAATAACTCCCTCCACAATGACCTGCACATTCTCTATTATCCCAAGAGGTGTAACACAATTTTGAGTGAAGCCTCTAATTATGAAAGGGGACTTGGTAGTTACGCTAAGACCAAGCTTCAACATGACATGATATGGCATAACATTTATACACGAACCTCCATCTGCAATAGCATTTGACAATTCAAAATTACCTATTCGAGCTTGACATGTTATTGCACCAGGATCTTCGAACGTGGCTTGGCAAACCATTAGTGCAGCCCCTTCACTTTGACTATCGTTCATCAACCTTAAAAATCCCTGCTTATAGGTGGGTGCTTCTTTAAACAATGTTAGCAAATCAATGCTTACCTTTGTATTCTTCAATAAATGCTCCACTTGCTGGACTTCCTTCGACAGCACATGGCTTGTTGATCCCATACTTGGTTTGGGAGGTAAAATGTTATTCTCGTGATCCTTGTGTGGCACTTGCATTTGAGTCTCCTTTAATGTTTGTTGTCTTGTCACTGCAAGCACTGATGTATCAGGTTCTTGAATCGCCTCAATATACTTCACTGACTTCTCAACTACTACATTCTTCCCCATGGTTTTCTCATATTGCATGATTGGACAAAACTTAACTTCGTGACCAATCATACCACAATGGCTACACACCGGGCACTCCTTACCATAATGTCCACGGGTTTAGAACATTTTGGGCATACTCTCCTATAACATGTGCTCTCTTCATGGCCCACCTTCTTACAATAGTTACATACTCCAGCATCTCTTGATTTTGATGCAAACTCTTTCATATTCTTTTGCACTTCTTCCATCATCATCTTCATTTGATTTGTAAAGGAGTCTTGTTGTTTCTTCAATTCATCCTGTAACAGATTTTGAAACTGTCCCTCTTTGCTCCCTTCAAGCGATTTTGAGCCTTTACCAATTCCACTTTCAGCTCGTCCACTCTACTATCGGAACCTTTGTCTTTCTTTTTTTCGCTCTTGTTGAATATCTGTAGCACTTGTACTTTTCAGAAAGCGGCGGTTGCTCCTTCCAAAAATCAATTTGGTGCATGCGTTGTTCCTTCAATTTCGAGCTCAAAGATATGCAAAGATAATCTTTAGCTTTACTAAAAGCTGCGTCATAGAATCAAATGGCCTTGATCAAGGCTCGCACAACCTATTTGTACAACCTAGGCCTCGCTCTCAAACCAGAGATAAAACAAAACATGGTATGTGGTAGAGCATTTTTCACACCTCGATCTTGGCACACCTTTAGATAGTGCGAGAACCTCTCTATATAAGCAGTGATACCCTCTCCTTCTTGCAGCTTAAAATGATGTAATTCTTGCACCAAAGAAGATTGGCTAAGAACTACACCAAACCTCCTTACAAACGATTCTGCCATAATATTCCATGTACTACCCTCATGAAGCATATGATATTCATGCCACCTTTTAGACTCCCTCTCATACACTTCCCAAAAACAGTACACTTATCCCCTCTCCTATGACCATACAATTCATAGTATTCCTCAAACACACTAAGAAACTCAGTAGGATTTAAAGATCCATAATAGATTGGGGCATCTTTGGCTAATGGGGCTAATATCGCTCCCCAGTCAGAAATGGATGGGAAATGGGTATTTTCGTGTTTCTGCCGAGTCTTTGGACTTTGATTTGTAGAGGATTGCTCATGCCAGACTTCCTCAATCACTCCCCTAGCCATAGTTTAAATAACACTAAGAGAAATTCGGGAAGGGATCTCGGTAGGACCTCCAAATATGTTTCTCACTAGCCTGGATCTTGTGAGAACACACTCGGAGAAAATGAAATTCAATGGGTTAGGACCTCCGGGCCACTAATAATAAGCGGGACCTCTGCTATATATTCTTTTTCGTACATGCATCTGACCATAAAATCAATACTCTTATGCTAACCAACCAAGAGCAATTCGGACATCATGCTATCTCCATTCAGTAAATTACATAAACATGCACCAAGTCTCTTACCTTTTTTTTTTTAGAATGCAACAAGCAATGTCTACATAAAATTTCGATGATGCATGCCTACCTTGTGATGCATACAAACAGAATATTTCATATAACACAATGCTCTCTATCTTTTATGATGAATTAAGAATTTTATGTTGATCAAAGGACTTAGCTGCTTAAAGATTTTGCCTAAACAAAGGGATCTAGGTGGATATCAATGCCAAATCCCAGATAATCGCTTAACTCAGTGCTCAACTTATGCTGCTGCTTGCCAATTAAGACATGCCCTCAAGTGTAAGACCAAGGGAACTTTCAAAGCAAGAAAAATCAGATCACCACTTAAGGAATTGAAAACTAACTGTCAGCAGAATGTAAGAGTGAAAACATCAGAAGATCTAACTGATAATCACAAGCACTGCTAACTTGTACATGAGCATAATTTTAGAATAGAAAGGTAAATGTACTGCTCATAACAGTTCAGAATTTATGGATAACAAAATAGAAGTAGATGAGATGTGATGTAATTGTCTGGACTGTCACCAAAATGCCACAATAACAGTAACAATTCACAAGTGAATCAACCAACAAGCGAAATCAAAGTTCAGATTTTTCACAAAATACCAGGGATGTGTCATAGCCATCATAGAAGTCTTCAATCTTCAAGCAATTGCCTCCAATCATCTCGGAAACCCACTTCTGTAACAAATCCTTCTTTCTTTTTACAGAACCGACATACATGCCATGGATTCTTTCTTTTTACAGAACCGACATACATGCCATGGATTTTGGACAGATAAGGGATAAGGACGTTTTCTGTAAGGGCATTTCCTAAGCAAGTGGATATCATTGAAAATCAAAAAGGTAGAAAAAGGCAATGTATTTTAGAAACAAAAAGGCTTTTGGCTACGTTGAAACATGGCCCATAAAAATATCATGCTTATTTTGGGAGACGATTGGATAAGGACATGATTGGCTTAATATAGCTCACGTTTATCCACCATGGTCATAAAGGCAACATAAGAATGAGGCACAAGGGCATTCCTGCAATAAAAGCTTTTCTTTCTTTGTCCTTTTTTTGTTTCAAAGGTAAAGGAAAATGAAAGCCAAAAAACAATGCACGGCAACACTTTTTTTTGTCTTTTTCAATAGCAAAGGGGGAAAGCAACAAGACAACCACTTTTTTTTTTTTTTTTTTTTTTGGATCTTTTTCAATAGGAAATGAAAAAACAAATGGCAACTTTGGCAAATAAAGATGTAGGAAAAGAAGAGAAAATGGCACAGATTGTGCTCCATGGACTAGACATTGATACCCCCTTTTTTTTTTTTGCTCTTATGGTTACAAGGAAGAACTCCATGGAAATATAAGAACACTACATGGGCATTAGAACATGGGCATTAGAATGAGGGCAAGAGAAGGTCTTATAGATGCATGGCATGGAATATATGAAACAAGAATAGGAAAAAGCCTTTTAAGGTGCATGGCATGGAACATGGAATAGAAGGGCAAAATATGGAGAAAATCCATGGCAAACCTTCTTTTCTTTTTTTTCTTAAGAAACTTGCGCAAACACCAAACTTCACTTGGCTAACTTGGCTAACTTGTATCCTCGTCAAACACTTACTTCTGCAAATCCACTGCCCGCATCTTCTATGATGGTATGATATCCCTTGTACTCTGCTATTATCTGACCTGAATTGCTTGATTGTTCACCTGCTAAATGCAAACTAGATGAGCTAACAATTAGTGCTAGATAAAAAGAAACTAGAGACAAAATATGATGGCTACTCGCAAGAGTAAGCCATCAACCTCCATCATTTTGTTTAACATGCGAACATGATTCTTACCGAACTATAGAGGCACAGAGGTTGCTGAACCTGATGATGACAAACTGAAAGGTAGCGCCGACGACTGGGAAGCAAGCACCGACGGGGCATATCGAAGCACCTTATAGGAGTGGGGGCCAACAAATTATGACTGAATACGAAGAGATGTACTCACAGTGCTATCAAAACTTAGCATCAAATGCTGATGCCTCTACCGTCAGTGTCAATGACATCAAATTTCTTGCCCTCAAATGCAAGGGCTACCAATTTCCCTTCTATAGGCAGGGGATTCTGGCCAGGTGCATCTTAGGCGTCAAATAGAAGCAGGCCTCTGGTCAAACACTAAAACCAGTGGAAAGAAAGAGGGAAACGAAATTAGAAGGCATGCACACCAAGGCCATGCCACGCGCCATCCCATCCCCTAAAAAACAGAGCATGATACCCCAGGAAAACCACCATACATGTAGAGCTATTGAGCCTGGACCATAATCCAGGGTGCCACTGTAGCAAGCTATGCTCACAACATATGAAGACAATCTAAATCCTTCCAAAATCTTACTATAGAAAAAAAAAACGGAATATGGGAAGCTTTATCACGACGGTCGTGAGCATTTTTCTTTTTTAAATCCTTATTAAGGAGGATATTTTGGTGGAGGTCGTTCTGCTATATAGGGCCGAAGTCTGGGGCGCAATGATATCCCTTGCCACCTCGAATTAGAGTAGGTACAGAAAGCTTTTCCAGCTACGGCGCTTGTAGTATAATCCACAATTCAATATCAGATTCTTCTGTAGGAGATAGGTTGCTTGCCCCTTCAGAGGGCTGCAGTTGATTGCCATATCATCTACTTTCAGAAGGTGTAACGGTAGGAAGTTAGGAACCAGTATTGTACAAGGTAGTTGCACGTAAATACATAAAGATACATATATAGCATATATCTATTTAAGCAAAGGATTTTTGTTTAAAAGAGGTCTTTTGGGAACGTGGCTGATTTGCAAGAGAGGGTTTTGGAGTTCTGTGGTGCTGTGGAGGTCAGAGCTTGAAGAGACTGCATCAAATCTTTTTCTCAGGTGGGGTTTTGAATTCTAAGGGTTGAATTGAGGCTTGCATAGGCTGCTAAGAATCAAATTGCATACGATTTTGTAAGAATTGTGATTGAGAGGTTTTCCATTAGAGTAAGCAAGCAGGAGGTGCTTTTGGATATGAGAAGTATCATGATAAGGCTTAAAGGAGGCCTGAATTAATCCAAGATGAGTTTAACTGGAAAACTATGGGCTGCAGCAAGGGTTTTATTCTGCAACAAAATCATCATAAGTGGAAGTGGATCTTCTTGAGACTCTTGGAAATGACATGGAACAGACCGATTTGGCTTCCTAAAGGGCCGAAATTGTAGAAGCAATAGTTATTTGGCTGAATTTAGAGCTGGAAGTAGTTGTTGGATGGTGACAGTAGTGCCAAAGAACAGTCTAGAATGACTTAAAATTGCCATAAAATGATGTGAATCTCCTATGGATCTGTCAAGATAGGCTTTAGCATCAATAATGTCCATGATTCTAGAGGAACCGGTCCAGATTGGGGGCTGCTAGATCTGTTTCAGAAACCCAACCCATTTGTTGCTGCTGGATATTTTCTGATTGAAAACCACTTGGATCAGGCCGATTTGGGGCAGGAACAGACCAACTTCCCTATGGGTCATTGTTATAGAGAGAATCAATGCCCAAAATCATAGTCAAAAGAGAGGTCTCTCTTTGTTTCTGTCCTGTAACTTTTGTGGTTTTCTTTGTTGTTTATGTCTATATTTATATTTGCTAATTGTTGCTTGTTAACAAGTTGTTATTTTAGGATATAAAGATATAAGAAAGGAAGTATGGAAGTATAAGATGATGGAATCTAGCAGGCCATCCATCGAGGAAGTCCTGGCAAGTTGCAGGTGATTGGGAGAACACAAGAGCCGGGAATATATGTAAGAAATTGTATTGCTTCGAATAAACATGTAATAAAGAATAAGTGTAATTAAAGAGTAATAATTTGAGAACTTCTAAAGGTGGGCGATTCTTGGCTCTTGGAGAGGGGGCGTAGCCTAGGGACCAGTTGGCAGAAGTTACAAGTAGTTGCGGTCGTAAGACCCTGTAGATTTTAAAGCTGTATGCACGTAAAACAAATCCATTAGCTAAGGAAGTGGCTTTTTTAATATAAAAACTTTAAAACCATAGCTAAGGGTCTTAAATAAATAATGTTGGGAAGTTAGTTCTACATCGATTTTGTAGCAGTTGTTTGAGCATGTTGCATCGACAAGTTTGGTTGTTATTGAGATTTCAGGACCGAAACTGCTACCCCAATATGGGCAGGTTGTATGGGCAACCTTGGTAAGGGTATAGTTTAGACACCTATTTAGGAAACTAATGAACATTACATGTTGTCACAGCCATTATGTAACAGTGCTTGGTGTTTATTTATGTACTTGGAACCTCGGTGGCCTAGGTTCGGTGGCCTAGGTTGCTCCGGCATTCTCATGTCATCTGTGTTCTTTGTATCTATGCTTTGTGACACCGGGCGTGGCTTCCTCACGGGCGTAGCTTCCTGGTGAGGTTGTACGTCAACTCTTCTGACTCCATGGTAAGAGGTCCTCCAGTGCCAGACGTGGGCTGGGAAGCGTATGCGCATACGAGGTTCACCCTACCAATTCTGCCAATGTGGCTCGGAATGTGAGCTGGCTGGGCATTTCTCTGCCAACAGGGCCTGCTTGTAGGCTGGCTGAGCTTTCCATTGTCCCAGAGCTTTGTTTATGTTGTTTTGGTACTTTGGCTTTGTGTTCCTTGCTCCTGATGCTTGTGATGTTTCTTTTGTTGTCATTGTCTAGCATTGCACCATAGCATCTTGTGTTTTGCATTGTTCATGTTCTTGTTATCCAAGATTCCAGAGTGTTTCCATGTAGCAGCTATGGGATCCCCACTTAATCACGAGGACTAACCCCATTGAGTGCATGTGCAGTGAATCCGCAAGGCAGCGGTCAAGTTGATGGCGGAGTGTAGCCGGGAATCATGCCTGAGTTCTAATATCTAGCATTATAACATGGTTTTTTTTGTGTTTTTGTACTGTTTTCTCTAAGGTTTTCATATGATTTGGTGGCCGTATTCATCCAGGTGTACTAAATAGTATTTATAGAGTGCACCCTTTTGTTAGCCGTTGATTTTAGAAAAGGGGGCAAATCCTGTGGTGGAGGCTTCTTTTGTGGTGGGTGTGAATATCCTCCCATTAGTTTTAGGGTTTTTTTTAGGGTTGTGTGGATTAGGGTCTGGTCTGGTTTTTTTTAGGGTTTTGTTTTTTTTTAGGTAGAAGTGGATCACATGTAATGAATGGATCCACAAGCAAAAGTGCCGACTAAGCAAAGTAATATGCTTAATAGATGTAAATAACATTTTTTAGCAAGGGATCCTTTATGAATGGATTTTGCATATGGCCATGAATAGACCATGTTAAAGTTATAAATGCAGGGCCTTGGTGAATAAGGCATATAGAAGGAAATGGAATAAACATTTATAAAAGGTATTGGAGATAGCCTTGGTGAATAAGGCATATAAGAGGAAATGGACTAAGCATTTATAAAAGGTATTGGAGATACGGATGAAATAATTAATGGAGTTGCGTAAGGTGTTGAATACCAAAGGCAAAATTTAATGTTGGCCAAAAATGGGCCTCGAAACAAGACCCAAGAATAAATGCAATGATGGGATTTAATGGGATGGATGGCAAGCATTACATCGTAATGCTAAGAAATTGCCTTATATGGAAATCTTTACGACAAAGTTTAATGCTTACCCATGGGGTGTGACTCAAAGAAAATGCCTAAAGCCATGACGGGCAAAAATGGTTTCTTTTGGGCTGTCTAGGGTTTCTGGCATGGCCGATCTTTGTTTTTGGAGAATAGCTAAGACTGGTACTACTGTTTGACTAGAGCTATCCAGGAGCTAGCTTTAAGGGCATGATTTATCTGATAAGGCGGAAGGGAAGCGCCTAGACACAGTTAGTCTCGAGAGAATGTTGCTTGATGAACACCTTATCCGATTCACAAGGAATGGAAAGACATGGTCGTGGAAGAGGGTTTGATCCCAGAAAAGATCATGCTGATGGGCCATATGGCAAAAGGGCTTATCCATTCAATAGGAACAACGGCCAAATTTTCGACAAGGCAACCAGGCCTTTGAGCATACGGTCCCTAAAATGCAAATGGATGGGGAATGCATGCAACATAATGAAGATCAGGTAAACAATCTGTCATTTTAGTATATAAATGTCAAGATAGGGAAGATGTGTCCAGTTAAAAGCCAATGCTGCCACAAAAGTAAGTAGAAGTGATAGTAAGCATACCAAAGCTGGTTAAACATTTCGGATCTATATGAAGCCTTATGGCTTGTATAGTTGCTGTGCTTTTTATGAAGTTGAGCAGCAGTATTATGGTATTAATGAAGTGTTAACGTCTACTTGCTGAATTTAAGCAAAAATAATAAATATTAACATGAACTAACGGTATATGGCATATAACCTGATATGGAGGTTCAAGCTTATACTTCGTGTTTTTTATGAGTATATTTGCAGCACCTGTATCTTATTCTGTTTAATGGGACAGTAAGCAATCATGCAGGGTAATATTTTAACTTGAATACATTTTGATTTGAACAACATGGTAAGTTGGATCAGAGGTGCAGCCTAAGCGAGCTGATTTATTACAAGTGACATGAATCTATTGGTTGAACATAATGACCATAGGTTTAAGACTATTATCTGAATTCATTTCCATTACTTCTTTATTTGAGCAAGGGCAAAAGAGTACAATGAGTGAAAGGCGATAAGCCAAGAAACTCCATATGTACCTTTTGGCCCTTGCACAGTTACCGGGATTACTGCTAACGTGTGCATGGTTGGTCGCAGTAATGCGAGGGTTTCTTCTCTTATTGTCCTTATTTTGTCGATTCATTTCAAATTCGGAGCATTGGAGATGGATATCGGATGAGGAACCTTTTATTTTGAGCAACTTGGCTTTTGCAATTGCATTGTTCTCGCTTTTAAAAAAGAGCATAAGGTATGCTGTTTGGCAGGTTTTGAATTGATTTTATAGCTTTCAAACTGAACTTGCAAGATATTAGCGGCAAGGTAACATGTTTGGCCTAAAACCTGAGCTGATGTAGGCTAGAGGCCTTTTTTCAGTTGTCATTGGATTTTTCTAAAGTTTAAAGACAAGAAATATTGGGCAAGATGTTCTTACGAATTTAGTATTACAGTCTGACAAATGGCAATATGATAGAGCAGAATCCGTCTTACATTATACCTTTTGGAAAAAATCCATGTAAAGCCTATGGAACACAAGATTTGTATTTTGTCCTATGAACAAGATGCCTTGAAAGGGCTGTTCAAAATTAACAAAGTTAGATGACTAGGGGTTATTATGATATTCATGGAAGCAGATGTCTTCAATAAGGAATTGAAATTTAATGGTCTATCAGAATCAAATGTGAGATTATCCATGTATTGAAGACAAATATAGTTTGGATAAAATAAAAGTTTGGTGGACCTTTTTTAGTTTGGTTTTTCTTGTTAATTCTCCTGAGATCAAGGACTGGATGTGCCGTCTTTGACCTAAAGGGTCTCATGTACGGATAGATAACAGTACCAAGGGATTGACCGAGGTATGTAGAAGTGGCTAGTATGGCTTTTGTCAAGGCTAGTCTTTGTGCGGTTTTTTTTTTGGGGGTTGGAGGTGCCATACAATGTGCCTGAGTGACTCATAGTGCGGTTTTTTGACCCATTTTCACACCCATACATAGGAGTTAGGGCTATATGGAAGGGGTTGAAATTTCCTTTCAAAAAATCGTATACAGGGGTATTTTTCGTTACCCTCTGCATGCACACGACATAGCTCCATTTGCCAGGGCTTGCAAGCAAATTCAATGGGCCAAGGAATCCTTTGGCATTCAAAAAGCTAAAAACCTTAGGCCCGTATTCATACTGGAAAATACAAAAATATTTTTCGCTGCCGGAAATACAACTAGTGATTGTAGCCTTCAGATCATTAGATATGCCAAAATATGCCTCAAGATGCACCTACCCTTCCCCTAACGAATTGGCGCTTAATAGGGGGCAATCCAAATACCCAGCAATAGCCATAGAAAATGGTTCCTTGCTTTGTTTGAGTTCTTTAATTTGGTAGATTATCGAGTTCAAATTTCTTGGAGTATTGTTATGCATGCCAACAATTGTGTCAACTCGTGCATTTGAATATTATCTTGATAGGTGCAAGTTTGAGATAAGGAGTTTGATATCTGATGTTTAGCAGCAGCTTGATAATACAACATTTGCACTAGCAAATGAACTTGGATGTACCAAAGTATAGAGCATGATTGATGATGATTGATGCTTTAAAAAAAAAACCAAAGTTATACTTCTTATGAAATACTTCAAAATACTTCAAAATATGCCTGAACCTCTATCATATATTTGAATATCATGGTATTCTCAAAAAAATATATCCAATTTAAATCGTTCCAAATGTTTTATGCAATGAACCTATCAAAAGATTGATATTATTCATGTATAAGAAGCTTTCTGATGTCGAAGAGGATGATCTTGTAGGTACATTCATGAAGATGTTTTAGCATGTTTCAAATCTACTCTGGTGTTTTCTACATTAATTTCATTCAAAACTAGCCATTTCGAACAAGAGTCTAATCTATAAATCCAGTTTGTTCAATAAATTTGAAGGTTTTGAGGCACCAGGACATGGTTTAGATCATTTCACTCCTTGATCGGTACATGGCATCAGGTGCCAAAAAAAGCTTCCAAACATGATGCATGGATTGAAATGTATGTTTCTAGATGTTGCATATGAGCATTAGAGATGATCATGGAGTACGCGTTCTGAAAATGTTGGTGACTTGTGATGCTCAATACTGTTGTAACCTGGCAATGTAAACACCAAGTCGCGCTACAGGCTAAGAGATGATGGTATTGACAAATATATACTTTTTTCTGCTTTGTCCACAATGAGTTTTATGTTTTTGATGGAAGTTTTTGGGATCTTTATAGAGAGAATGATGCAAAGACTCTCCTATATTGTGAGACTACTATTATGGTGAGCAGGGTATTAAAGAGTGGCTAAAATTCGCCAAATGGCTACTTTTTAGACCTTTAGTTAAATTTTGTGGCTAAAGGTAATAAAGGTCAATTTTAAGAAAAAGAATATTTTAGCCATTCCAAAAGGGAGAAAATTCTTGATGTCTAGGGTTTAGCCAGGATTGGCTGCAGCATGGTGTTCTGAATCGCAAGGACATCAGACTTTATTTAATCAAAGTATAAGTGCAAAGATAGGAATAAAATCTCAGCAGATAAGCAGAGACCCATCGAGTAAAGCAACCTGCCTAAGCACATCCAAATACTCCTCAAAGATCAATCGCCTCTTACGAGGGGCAAGCGAAGAACAATGGTATGACTTAGCAATGTGACCTTGGGCTTCTTGAAGAACACGGTTATCTGCCACATCCAAACCTTTAAAGATTACCAGTCTTCGTCTTTTCCAAATAGTCCAAAGCAAACACCCTGCTGCAAGATGAAAAGCCTAGCTTTGTAATTCCGTCTAAGTACTTAGGTAAATTGCCGAGAACACTTGTTTGTTAATGAAACATGAAAAAGAGAGAACAACCAATCCCATACATGTCTGAGGTGGCCACACATAAAAAAGCAATGCTCAATGGTCGTAGATTCAGGTCTGCATACCGGACACTGATCTGATATTCTAGGGTTAAACTTACAAGCACGTTAACCCAAATACATCTATGAAGAATCTGTTACCAATGAACCGTCACTTTAGGATGAAGTAGCTTATGCCATGTCTAATACCACATCTGCTGCCATTGAAGGAATGAGTTGAAATGGTGACTTATTAGAATGAAGTGCACTCTGGACTACCATAGTCATCAGATTCGTTTATCCTACGGCCCAAATCGTCTGTTGGGGCCTCTGTCATTTATGATTGGAGGCGCCTATGATTTTGAAATATGAAATACGAGTTCGCCTAAGGTTTTGAAGGAATATCGAACCTCCATATGGCTTTGCCTAAGATTTTAAAATATGAAATACGTGGGCTCAAATCTCTACCAAAATAACTCAATGTCCTAATACCCAGTGAGCCAATGTGATTATTTTCTATCTTGAATCTATGTTTTTTTTATAACAACCCATTGAATTGTTTTAGGGATATATGGTCTATGGTTTCAGGAATTGTAATTTTTACATCCATATCAAATCCTTTTGGAACCCCCTGTTATTGTGCTATATATACGTAGAGTTCACAAATTCGCACTCCTTAACCTCCTCATGTCAAACCCATATCACAATATCTTCTTGGTGTGGCAGAATAGGCTGTAGATAGTCCGCAACTTTTGGCCAAAGAGCTCTATCCCATCGTCTCAACAAAAACTTTAACTGAAATGCCTCCCATGATAGCAGCTACCTTAATCATGCTTTGATGGATATTGATTTTGAATCTATAAGCTGTTTAGATTAAGCATTATGAAAAATGTTATGTAATGAGCATTCTAAGCTATAAGTAATCGTGATTTGTTTTTGAAATTGTTGACCCTAAAGGGCTCCCTGCACTAGTTAGTCATTTGGATGGATTTGACCCCAACTTCAACGTGTGTGTTACTTCAAATGGTATTGTTAGTTCTATATGAATTGTACTTTGAACATCTTTGTTATCATTTTGTAATAGAAACATATTGAATAAGTCGTCATTCATGTACTAATGAGTGCCCAAAATTTGAATTAAATAATTGCACTTTAGCTAGCAAACAAGAAAACTTCGCCAACGCAAGAATTTCATATCTTATAAATTTTACATTTTAGCCAAGTAGGAAGATAACTAAAGGGTTTATTCTATCAGACTTCGCCAGAAAAAAAAAAAAACTATAAACTTTTGTTTTTTCGTATGTTTAGCCAATGCAAGAATTTCATATCATATAAATTTTACATTTTAGTCAAGTAGGAAGATAACTAAAGGGTTTATTCTATCAGACTTTGCGAGAAAAAAAAAACTATAAACTTTTGTCTTTTCGTAGGTTTAGGGCCCTTAAAATTTACCCTGATGGTGAATGCATCTTTTTCAAATCATATTGACAGTTAAAACATTCTATATCACAATATGATTGGAGTGTTGTATTTCTATGAGAGTATGCTAGTTGTATTTATAGAGCACGCTTTATATTTCTAGTTAGTTTGCCCTCTTAACCTTTGGTTTGGACATGCATGTCTATGCCCATGCATGCATAGCACCCTTCTCTGTTAGTCAATGCATGCATATGTCCCGTTTCACCCGGTCAATCTTAGGTTTCTATCCACATGCTTTTTGTATGTGAGACCACTTTACATCCAGTGAATTTCAAGTTTATATTAACATGCTTTTGCATGCACTTTTAGTTTGGACATACATACCTATGCCCATGCATGCATAGCACCTTCTCTGCCAATCACTGTATGTTCTTACCTGGTCAATCTTAGTTTTCCATCCACATGCTTTTGTATGTGAGACCATTTTACATCCAATGAATCTCAAGTTTACATTAACATGATTTTGCATGCAAAGGTCCCTCTAGCTAATCAATCTCAACTTCTGTTCACATGCATTTGTGATTCATTTGTTCTATATTACTTCTTTCTTTTTGTCGCCCCTCCTTTTGTGTTGTTCATGACCATATGCTTTTTTGGTCAAATGCACCATATAGGAGATGAAGAAGGCATAATTTTGAGTAAATTGCATAGGGCTTTTTGGATTTCTATGATCAATCAATAGTCAAGGCACATTTTTTTTTTTTTTTTTTTTTTTTTGTGGCCACATAGGTCTTTTCACATGAGAGCCTTACCGTTTATCTAGCGTCAAAAAGCATCTAGGGTTTGCGAAACCATGTGTAATCTTTCATATTCAACTTCTTTTAGTTTTGAGGTTCTTGGCATATTTAATCGCTTTTGAATTTGCAGTGGCAGGTGGTCAATATTTTTGTAATCATGGTTCAATTCCAGATTAACATTGATTGTAGGTGTAGCTTTGTTGTGTTGGTTCTATAAATATTTCTCGCTATTATAATGGGTTCCGCTCCCACATTTTGAATATATTGATGCCCCTCTTCCTTATAATTCCATCACAATTATTTTGGCATCGCATAAAATGTATAAATATACATTCATTTTACTTTGGTTTGCATATGATTGTGTTGATATAACTGGGTGACGGTATGCCAATAGTATTTTTAGAGTGCGTGGTGTATTTATAGTTAATTTGCACTCCCAGCCTATGGTTTTGGCATGCTTACTTTCTTTTTGTAATCATGATTCAATCCCATGAGTTCTAATGTTGCCATATCATTGTTTTGTTGTGGTGTTATGGGACAAAATGTAGATGTAGATGTAGCCTTATTGCGTGAGCTCTATAACTATTTCACACTATTATAGTGGGTTCAACTCCTATTCTTTGAATTTATTGATGTCCCTCTTCCTTATGCCTTCATCACAACTATTTCGTATATGAAATGCTCTTAAGCATTTCTATGATTTAATAGGGGAATAGGGAGCCAATATCGATAAGTCTATGATTGACATATAGTATGAATGATCGCATTCCATGTTCTTCTACAAAAATAATGAGAATGAGAATGATTTTTTATCGTCCACTGAGGCCAATCGGCCTATGGGACCCATTAAGGGCGCAAACAAACTTATTCTTGTCGGGTTAAAACCCCTCACCAAGGGTTTTCGAGGGAAAAACCGTGGCAGTAATAAGAATGCTGTCAAACTGTACAAGTATACATCAATGTATATATATATATGTCAAGTGTGTGCCCGAGGACATAGCTGATCTCGCATGTCCATAACCTCCTGAAGGTATGATCCCAAAGACCGGATCGGATGCCGCGGCTCAATGTCACATGTAACGGTGGCCGTGCCCGACCAACTCGGAATTTGATCATATCTTTGGGCAACTTTGAAGGGTATGAGATTCATCCTCAATGACTCCCATTTGGCAAAGCATTGATAGACTTTCGCCCCGGCACGGCTCACCAATCCATCTGCCCATCTCAATTCGAAGATGATGTGCCCCTGTGCGAATGGAGGCAATGAGTGCGCCTTTTCATGGGCAAGTGGGTACGCAGGTAGCATTGCGGGCCTCGTTCCAATGTGGGATTTATGTGGCGCTGATAGTGTGCTGTCTTGATATGTTCAAGGGCATTGGCATCCCAAAGCTTGCTGAGGAAGCAAGCGCCAAGATATTGCCTCAAGCTATGGCGACCGCCTCTGCTTGCATATGTATGCACTGCGTTCTCAAGCGCATTCCATCTAGCCAACCATTGAGCTCTCTTTTCCCTCCAGCAGGCCTTGAGGCGCTGCGGCCCCATTGACATGATATAAGCTAGTTTAGGGAGACGAGCATCGTCCATATTGACCACCTTCTGAAAATAGACAATGTGGCGATCAAGGGCCGCCTTGTGAAGAGGCAAGAATCCTGTCTCCTGCAGTAGAATTTGATATGGGACTGTGGACTTCACCCCTAGTGCTCGTACTAAGAAGGCTTTCTGGACCTGCTCCAAGTCATTCCAAGTAGCAAGTGACACTACTAGGCCCCATACTTCCACCCCGTATAAAAGGACATGCTCTACTAAGACCTTGAACAGGTGTGACTGATGGGCCCAATCATACAACTCCGCTCTATGACTATTGTTTTGCATTGCATATAGTGCCTTCCACCGGCCACTGTAGACGTATGGATGTGTCCCAAAGGCATAGTAGAAGGAAACTCCACTCCCAAATACTTGTATGTGGATGCAACTTCCACATTCTCGCCTTGGTAATCGGAAGGAGGGGACCCTCTACCGACGGAAGATAATATGAAAACCACCTTAGTCTTGGCAGGTTGACGCGCGCATATCGGTTGCTTGGCGTAATGTGTCCGTGGCATCGAGATGTCGTTGCATGTCTGCCTGGTGTGTAAGCTAGGAGGTCCACATCATCAAGATATATTAACCGGTCGATGACCGATAGAGAAGGTGAGCTCCATCGCCCCCATTATCAGCAAGCTAGCTCTCCAATTGATCAATGTAGAGCCCAAACAATGTTGGGGAGAGAGGGCATCCCTGACGAACCCCGATACTACTATCAAATGGTTGGCTTGTCTCGCTACAAACCGACCCGAGCATCTTTCATATAGCCTGTACACTGCATTCTACAAATCTACAGGAACCCCCAGCTGTTGCAGTCTTGCCCATAGTTGTCAAACGCCTTCGCAAAATCCACAAAGCAACAATATAGATCCTGACGGCAGCCTCGCCGCCTTCAATCGAAGTTCGCAGAACGCGGAAGATATGGTCAATGGTTGAGTGCCGAGGTCTCAATCCTCGCCTCGGGTGAGGGCCCGCGACCTCGCCGCCTCGCCAGCCAGCTCCGCCAACCGCCGCTCGAGAATCCCAAAGAAGCAATTTTGCAAACACCGAACTGACCATGATTGTTCGGTAATTGGCTGGGCAGTGTGGGTCACCTGCCTTATAGATGGGAACAACTCTGCTATTGGTCCACTGCAGCGGGAAGCCTTCCTGTAATGCCTTGTTGAACAAGGCGGTCAAGATCGGTATTATGGACGCCCACTTAAGCAATTCTCGCCCGCATACCATCCAAGTCCGGGCTTTCCCATTGGCAAGACGTTGTAAGCCTTGTTCCACGCCCGGACTGTGATTTCCAAAGACTGGGCCTTCTTGCAAGGGTAATGCCGCATGTGCACCCCGAGGGTTATGATATTTGTTGCAAGTATTGCCTCCATCGCCGGGAGTGATATTCCCCGTGGGTCAGATCGCTTTCTAAGAACCCTTCGCCGAAGGTCCTAGGGTGACGTTCCAGGAGGTAAAACATTTCCCTTTGATGCGCTGCAATGTACCCGCTTTCTTAGCTTTAGGGAAGATGCGGTAATGTCTTACCGCATGTGGGCGTAAAAAGTGGTTCTGCGGACTTGGCGGAGCCGTTTTTGTTCCTTGCACTCGTGATCAAACCATTGATTACGCGGGGAAGGTTGTGTTCTTTGAGGTCCGTCACGGGGCGCTTATCCCAAAGCACCTCTCGCCAGCCTCCTAAGCACATCGGGCCACCGCCCCCGCATTTGCTCTAGTGTAGGATATTGCAAAATTTCTGCCAGGTCATCTATAAGCATCTGGGCATAAGCCCCTGCATGTTCATAATCCAATCGCAGCTGAGGCATGTGAGGAGTTGTTGCACCGGGGGTTCGCACAACCTGCCAAGCCAACTTCAAGTAAAGTGGTAAGTGGTCTGAGTCGATCTCTTCATCCCGATTAGTTGTTCCCACCTGAAAGTGCTTGATGACATGCATATCCTGCTCAGGCACCAACACATAGTCCACCACACTAGATCCACCCCCCTGGTTTTCCCGCCCCCCTGGGGTGTTTCATTTTCTAAGTAGTTCCACTGCATGCATGACCCATTATATATCTCTTATATCTCTTTTTTTCCCTTTTTTTTTTTTTTTTTTTACGGACGAAAGCCAAAAAGTTTATTAATCAGATAAAAAGTACAAAGTTTACATGTCTCATCTAACTGTATAAGCACAAAGAAGATGCCACAGGAGCACGAGCCTGGAACACAATGTGCTTACTCCAGAAAGGAAGACTAACGATAAGAATCAATTCGAAGATACCGAATCCAGATGCGTTCCATCATTTTTGAATCAAGAGAGGAGCACTCATAGGCTATCTGGGCCACCGTAATAACACCATGTGCAGATGAATAAATGCCTTAGAAGATGTGGTGTCTGCGACGCTCCCATATTGACCATAGGAGCCAACCAGAACCAAGATTGAATGCCCTCTGTTTAGCTGAGGGCTATGCATTAGGATAGGAAGCCAAGAGGATGCATTGGCAGTCCAAAGTACTGTTAAACAAGCCTTGTAGCCAGGACCACGCTGGTTGAACCTCTGGACAATCAAAGAGACAGTGCTCAAGAGTCTAAACGGCTGAAAGGCAGAGCGGGCATACTGCAGATATGCAAGGATCATAGCGATGTTGGAAGGCATTAATGCGCAGGCACCTGTGGATAACCTGCCACCATAGTACAGAGACTTTAGGGTGGAGCAACCTATCCCAAAGCCACCGCCATGTACGACACAAAGTGCGTTGTGGAACCTGTAGGTGCCGCTCTGGCAACTGGAGGGGCTGTGGTGCTAAAAGAAGGCGATATACTGATCTGACAAAGTGCTTGCTTTTGTGAATATTTTCATGACTGTCCCATGGCACTCTTTCAGCAACACCAACTTGCACTAGAAGAGGCAAATGTTCTGCGACCTTCTCCCATAGAGACACATCCCAATGGGCGAGCAGGAACTTTGCCTGAAATTCAGGCCAAGATAGTAGGCGACCCGCTTCATACCATGCTTGAATAGAGACAACGCCTGCCAGAATCCATCGTCTCTGTGTAAGGGGATGAAATGATGCTGCCAGTGGAGCTGCTAAGGGGTCTGGAGGCAGTGGTGCCCACCACCATGGAGTCTCCAATAGGTCGTGGATGGAGGGGCATGGCCAGAAAAGATGTTTGACTGCCTCCCATGCTGTCAACAAGCCATGAAAAAATGGAGAAGCACTTGGAAAAAGCAGCAGAGTCTGAAATCTGGTTTGACAGCCTTTTTGCCTAGAGGGATATAGTGACCAAGAGCTTGTTTAAGAAAGCGTAAACCAGGAGAATCATCTTCACCATTTAGGAGTCTCCAAATGAACTTTGAAATAAGGACTTTGCTCTGCAGTAAGAAGTCCATCATACAAAACCTTCCTCAGTACCCGCCCATATAAAGTTTCGAACTATTGCAAGGAGCTCACGTACTTTGTTCTGCGGGGCTTGCAGTATAGATGCCATATAAACGTGGGTACTACTAAGGCTGACTTGGCCACTGTAATGCGACCCGATAACTTTGCGGTGGACCACCAGAACAAGTGCTTCTCCAAACCCTTAATGATCTCCTCCCATGCAGCTCCCATAGTAACATGGATGCCAACTGGAATCCCCAACAACTTGATGTCATGTCCATGTGCAAGTAATTTCCATGGATAATCATGAACACACACCGGAGTCGGAGTATCCAATGTCCATATCTCTTATCTCTTATATATATACAATTATATAAGCACCCCCTTGTATCCAGTGTTCCAATATTTTGAGGTGTGCCATCTGGGTCGTCCAGATCTGAGATGGACGTCCTGGATTGAACCACTATTTAAGCTCCCCCCTTATCCAGTGGTCCAGTATTTGAGGTGTCACTGTCTGGGCCATCCAGATCTGAGATTGAAGGCTAAGACAGTGCCACATAAATCCACATCAAGCAGCCCCCTTGTGGGTGAAGATTGAGGTGTCGCCACCTGGGCCATCGTATGTGCGAGATCGATGGCGTACATGGAGCCACCTTGTGATGCCTCAAGTAGCCCCTTTACTTGGGGCTTTTGATCCAGGCCGTCGGATTTAGGGATTTGATCTTAGCCTAGAGTTGTCCAGTGTATGAACATATTCGGACACGTTATGCCGAGTTGGTCCGGCCCAACCAATCGTTGCATGTGATGTTGAACACGGTTTCAATACGGTTGCTGGCATCATATCTGCAAAAAATGATGGATATACATACTCAGTTATGACTTGGGACACTATCTTATTCAAGAATACAAGAATCAGCATGCAACGTTTTGTAAATCAAACTTTTTTCGTTTTTGTACTAATTGGATGTATGCACTTTATGCTAAATGTGCTAATAACTCCTGTTTGCCAAGTACATACCTCTATTTATTGGGTTGCCCCTAAGGGGGCAAACCCTTGTTTATGTGGGTTTATGGCATATCCTAGGTATATGTTAGAATATACCTAGGATATGCTGGTGACTGCTCAAAACCCATTGCTACCTGTAAACTGGCGGTCTCGCGCATTCTGGATCTCGGACGTTCCAACCGGGTAAGGGAATCAAAGAGTGAAGAAGCTTACCTGAATCCAAGTCTTTCTGATGGGTGTAGGAGGGCCTCATCTTCTCATCAATGTACATGTATGGAGATATCATTTGAGGCATCCTTTTCTGTAAAAATTTGTCTATAAAACACTTGTGGGCAGGAGTGAACAAGCAGAAGCGATGCGATCATGCAAGCAAAATACCTTTCAGAGATAACGGAAGCAAATGGGAATGCAAATCCAACTTCAGCGAATCTATATAGGCCTAGAAAGCGGTTAAGCCTAGGAAGCAAGGAAGTGACTGATATAGGAAATCCGGCAAAAAATGCAAGTGCTGATATGAACTAACAGATCCTCTGTTTAATCCACAGAACCAGGTATTGCATGGAACCACAATGCGAATTTTTTCTTGGAAACTTCTTCCTTTTCTTCTTCTTCAGTTCAAAAACGTTGTCTTTGGCTGTGGCTATCCATTTTTAGGCACTAGGAACAGACATGTTTTGTGTTACTTCTGCATTACTTCTGCCTTGAAGGGATATTAGGGATAAATTTTGCAGTAGAATTATTCCTGCTTTTGCATGAAGCAGGGAGATTGCACCATGCCCAACTCATGAAGAAGCAGTGGGAGCATTGTTTAGTAGATGAAAAACTTATGGGGTGTCAGAACAGATTGGTTAAATGCTGCTTCCCATGTACTTATGGCAAGTATTTTTGTAAATAAATAGAATAGAGGGGCTAAGAATACTTGCATCTGGGGTAAAGGAAAAAGGCTGTAAAAACCATAATGAAGCCATGGGACTGTGATGTCTTCCCACACATGCAATTTGGGTGGATCTTCTAATCCAGAAATACTAAAATTATTACTGATGTAGTGTTGGACATGTTACTTAGCTGGTACAAAAGGAATTTTATTTTAGAACTTATTAAGAAACATGATGATAATGCGTTTTTGTTTTAGGATTTGCTTAGTGGCCAGTCCATTATGAATATTCGTGTTTTGGGTGCGACTTCAAGTTTTAGCAAAGAGCAAATTTCAAGACTGTATATTAGCCGCTGGTTTGTGGTTAAACAAGAGCCTCAAAGGTATGATATTTTGGGGTTTTATACATATCCTAGTAACGTTGCTACTGTTAAGAAAAATTATTAATTCCTATTGGACATATCTACTGCTTTAGAACAGGGCTAGGTAATTGTTCTATGTTCTGGTTGCATTTACAGAGCATAAGGAACATGAAAAAACTACACGAGCCCGAGATATAAAGATTTGTTGGATAAAAAAATTCTTCATATTTGGCACTGCATGAAGCTAATCTAGTGATTTTTCATGGCAAAGAATAGAGGCTTCATGATTGATAATGCAAATGGCTTACAACACCCTTGGATAATGCACCTTGTGCATGCTCTCTTGCTTAAGATGACAATCTACAAGAAAAAGAATATCATCATTAAAACATTAACAATCTCTATCTAGGTCATAAAGTTCAGGAGCCTTTATGACTGAGGTTGCTTTTCAAAGACTAGATTTAATGGCAGTGCATTTAAATTGATCTTCATTGCAGGTTTATGCTTTCGAATAAATTTGTGTTTGTGGTAAATTAGGAATTGTTTCTTACCCTTTTAGATCTGGAAGCCTTTTGTAGTTGTATAAGTCATGATTATGAGAAGCCACTAGAGTTGCATTGTAACACAATATTCATGGGAAAGGAAAGCAATATCCGACTGTTAATTTTTTCTCTCTACAGAAATGCTTTGCATGTTCTAATGTTGATTTGTTGAAGTTGCAAACGTAGATATAGAATGCATTCTTATTATGTAGTAGCATGTCTATTTGATATATTTTGTTATTTGATTTCAAAAATGGCAGTTTTGAAGCATTTAACTTTTACCTGTACTCATTGTGGGCTGCGAACTTCAAAAGATACTGTAGTAGAAAAGGAAGTTGATGCATAAGGCCCAAAGAAGGTGACGGAATTTTGGGCACTGAATGCTTCGGCATCAATGGTTTGCGAGATTTCTGGAACTTTGACAAGGAGCAAGATTCCTGCTGCAAGAAGGGGGAAAAGTTCGACCAGAAGTGTATCTCAAGACATCACATTTGTGTTCGTGAGCACAAAGAACAATAGCAGAAAATTGCACAAGTTAACTAAAGAGACAGTTAACCAGGAAGAAGTGATGATATGTGTGGATATTGACCAGGTTCTGCTTCATGATTTTTTTACATGGGAAATGAACAACTTACACTAGAATCCACTTTCCATTGAGCAGTTGCCGTGCATCTGTAGGAGCCAAGGTAGGAATCTTAGCTTCCAGCTCATTTATCTGTTCTATAACTTCTCGTGACGGACCTCACTTTGCTAGCAACAAGGTCAAGGCTCGATTAAAAAAAGCGAGTAATCAATCAATGCCTTCTTAAGCCCTAATATTGTATTATCTTCAAGGTGTTTCCACAGTTGTAACTACATCATGGTCGGATGATTGTTTGTGCTTGGCTCCATGGCTCTCATTTTCCTCGACCATTATTTTTGTCCGCAATTTGAAGCCGCCGAGACTTCTCTAACCAGGAGTATATAGAGAGGTAGAAACAAATGGAGATTTTTGGAATGAAATTTTACATGCCTTCCCTCAACAAAGTTGGAGTTGCCAGATCCGTGAGAGAAGTATATCATGTTGAATTCATTTTCACTGTTAAAATATTATTCCTTTCAATTCCATTATCCCATCCCATGTGATAATATACGGCAAGGCAACAGAGAGAGAATTCAAATGCAACAACTCGACTTATAAAATTCACCATGAAAATTTATATTAACAAAGAATTTTAGTATGTACAACTTGGAGGCTGTCACATGTTAATCGTTCATTATATCAAGAAACTTACTCGTGAATATCATTTCCTCTTTACCATAGGTATTGTTGCCGACGAAATAATTAGAAGGAATAGCCAACAAGTGCTATGAATATTCCATTACTGGAATGAATATTCCGTTACTGGATCGCAAACAGGTTTTGTATGTAAAGACAAATTGCAAATATCGTTCTATTTTTTCCAATAGATCTCAATAATAGCAAAGATGAAATGGAAATTTCATATAGATAACTAGAAGCACAACAAGCATTGAGGCTTGATATACAACATTGTGCTTCACTTGGATGTTTATGTCCAATAACACTAACATGATCTCTTGTACTCAACCTACAAAAAGTCAAAGGTAATAGCAAAAACAACTTAACCCAACCAAACACTATTGTGCAAATCCTCACAAGTAGACCCAGACAACCATGTCCATTGGAAAAAGTTTAGTTATTGGAATGGAATCCAAGCTCTAAGGTACACAAGCTTGAGTCCATAAGTTTGCAATTTATAGAAGGTTTTGGCTAGCAACTACCAATAGAACCAAAATTGTAGTCTAATTGCAAGAATGCATCTTTTGAGGTTCAATTTTTTCGGCCTAACTCAATTATCTTTAAATATTGTGAAAATATGACTTCACGGTTTGATTTATGATTTAGGCCACTTCACCCTCGAGAAATTGGAGGGCAACCCTCCGTGCGTAGCACCTTGTTAATTTTGCCTATCTTAATGGCTTATAATAAACTTTATTGTAATGAAATCCCCCCTCCAAGCACGGAGGGGAGGGGAGGGAGGTCACAATGGCATTGGGATTCTTTTATATAAAATGAAATTGAAGCAGAGCAAAATCTAGAATTATTTTTAACCGTAGCCTTAGTGATGATTGCAATATAATCTTTTAATGTTTTCTTCTATTGATGACACTAGACGTAGGACATATATTCCTGAATGCACTCATATAGTTCTGCTTTGTGACTGTTTGTTCTACATTGTACACAGTGCCTTTCAACACACTGTCACTTGTAAACGCATAGAAGTGCCCCAGTAGTTGGTAGAAGGAAACTCCACCCTCGTTGTAGATCGGTGTCATCTCCTCTTTTTTCCTTGATAATTGAACGAATGAGAGGTTGGCTGGTGCTAGGATGAGACGAGCAGCACATTAGTCTTGGCTAAGTTAATGCCCATGTCAATGGGCTGGCGAAAAGCATCTAGGGCATCCAGGTGGCACTGCATGTCATTCGAGGTGTAGGCTAAGAGGTCCACATTGTTGGCATATATGAGCTGCCTAATGATCTGGTACATGAGCAAGTCCCACCGCCCCTATGTTTAGCAAATCAACCTTCCGACTGGTCAATGTAAAGACCACCAGCATTGGCGAGTGGGCATCCCTGGTGGACCCCAATACTAATGTTGAATGGTTGGTAGTGCGATGTCAATTGTCTTGAGAACAAGTCTTATACAACCTGTAGACCACATTTTATAGATCCATAGGGGCCTTCAACTGTCTCAATCTTTCCCATGGCTTTTCCCAAGGTATAGTGTCTAGGCCTTTGCAAAATCAACAAAGCAGCCAGGCAATTCCGACTATCTTTTTTTTTTTTGTTTTGAAGGCACGGTGGTTTTTATATTTCATCTAAAAAAGATACATAAGGAAAAAAGGTGAAAAGATCACCTGGAGGAATCTAGAGATATACCTCCACTGTTGCTCAAAATTTAACATTAGCAGCATAATTTTAAATCATAACTGAAAAGTTAGTTATGAGATACAATGTAAACAGTTATCAAAAAAGAGGCAACTGTCAAACTATCCAATAGTCTTAGTCATACGCCTCCATAAGATCCTGTATGGTTAGATCAGCAACAGCCGAGTTGCCAAAGATGCATAGCATCCGATCTAAGTGTTTAATGGAGAAGGAGGTGAAATCAAGGAGCAGTAAAATGTGTGCCTCCCTCCTCTGCTGCCATTTATGAAAAAGTCGTGTAAAGTACGGCTTGAGGTTGTTGAAACGCCAAACATCCCTCCTCTTCAGCATTTTCTGTATAGCCATAGCGTGTACCACTTCCTGCTTCAACATAATGAAAGTATCAGCTACCTCATCCCTTGACAATCGATCATGTCCCCATCTGGAGGGAGCACCAGTTTCAATCATTCTCTTCATTTGTTCTATGAAGCAAACCATTGGCATCAGTTAGTAATAAAAAGAAGAAATTGAAATTTCCACAGAACTTCCCAATTCTATCCCATTCTTTGTCATAGCTTTTCCCTTTAGCCAGTGTGCATTTGCCGAGTCTGTTAATGCCTGTAACAAATTGACTTTGAACCAGGTGAGATTTGGTTGTTTCTTTTCTATTGCCACTCTGTTTCTATGTTTCCATATGCACCAACAGCATAAGGCCCTTGTGGTTATCACTATTCTCGACTCAGTTTCTAAGAAATGCCTCAGATCACCAAGTGAACCTTTATTCAGCTGAGAAGTCCAAGTCCAGAACTCCTGGAGCCAGGGGCATTGGAAGACATGATTGGATGTTTCCTTCTCTCCACACCCTAAAGGGCACAACATTGAAGTATTCTGATCATATTTACTCCTTGTAGCATTTGTATGAAGACTTTGATGTAGGATCAGCCATCTAAATGTCTGAATTTTACTTGCCATGTAGGATTTCCAACCTTTAGCACAATTCTTTGCTAATTGACCCTCACTACAGTTCCACATCAGGGTAGCTCTTGAGGATTTAGGATTTAAAAGTCCTTTGTAGATGGTACTGACCTTATATCCAATACTGCCACTCAAAGTCCAATAGTTGGAGTTCATAGCCAACTCCTGATATTGCTGCAGCACATTCATAAAAGCTTGAAAGATATCTCTGTCTACCTTGGAGCCTTTTATTTTATCCTTGACCTCATCCCAAGACAGCCATCTGTTTTCTATTCTTAGGTCTGCAGCATACCTAATTCCAGCCCTATACCATTGCATGTATTTTTGAGGATGTTTGAAAGCCATGCAACCATTTTCCTCCTCAACAAAACAAGGATGCCAAAAAAGATTGACCTGCTGGCACCTGGAATCAATTTCTGGAGCTCTGAAACATAGTGCAGCTTCATTCCAAGCAGCTATCATCCTCCTCATAATCATTGAAGTACCTGCTTTAGGGGAGAATTGAAAAAAGGCAGAGTCTGGCAACTGATGTTTAATTGTTGAGCTGCCTACTGGATGGGATTCCCTAACCCAGTATTGGACCAACTTTAAGGCAGGTGAGGGGTTTGTGGAGTAGATTGCCCTCCAGATCATCTTAGCTACTAGAGCTTGGGCTTGGGTGAACAAGTCTTTGCAACCTAGTCCTCCATCTTTCTTTGATTTGATTAAATCTGTCCAGGCAACCTTATGAGCTCCCTGCCAAATAAATTTTCTTATAGCCACTTCTATACATTTGTAGGAGGCCTTGTCAGCAATCATTGCTGAAGAGAAGAAAACATGAGCGCTGGCTATAACAGAGTTTGCAATTTCAACCCTTCCTGCTAGTGAGAGTGTGGAGGGATACAGAAGCAACTTTTTCTTGATTCTTGTAACAATGGAATCCCATAAGCCATGGATTGACATATTCAGAGAGATTGGGATTCCTAAGATCTTGGTAGCCTGAGTGTTACCAATGATTTTGATGCCTTGTATTTCTGACAAATCAGATTCCAAAATAATGGCAGATTTTGCTTTATTTAACTTAACTCCAGATGCATCACCAAATAGCTCCAGGGCAGAAATGAAGTTTTTGAGGCTATCATCTTCTGCCTTTAAAAAGGCAAAAGTATCATCAGCATATTGCATAAGAATGAAAGGGCCTCCCTCATGTGGTAGTTCCAAACATTTGATCTTCTGCTGTTCATGCAACCTGTTGGCTAGTCTGGTCACCATTTCTGCAACAATAAGAAAAAGATAGGGGGCCAGGGGACAACCTTGTCTGACTCCCCTTCTACAGTCAAATAGCTTTGTTGGAGAACCATTAATTAACAAGGCTGATGAAGCTGTTATATTCATTCCCCAGATTTTTTCATAAACTTTTTCCGAGAAACCAAGGTGCAGCATAGCTCTCTTAAGGAAGTCCCAACTGATTGTATCATAAGCTCTTTTGAAGTCAAGCTTCAAAAGCATACAACCTTGATTAGATTGTTTGTTCCAGTGAAGACCTTCAGTGGCTCCAATGAAATTATCCAAGATGTGCCTATCATGAAGAAAAGCAGATTGGCATGGATTGATAACAGACTGCAACCCAGCTTTTAATCTGTTAGCTAAAATTTTAGCTAACACCTTGTAAGTTGTGTTTGTGAGAGAGATAGGTCTCCACTGTTCAATCTCTTCAGGACAGTCAACTTTGGGAATCAAGGCTATATGACCTGCATTAATGGCTGGATTTAACTTGTAAGCCTTCCAGGCACCTTTGAAGAAAATAGTTAAATCCTTCTTCATGATTTCCCAGAATTCCCTGTAGAATTCTGGCTGCAGACCATCTGGACCTGGACTTGTTAGTCCTGTGCCTCCTGGTACAGGACTATTCATGCATACGACGGACCAGGTCAAGCTTAAGGATCCACAGACAGGCACGGGTCAGCCGTCCAAAGCCCAGCAGAAGACCAAGGTAGAGACCACGCAATCAAAGCCTCAAGGCCCGTCAACAAGAGGGCCCGCTCGGACAAGTGATGGCTCAGGTGATGGCACATCACACCGCCCGGCCGGCGGCCAACGAGATTCTAGGCACTTCAAGAGGCACCGCCAACATTCCTGCAAATCAGGCCTCCTTCCAGGAGTCGGCACCGAGATCAGTCAGTGTGTCTATATTGGGCCAAAGGCCATTGTACTATATATATGAGTAGAGCTAGCACATGATTTTTAGATGAGTTTTGAGTCTTGTCTCTCTTCAGTCTTCTCTCGATTGCGAGAGCTCATGTATGTTCATCATTGACATCAAGGAAGCTTATCATTTTCCTCTCATTGTTCTCTTCTGTTCTGTTTTCTTCTTCTTGTTCCTGTGACGCTCCCAGAATATATACGACCCTCGGACGTATACATACGGGGACTTTCCCCTCCCATGGCGATCATCTCACCATGAGCAGGGCCCTCCGTCTGTTTCGGGCCATCTATGAAATGAGGCCCGAAGAAGGACACGAAGGGGTCATTCGGCCCACGCCTTCAATGGGACTCCTACGTCGCGGAAGCATGAATACAAGGGTTAGCACACAGCACGAATATACATAAATAACCACCACGAAGGGTGGCGCACCCATCCAAAATACCAACGGCATAGAATATGCATCTAATCCTAAGAAAACGCCCAAAACCCAGGTTCTACCCCGGCTCAGACTCCAGTGAGGATCGACTGACGGCTGGGCCTCAAGAGATCAGCGGACCGAGTCTTGGCATGGCGTTGGCTGGCATAGAACATCGGCTAGGGTTGTCCACTCCATCCGCCCCTCCTGTGCACACTTTGCAGATGGGTCAATTCATGCTATGGCTTCGCTATAGCCTTCCGGAGACGCAGGTCCAAGGGATCACCCTTTTGAGCCTACTCTGGGTTCATGGCCTTTGGTCCGATGAGGCAGGTCCGGGGAAGCGCCCCTTCCGTAATCACACGGTGGTTCCATGGGTGAGCTAGAGAATACGTGCCGCATCAGCGACCCCCGCATCCGTACCCGACTTACTCACCCTAAATCTACTCAAAGTGCAAGGTGCTCCATACGGATCACACCTCTACACCCAGGGAGTGTCAGACCCATACCCGGCCCTCTACGTGACCGGCTATCAGGCCTAGCCCACTGTAGGAGTCTCAGGAGCCTTGTATGCTCGTGCAAGACCCCACCCCTCATGTCACCACTGTGTTCCTTGTCTGGTGCTAAGCCAGACCATAGCATCTAGGACCCGGTGGGCTCTTGTGCACAGTGCCGCATTTAATGGGACTCTCTGTATGGCGCTATCTAGGAGCATACTTCAATACACGGCTCAGAGGTCTCTACCCCCCGTAATCCCCCCGTTTCAGAGTCAGATTTAAAAAAAGAACTAACAATCCATCCTTTCAGAGTAGAAACCAGAATCGAATATAAAGAGGCTTGTACAATCAAGGGTTAGTTTCTATGATTGAATCACAAAGAGAACAGAGAAACGGACACAACCAAGCGTTATCTAGAATTCACATAGCCACCTACCTGAATTCTGGCTGGACTCATTTCCATGGGGCGCCTCCATCTCCTGGGAGTTGAGAATTCAGCTGTTGCTTCACGAGGGACGCATCGTTATGGTGATTCTCTGGGTGTATATGGCGCCGGCTCCTGGCCTTCCTTGGTCGATCTTCAGGAGTCAATCCCAGGGATAGGGGTCAAGTTGGCATCCAAACTTGGCAACCCCCATGCTGCCCAATCGATTGGGGCAGGTGGCGCCTTCCCAAATGGTAATTAGCCTAATTTCCTAGGTTATAGGTTATTATTATTAATGTGTTAAATTAGCATAGCTAATTTAATCCTTTTTAAGGTAACCCCCTAGGTTGCAATTAAGTTCCCCTACCCCCATGGTAGCGTGGTGACGTGCTTGTATTTGTACGTGTCCCGTATAAGTACGTGACGGAGACCGTATAACTACATGGAACGTCACATTCTCCCCTCCTAAAAAAAATAATGCTGTCCTCAGCATTGAGGTTAGCTAATTGAAGACATACGTGAACAACTGAATTATAAAATGAAGTTAAAAAAATATAACATGAATACTTTGAAATTATAGTATTTCGGATAGTAATACATCGAAGTTGAAAATATCAAAGTACAAGCACCAAGGTGCCTTATACAGCTTATCATCAAGAGAGTTTAGGACCAAAGTCCGATTTAAAACATTAGGATAACAAAAATCACAGATGTAGACAAAACCAATACGGGAAAAGTTGGGTGGCAGGTGACGATCTGTTCACTGGCCTGCACACATCAACATACCCGCAGGTTAATAATATGATTAAATTGTGGTTGAAGGGACCACCCCCTATAAATAAAAGAAAAAGCATCTAGAAGGGAACCTATCATGTCTACGGCTTGCAATTCATTGTGGCATAAGGAATGGTTCAGTTCCCCGTATAGCCGGAATGAACGCAGTCTATTTACTAAATGCTTTTTAAGCAATTCGCGGTCATGTCACCATCAACAATACACCATGTCCTAGAGAACACAAAGGTGATCTCATCATTGGTTATTATTATAATATACGATGCATCTACCCCCCTAGAACATGATTCTCGACAAATCAAGCCTTCAAGCTTACCGCCGGGAGCGGGGTTGATAGCATCGTTGATGGTGCGGCCCTGAGTTTCCCGCATGAAGTCCGGATAGTGCTTCTCAAGGTCTAGCTTCATCACCCAGGTAGCATCTTCAACTGGTAAGTGCTTCCACTTGACCAAGTATTGCAACATTTGAGTCCTTCTGGTCTGTTTGTAAGCTCGGTCAAGAAGAGCTTCGGGCACTATTTCATTTTGCTCTTGATCATTTCTAGGAGAGTTGGGGTATCCAAAACCTCCTCCGGATCAGGGGTGTTGCTTCAGAAGACTCACGGAAAGACCTTGTGGATCTTCAAGCCGGGTGGCAAGTCCAAGCGACATGCCTCAGCCCCCGCAGCGCTCAGTAATCCTGAACGCCCAAGCCCATCCGGGTGCCAACTTCTTAAGATTACCAATTTTAAGCTTGGCTTGTTTTACTTTGATCTTAAGCCAAACCGATTCGCCCACCGGAAGATTCGTGGGGTTTGGTGCTTATCCGCTAGACTCTTCTCGACGATCAAGCGGCCAATAAGTAACCCCCGAACTTCCTCCACCAAGGCCCGTGATTTCTAAAAAGGAGTTGTTGAGAGACCTCTACTTTAGAAACGTGGTTATGCCACGGTCCGAGTAAGACATTGATAGCCATAATTTATCATGAAGGGAGACATCTTTAAAGACTCCCCGCCAGATCTTTATTATAGGCTTAACTCTACCGGATAAATATAATCCGCCCATTGTGATCATTTTACTCCATACATAGCTTCAGAAAGCATATCTTCGATAATAATGATTGACACGCTCGCTTTGACCATCCGTCCGAGGATGGTAAGCTGTACTCATGGCAAGCTTGGTCAGTATGGTGGTGAAGAAATCCTTCCGTAATGCAATCGACAAACTTAGGATCCCTATCTCGATACAATTACTCTCGGCATCCCCGTGTAACCTGAAAATTTCTTTTGCAAAGAGCAAGGCGGTGTCGAATGCGGTGTCCGTGGTGCGACATGGCGGTGAAGTGAGCCATCTTTGATAATTTGTCGACCACCCACCATTAATGCATCATATCCACGCGACAAAGGCGTGGAAGGCCCACAATGAAATCCATGGTTATGACTTCCCACTTGGCGTTGGGCACATCCAAAGGTTGCAACTCCCCCGAACTCTTAATTGCTCAGCCTTGGTTTGCCGACAAACCCCATTAATCGCTTGATGTACCTAGCAATATCCTTCTTCATCGAAGGCCAAAAATAGCTGGAGCGGATCTTAAAGTAAGTTTTCATAAAACCCGCATGTCCCGCTATAGGGCTGTTGTGTGTGTCATGGAGAATCAGCTTTCGCACCCCTGAAGTCGCTGGAACACACAACTTATCTTTGTGATATAACAAATTGCCCTCTTTCTTATATGAACGGAATGCTTCACGTTCTTTATTGGTACGGGCTTCCTTACTCAAACTTTCCCAAATAATACGTAATCGGGATCCGCGGGCCGTGGTCTGTTTCTATCTGCTTCCCAAACTCGCTGGTGAGTGTGGAAATGGCGTTACAATGGGTCCGGGTTATGAAGGGATGACGTGACAAAGCATCCGCAACCACATTGTGCTTCCCTGGCTTGTATACAATCTCGAAGTCATATTCCTCGAGGAATTCCATCCATCTTCGCTGACGGAGATTTAGATTTGGCTGGGTGGATAGATAGCGGAGACTCTGATGATCCGTATCGAGCTGAAACCTTCTACCAAGAAGGTAGTGTCTCCAAATACGGAGAGCACGAACAACTGCCAGCAACTCCTGATCATGGGTAGGATATCGCTGCTCTGCATCATTCATCTTCTTTGAATCGTAGGCAACAACTCTCCCTTCCTGCATTAAGACTCCACCGGTAGCTATCTTACTAGCATCGGTGGCTACCGATTTATCCTTTTCGTGATCGTGCAAGGTGAGGACCGTGTAGATGTTAAAGCATCCTTGAGCTTCTGAAAGCCGACTTGGACTTTTGCTTTCCAATGTTCCATCCAATCCTTCACTTTCTCATGCCTTGTGAGATTAGTAAGAGGTGCGGCAATTATTGCAAAATCCTTAACAAATTTCCGATAATATCCTGCGAGCCCCAAGAAACTCCGGACCTCTGAAACATTAGCTGGAATGGGCCAATCCTTTACTGCTTCTATTTTGGCTGGGTCTGTAGCAATTCCCTCTGCTGAAATAATATGCCCCAAATAGTCTACCCTCGGAGTGGCGAACTTGCATTTAGAAAACTTGGCGAAGAGCTGATGGCGTCTTAGCTTTTGCAAAGCTAATCGAAGATGTTGTTCATGTTGCTGCAAGGTTTTACTATAGATGAGAATGTCATCAAAGAAAATAACAACAAAGTCATCCAAGTATTGGCGGAAGATGTCATTCATCAACCTCATAAACGTTGCAGGGGCATTGGTCAATCCAAAAGGCATGACGGTAAACTCATAATGCCCATATCTAGTGCGAAAAGCAGACTTATGAATGTCCTCCTCCTTTATCCTTATCTGATGGTATCCGGAGCGCAAATCAATCTTTGAGAAATATTTTGCTCCCCGTGAATCGGGTCCCCATAAGATCATCTGCCCTAGGCAAAGCATAGCGATTCTTGATGGTATGCTTATTGAGTTGCCTATAATCAATACACATCCTTAAGGAGCCATCTTTCTTCTTGACAAAAAGAATAGGAGCGCCAAATGGTGAAACACTAGGCCGAATAAAACCTAGGTTTAATAACTCTTGAAGTTGTTTCTTAAGCTCTGCCAACTCTGGAGGACTCATTCGGTACGGGGCCTTGCTGGTAGGCTTAGTACCTGGTTGTAGAACTATCTCACATTCTACCCCTCTGAAAGGAGGAAGCTTCTGGATCTCATCTGGAAAAAGATCGCTAAATTCCCGAAGAAGGGTAGCAATGTCTGGTGGTAAGGCGTCGATGACTTGCTTCTGCTTGGAGTCAGACTCAATGGAAGCAAGTTTAATGAAGCAAAGGAGTTCATTCCTGCGTATAGCTTTTCCTAACTGCTTTATTGACATTGATCGCATAGCGGGAGTGGAATGAATCACCTTTTATAGTCACACGTGCTCCATTAGCGGGCGTTGAAGGTGACCTCCGTTTCTCACGGCCTATGTTGGCCTTGGCAGATGCTAAAAACTCCATTCCAACAATAAGATCATATTTACCAATGTCCATTAACTCAAAGACCCAAGACAACCGGTGCACTCGGCAACCGTGATCTTAAGGTTAATACGGCGGCCATGAGTGTGTCTGATCTTACCACTGGCTAATGTGACTGGCTTAGGTCGGGATCTCAATGTTTCCAGCTGCAGTACCTGGGCCATTCTAGGAGAAGCAAAATTATGCGTACTACCCGTGTCCATCAAAATTATGAAGGGCTTACTGTCTACTTGGCCTATTGTAGAAATAACAGAAGGCTGATTTTCAGCGTTGCCTGTTTCTATAGCGGCAAGAATATGAGACGCACCGTGAATGTACTCGGGAGCCTCGTCCTCCGCAGGGAGATTGGACTCCAGATCTTCCCAATCAAGGTCGGCCATGGCCAGCTGGCGTACGGGCAATTCTGCATGAAGTGTCCAGGCCTCATACACCGGTAGCATGCCTTATCCCGGCGGAGCTGTTCTCTGGCCTCTTTAGGAATGGACTGTAAGAGGCCCCGAACTTCCTTACCGGCATTGTTCTGCTTATCTGGCGTGCTAAAGGCGACTTTCTTCTCCCCGGGCGCCGTGAAGAATTGTGCTGAGAGGGCCCCGGACTTGGCTTAACGGGTTTGTAAGGTGTGGACGGCCGTGGGTCGCGAGTAAGGAGCAGGTCGCGGATCTTTGGTTCCTTGGCATGTCTTCCTCAAGGCTTAATGCCTTAGCTTCCACCTCAAGCATCGACTTTGGGTCTATGGCCTTGACCATGCGTTTAATGGATGGGGCCAACCCTTCAATATAGCCCTCTACTGCCCTTTTCTCATTCATTCCTGGTACATATAACCTCAAACGCATGAATTCGTCAGTGTAGGCCTGCACGGACATGCCCTTCTGTTCCAACCTGTAGAAGGTCTGAATCTGTTGGCATTTGTGCGCACGAGGCACGTAATGCGATTTAAAAGCCTTAGCAAACTTCTTGAACTTGCATCCGCTCCCGCCCTGTGTGCTTAGCTCTGGCGTAACCCTTCCACCAAATACGGGCAGCTCCGGTAAGGTTGGTGGTGGCGACCTTCCCTGTGTCTTTCTCTGTCATTCCATAGGACTTCCCAAATTCCTTCATCTCATCCAACCAAGATTCTGCATTCAAGCCTCCTCTGGATTTCCCATCAAACTGAGCCAGCTTTCGGTTCTTCCATATACTAGTTATGGCTGTGTCAACGGTTTTTCGGTATTCCTTATCCTTACGCCTCGAATGGTCACTGTCTGATAGCGATGACCCCGAAGACACCGAAGTGGTTGAATGTGAGGAAGCGGCACTATCCTTAGAGGAACTTCGATGACGCTTAGCATGAGTCCTCTTTTGTACAGGTACAGGGCTAGCTCTGGGAGAAGATGGCTGTTGTGCAGGTGGACTCAATGGTCGCGGAGGTAATTCCGGTCCGTCCTCCTGAGTTTGTTGCAGTGGATTGGTATGCAACACATAGGCCTGTAATTCGCCGAGTTGCCTCTTCATTAACATCAATTCTTGTTCAGGGGTGAGCCTACTGGCGTTGGAGGGTGTTTGCCAAGCGGCGTTACGTACACCGTCTATAGGGAGCATTCATGAATATATAAGCAGATTTACATTAATGTACAATCCTTTTAAAATAATCGAGACAAAAAGAATATACAAACAGAAAACAATATTTTTATTTCATTCAAGTTGAGTACAAAACGAGTCGATGGTTACATGGGTTAAGACGAAAGTAGGTATGGTACAGTGGAAACTCTTAAAGTTCTATTCGCACACAGCGTAACAGCAACAAAGAAAACATAACGGAAGAGACCAAGCTTAGGGGTTGGCGAAGGGGTACAGGATCGCGTAGCGGGTACTCTCCCGTACAGCTCGGACGAGTTTATAGCGTGCCCAGGCTTGAACAATGATTGCTTGGTACTCCCATGTCGGGCTGATAATCAGAAGGTTAAAGAGCCTTCGCATAGCATAAAAGAGTTGCCAAAGGTGATCATTGGCGTCCTCGAAAGCCTCGTGCCTGCTCATATTCCAGTAGTCCCAGGTACGACACAGGGTCATTTTCAGATCCTCGAAAGCTCGGTCCCTAAGGATGTTAACTATCTCCAGCCCTTTGTCAGGGTCGTAGAGTTCCCCTGGTGGCGGTGGTTCGGTTTCATAGCCTTCCTCCCACTCTGGATATTCACCATATCTCTGGCCATAGTCTTGGTCCGGTGGTCCGGGATCGTCTCTCCTAACCATATCGGTGATTCTCTCCTCATATTCCCAAATTGTTTCCTCTGCAACATAGTTGGAATGAATAGAGAACATTTTGTAATTCCAGTATATTCTAAACTTTAATGCTTTGGAAGAGGATGTCATAAAAAAAAACAATTCAGTTGTACTCCTCAAGGGAATTTTGTATTTAATAAGTAAATAAGGTACACCATATTTCAATAGGGACCAAAGAGTTGCCAATCCAAAATCTCATAATAGACGTATATATATATATATATATATATATATATATATATATATATATATATATATATATATATATATATATATATATATATATATATATATATATATATATATATATATATATATATATATATATATATATATATATATATATATAAACAAAATTTGTATAGCACCATTAGTCTAGGAACTAGGCCCTGCCTCTTTATCCTTAGCCCTAGGAGGTGGTGGAGGCGGTCGGTGTCGCAGCAGAGTAACCCCAGGGTCTACTGTGGCAGCCGCAACAGATGCAACCTCGGGTGGATAGGCAACGGCCAATGGGGCTGCCGTGAGGAGCTTCATTCCCATCCAAGGCGCAATATCCTGACCCAAGGCCGTCAGGGCAAGATCCCGTCGTACGAGTACATAAGTAAACGTACGATAGGGAAGCTTCTTGTGGCCGGCCAGTGTAGAGAGTGCACGGAGGGCCCACCATGAAGCTTCAGCCTCTGGCCCTAGATCCCGGGCTATGAAGAGGACTTGCCCATATCGGAAGGCCGACAAAAAGAAACGGGTAAGGTGGTTACCCAGCACCTTCCCTTGCGGAGTCTCAGATGCTGCCACCTCCTTATCCAAGTCCATGGGGACTTCTTCCTCCTTGAGCTCCTGTTGCTCCTCCTTCTTGTGTGCAGGGTTATGATATAAATCTTCACCCTCATCATCTGAGTCGGAGGGAACCTCAACCATATTAATGTTTGGGACGTGAGGTCCCATAGCCGCGGAAGGCATTCGTGCAGCCGCGGAAGCGGTGCCTCGCATCACAAAGTCTCGGCGTAGTAGAGTCTCGCGGGTTTCTATGGTCTCCCCGACGGAACCGGAAGGTGGTGCACCTCCGAAGGAAGCTCGGTAGAGGTGAAGTCGATAAAATCATCCATACAATACTCCGCAAGCTCGTAAAGTACATGGTCTTTGCGCTTGCGTCGAAATCCGGCCACCATATGATACGTCCAGATAATATCATCCAAGAGAAGGTACTCTTGCCCTTGGTGATAGATAACTGGAAGGCCGTCTAACCCTGACAAGCCTATAGCTTGTTCACGGCGCGGTGGTAACTCCTCTGCTAGCTCTTTCCAACGGGCAAAGTCGCCCATCCCTATATGCTCATCATCCCCCTCCTCGGAGGATTCTGGCAGTTTGCCCTTCTCTACAGGCAAAGTCTCATCCTCAACGTATTGGTCCATGACACAAGGCCCCCAAAAATTAACTCGTATTCATAATTATGATAGAAACCAGTATAAGAGTGGTTTTTACTACATGCAATTCACAATATCAAGGAAAACTATATGGCTTTCATAATCACTACTAGTATGATCATAGTTCTTATACTAATTTTGTATCTAACGCTAGTTTCTTAAAGTTATTACTAGTTTAGGAGGTGGTTCTTAAGAGTACATTGTTAATATTACAATTTAAGATGATTTTACATATTAGTTTATCATTATCATATATAATTCTTAACCTAGTTTTAATCCTTCCTAGTTTTTGGAGAACCATATTTGATTTTGCAAGTGTGCTATGGTTTTTGTCACTTGCTTATTTACTATGGTTATTAGCGGTATATTACGTTGGTTTGAGTAGTTGTTTATTTAATATACTTGTTTCAATCCTTAATGTCACTACTGACTTTGAGCATAGTTATTTATGTTAACTAGTAATTCTGACTATTATATCTGATTTTGCCCTACTTTTAGAGCGTGATCCTTAATTGTAATTATAAACTTGCATTATGTACATTGACTTTTACTGGTTGCATGGTGTCTATGCTTTGTTTTTTGTTTTCTAACATTATATGTAGCATAGCTTTATATTGGGGCAAGTGTATGTTTGTACTTACCTTTTTCAATGTATCCTCTATGATATACTAGTTAGTACACGTATTGAGAGCATGCACATATTTTATCCGAATGGTGAAGAGTTATAGCATCAACATCAAGCAACTTCCTCGAGCAACTATAATGTTCTAATGTAAAACATAAAATAATGTCGAGCGTAAGACTTTGATATTCCTGAGCAATGTTCAAATTTTAGATGCATGGATACTTCAAATAAGTAGCTTCAGGTAGGCAAAAACTTAGAACAACATGCTTCACTTATATTAAATAAGCAAGACTTTATTGCAGCAATGGAAAACACAAAAACAAGCTTGATTTCAAAGCATGATCTTAATTGCATCTGTAAATCCAATTTATTTTTCCAAGAATGGATTCGGCTTCTTTTCAACTGATGGATGCAATCTTGTTCTTATTTATCCTCTCGAATCCAATTGGCTCACCCGACCTATATTTTAGCCAACATAAATCTCAATGGTTTTTGTGACCACATTTGATTTTTCTTATAAAATCACTAGGTCAAAACATTCGTTCATCCAAAACATCATTAGGTCAAAGATTCATCCCATGCATTCACCAACCTTCAAGTCTTGTATATAATTTGTTATGTTTTAAACCAATACAAAACACAAGAATTTTATGAGCCTATACATTTTTTTTTTTTGAAGAACTGTGTCAGCAATATATTAAAAGAATGGTAATGTTACAAAGCAAGTGAGGAGGAAGGAGAACTGCCCCAAAGAGACAGTGATACCTCGACACTCCACAACAACTGCAACTCTACTGCTGTACAAACTGGCCATCACCATCTACCACACCCAAGAAGTCCCGCCAAATGGAAAACTTCCGCTCTACTAATCCCGGAACACCAAAAGCTTTGAAATAGCTTGTACCGAAGTCGAGGAATCGGAGAGGTCGCAGTCTGCTGAATCCCCGAAGATCCACAACCGCCGCCCGCTTCCAAATCAACCACACCAACCAAGCCACGACAGAGGATGCAAGGCTTGCTGCCATCTGGCTGCCAAGCACCGGGATATACATGAAGCAAAGCAATTGTTGGCTATTCAATCTCACCCGAAACAGAGCCCGACCCAATCCCGGGCAACACGCAAGTGAGGGCATAAAACCGCATAATGCTCCACAGCCTCACGATGAAGGCCATAACAAGGGCAAAGAGGGCTCACACCCGCCTAAACCCGACTCACAAGGACATTCACCCCGATACAAATGGGTGCACCACCGCCACGAAGCATCCGAAAACCCGGTGGGGAAGTGAGCTCCATGTCCACGTCCAAACCGAGCGCCATCGAGAACCCGGAAGCTGCAGAGACCACTTGCCTGAAGGGGGCAGAGTGTCATGAATAGCCAACACCCGGTAACAAGACCGCACAAAACAAGAAGATACAACATCTGGATGAACCTTCCAAACCTGCACCACCACATCACCCTGAGGGACTATAGGTATGTGTAGCGGAATACTCCCCGCCACTTGTTCCCAGATAGCCCGGTCACTGTCCTTCAGGCGAAAGCGAGCTCGAAAGAACTCCCACGAAGCTAGCTGACCATCCCAATACCAATCCTCCAAGGTGAGCACAGCAGCTCGCCTCCAACGGGCCTGCGTCCGAGCATGCACAGTGGCAGCCAAGGGCAAGTACGCAGGGGGTAGAGGAACCCACAAGAAAGGAGAAGAGTGGTGATAAACTGAGGCATAATCTAGCTGGAAGAGCACACGCACGTGATCCCAAGCCTATACATTTTGACATTCATGATATCATCAATTTGCAAACCCTGAGCTTCGAGCAAAGTTTCACGATCGATTTCCCCATCATTCTAAGCTATGATATTTTTTTTCACAAAGCAAATAGGCACAAGTATTATAACGCTCAATAATTCAAAATCCAATAGTTTGAAAAAATGAATATTTGATCATTGACAGCTAGAGCTTCACGACAATTTGCTTTTCCTTTTATTCATGATCAGTGGCCTTCTGATCCATGAGATTCGCTCTAGTTTAGTTTCTATTTTTCTGTTTGTTCTCATTTGTGATTTGTTGTGGGGGGCAGCCTCTGAGCTTTGTGAGGACTCATGCCCTCTTTTTTTGTTCTGGTCCCATAACCCGATTGCGTTTCCGTGGACGTTAAAAGACTTATCTTATCTTATCTTTAAACTCTTATCTTATCTTTAACATTTTGTAAACCACGTTCAACCATTGCAACTCATTTTTTCTAAAACTATAGGAACATGAACTGGAGGAACACGCCATGTCCCCGACAGGCCCCTATGTCAGAAAGGGGAAAATTTGGGGGTTGGCACATCCGTGCAATGGATGTCCTTTTTTTTTTTTTTTTTTTTTTTTTTTGAGATATTTCTTGGGACATGAGCTACCATTTAGATGGATGGAGCAGTTTTGGTGCCCCAATACTTAAATCCTACTGCATCTATAGGGTTTAGGTTTTGACAACCTTCCCTACATCTGGAGTGGTTAAGAGCTTGCATGCATGGTTTCCTCGAGGGTCTAAAGAGAGACCCTAAGAGAGAGAACAAAAAAACACTCCCCAGGCACCAGTTCCAAAAGTTGCTCCGCTGTGATGGCTCATAACAAGCTGGACGTAGTGCCCCGGCCACGCCAGAAAGGCATGGAATGACATTGCGACTCTGCGGTTGCATCCAGAACTAGGCAGCAAATGATTGATGAAATGCCCGTATTGCTAAGTACATGCTATGTTTAGATGAGGAGTGCACTAGGCGAGGTGCATTGAGTGAAAGGTCGGCTAGTTGCACATAGCAAGTCGTGTTTGGCTCTGTTGGTTATAATAGTTGGTCCCTAGAGTAAGTTTGATGCTTTAAACTCATGGGCGAAGTCAAAACCACATTCCAAGCTCGGTAGAGTGGCCGAACTGGAGGGACACGCCATGTCCCCGACGTGCCCCTACTTTGGAAAGGGAAAAATTTTGGGGTTGGCACATCTGATGTTCCTTTTTTTTTTTTTTTGAGATGTTTCATGGAACATGAGCTACCATTTGGACATGGGATTAGCAGATGGAGCTTTTTTGATGCCCCGATACTTAAACCCTACTACATCTGTAGGGTTTAAGTTTTGACAATCTTCCCTGCCTCTGGAGTGGTTAAGAGCTTGCGTGCAGGGTTTCCTCGAGGGTCTGAAAAGAGATCCCAAGAGAGAGAACAAAAAAACACTCCCCAGGCACCGTTTCCAAAGTTTCTCCATTGCGATGGCTCGTAACAAGCTGGACAACGTACCACCAGCCATGCCAGAAAGGCAGGGAACGACATTTCGACTCTGCGATTGCATCTAGAAGGCCAGAATTACCCTCCGACACATGTTTGAAGAGCAGATGATCGATGAAACACCCCTATTGCCAAGCACATGCTACATTTAGACGAGGAGTGCACTAGGCAAGGAGTGCATTGAGCGAAAGGTCGGCTAGTTGCACATAGCAAGTTGGGTTTGGCTCTGTTGGTCATAATAGTTGGTCCCTATAGTAAATTTAATGCTTTAGACTCATGCGCGAAGTCAAATCCATATTTCGAGCTCGGTAGAGTGGCCGAACTAGAGGAACACGCCATGTCCCTACGTCAGGGAGGGGAAAATTTGGGGGCTTGTCACATTTGTGCGATGGATGTTCATTTTTTTTTTCGAAGATATCTCCTGGGACACGAGCTACTATTTGGACGATGGGATTAGCAGATGGAGCAGTTTTGGTGTCCCGATACTTCAACCCTACTACATATGTAGGGTTTAGGTTTTGGCAACCTTCCCTGCCATTGGAGTGGTTAAGAGCTTGCATGCAGGGTTTTCTCGGATCGTGATTAAATCTAGAAGGCCAGAGTTACCCTAGGACACATGTTTGAAGAGCAGAAGATGGATCAAATGCCTCTATTGCTAAGTACATGCCACGTTTAGATTAGCGCACTAGGCGAAGAGTGCATTGAGCGAAAGGTCGGCTAGTTGCACGTAACAAGTCGGTTTTGAATGACCATTTAAATGACCACTTCTTTCCATGTTTCAAAATTTTAGAATGAATTGGTGACCTTTCATAACAAGTGATTGCCTATGCCACCACATGTGGTTCACAAAACATGCCCACACGTTTGCAGAACCTATGGTTGTCACCGTTGAGCTTAAGGTAATGCTTAGATAGTTAACTATTATATTCTGCCCTTTACTATGTAGTTACAAAACGCTGGATAAACTTATTTGAGTGATTCCTTCTTTTGCTAACTGTACTATTCTTCCTCGAACTTTGTAGTCATTAAACATCGTGTGTATTTATACACATGACCACTTCTTTTACATTTCAATATTTAAATGCTTTGGTGACCTCTCATAACAGGTGGTTGCCACCACACGTAGTTCACGAGACATGTCCACATGTTTGCAGCACCCGTGGTTGTTGTCACCTTATGTATTCATAGATTAAATAGGTAGTTAACTATCCTACTCCTTCCCCAACTATGTGGTCATAACAAGTGGCCTCTCATAACACATAGTTGCCTATGGCATCACACGTGGTTCAGGAAACATGCCTACACGATTGAATCACATGTGGTGGTTAACTATGAGCTGGAGGTATATTATTACACTATGAGGTAGTTGCCTATGGCACCACACGTGGTTCACGAAACATGCCCACACATTCGCAGCACTCCTGAACGGATGAGCATATCATTGATATGCTTTTACCATATTTCGATCTTAGCAACGTGCACCCTCTCCCAAACTTTTACCTTATGCCTTCATTTCCAATGCTAGGAACTGTGTCCTGCTTTTAGAACTTTAAGCGTGGACAAAGTTATAAATCAAAGCGTATGCTTAGACGGCTTTCGTATGTTATCAAGTATCAGCATTCGCATAAAGTACCTATTTCAAAAAATCCACACATTTCAATCCAAAAACCTTAATCATGACAAATTAACCGCAAATGAACCCTCTCCAAATTTAGGCATGAACTTCAAGAACCTGAACCTTATGCCTTCATTCCCAATGTTGAATTCATATACTTGTGTCTTGCTTGCGTAATGAATTTCTTAAGTCAAGAATGAGCATTCTATTTCAAAAATCACTCATAATTTTAAATGCTCATCCATGTAGTAGTATAGTCCTAAGGTTCGCAAATTATCTATTGCTATGATTTTGTCAATGGTTTAGCGGAAAATAGGAGTTAGGGTTTTGTTCGAATTTTTTTTGGACCTTGGGTAATTTTACAGATTTGTGGCGGCAGCCGGCCGAGCATGGTGGGTGGTGAGCCGATGCAGATGAGCCAATGCAGATGCTGGGAGGCAGATGCAGGTGAGCAGATGCAGATGATGTATGCGGTGAGCCGATGCAGATGAGCCGATGCAGATGAGGCGATGAGCCGATGCAGATGAGGCTGGGAGGCCGTCGCTTGGAGTCACATATGCAGAAGCAGGGGCAGCGGAATCAGAAGAAACGCCACAGAAGATCAATCTAAACATCCAGTTCGAATATCCGGTATGGAGAAATGCCTCTGCCAGGATAAAGCATTACGGCGGAAATCATTTGGAGTTCTTCAACGGATGCCACGATGATGTATCAGGTAAGTTGTTTTCCAACGATAAGGTATATGATGCAGCTTGTTGTATGGCTCCCTAAGCGGGTTTAAAATAGAATTGGCATCAAACAATATCTTTGCGTAATTATCTGGTCAATTTGTTATCAATTTGCATTATGTTATTGTGGATGCTGGACTTGCATCAGATGTGGTAGTAGGAACCCTCTTAAGCAGGCTGAAAATGCTATGTCCATGACACTAGATACATTTTCTAGTGGTGGAAAGGAAATAAATGAGCTATTTGGTGTCTCTGGCCTTGATAATGAATCCCTCTGTGAATCCAAGGTCCAAGCAGATGCCGGCAGATGCAGAGGAGTTTGAATCAGCAATAGAAAAATCTCACAAAAACCAGTTGACCTATACAAGGTAAACAGCTTTATATTGGATATCCAATGTTACGTTTCTCCTCAATAATGCACGTTTGTGAAACAAGTTGGTGAGAAACATTCCGCCTGTGCAGGGAGCTGATTGATGGAGTTGTTCTTGTTAACAGTGATGCAGTGTAGGGAGGTGATTAATGGTGTTAACGGTGATGCAATTTGTGCTGCTATCAAGGTATTCAGCTTACTATTCCTAGACATTCATTGCATGCTGCAAGCATTTGGAACTTTCCAGTGCCTTGGTGTGTTTTCATTATACGCTATAGTAGAAACAGCATAAAACATCTTCTATAGCTTGTGCTCGTAACTTCACACTTTTGTGTTCATATTCCTTCTTAAATTTGTCACATGTGGGACATGTCATGCTTAACTTCACATTTTCTCTGTTAACTACTTATTGAAAATATTATGGACTGAAACTGTTGTAACTCTACTAGTGGAGCCAGTATGAATTTTAATCGCTAGTGGGGCCAATACAAAATTTGCTTATTATTTCAGTTCAAATTGCAAGAGAGGTAAATTGTCTGGTTATGTTAGCCAGCACGATTTGCACATTGGTGAGATGACAGTGCAAGAAACACTTGAGTTTTAATTGCCTGATGTCAAGGTATTGGGAGTAGACAAGGTAAGCTTCAATTTTCAATAATATGTATACTGTTAGTTTTGCATCATCGCAACATTTGTGGTTCTTCTAGATTTGATTTCGAAGTTAGATGAATCTTTGAAATAACCCCAGTAGCTAGAACTTGACATTTTTATAAAGGTGTGTTTCTTTCATTGCAAATGAGCAACTAGGGTCATTTCTCGAGCTCTTTTAGTTTTTTAATTAATTGGGAGCCTCCTCTGTCGAGCAAAGTAATGACAGCCTACATCTTGGAGGTACATGCTCTTTACACACGTCAATTGTTATGTCAATTGTTATTACATAGGTTGTGGAAGACAAATTGCAGATGTTCTTTGTACCTCCAGATTTCTTGAGCCCTTCTATTTTTTTTATTACATTAGCAAGCAGACCTCTGTCCAAAACAAAGTAGTTACACCCTACATTTTGAAGACACGTGCTGCTTTTACTGCAAGTTGATTTGATTTATTATGATGTGGGACGTGGAACACATATTGCGGATGTTGTGTATACTTCCAGATTTTGTGTTGCAATGAGGATTGGTGGCCAGAAAAAACGTGTCGCAATTGGTAAGTGAGAAAATTTTGCTTACAACATTTTTCTACCTTAAAATCTCTGTTTTTATGTGCGGGGGAAAATGGTTGTAGGGCTGATGAAGACTTTATTCGTGCATAGTATATCGACTATCGACTGGTGTAGATAGGTCCACAAGCTGTCGAACTATCAAAATCTCGCAACAGTTTGTACATGTAATCCACATCAATGATATCTTTCCTTCAGCATGCTCCAATCTTTTCAACAACATACTTCTGCTATTTGAGGGCCAAGTTGTCTAGTACGAGTTGCGAAAATATATATTGGACTTTCTTGAGACTTGTCCTTCAAGTGTCAGATAGGAAAGATCTTGTTTGATATATTCTTGTTTGATATATTATTGTATGCTGATACGAATGTTCAATGGAAAAAAAAAATTGAACAATCTTTGTCTTCTATTGCTTTTGTGATCTTTCATAAATAAAAATATTCATAATAAGAAAAATCAAGATTTGAAAAACAAATGCACATTATGCTGAAATATACTAGTCACCACGCATCACACATTGGAATCACGTGGTAAAAATGCATGTCAAAGTTCTCCAACTTTATCGTATTAATATATTGAGGCGGAATACGTCTCTTACCACATCACCAAACTTGACATATGAAGCACGATTAGATATCCATATTCAAAGTCATCACCAAACTTGACATATGAAGCACGATTAGATATCCATATTCAAAGTCATGTATACTTACAATGTTCTATAATCGTACTAAAATCAGATACATTTATAATATTGTTTAAATGTATTGGTATCATACCAAAATATGCATACCAGCTTATCTAAACCAAGCATAGTTTTATCGATGATTAATCGCTATAAATTATTATAACAACTATCCACTTAAGATTACAATGATGATTAACCGCTATAAAACATCATACTAATTATGCACTCAAAATTACAACATCTATAAACCAAAGATGATAAATGTGACAAAATATCAATTCAATAAACTTGATAAGTTAAGTAGTGGCAAACATCATATATTTAAGTTGTCATGAAAACCACCTATAAATAATTATCTTTCAACACCATGTGAAGAAACAATATTTGTTTGTCACGTTATGAAATTGCATTAATGAACTGTATTGTATAACTAGACATGGTTTGTAAACTTTTTGGCCCACATACCAGTATTGATTTTAAGAATTAGTTTTTATTAAGAAATCAATATAAAAAAATCATACTAATTCAATTTTGGGGGCCTTGTGTGAGGATGGCTAGGGCGAAAGTAGCTTCCAGATATTGATGCCCCTGATGTTGGACTACTGGCAGGTGTTTTCCCCATCGGAGTTTCCCCTTCAGGACGTCATAAGCATGTGTGTCCCCGCCTAACATCTGCCGGACTATCTCCCGCTCCAAATACAATTGGGGAGGATCCCGTGAGGAATAATACGGTAGAAGTCAAGGGAATCGCGTAATCCCGATGCATTTTGCATACTTGTGAGGAGGTCTATGCGTTGGCATAGCAAAGGTTGCAGCAGATCGAAGGGAACTTGTGGATCCCATTTCTCTCCATCATGGTACCAGGCGGCAAGGTCGGCGGCAGCCATGGCGCTAGAAGGGAGGAGAGAGGAAAAGAAACGTTTGAAATAACCCTTAAGAGTCCCCTTTTAAACCCCCTTTTTTTAAAAAAAAAAAAAAACTGGCGTCAGCACTTTAGTTTATTATTAACATAAAAACCATTAAACTTTTTAATTCAAAATAAAAGTCTCTTTATTAAATATTACAAAAAAAATATTTACAAATGCGGACTCCCGCAAGTAAGCTAAGGTTGCTCCTCCCGTATCCTACGGGCGAGGGCTAGATCCTTAGGCATTATGGTGACCCTCTTTGCGTGGATAGCGCAAAGATTGGCGTCACCTTAAAAGTGCCACCAAGTAGGCTTCGGCCGACCTCTTGGGCGTAAAATTGCAAAGGTGCGGAAATGGAGATCGGTCTTGAATTGCCGTGCGATCTCGTACCCGGTACTGCACTTTGAAAAGGTAACTTTCGTCCGAAGCTCGTAGACTTCTGAAATTTGGCGGATTTCAAGAAGGCCACGGCGCCCGGTCGGTACCTATGAGGCTTCCTCGTGCTCAGGGGCCTTGGCGGCCCGTTAGTCTTTGGCACCGTCTTAGCCCCAGCGGTAGGTCGGGGAGCTATCCACCCGGCTAGCGCCTCCGGTCGGCATTTTTTCGTCTTCTTGCCAAAAGCCCCAGAGCGGTCCTTAGTTTCTCTTTATATTATTGCCGGCCTTATGGGCTAGACCCTTCCTCCGGTGCTTACCGGTCGATGCCGGGGTTGGGTCCGCCCACTCCCGAATGCTCCTCCATCTTCTTTGGTCCCGCTGGGTCTTGCGGTCCCCTCCTCTCCTTTCGAGCTTCTCCCGCTCTTTCGGGCTCTCCTCGGATCTTTCCGAATCTCCGAGCAAACACTGGCCGCAAAGACGGCGATTAAGTTCAGCTTGGTACGGCTGCGTGGTCGCGGACCCATGTCTATCTGAATGGTTGTCGGTGAGTCGATGTCGATATCGGGGATTTCTCCCCATACAAAACTGTTGGACTCCTCCCGCCAACGGTATGGGGGAACCTCAATGGCTCTGCCATCAATGACGGCAAAGCCGCCCCAGAAGGTACTGTATTCCCTTCCACGGCCGGTGTCGGCCCACTCAATTCCGGTGGTCATCCTCTGCGGCCAAACCCACGATACGGTCGGCCTACCGCCGATATCTTCCTCCTCCGTATGGCCTTCACCTTTCGGGAGGATAAAATTTGATGAGCATCATAACCATATCAGGTTGCTCAACAATGGTATAGGGAAGCTGGCGAAGGTTCAGCCGGATGAGGAATGGCTCTGAGAAGTGATAGATAGGATATGGAATCCTATCGTTGTTCTCAAACCTGTTCACCAGCTCATCTAACAAGATATCAATGAGGGCTGGGTCAGTAGCCATGTGCTTGGCAATCATGGCGTAGATCTCCACGATGCTCAAGGTAGTTGGATCTGGGGCGCTCTTGGTGATGGCCATAGCGGCGCTATGATGGGGAAAAAAAACGGGTAATGAGGCGCTGGCGGCGAAGGGGATGACGAAGGGGGCGCTAAGATGCACAAGGCACAAGGGCGCAGGAGCAAGGTCCGGTCTGGTGGCGATGGCGGAGGGCGGCTCAGGCGGTTGGAGGCGCGGAAGCAAAAGCAAATGACAAGAAATGGTTTGTTAAACGGCCACTTAACTTTTAAAATTTCAAATTTTTTTCTTATTAACTTCGAAATTCTATTATTAAAAAAATATACGGCGGAAATACGCGCCACATACGGTCGGGCGCCGATGGCATTATACGGCCTTCCGCCTCGACTGGGCGTCGTCGAAATGCAAGCGGCGCCCGAGTTGACCTGGCGGGCCCGCGTTGACTCTCTGACGGGTCGGGGCCGGCGACATTTCGGGCGCCGATCTTGATCGCACCCAAGCGACAAAAAGGCAAGCGGCGCCCGAGTTTGTTTTTGGGCCTGCCCTTGACCATTTTTCGCCTAGAGTTGATTGTTCTAGGGTAATTCGAGTACGCCCGATCCAATGGAACCATCATCTTCGTCATTTGAGCCACCCACTGACACCTGTTAGGCCTCCAATCTTGGGCCCTCCACTTTAAAGCTACAATTTCTTAACTTAACCTAACACCAAGCCAAACAACAAAGAGAACTAACGTCACATTGACTTAGCCTCCTCCTTACTACCGTGCTACGAGTTAGTGTTTGGCCAGTGCTATGATTTCGAGCAACCGAAATCACGGCTCTGATACCACTGTGACGCTCCCAGAATATATACGACCCTCGGACGTATACATGCGGGACTTTCCCCCCATGGCGATCATCTCACCATGAGCGGGGGCCCTAAAATTCATGCTGTTTCGGGCCATCTATGAAATGAGGCCGAAGAAGGTTTCTGAAGGGGTCATTCGGCCCACGCCTTCAATGGGACTCCTACGTCGCGGAAGCATGAATACAAGGGTTAGCACACAGCACGAATATACATAAATAACCACCACGAAGGGTGGCGCATCCATCCAAAATACCAACGGCATAGAATATGCATCTAATCCTAAGAAAACGCCCAAAACCCAGGTTCTACCCCGGCTCAGACTCCAGTGAGGATCGACTGACGGCTGGGCCTCAAGAGATCAGCGGACCGAGTCTTGGCATGGCGTTGGCTGGCATAGAACATCGGCTAGGGTTGTCCACTCCATCCGCCCCTCCTGTGCACACTTTGCAGATGGGTCAATTCATGCTATGGCTTCGCTATAGCCTTCCGGAGACGCAGTCCAAGGGATCACCCTTTGAGCCTACTCCGTGTTCATGGCGCCTCGGGTCCGATGAGGCAGGTCGGGAAGCGTCCCCTTCCGTAATCACAAGGGTTCCATGGGTGAGCTAGAGAATATGTGCCGCATCGGCGACCCCGCATCCGTGCCGACTTACTCACCCTAAATCTACTCAAAGTGCAAGGTGCTCCATCACGGATCACACCTCTACACCCGGGGAGTGTCGGACCCATACCGAGGCCCTCTCACGTGACCGGGCTATCCATCGAGGCCTAGCCCTTTGTAGGAGTCTCGGGGAGCCTTGTATGCTCGTGCAAGACCCCATCCCTCATGTCACCACTTTGTGTTCCTTGTCGGTGCTAAGCCGGACCATAGCATCTAGGACCGGTGGGCTCTTGTGCTGCAGGCCGCATTTAATAGGACTCTACAGGGCGCTATCTAGGAGCATACTACAATACACGGCTCAGAGGTCTCTACCCCGTAATCCCGTTTTGAGTCGATTTAAACAAAGAACTAACAATCCATCCTTCGAGGTAGAAAACCAGAATCGAATATAAAGAGGCTTGTACAATCAAGGGTTAGTTTTCACGATTGAATCACAAAGAGAACAGAGAAAACGGACACAACCAAGCGTTATCTAGAATTCACATAGCCACCTACGAATTACGTTTGGACTCATTTCCATGGGGCGCCTCCATCTCCTGGGAGTTGAGAATTCAGCTGTTGCTTCACAGGGACGACTGTTATGGTGATTCTCTGCAGGTGTATGATGGCGCTCAGCTCCTGGCCTTCCTTGGTCGATCTTCAGGAGTCAATCCCAGGGATAGGGGTCAAGTTGGCATCCAAACTTGGCAACCCCCATGCTGCCCAATCGATTGGGGCAGGTGGCGCCTTCCCAAATGGTAATTAGCCTAATTTCCTAGGTTATAGGTTATTATTATTAATGTGTTAAATTAGCATAGCTAATTTAATCCTTTTTAAGGTAACCCCCTAGGTTGCAATTAAGTTCCCCTACCCCCATGGTAGCGTGGTGACGTGCTTGTATTTGTACGTGTCCCGTATAAGTACGTGACGGAGACCGTATAACTACATGGAACGTCACAGTTCCTTTCTTGCAAATCCCGCGTGACATAGTCCCCCGGATTCTCCTGTTAGATCCAAGGGTCCTCACAGAGGGCTGTCTTGCAGGAGTTCAGAACCACAGAGACCCCAAACAACGCCGCGGCTGCCGGGTGCGATTCGATTCTCCTTTCTTACGCCGCCAAATATGCGTAGAAACTTCACGAGGAAGAACTTCTTTCCCAGACGGCGTCTCGCTTGGAGCGCCATCATCGAAGGGAAGCTGTTCGTGACATGTATGGATCTGCTTATGACATTGAGGGAGGCCACATTCGGTCTAGGGCTCAGTCGGCGCCACCCACCCCTCGGGTCATGTCTCGTCCAAATTCTCCGCCTCAAGCGTGCAAACATTGCTCACAGCCTCAGTCTCCTCATCACTATCAGGAGCCCTATCCGGCTCAACCTGCTCAACCTTACTTTCATACCCCAGAACATGCCTTCATCCATCAGTCTTCTGGCCATACGCCTCTGCCTTCACAACCATCATCTCCTACGGGTGGACAGGGATATCCACATGTCTCTTTTGCTCCTCCCCAGGAATTTCCCTTCCCTACATTTCCCACCACTCTTCCTGTTTACAACCTTACCGACCTCAAAACCAATGATCAGGCACCTCCAGTACCTCCACCTCCGCAACCCCTTCATCAGGGTCTTTCAGGCACCATGCCACCGCCAACTCCACCTCAATATCCTCACTATACCGTTCCTGTCCAGCCCAGCACTTTTACCTCTACCTTTCAGACCCTTAAGCTGACTTATCCTACCTTTGGCAACACGAAAGGCAAACCCTTAGACCAAAGTGCTCAGGCCCACATGGAAGAATTTGAGGCTCTGGCTGTCCTGATATGGTCATGTGCAACCTCAACTGAAATTCCACATCTTTTCCACCTGCTTGCGTGGCTCCTCATCAATGGCTCATGTCCAACAAAAGCCCTTTGGAAACAAGATTGGTCGAAATGAGAAGCGCTTTTCTTTCTCACTATGGGACCACGGATGATGATCGGCTTCATCTCAAGCAACTCAATGACCTTCAACAAGAGCCCGCAGAGTCTGCGCCGGGGATTTTGCGGATCGACTTCACATTACGCGCCGGCAAGCTCAAGGAGTACCCCACAATGAGCGGATCTTGGTGCGGTTTCTCCAAGGACTTCCTCCGGCTATCCGACTCATGGTGAATACTGCTGGCGAAGACCTTGGAGGCGGGCTATCGATCTTGTCAATCTTTCGGTCAATGTTTCCTCCCGTGGCGTGGCTCTTGAGAGCTCCCTTTCATTCCACCCATCATGGTTCCCCAGACTGTTGTTCAACCTCAACACTCCAATCCGCAGCGCAGTCAGATCTGGTGCCATATTTGCAAATATCAAGGCCACTTGGCGAATGAGTGCAACTCCACCAATGGCCCGCCTCATTGTAAAAAATGCAACATGTGCAATCATGCCCGCGGGGCGAGTGCACTCGCACCCATCCTACACCTTTCCGCAAGCAACAAGATGGTTTATCAAGTGCAAACCACACCTCGGCACCAATCGCAATATCTCAGCCACCACCGCTGCGCTAGCAACCCAATCAACTCTATCAGCAACAGGAGCAACAACGGGGACCCAACACATGTCCTTCTTTTGATCCTTCGAAAGCTCAGTGTTATCACTGTCACGAATGGGGTCATACCACCACGGCGTGTCCTCAACTTCCACAAGTTCAGGTGCAGCTTCCTGGCACAAATCAAACCACATCGGTCCGCCTCACGGCCTACCAACTCTGGATTGCTAATGGCAAACAAGGCCCGCGTCCTGTTCTTCGGAAGCCACCTCGCGCGCCTCAGCAATCACGCTATCAACCAGCTCCTGCCAATCAACCTCAGATGGATCAACAAGCACAGGAAGAAATTTTTCAGGCTCTTAATCCTCCAGTCCAGCTATCAAATTGGGTTGGTTTGGTTTCACGCCAGACCAGGGCGTCACGTCCCTTCACCATTATTCCTAATGGCACGCAACCTGCCTTTGCCGTCGACACCATTCCTCATGAAGAAGAAAAAAAGGTTCACTTTGCACCAGACTTGGAGAAACTCATGCCGCATGTTATGCCTAAAGTTCGCCAAAGCATTTTGAACCTCATGCAAGCTGCTGAAGGCCGCACGTTGGCTAACGTTCATGCCACTACTCGAGCTCAATAAAGACAAGAAGCCCCTTCCACGTCTCAACCTCCACGCTCTCAGACATATCCAAATATAGCTGCCGAGGTTGACCTACTCAAAGAAGTTGCTGCTTCATTACCATGCACTCCAGCACCTGTGGATCCAGCAGATCCTTTTTCTCATGTGCCTCTGGAACTCCAAGAGGAACTAGCAAAAATCAAAATTCCTTTAAGTTTGGCCACAATTTTTAAACTCTGTCCTGCTCTCAAGGACCAGTTACCACTCCCGACTGTTTTGGTTGGGGCTGTTGCTACCTCTACTCCCACGGTACATGCCACGGTGGGCAATCAACAAGTCAATCATGTTCAAATTGACGGAGGTAGCGCAGTCAATCTCATCACGGATAAACTCCGCAAACAAATGGGCATCAAACAACTCTATCGTGCCCCATATGACATCAAATTGGCTAATGGCCATATCACGCGACCTCAAGGCGTCACGCCTCTTCGTCACATCAACATTGGTGATCTCCGATTCCCCTTGGAATTTGGTATTTGGAAGGCTGGAGAAGATCCAGGTGATTATGAAATGTTGGTCGGTGAGACCTTTTCTCGCCCAGCCAAGAGTATCCATTCTTGGGCCGCGGATCGGTTAGTCATCACGGATGGTCACCTCAATGCCACCATGGACTTGGAAACAGGCAAAATCATTTCCGTCGACAATCTTGAACCCTCTCTCTCCGACACCGATTAGGGGACGCCCAAAATATCTATCAAGTTGGGCTCCACTGCGGAGTGCGCCTCTGTCATCCTACCCAATATGCCGATCCTTGGGGCAAAATGACCCTTGATCGGGGACCAGGTTGTGGCTGCTTTGCTTGATCCTTACGGCTCCTTGCAATCGAATTCAACGGGTTGATCACTTTTCGGATGTGGAATCTCCTGCAGGCTCCTGTAGATGTCCACGCGTTGTCATGAAGCAACCTGCAGCTTGATGAAACTTCAAAGAACCTCTTTTTTCACCACGCGAGTGCCACGCATCTGTTATGCTTCAACCTCCCCGCACATTGTCCGGAACCACGAAGTGATACCCCATATTCGGACTCTCGAAGTCGAGATCGTGGGCGTAGGCAACAATCACCACAATGCGCCTTTGCCGCCAATCTTCCAACCCCTATCGTCCACCAGGCCGCCACGCTTTTCAAAAGTTCAAACACATTTTCGCACGGAGCTACTGAGAGATCTTGGGGAATCAACAAAGCCTTGGGGAACTCACCATTCCTACCAAATCGGATGCACGCCGGTATAGCAACGGCGATGCGGCTCAACCCTAATTACCGTGATCGCGTCAAGGCGGAAATTGACAAACTCCTTGCTGCAGGTTTGATCTATGAGGTCAAACATTCTGAATGGGTGAGCCCCATCGTCATTGCACTCAAACACAATGGTAAGATTCGAGTTTGCATGGACTACCGAAAACTCAATCGAGGCCACGGGCGTGATCATTTTCCACTTCCCTTCACGGACTGTGTTACGGAAGAGGTCATTTGGACATGAGATGTACTCCTTCATGGATGGTTTTTCCGGCTACAATCAGATCTCAATCAATCTGATCAACTCAAGACTACTTTCACCACCCCGTGGGGCACTTTTGCCTACAAGGTGGTTCCTTTTGGCTTATCAAACTCTCCATCCACGTTTCAACGCATCATGCTCTCGGATTTTTTCATGATTTTATGAAGGAAAATCCTTCTTACAAATTTTTCAAGATGACTTCTCTCGCCTACGGTTCCATGGCTGACCATTTGGATAAATTGGAACTCGCGTCTTTCGAAATGTGATGAGTCCTAGGCATTAGTCTCAATCCGGAGAAATGCACCTTTTGTGTCACCTCGTGTTCCGTTGGGACACGTTGTCGATGAAAGGTATCACCACCGATCACGCCAAAATCAGTTATTGTGCTCAAAGCTCAAGCACCAGCCAATATCAAGGAAACACGCTCTTTCACGGTAAGGTCAATTATTACTCCACCTTCATTCCCGGACTAGCGACCATTGCAGATCCCATTCATAAACTCACGGGTGATGAATCCACGGGCTTGGAATTCCCAGGCGGATGTCGCTTTCCAACGGTTGAAGCTTTTGCTTACTTCAGGCCCCGGTTCTTGTTCCTCCTCAATGGGACAAGCCCTTTCATGTTCATGTCGATGTCTCGGCGTTTGCTATTGGAGCTGTTCTTTCTCAAGAATATGATGCTATTAATCGACAAACCAAATCGCTATGCGGTAGAAAACTCAATTTGGCTGGCGCAACTATTACGCCACGCAGGGCGTGAAGCTTTGGGTCTCATTTTTGTGTCCAACGCTTCCGGCCACTACCTTTTGGGCGGTCGGATCAAATTCTTTGTTGACCACCAAGCACTCCTTTATTTGATCAACAAATCCACACCCACGGGCGCATTGCTCGTTGGGTCCTTCTTCTCAAGAATTTGCACCTTTTGAAATTGTTCACAAGGCGGGCAAATCTCATGTTGTCCCGGATTATCTTTCGCGATCCACCGGATGATCCCTCCCTTTGGAGTCTCGGGACGCTTTTCACGGCTCAACTCTTTTTAGTCACGGCAACACCACATTGGTTCCATGACTTTCAGCAGTACCTCCTCACAGGCGCTCTTCCACCAGAGGACATGACGCTCTCTCATGCCAAACGACAATCCCGTCGTCATCAATTTCTCTGCGACGTCCGTGACTACACCATGGTTGCAGGACATCTTTACAAAAAGGGTAACGATACCCATCCTTCGACGTGTTCTACCTCATGAAGTTCGGATATTGTCCGGAGAAGCTCATCAAGGGCTAGGTGGTGGTCATTTTCATGGTGACACCACGACACGCAAAATCCTTCTAGCTGGGTATTTTTTGGCCCACGCTCTTCAAAACGCAGCTCGCTCCGCCCACGCTTTGCCGCGTGTGATGCTTGCCGGCGTGTAGGGGCGACCCACGGCCCGTGGCGCTCTTCCTTGACGCCGGCCGCCACGCCACTTCCCTTCAACCAAATGGGGAATGGATTTTGTGGGACCCATCGATCCTCTGCGGCGGCACACCCGTGCCCGCTACATTCGGTTCTCACCGACCACGCTTATTAAATGGGCGGAAGCTTGCGCGACTTCCGGACAACACTGCGGCAAGCACGCCCAAGGTCCTATATCAACAAATTATCACGCCGATTTGGCTGCCCTACCGGGCTGGTCGATTGATTGTGGTGTCCATTTTATCAATCATACCATCAAGGAGCTGACGGATTATCTCCTGATACATCATCACAAGAGCACACCTTACTATCCTCAAGGTAATGGTTTGGCAGAAAGCACGAACAAAACTCTGGTCACAATTCCCAAGAAAATTTGTGACGCTTCTCGCACAGACTGGCAAACAAAGCTTCCTACTGTTCTTTGGGCCTACAATACTTGTTTCAAAATAGCTACAGGTCACACTCCTTTCAAATTGGTTTATGGTCAGGAAGCTCTCATGCCGTTTGAATACATCCTACCAACTCTCCGTTTTCAACTGGCTACTGCCCATAATCCGCCTGCTGCACTCAAAGAAAGGGTCTATCAATTGGAACAGTTGGATGAACTTAGAAGGGATGCTTATATCCGTGTTCTTCATGGACAACAATTGCAAAAATCTTTACATGACAAACGTCTGAAGACAAAAACATTCGACGAAGGAGATTTGGTTCTTCTTTATGATTCTCGGTACAAAAAATTTTCGGGTAAACTTAAGTTTCGTTGGCTTGGCCCTTATCAAATTGTTCAAATGGTTCGACCCAGCGTTTTTCAACTGGCTGAGTTAGATGGCACTCCATTACCTACACTGGTTAATGGCTTTCGCCTCAAAACATTTCATCACACAGAAAGCGACAATCAACAAACAGAGTCAGTTCAAGACACAACCACAACCGAAAGTGACTAAAACAGTGGCATATTATAGGTGGAAATGTTTTACAAAATGTGGGTACAGCCCAGCTATTTCCGCTATGGGCACTGCCCTATATACAAAAATGGGCTCAGAGCCCTATCTACTAAAAACCTAAGAGGAAAAACCCTCTACTCCGGGTTCGGAGCAGAGGTGATGCGGAGGAGGTGGTAGAGGTTCTGCTCAGGGTCCCAGCGAAGGTGCAGAACCACCTCCATCCCGTTGGTATGAGGATCGGGATGTTCAGCCATCCCGGAACACCAGCCATCCATTCTCAGGCCACGATTGTGGCAGCGCCAGAGGTCCAGACAATTCATTTTGCAAGTAATCCACTCTTGACAGTTAGTGGGCATCGTGCAGTTCTCGTTCAAACCAGCAGCAGCCATGCTGAGCGCCATCGAATGTCTTCGCTTCACTCCCGGTTCGTCTTATATAGCCAACCGAGGAACTCCTTGTCGACGTGGACCAATCAAAAAAATCGCCAACGTGTTTGCAATGCAAGGCTGTTTCTAAACAGAGAATCTGTTCCCCCGCCGCATATCTAGCCATGGTACCCTCTGACACATTCGTTTTAATGATATCCCACTTCGAGTTGACAGCATTAAATGCCATTGCTTCTTTTCATACCCGTCACACATTAATATGTGTCCTTTGGCCACCTGTCACATCCGATCATTTTCTCACGTCTCATCTCCACCGTTCATTGCTTCTCCCTTGGTTGTTTGGGGACTTAGCCAAATTTTTGCCTCTCAATCGCCTCCTTGGCATCTTTCAACACCTGGCACCATCAACGGTTGCCGTTTCGTCCTCATCATGCCTCTTCGCCTCCATTTGCGCGCCCTAAACCTTTTCGTCCCTCTGCGCCTTCGTCCTCCGTTCTTTGCCTTCGTCCTCCGCCCTTGAATCACTGTTCTTTTCCGCAAATCTTTGCCATGGCGGCACCAAAATTTTCTACACTTCAAGCTACTGCTCCCAGGGAACCGGCTCTTTTCGAGTCTGTATCTTTCTTGACGCCCACTTTTCGTGAAGCCCTTGTTGGCCCGAATCGTGAAGTCGCAGAACGCTAGAAACTCAAATGGAACTTCCGGCTCCAAATTCTGACCAGTTGAAGCAGTTCATCGCTAACATCGTCAACAGCCCGCATGGATACACCACAGTGGTCGATGGCACCACCATTTCGCTGACTCAACACCTGATTTCCGAGGTATTCCATATTCCTTTGCAAACCCCTTGTTTATCTTGGTCTGCCATACAGGATCTAGATGTCACTGAGTTTGGTGCACCTCCTTATCACGCCAATGTGCATCGCTTGACAAATATAGACAAACCCCATGAAACTTTTGTTAAGTTTCTGTGGCGCAAGTTCCTTGGGTATTCTATCAAGAACACCCATATCAATAAGCCTTTCTATAATATTGTGCTCACTGCTACGCACTCCAACCAACACATTGATTGGCCCCAATTGCTGTTCTACCGTCTTCTCCAAGAAGTGGACCGTCTTCGGGCTGCCACTTCTATTTCTGAAGTATCTGTGGGAGGCCACCTTCAAGCCATTATCCGTCATTACTTTCCTCCCACACCTCCTCATTCTCATGATTCCACTCAGCGGTCCCTTCCTCAGACTCACCAAGTCGGCACTTCACGCCCTTCTTCCTCTGGTCATGTCAAAATTCCGCACTCCCATGTCACGGTCTCCTCCTCCGCTACAGAATCCAAGCATTCCAGTTCACACCATGTTTCACAAACATCGCAAACCAGGCAACAGCAGGCTCCACCACCAAGGCACCCTCGTCAGTTGTTGTATCAGTATCAGCAGGATGCTCAAGCTGCTTTTCTCAAGTTACAAGAATCCCAAGACGCTCTTATGAATGGGGTTCAAACGGCCCTAGAGGCCTCAGATGCGGTTCACAGTGACCTTCAAGCTGCCACTGCACAAGTTCAAACTTTGGAGGCCCAACTTCAAGACAAGCACGGAGCTCTCTTACAGGCCCGTATAGATCTCAAAAGTGCACGGATCAGACCAGCCTACTACTTACAGAGATTAGCGTGCTCAACTCCAATCGAAATTCAGGACTTATTGGAGCAAAACAAGTCCAAAGATACTCTCCGAAAGTGACAAAGAGAAAGATATAGCTAAGCTTGACGCCTTGTACTCGAGCTTTGTGACAATTCTGACACTCAAGTTCAAAACATTACCGAAGCGTGGACGCTCAAATTGCCTCTCGACGGCTCGGCTCTCTCCACGCAGACTTCGTACTCACATCTCTCCAAGATCAAACTACGGAGATACGTAAACAGAAAATTCTTGATGACGCGGAGATTGCCGTGCTTCGACTCAATGCTCCTGGGCAATCCACCTCACAGGTCCAAAGTTCTCATAAACGGGTCCGTGACCGGTCCCCATACGTTAGAAAAGGACCCGCGGGATCCGTGACCTTGAACAACGATTCTAAACATGCTATTGGTTTGCTGATGAGGCCATGACCAAACTTGGCGGCTATATTGCCATCGTTAGCACCGCCTGTTGATTTCCAGTTCCTTCACGCTATCTCGGATTATGTGGTTGCCCGCCACCTCTTTCTTCCCGGTGGCATGGGGCTGATGGTCTGTGGATGTTCACTGCAAGACCGCAGATTTTCTTGGATCTGGCGGAACTCTCAATTGAAGACAAAGGTTTATCTTTGTGCCCTTTTGGTCTTTGATCTCATTCATCGCGACGATCGGACTTCATCACCTTGAGAATTGTTCAGCCCATGGCTTACATCCTTCATGATTTCTATCTCGGGTGATACGCGGGGAGAGATTTCGGGATGGGCCACGACAGAACTTTCAGGGTGACCCCACTCTTCAATGGTTGCTTCAGGATAACAACCCCTATCTCGCTGATCATGCTCAGACCCACGCTCTTCATCAAGAGTACATGCCTGAGCTTGCTCATCATTTGCCTCTCTGGCAAGCGGAAGTCTTTGCAACAAATAAGGAAGTATCGGGACATCCCAGGATCTTCCCTATGCACAAGTTTACATGCAACACCTCGCCGGGTACAATCAATTACGTGCTCTTCTGGATAGCAAGACAGTCCCCACGGGCTGGGATAGCCCTCCTGTCAACTCTCAACTCTCTGCCTCTGTCTGGGATCGTTGGTGCAAAGCCCTTGATCCGGCCCTTGTCAGTGAATTCCGGGAGCAGGCTCAGCAACCCACGCCCACGGGCATGGTTCCCTCTCCCTATGCTTCCCTAGGTGTTCCTCCACGCCCCGTGTCCCCACGACCTCGATTGGCGTCGCCCATTTTGGACCAAGGTCATGGATGGCCATGCTGGATGGACTCCACCTCAGATCTCGACGGATCTCCGGTGGGATCCCCGTTTTGTTCGCCGCTCCAATTGGGAGGAGGGTGCCACTCTTGATAACACCATGAATTGGATCTATATTGCTAATGAGCGTGGTTGGCAACGCCCTGCTGATGCGCTTCATGGTCTTGACACCTTCTTGCAGAATGCCGCCACCTCACGGATCCTTGATCCATCTTCAAGCAGGTTTTTGTGCTGCTCTCAAATGCATCTTGCTCAGCTCCTTAAATCGGCAGCGTCCCATTTTTCACTGCAATCCGAATGCCAGTGTCAGTGCCTTCGGCCTCCAGACCTGCCTACTCATGGAATGTCAGTTTGTTTCTTCAGACGCCCATGCTGCCCTTGAAGACATGGTGCGATCTGGTTTTCTCATTGATGCAGATCCTGCCCTTGGCCTCAACACTCCTCCTGCTCTACAAACACGCCAGGATCTCATTGGCAAGTACCATAATGGTGCTCGCCCTCACCCCCCGTGAGGATCACTTTCGCGGTGAGGCGGCTTCCTCCCTCGAAACACTTCCTCCTTTTCTTCACTCTGAGTGTCGTTTGGTGGGGGGGAGTGTTAGTCCTGTGCCTCCTGGTACAGGACTATTCATGCATACGACGGACCAGGTCAAGCTTAAGGATCCACAGACAGGCACGGGTCAGCCGTCCAAAGCCCAGCAGAAGACCAAGCAGCAGACCACGCAGTCAAAGCTGCGTCCCAAGGTCACAACAAGAGGCATTTCGGACAAGTGATGGCCTGTGTGATGGCATGTCACCGCCCGCGTCAGCGTCAGCGAGATTCTAGGCACTTCAAGAGGCACCGCCAACATTCCTGCAAATCAGGCCTCCTTCCAGGAGTCGGCACCGAGATCAGTCAGTGTGTCTATATTGGGCCAAAGGCCATTGTACTATATATATGAGTAGAGCTAGCACATGATTTTTAGATGAGTTTTGAGTCTTGTCTCTCTTCAGTCTTCTCTCGATTGCGAGAGCTCATGTATGTTCATCATTGACATCAAGGAAGCTTATCATTTTCCTCTCATTGTTCTCTTACATTCGTTTTTTCTTCTTCTTGTTCCTTTCTTGCAAATCCCCGTGACATAGTCCCCCGGATTCTCCTGTTAGATCCAAGGGTCCTCACAGAGGGCTGTCTTGCAGGAGTTCCCGAACCCAGACCCCAAACAGGACTTTTCCCCTTAGCCATGGATTTCAGAGTAGGGTCTAAGTTAGATATTGGGGTACAAAAGCACCCCGTCGGGGGACGCCTCGCTTTGCGTGCTTGATCTCTGGCCAGGCTTGGGGGTGCTTGGAGAGCGGGAACACGATGTTCCGTTTTTTAGCAAATTGCTTAGGATCGATGACATGGCTGCTCGAAAATCAAATTCGGTTCAAATGATCCGCGCGGGTCTGTTTTGAGATGGCTGGGTCTTTTTCTTGAATTCTTTTGTGGCGGGAATGATCATTCAACTTGTACCTCTGAAACGAACCGTTCTTTGTAGATCACGGTTTCTCTCAGATCGCAAAATTCTCAGACATCACGATCCTTAATGGATCAATCAGTTTTTGATTTGGATGAGGAAAAGAGACTCAAAGTTTTCGGGAAATTCAAGCCGAGAGAAGAAGGCAATCAAGACAGCGAAAAAGAGAAAGGGAGAGAGAGAAAGAATTTCAAAACTTGCACCCTGAAATTGAACGAGGCCTGAGTGCGAGAAGGCTTCAAGAATTGTCCAAAAAAATGGACGATTATTTCAACGAAATCACAAAGCATTTGAAAGAAGGGGATAAAGCAATGGTGGTGCACAGATTTGTGAAGAGAGTGAAGGCGAAATTGCCAATTGGAAGTGGATTTTGTTGATCATGATCAAAGCAAGATCATGAAGAATGTGATTAAAATGTTCGTGAGACACTCAATGAACAAAAGAAATTAAGGAAGGCGGATGTATTGCAAGCAAGAAAGTCTACTTTGCAAATGGTATCTTCATCAGCAAAATCCATCAACCAATCTGCTGTCGCACGTCTCCTTCATATATCTAGAAAATCTGTTGTTGCTGCAACCAGAAGAAGAATAATGGCAGACCAAGAATGTGGTCCGTGGTCAATGTTTTCAAGGAAAAAGAGGTGTGATGCATTGAGTGACGAGGTTAGGAATTGTGTTTACAAGTTCTGGACAGAAAACACACGAGTTTCACCATACAGGAAGCATGTGAGAAAGTTTGTTACAGCAGATGGCGATAAAATTGATCATCCAATACAACTGCTTGAAATATCTCAGGTGATTTCCCTGCTTAGTATGTTTCTTCTGTTGCATATATCTGTTTCTATATAGATCTTCTTTGTTTGCAGTTGCAATTTTACATGAACTTCAAGAAGGAATATAATGACATTAAGATTACCCAGCGCACATTTGAATTCTTTGAAGCCATCATTTGTGAGGGCTTAAATGAAAAGAGAAACTTCTTCACGCCAATATCACATGCACTTTGAATATGTGATGCAAGCACTCAACAAAATCGAAACAGATCCAAATGGCGTGCATAAAGATTGCAACCGTATTTGTCTTTGTTTGTGGTGATGGTAACTTTTGTGCAGCCAAGAACCATGTTTATAAATCCACTAGTGATTTTTGGAGGCAAATGATCTGCCCTAAGGATGAAGATGAAGAGTGGCACAAACATAATTGTCTGCAGGTGGCATGCAAGGATTGTGGATTGAAAAGGTACTCTTTTTTTAATGTTAAGATGTTTGAACATTCTATTTTGAGTTGTTAAGATGATTGATGCAACATCTTACAAACAAATTTCTGTGTGGTATTACAAACAGGTTGCCAATATGTCCAAAGGAGAAGGAGGAGTCTGATTACAAAGTGGAGTGGAAACAGTTTGAAAAGGTAGTGTATTTGGCATTTGTGCTTACCAAGATTTTTGTGCTTGTGATTGTTGTGCTTGTGCTGCAAACTTACAGCTGATCTTTGTTTTCAAAAAACAGCAAGAGGTTGGTTACATGAAGGAGACCACCAAGAAAAAAATGGCAGGAAAGAAACCAGCAAAGGTAACTAGACTTGCATACAAGAAAGAGAGCATGCCCCAATTCCAGCAGCATGCTTCGAAGACACTGGTACAATTCATCCCACACAATTATGTTGCACACTGGCAGGCAAAGCAATTCAGGAAGTGCTTGTTAGAATCAGAGCTTGGGATTCGAACCCAAGTATGCCAAGACTCTGTCTCCTTCAAAACCCCTCCCGCCCTATATTTGCATACACGCACATGTATATGCACTCTGCTCATACATCATTCATTTATTTATATTCTTATTAACCTGGATATATCCACTTGTCAAATCGTGCATGCCCTTCATATAGAAAGTTTTTCAACTTGCCTAAATAATAGGATGCCCTGCTGTCCTTATCTTCCAGCTGTCGTTGACTTTGACCCGTTGACCAGTCAACCCAAAACCCTAAGTGGCGGGCAGGGGGTGTCTGTGTGTTTCTAGCGAGCCCAAAGAACACCGGGTAGGGTGTGCCCGCCACCTTGACTTTGACTTTGACTTTGACTTTGACTTTGACTTTGACTTTGACTTTGACTTTGACCTACTGCCAACGCTTCTCATAGGTCTCCCCATTCAATCGCTTAACTTTGAATAACATGACACCATTTAACAACTCTAATCTCCATCACACTTGCTTCTCATAGATTAGAATATCACATGACACATAATTTTGTCATTTCCAACATTCCCCTTCATGTGATATTCCCTCATCATCACATTGTAACAATTTCCTTATTTCACGGAATCTGGATAAAGGTAGAGCCTTTGTAAGAATATCCGCTCTTTGATCATTTTGTACTAACATAGATCAAATGCACTTGATTTCTTTTGACCATATCTACGATAAAATGAACTTCCATTTCAATGTGTTTTGACCTTTCGCAAAACCGGATTTTTGTCATGGCAATACAACTAGTATTATCACAATAAATGATTGTTGGTCCTCTTTGAGCAAATCCAAATTCTCGCCATAAGCCTTCTTTCCCAAATAAGTTCCTTAGTCAGCGTGGTCAGCTGAGTTGTACTCGGCCAAAGACTAGATAAAGCAATCTTTGCTTTGCTTCTTGCACTTCCAAGCAACCTGGGCTCCACCTAATAAAACAACATACCACGAAGTTGATTTTCGTTTGTCTAAATCTCCTCCCCAATCGGCATCACAATAAGCCCGCAATTGTAAGTTGGTTTCATTAAATACTATACCAAAATGCATTGTACCTTTTAAGTATTTGAGGATCCTTTTCTTTTGCAATCCAATGTCCTTTACCAGCCCCTCGTCATTGTACCTACCGAGAATATTAATCGCAAATGCAATGTAAGGCCTAGTACAATTGGCTACATAGGACAAACAACCAATCAAACTTCAGAAGGTATTTTCTCCATTTGTTTGCTTTTTAACCCGCTTTTTGGACTCATATCTCAGAGATTCTCGTGACCGGGAACCATAGGAGTATATGCCATATTGCAATCTTCCATATGAAATTTCTTCAACATGTTTTGAATATGCCCTTGTTGACTCAAAGCTAATATCTTGTGATTTGCCCCTGTAAACATCTATGCCCAGAAACCTCTTTAACTCTCCAAGATCACTCATTTGGAATCGTTTCCTTAAGATATCTTTGCAATGATTTAGTACTTGAGTTCCCTTTGATATCATAATATTGTCATCAACATATAAAGCAATAATGCACTGGGCATCTCCCATTTTGAACCTATAGATATTACCATCATAATTGAGCTTCTCAAAACCTTGTTCTACAAGATATCCATCCATACATTTATACCATTCCCTAGGAGATTGTTTAAGACCATAAACTGCTCTATTCAACTTCCAAATTTTTCCTTTTTCCTCTTCAAATCCTGGTGCAGGTCTTAAATAAATTTCCTCCTCTAACTTAGCATTCAAGAATCTTTGTACTTACATCCATATGATGGATTTCAAGGTCACAAGCATTAGCAATAGCTAATAACATTCTCAAACTATTTATCTTTACCAATGGTGAGAATGTTTCATCAAAATCTTCTCCTTTTTTACGTGTAAAGCCTTGTGCAACAAAGTCCGGCTTTAAATTTCTTTGTATTTTTTGTCTACTCTTGGTTTTATTCTATAGATCCACTTACTTCCAACTATATTCTTATCAGAAGGAATATCCACTCATTGTATAAGTGTTTGTTCTTTTGAATGCTCTCATTTCTTCTTCCATAGCACATTTCAGGTTCTTTCCATTCATATCTTGAACGCCTCCATATAATTTTGTGGAATCTTGTCATTTCAAGTATCAAAATGTCAAATACAAGATTAATTTCTCCTACACGAGATCTAAGTCTTTTACTTTTTCCAAGTTCGGGGTTCTACCATGAGACTCTAAATCATGTTTGGCTTCTTACGCCAACATTTGAGCTTCGTTCGGTCGGGGTTTTCTTTTTGGTCTATCAATTTTATCCATACGCCTCTTGGTGTTCAATCTCTTGCTTTCAAAGACCGATTCCACTTCCACGGCTCAACAACATTACTTGGAATCATTTCGACTCACTATCGAGTCACTCAAATCTACCCTGCTCCAATCCTTGAGTTTTTTCTTCTTCACTTATTGGTGATTTGTTTCCTCAATACTATCTTTCCTTTCACTTTCACATGGATCAAGATATTTATCTTAGGAATTTTCCTATAAAATTCGTTTTCATTGAAGACCACATCTCTACTTACTATAATTTTTCTTCTAGCAGGGGTCATATAATCTGAATGCTTTTGAGTTAGAATCATACCCTACTAGATAAGATATGTATGCTCTATCATCCAACTTTTTCCTCAGTTCTTGGGAACATGTACAAAGCATAAACACCCATATGCTTTTTAATATATCATAAGAAGGTGACTTACCAAACCAAAGCATTTTTCGAATTGCACCTTTAATACTTGATGAAGGTAACAAGTTTTGAATGTAGACGGTTTGTCTTCATGACTTCATCCCATAAATAATTTGGTAAACCGTAATACTTCAACATGGATCTCACAAACATCAAGCAAGGTTCTATTTTTCCTTTCTCGCAACTCCATTTTGTTGTGGTGAGTATCGCATGTCAATTGCCTCTTGATTCCCCTGTTTACACAAAAAGCTTTAAATTCATCGAGATATATTCACCTCCCCGTCGACCTTATGCACTTTATCTTTCTTCCGTTTCTAGCTCTCGGTTTTCAAAGATTAAATAACTTCAAAGCATCACTAGCTTGGTCTTTTGTTTTCAAAATATAACACTTGGTTTTTTCTTTGAAATCATCAATAAAGCTCATGAAATATTTATGCCCCTCAAACTAGTAACATTTATAGGACCACATAAATCTGTATGTACCAAATCCAAAATGCCCTTTGCTCTTTTGTGTGACCTTTTAAATGGCAATCTTGATTGCTTTCCAAGTTGGCAGCCTCCACATAAAAACTTTTCATTTTGTACCTTGGCGGATATTAATCCCTTTTCCCCAAGCCTTTTAATTATTAAAAAGATTTACATGACATAACTGTTATGCCATACTTTCACATCCCCAATATTCCACAAGATTAATTTCATGAAGATACTCCATATTCAATCCAAAAGATTACCAACTCTTTTGCCAATAAACTTTAATTCACCATTAAGAAACACTTTACAATGGATCTGTTCAAACAAAGACTTTATATCCCAAATCCACCGGTGGCATACGGATATGAGATTTCTAACAAGATGGGCACACACAAAACATCTCTCAATTTTACAATTTTGCCATTTAAGTCAAACAACTCTAAAACTCTCGGTATCTTCTATTTTCTTCAAACCCCCATCACCAAGTTGCACATGTCCTTCTTTCTTTTCCCCTCCTTAAGCATATGCAAATCACACATCACACTTTTTTTTTACGCTCCTGAATCTATAACAACAAATTGGTTATTGCTTTTCCTTGGAAACTCTGAAACATTGCAAGTTAAATTCTTCCTTACCTCCAAGGTGTCATCCTCAAGTTCATCTTCACTACTATCTTGTTTTTCTACCACATTAATACTTGAGCCTCCTTTGAATTTTCCCTTGCCCCCGCCACCTCTATAAGTTCGGAAAATCTCCCTCGACCTCTTCCTTTTTAGGGCTTGGGCAATCGAAGCAAAATGACCTTTGCCTTCACAATTGAAACATCTAAATTCCTTCTCACTATTGTTTGGACACTCACTCTTTAGGTGACCAAATTGATTACATGCATAACAAGGTCCTACTTTTCCTCTTGAAAACCACCTCTTTTAGTCTTACGCATACAAGATCTCTCGAGGACTGATGAGCTTCCTCCCGAGTAATAGTAGACTGTTCAAATTAACGCATGCGTATCATTACGATAGCATGCTCCTTGGAAGTGGCTACATTTTCGAGTAAAGTTGCCAAGTGACTATTATGAGATCTTGCTCTTGCCAAAGCTAGTATTTGATCTCTTGTTCATTCAAGATATTTCCAGCTCCCTCAAGATCTGCAATAATGGAATCAAATCTCTCCAAAAAGTCGGGTCAAGTTATCTTTTCTCAAACAATTTCATCTTCCTTAACTGTTTTTTCTAGCACATCTATTTGTGAAGAACTTTTTTGTTCATAGTGCTTTATCAAATAATCCCACATTTCCTTAGGCTTCATGCCTCGAAGCTTAGCTTTTAAGGCGGTGCCTACCTTACACATGATTATGGCACAGGCCTCCATAATCTTAGCTTCATCTTCATCGCTCGGAACTTCGAGAGAAGTTGCCCTTCCGGAGACACACCTTCACCTAAAGTTCCCCCGCACAGCATTGAGCATTACTACTACTAGCGGCAGGACTTGAATCACCTGAGCTAGTTGCACCCCTTACTGGACTACCATCAAACAAATACCACAATTTTTCAAACTCCAGTAAAGCTCTAATACTCTCCTTCCAAATTTGAAATCCTCCATCTCCTTTAAAAACTTCAATAGAGTTCAATAGATTTGCCCCGAATCTGGTTGTCATTATCACAGGGCAGGATTTAGTTAGCTCTGATACCAATGTTAGAATCAGAGCTTGGGATTCGAACCCAAGTATGCCAAGACTCTGTCTCCTTCAAAACCCCTCCCGCCCTATATTTGCATACACGCACATGTATATGCACTCTGCTCATACATCATTCATTTATTTATATTCTTATTAACCTGGATATATCCACTTGTCAAATCGTGCATGCCCTTCATATAGAAAGTTTTTCAACTTGCCTAAATAATAGGATGCCCTAACGTCCTTATCTTCCAAATTGTATGGTTGACTTTGACCCGTTATTGATCAACCCAAAACCCTAAGTGGCGGGGCGGGGGTGTCTGGTGTGTTTCTAGCGAGCCCAAAGAACAGCCGGGTAGGGTGTGCCCGCCACCTTTGACTTTGACTTTGACTTTGACTTTGACTTTGACTTTGACTTTGACTTTGACTTTGACCTACTGCCACTGCTTCTCATAGGTCTCCCCCATTCAACTGCTTAACTTTGAATAACATGACACCATTTAACAACTCTAATCTACTGCCACTGCTTCTCATAGATTAGAATATCACATGACACATAATTTTGTCATTTCCAACAGTGCTTGGATACTTTTCCTTAAGGTGCAGTTGTCTCGGTTATTGATTTTGCTGAAAATTACAGTTTTAAAATTCAGAAAGAGGCACAATCTTGCCACTGGCACACAGATCAGGCATCAATTTTGGTTCATATCACATATAGACATGCAACCCGGGATGAGATAGAAGATATGGAAGCTAAGGAAGCAGAGAGAAGGGAACTAGAGAAGGAAAAGCAGCAAAGAAAGAGGAAGACAACTCAGCAGATCATCAGCAGTAATGAGAGGAGAATCATAAAGGAAGTACATTTTTATATAGAGATCATAGCAGTGAGTTTGTACAACATTGCTTGAAAGTTCATGCAGACTGGCTCAGAGTACAAAATATTTTGTACAACAAACATATTTTTTGGAGTGATGGTTGCACAACACAGTTCAAAGGAGCAAGACCTTTTTGGTATTTAGGAAGGAACTATGTCAATAGTGAAGGAATTGAGTATGAATGGAATTTTTTTGCCAGCTCTCATGGGAAAGGAGAACATGATGGACAAGGTGCAATCCTAAAAAGGATTTTGGCAAGAGAACAATTGAAGTATGATTCCTGGAAATTGGAGCGTGCCAAAGACGTTGTGGATTTCATGAATTGGTATATGATGAACAACCCACCAGACCCAAATATAAGAAGGTAAATTCAATCAGTACCATTGCATTCTTCTTCATTTGAGGTGACATTTTTCTCGTTCTATATTGCGTGTTTTTGGCATATTGAACCCGAAAATGTAGACAAATCTGAAAAGAGGGAATGGAGATCACTTTGTGGGAGCTCTAAACTTCATTCCATCGGACCATGTGACAAAACAAATCCCCGCAAAAGTTGCCCACAGGTGCCTCTCTTGTTTTCGTCCTTTTGCTTTCATGGAAAATGGGATGATTGCATGAACAAAGCTCGATTGGGAGCTTGGTCCACAACGAACTGAAGTTGAAGAAATCTACTGAGAAAACAATCAGCCAACAAAAGCAGTTCAAGATGAAGATAAGGATGAGGATGAAGAAGAGGATGATGATGAGGCTAATGAATACCCGGTTCGTTTCTAGAAGTTGGAGATAACTTTGTCAGTAAAATGCAGATCCGTGAGGATGATGAAGGAGTTGACTTTTATGTTCTTAGGTGTCTGAGGAGACTAAAAATACATTGTTAGATGCATATGAAGACTCATGGGGTTCTGCATTTGGTGTGGGAGAAGTCATAGTTTTCGCCACTACTACAAGCGCACGGATGCACTCCACTTTGAGTTATTAGTGGACAAGCCGGTTGCTAGTGTGTCTGATCACCTTATTAGACAAGTGAAATTTGATATGGAGAGTCTTGGCAACAACAAGTTCAAGATGAGTGAAGAGACATGCCAAAAAGTGATGGCATCCTTTTTTGTAGATCGCTAACTGCTGACCGATTTTTTTTACGCTTTGAAGAGGCGAAGCACATCATTCACATGTAAAATGGCTCATTTGTTGCTACATTGTTTCTAACAAACCTATTGTTTCTAACAAAACCTATCAATGGAAGCTAACAAATTCTTTGTTACGTAAATTTGTAGTCCCTGGACCGACTTGATCAATGTAATCGGGCCGCTGGTGCTTTGTCTGTTTTACGCTTTGTCTGGCCGACGTGCTAATTGTTTTCGAGTTTATGCTTAAGCTATCATCCCTTCGGGTTTGGTCCTTGGAAACAAATGGTGGAAACTTTCTGCAAGTGTTCAATTGGGGACTGCTCAAGACAATGCACAAAGTAAATACTCTAAACCCTTTTTACATGCATATGTTCAAAGATTGGCTTCATATACAGGTTTGTTTGTTTAACCAATTAGGATTTGGACTTCATGCTGGATACAGAGACAAGCATAGGAGAAACCATTACATTCAAATATAAACTGGGACAACAATTTTGCAAGTAGAAACTCTGCAAGTGCAGGTAAATATTATATTCATTAGATACAAAATTGTTACAAGGGCAAAAGTATGCTGGTGGGTATCAAAAGCAGGCGTCCGGACACATGCTGACAGCACTCATATAGCACCCCATATGGCAGCTTGTTTAAGGTGTTACTGGTACTAGCACATGGTAATTAGGTAATCAATAGAAATATGTAACAACTCCAACTAATAACAAGTGGAATACTATGATAGAATAGTACATCCAGGGTGCTGATCTAAGTGCTGGGGCCGCGTTTTTTTGATACCCACTAGCATACTTTTGCCCACAATATATGTACAAAAACAGACAACTCACTTGCTTTATCTTGTTCTGGGGTTATATCTGAGGCTAAGTTACATAAATATTGAAAAGAGTCTATAGACTCTTATTCTCCTTCTGTGAGAATTCCTGTTGCTGCATCATTTGAAGTGCCGGTATCAGCAATAAGAGTAGTATCTTGTGTTTTATCTTCTCTTGCAGGCTCTTCATCCTGTTCATTGACAAAATCAGTATTATTACCTGCAGGATTGTTATTATTATCTTCATGTACTTTATCTCCCGCCTGCATCAAGCCTTGTAGCTTAGACATCTCCTGGCTACCAACTTGTACTTCTGTTTCTATTTTCTCCAAAACATGCTCCTTGTGAACCTGTTGCTTATCTGTTTCTATGTTGCTATCATTTTTATTATGAGCTGATGCAGCAGTAGTTACCTCAATTGCTTCCTCGCATGCTTTGCAACTTCTAGGTTCTGTCAAACCAAGTAATTCAAATCAAACAACATACAAAATGCAACTAAATGAATTGAAAGCAATGACATTACTACAATCACTTCAATAGCATAACAACACAACTAAAATGAAATTAAACAACATACCTTAACAATTTCCTTCATTAACTGAATGCTTTTTTGAGAATAGCCACTTTCCACCTCGCTAGCTCACTTAGATGGTCAGCCGGAAGCCTAAGTATGTCGATGTCCTCTTCTTGAACTTTATCTTCAACATACCGCTTTCGTTGCAACCACTTTTGAGGATTCTTGGCATTGAGCCAAGTTTGCGAGAAATGCAGACTAAGAAATTGAAACCTTTGTCATTGATGTCATTATCAAATTTTTCAATTATGAAGCAAGTGTCTTGTGGGGACAAGAAAGTCTTGTACAATGAGTCATCAACTAGCACTAGCTCCCCTACATCCTCAAAAAGCCTCATACACTTTTACAATTGGCTTCATAAGCACCGGCTTGTTCAGATTCCCGGAAAATTGAAAGGCATCATCTGCAGACTTTCGACCCCAAATGAACTTGAACCTTCCTATAAAGGAAGGTGGCACTATAACATTTAGGATTTCTATGATGTTGTGCTTCATCATAGAAGACCATATGGCTACCTCAAATCTGGCAAAGCACCCTTCTAAAAACTTTATCAGCTGCACACCACCACTTTCCCCCCTGCATAATGCTTCTTCAGCTCTGTTTGAATTTTAATTCTGGTTCTTTTTTGGAATGTGCTCACCAGAACTCCATTTAAGTCTAGGATGACAAGTTTTTTCTTTTCTAAGGGGTCTGCAACATTCATAAAACAAAAAACTCAAACATCAACAATTCTGACATCAATTTAACAGTCCTAACAAATTGCTTCAAATTGCTGTCTTTCAACAAATTAACACAAGTGTCATTTCAAAGTTTTCAAAGTTTTCAAAGAACTTTCAAGTGTTATTTCAAAGTTTTCAGGAACTCAGACACTGAACCTGGACACTGACCAGTTAACATTTTGTAAATAACATTCTGAGGATCACCTTTTGGAGGTTGTGTTGGCATCTTCTTAGGGGGCCTACCCTTCTTCTTCTTCTCCACTGCAGGTGCTTGTACTTGTTCTTCTTCTTCTTCTACATTCTTCCCTTTATCAGCAGCCTTTGTTGCAATGTGATCAGCACCACCAGCTTCTTCGTCCAGATCTACAACTTCATCAACCCTGGAGCTTTCTCCTACAGTTCTACTCCTCAACCTCGACTTTATGGTGCTCACAACTGCAGAAGCAGTCTGTTCAGGCTCTTCTTCTTCATCAGTGCTGTCAACCACTAGTGCACGTTTTACTCTCTTTTTGGGCTTTTCCTTACCAATCTGAATCAGTAAGGAAACTAGTTAGAATAGACATGAAATAAAATTTACAAAACAAACACATAAAAACACCAAATGGTTACCTTTTTTAATGCTTCAACTGCTGTTGTAACAGGACTTGGTGATGCCACAGCTTTTGTAACAGGTTTTGCCCACAGCTGCTAGAGTATAATCAGGAACTAATGGAGACTCAGCAACAAATCTTGGTGACTGTTTGTAGGGTGAAGCAAAAGCACTACTAGTGCCTGCTCCAAACCCACTGCTGATGGCTACCTCAGCTCCATCTTCAGCTCCAACTTCTAAACCAAGTTCCACAAACAAATCCCTGGGAACTTCCTTTAAGCACCTGAAGCATGCCTTCTTTTCATACAGAAGCATGCAACATGCCAAGTGATAGGCATGTTCACATGGCAACTTCATACTCAAAGTATATTGTGGATTGAATACCAATCCACATGCAGCACATGAGTTCTCCATAAAACCTGGCAATCTGCTCTTCATAGCCATGATAGAGATTCCCCGGGGTGTCCTGGTGCATCAAGCGCCTAGCAACTTCTAAACAGACCCTCGCTTTTTGAAGTCTGAATTTAAAGAGGCTTTTAGCCTTTGCTTCTTCTCCCTTTCGATCTCATCGCTTCAACACTTACCTTTGGAAGGCAAGCTTCCGGTTTGGAGTAGAAGTAAAGCTCTCCACTTATTTTATGCTTCAAATCTGCAACCGGGTCAAAATCTTCATCTTTTATCCGCTTTGTCATTCAAAGCAGATAATTCATTCTGTAGTCTACTCACCTCCTTCTTTGCTATATCAATCATTACTTGCTCCCGTGCTAGGGAGTTGTTGTCAACCTCAATCTTACTAATAATCTTAGCCAAATCTGTTTGACAGTTATCTAACTCTGTTTCCAACTTCTTTACTTCCTCATCAATCAAAGAAATATTGAAACTACAATTGCAAACAGAAAATTCATTTGGCTGACCTGATTTCGCTTTTAATTCCATCCGAGGTGTTCTTTCGCCAGAAGAAGGCCGAGGTGTGCTTTGGCCTGAAGGATGTACGGTTTTCATTTTTTTAACATCTTCTTTCTTTACATCCATATCATCCCTTGGTTTTTTTCTCGACCAAACAGTAACCTGTGACTTGTATGCATCCCAATTTATCTTATGACCCTCATGATCTTGCTCTGCACGACCACAATGCTCCCAAGCAAATGCCAAAGCAACGAAGTTTCCTCAATTAGTTGTTGTTTGGTAATCCCGCTTCGGGATCTGAGGAACTCGACCAAGTCCTCCAATTGTTGCTTCAGATGAGTGCTTGGACAAAATAAATTTTATTTTGCCTTTTTCTTTAAAGGATTCGAATAGTTCTCGTCCATACACCTGTTCCAATCTTCTTGATCCACGATGCAGCCACTTCGGGCCGCCGAGGAATAATCCCTTCCGCCATCGCCAAAAGCAAAGGAATTAACCAAAGAGCAAGGTATGAAGCAAGCGCCGGAAGGAAAAAATCTCGGAAAGCAGAGGGTACAATTCGAACTGTAAAATAGGGTATAATCTGCGTACAGCAGATCAATTATCGATTTCGGCGCGAATGATTACGGGTCTGACAGCCCAGAACATTGTTTGCAAAACGGTGCGCGGGAAACGAGAAGGTGCGAAGAATAGCTGCTTCGCGTGCTTAATCTGCTTCCGCTTGTCGCGCTTTTTTGTACCCCAATATCTAACTTAGACCCAGTATCCAAAATTTCCTCCTCCTGGGGGATGCTTAGAATTTCCTGATCCTCAATCAATTTTGGATTCTTAGGAATCTGTTCAAAAAATTCCAAAGTTCTGGAGCCATTGACAGGTTGATCTTCAAAGAGTTTAGAATATTCAGCATGGAAAAATTCAGCAATATCTTTGGGATCTTCTAGCCAGCTCCCACCTGAATCCTGACTCTGATAATACCATTGTTGAGTAACCTGTTTTTTGCATCTCTAAAGAAAAAGGCCGAGCTACCTTTGTCCATACAATTGATGAATTTGCATTTACTTCTGATTGATAGATTGGCCTCATTCTCCTCAATATGTTTCACTTTCAATTCCAGCTCAACCTCCTTGTCCTGGAGTTGAGTGTTATCCTTGTCCACAAAAAGATTCTTCCTGACCTCCCTGATAGCTGAGTAAATGTTCAGCTTTTCCTGTCTCTTTTTTAAGAACCATTCCTCCCCCATTGTTTTATCCAGCTCTTAACCTTCCTCATTTTCTCAATGAACTCCTTCATACATTCAGTGGACCTAATTCCAGGAAGTGATTTATAGAATTCTTTAAATTCTTCACAAAAGTTTTTCAATTTGAGCAAGTCAGTGTTGAACTTGAAAGGGATGTTATCTCCTCCTTTCCTAGCAGCTTCTGTTTTGACCAAAACCTGGGGGTAATGATCAGATATCGAATTCCCAACATCCCCAGTGACAACAACTTTATCCCAGGAATCCAAAGTCTTATTACACATGTAAAACCTGTCAAGGAGACAATATACTCTCTGATCTTTCTTTCTTTTGTTGCTCCAGGAGTAAGAGTTAGAGGAGGAGGGGGGAATATAACAGAAAAGAGTCATTAATTTCTCCCAAGACTCCTTTTCTCTCCTTGACATGTTAATCTTCTTCCCTAGTTTCTGATCCCAGATTGGTGTATTATTGAAATCTCCTGCCATTAAAATGTTATCAAGTTTTGAATTCTGGATCCAGCTGGCAATTTCAGTCCAATGTTCTTCTCTTTTACCTGGGTCAGTGGAAGCATAGATATTTAAGATGCCCTTTCTTATTATCTATCTCAAGAATGGGTGATAGAATTTATCATGACAAGGAATTCCAACCCATGCTGTACAAATACCTCCCTTTATTCCATCTGCCATGGTCCAAACAGAATCCCCAGCTGGGTTAATCCATTTCCCCTGCCATTGGGCTTCAAATTTTGAAAGCCTATGCTCCTGTAGCAAGACTATATCTGCCTTCATTTCTCTAATTGCAATTAAGGCTCTCTTCCTTTTAAGGGGGCCTCTAATTCCTCTCATATTCCACGTTACAATCTTCATCTCAAGCTGGATATTTTTTCCTTGGTTGCACTCGAAGATTTGAGGCCGGGCTGTCCTTAGAGAAATGCACTTTCTTTTTTATCTTTTTACCAATTAGGGTAAAAAAATTTTCCTTATTGCTGTCATCTCCATCACTATCATTAAGGTTGAGATCCTTAGTTCCACCCTCAGATCCAACCTCATTGATATTAAGATCCTCCATTGGGGATCTAGTAAAGAACTTTGATTGGAATTCTGACCCTTTTTCCATGGGAGTTTTGAAGTCATCCAGGGGAGTACAAGGGACAAATTCTTCTATTGAAATTTCCCCATTGGAAACTTTTTCATTTTCCTCCATCAGTTTAAACAGGACATCATGAAGCTCTGGTTGTAGATCAGGCTGACTCTGGTCATCCTTCTCATTTTGACCCCCTTCCATCTCCTTATTTGGGGTATCAAATGATATTTTGTTGGGTGTAACCGGAGAAATACTTGTATTGGAAGGTTGCCCTTTTAAGATTATGGTACCTCCTGTGGTAATATCAGAATCAGATGATTCTGGATATACATTCATAGGGGGGAATTTTGGCTCTCCAATCACCAATTTGTTGCTCCTTAAAAGGTGTGCAGGGGTAATGGTCAACCCCTGTTGCATACACTCCTTTCCTTTTTGAGTAGTTTCCTGGCCATGTGGGCTTATAAGGTCCTTGGAACAAGGATCAGGTAGACTTTGGCCAACTGTTGGACTTACAAAACTAACCTGATTCTTGCCAACCCCTTGGCCACCAGGACTTACAGGTCGACTACTCTGGTGGTCTTGGTCTTGGCCAGTTGGATTTACAGCACTAGGCTGACCATTTGGACTTACAAGCACCTTGACCTGGTCAGCTAGCTTTGAGTCCTGTTTTTTCTTTTTCCACTCTCTTCTAATTTTCTTTTTCTGTACTTTTTGATTCTCAGATTCCTCAAGTAATTTCCTCTGTTGTTGTTTCCTTGCAATCTTTCTTGCACTTCCATTCCTATTCTTTTTCCTTGAGACAGGAGTCCAGCTGTTGCTGTTGTTACTGATCGGGATTTTTGCCAAGGGTTCGGAGGTATCGGAAATTTTAACCCCTTGGTTATGCACTGGATCTTCACTGCTCGGTTTCATCCACTTCCCCTTACAAACTCCTCCCCCATGGAGTCTTAAGCCACATATATTACATGGGGCAGGAATTCCCGACCATATTAGACTCAAAGTTTTATGATTATCAAAGAAATCCACATAATCAATCTGTTTTGGGACAGATTGCAGAATATCCAGCTGGACCCAAATCCTTGGTGCTCTGTCTGGGACCACATCACAGCCAATGAAGTCTCCAATCCCTTTAAACAGTTCTTTTAGGATCTCTTCATGCCAATAAATTGGACTGAGGCCTTGGATTGAGCACGAGGCCGGGTGTTGTAGCTGTTCCAAATTTTGAGGATCAAACTTGGCATTCCATTTTTGAAAATAGAATTGTGTATTGGCCTGATAGATAGTACCCATTTTCAGCAGTATGGGAACATATTGCTCATTAGCTGTTTCAACAACGAAGAATGGAAATTGAAGCCAATACATTCCTTTGATCTGAATATTCTTATTCATTTTGGTGAGCTCAGATTTGATTACCCCTAGTTTAACCCCTTCATGACGAATGCATCCAATGACTGCATGAGTTTCCAATTGTTTCAGCCGATTAGGCACAAATGCATGTTTGAGGCAAGGTATACCTTTGAATTCTGGCTTCCTTTGAACCGTCTGCATCCTCACCATGTTCCTCTGTTCTTCATTGATTTGGTTCAGGATGGGTTGCACCACATTGGATTGAAGTTGAACAGGTGAAATTCCATTCTGGAGTCTGGTAATGCGTCGATTCTCCATCTCCAACTGTTTGATGTCGACCAACCAGCTTCCAAAAGAGACAAAGGAGCTCTGTTTTTCCCTTTCAGAAAAAATTTTTAGCAGGTTTATGATTTGCTTTAGTTCTTGATTTGACAGCATCCTGCATATATTAATAAGCTCATCCCATAATGGCGTACCCTCTGGCTCATTTCCCTGTACCAAATCTAGGTTGGGGCTAACTTTTCCATCATTCCTGGGCCCCGTCCCAATCATACCCTTATCAGCATCTGTTTGTTTCCTCGGCCCCATTCTGCACACCCCCCAAGGTGTCTATTCCCTGTTCTTTTGTCATCCTGTCTCCACAAAGTGGCCCCTGGTGGGCCTGGACTCTAACATTCGGTTGCCCCTGTTGGGCCTGACCCAGTCCGATCGATTGCCGCTGTTGGGCCTGACCCAGTCCGATCGATTGCCCCTGTTGGGCCTGACCAGGTCGTCTGTCACCCATAACCCTATTCTACACGAACCCTATTCATCATGGCGCTCTCCTCATCTCTGTTGAATCTTCAATCTCATTCTGACTGCCCAAATATTGTCAGACCATTGTTGTAAATATTGACATGGATGTTGTTGGGGGCTAATACAATGTCTCGGTGCATGTTGTCATTGAGTTCATTGTGGTCGCATGGCCTAGTCTAAATGTGAAGTGCACTAGACAATTTAGACTAGGGTGTAGGTTACTTAGAATTTCTGATTAGAGCGACATTAGCTAAGGTGATGTTGCGGAAATTCTAGTGGCCTGATTTGGAGCCAGAGAATGCCCCAATGAGTGGGAATATTCTCGGGGGTCGCTGGTATGGGACAGTGGCATGCGGAACCAACAGTCGAGTAACCTGTGTCCTTATAATGCCAGCAGTTTCTCCCTGACATTGGATCCACCAGCGCGGGGGTTCTAGACGACGTACTGTCTAGATATGGTGGGGTGTATCTGCTTGGCAGATACTATGGTGCGTGTGGTGGATTCCATATGTGTGTTCTTGCAGTCCATCAGTCGTTGCTTCATGTTGACACTACTGGATAACTCTTATGCATGTCACTGTCCCATACCAGCGACAAGCTTTACCTCACAAGCACCTCTCGTTCTTATCTAGACAAGCCACCTCATCTAATATCATGCCTTGCATAAAACTCCCTCGGGTAGCACTCACGATGCTCACCCCAGTATCACTAAGATACTGTAACAGTGGAGCATCGCTCCACAATGGATGCTCTGCTTTCACTGGCCTGTCGGTAGGCATATGATATTGTCCCATACCAATACCATTATTAAGGAAATTCCATTTCCTTACCTAAGGAATTTATGGGTGCACATAAGTATCGCATTTGCCACAAAAGGAGCAGTGAACTATATGGGAGCAAATTGGCATCCACGTAACCGGGCGCCACCCCCGAGAATATTCCCACTCATTGGGGCATTCTCTGGCTCCAAATCAGGCCACTAGAATTTCCGCAACATCACCTTAGCTAATGTCGCTCTAATCAGAAATTCTAAGTAACCTACACCCTAGTCTAAATTGTCTAGTGCACTTCACATTTAGACTAGGCCATGCGACCACAATGAACTCATGACAACATGCACCGAGACATTGTATTAGCCCCCAACAACATGCATGTCAATATTTACAACAATGGTCTGACAATATTTGGGCATAACATTACTCCCCCCCTGGGATTCTTGTCCTCAAGAATCGGCTCCAGACCATTGAGCCATAACATCCGGATATTGAGTCATGAAACGACGACTCTCCCACGTCGCCTCTGAGACAGGTCTATGCTTCCACTTCACCAGAAATTCCATCTGGTCTCTAGGGTGAAGGAGTCGGATGTACATAAGACTGCCTTCAGGACCATTTTTGGTCATTTTGAATTTTTGGTGATGCCTTTTGGACTAACGAATGCTCCTGCTACTTTTTCCATAATGATGAATGAGGTTTTTGCAGGATGTCTTGATACTTTTGTTGAAGTATTTTTAGATGATATCCTGGTTTATAGTAAAACCTTGGATGAGCATTTGAATCATTTGCGCTCTGTGTTAACTCTGCTCAGACAGCATAAGTTGTATGCAAAGATGTCGAAGTGTGAATTTTTGAAAGCACAGGTGGAATATTTGGGCCACATTGTATCTGCTGATGGTGTAGCTGTGGATCCCAAGAAGACGGAGGCAATTCAGTCTTGGCATGTGCCAAAGAATGTATCTGAGTTGCGTAGTTTCTTGGGATTGGCCAGTTATTATCGCAGATGTGTCTGGAAGTTTGCCAAGATTGCGGCTGCTTTGACTATGTTGTTGAAAACTAATGTCCAGTGGCAATGGACAATGAAGCAGCAGCAGGCAATGGATATGCTGAAGAGGTTGCTGACCTCAGTGCCTATTCTGTTGATTCCAGACATGAGTAAACCTTATGAGGTTTACATTGATGCATGTGGTTATGCCATTGGTGCTGTTCTCATGCAGGATGGTAGGGTGGTGGCGTATGAAAGTCGCCAACTCAATGCTGCTGAGAAGAACTATTCCACCTATGAGCAGGAGTTATTGGCGATGGTTCATGCACTCAAAGTCTGGAAACATTATCTCCGCAATAAGTGCGAGTTTGTGGTCTATACCGATCACAAGCCTTTGAAATTCCTGCAAAGCCAGGCCGAGGTAAGTCCAAGGCAAGCTAGATGGTTGGACTTGCTTTCTCAATTTCATTTTCATGTTGAACATCTTCCCGGGAAAAAGAATCCTGTTGCTGATGCTCTCTCTAGGGTTCGGGAAGTAAATGTGATGGTTCAATGTGAAACTGCTTTGGTGTCACAGATTAAGCAAGCATATGACTTGGATGCCCATATTTTGAGTATGCAGCATCTATCCAAGTTACCTGATGCTTGGGATATCCAGAATGGACTCTGGTATCATAAGGGACGTATTTATGTTCCTGCTGTGGACACTTTGAGAAAGCAATTATTGAGCGAATTTCATGATGCACCCTATGCTGGGCATGGGGGTGAGTGGAAAACTTATGAATCACTCAAGAGAATGTTTTATTGGCCTAGCTTGAAAAAGGATGTGCAGGAATATGTGAAAGTATGTGAGACTTGTCAGCAGGTTAAAGCGGGTCGAGGCAAGACTCCAGGGCTTTTGCAACCTCTGTCGGTGCCAGAGGAGAGATGGAGTGAAATCTCTATGGATTTCATTGTGAAATTACCTCGTACTGTGCATCACTTTACCCAGATACTTGTCATTGTGGATAGGTTGACGAAGTATGCACGCTTTATACCTCTGACAAAGAATGCTGATGGCTTGACGGTGGCCAAGGCTTATATGCAGCATATATTTCCTATTTTTGGATTACCCAAAGCTATTGTAAGCGATCGTGATGTGAAATTCACTGGGGATTTCTGGCGCGAATTGTTCTCTGCATTGAAATGCACTCTTCAGTTCTCTAGTGGAGATCATCCAGAAACGGATGGGCAAACTAAAAGAGTAAATCAGATTCTGGAGGATATGCTGAGATCTTATGTGGCCACTCAGCAATCCAGATGGGAGGACTTTTTGCCAATTGTGGAGTTTGTTACAATAATGGGTTCCAACAGAGCATCAAAACTAGCCCGTTTGTGGCTATGTTTGGGAGAAATCCCAGAGGACCTGTATCGCTTGGTTTTGATGGGCTAAAAACAGATGCTGCTATAAGTATGCTTGAAGGCATGGATGTGACACTTGGATTGTGTCAATTGCATATGAGACAGGCCCAGGATCGGGCAAGGGCGCGCGCCAATTTGTCAAGAGCCCCGATCGAGCTGCATGAAGGTCAGATAGTGTACCTTCATGTGGTCTTCCCTGCAAATCTGAAAAGAAAAGCAATATTGCCATTGCTTGCAGGAAAGAAACCAAAGCTCTCCCCAAGATACAGTGGTCCTTACAAAATTTTGAAGAAATATAGTGATGTTGCCTTCAAGTTGCAACTTCCACCGAATGTGGACATTCATCCAGTTTTCCATGTGAGCCGGCCACGACCAGCTCCGGGAAAGGCTGCTAATGTTGTGCCTTCCGGGGAACACATGGTGGAGTTGGATAGAATCCCTACTCCGAAAGAATATTGAATTCCGGATAGTGCGGATCCGCCAAAGAGACCGGATGGAATTTACGGTGAAGTGGAAACATAGACTGCCTCGAGGCTTACATGGGAGAGTCGTCGTTTCATGACTCAATATCCGGATGTTATGGCTCAATGGTCTGGAGCCGATTCTTGAGGACAAGAATCCCAGGGGGGGAGTAATGTTATGCCTAAATATTTTTACAGACCATTGCTCGGAATTGTGCATGCATATTCATGTTAGGCATAATGGATGGTTATAATGGTCGCATGCTCCTAGTCTAGCTTAAGTTGTTGTGGTGTTCTACACGAACCCTATTCATCATGGCGCTCTCCTCATCTCTGTTGAATCTTCAATCTCATTCCGACTATCTTCAACTAAGATCTGCAGTATAAAAATATGATCAATGGTTGAGTGTCGAGGCCTAAATCTTGCCTGTGTGAGGGCCCATACCTATCTCCACTTCCGACATCGTCAACTGTTAAATGCCGGTCAGTCAGTTTCAGGGTAAATTTTAACGGCCCTAAATGCTTTTCTATTCAAATTAAAGTTGGCTAAACCTATGAAAAACTAAAGTTTTTAGATTTTTTTCTTGGCGAAATTTGATAAAATAAAGCCCTTTAGTTATCTTCCCACTTGGCTAAAATATAAAATTTATATGACATGGAATTCTGATGTTGGCGAATTTTTCTTGGTCCCCAGCTATAGTGCAACTATTTAACTCCAACCTTTGAGCACTGATTAGTACATGAATGACATTGATTCAATATGCTTCTTTTACAAAATGATAATAAAGTTGTTCAGAGTACAATTTATAAGGAACAAACAATATCGTTTGAAGAAACATGCATGTTTAAGTTGGGGTCAAATGCATCCAAATGGTGAATTTGGTGGTGAAGCCCTATAGAGTCAACAATTGCAAGAAGAGATCACTACTATTTAAAGCTTAAAATGCGTATCATATAACATTCTTCATAGTATTTAACCTAAACAACTTATAGATACAAATTCAAAATATGATTGAGGTAGTTAATCACAATTCCTAAATAAAAGAGGTCCATGAATAGAATTGGCATGGCTATTTGACTTGATCAGGATTCCCCTAATAAACTTTAGAGAAGGCGATTTAGTACACCATGCAGCAAACAATCCTGGCTAAACTCTAGGCGTTTAAAATTTACCCCCATTTGGAGTGGCTAAATTATGCTTTTTCTAAAAGAATTGCCTTTACAAACTTTAGCCATGAAATTTGAATAAAGGTCTAAAAAATCGCCATTTGGCAAATTTTAGCCACTCTTTATTACCCTGAGTCAGTTTTGCAAACAACGAACTGACAATGATTGTTCGATAATTGGTTGGGCAGTGAAGGTCGCCTGCCTTGCACATGGAAGCAACCCTTCTAGTGGTCTACTATGGAGAAAAGTTGTCTTGTGATGCCATGTTGAAAAATGCAGTTAGAATGGACACTGTTAGCAGCCATGTCTGTTTGATCAGTTTTTCCTACATCCATCTAAACCGTTTGCCCTTCCATTGATAAGACGTTATAAGCCCTATGTGACCTCAGTCTACCTCTGTGATTACTAACACTGACCCATCTGTATGTTCCACATTTAATATTCCTTCACATAAGCAGGCACACTTTCTACAACCAGAAGTTCTTCCAACCATGGTTTGAGTTACTCCAAAAGGAAATTAGAATCTAATCTCTCAGGAGCAAAGCTATTTGGACATATCATAGTGTTTGGCTGGTTGACAGAACCCTTATATTGCCTGGTCATCTATTAATAATGTGTTTTTTACTTGGTGATTCCAGTAGTTCTGGTACATTTTTGACAGATCCTTAAGGAAAATTGGCTTATTAACCACTTTTAACTTTGTGTTGGTGCAGTCATCCCGATTCCAAATAAAAAGAAATCTGCCCTTTTATTCCTGCAACAACTTTCTCACCAACAAGTGACATTACTCTTAGCCATGCTGGACCACAATGCAATCTGAAATTTTGAAAAACACCATTCTAAGCGCCCCTGTAATCCAGGCCTGGAAACTGCTGCCTTTTGAAGGTTCAATTTTTGGAGGGTCAGTTCTGGCTCAGCCGATGCAGGGATCCTCAAGTCATAAAACTTGCACAAAACCCCATTAAAATCTAGAATGAGAAGAATTTTAGTTAACCTCTTGGCTTTTCTTGGTTGAGGAGATATTGGACTTCATGAGCATGCTGCATCTTGTTCAGGATCCTGGGTTCCTTTGTTAACTTCATCACTTGCATCCGCCTGTGGCTCATGTTTAGCAGCAAAACTTTTGTCTGATGCAGGATCCCATGCAGAATGAATGAGTCTTAGGAAAAAATATTTTTTCCTTCTACAACAGATGCATTGGGAATCTCTTTGTGATGGCTTGTAGTAACATTTATATCTATAACATAATGGAGATGAGGAAGACCAAAGAGAAATGTAAAAAAATAAATTATTTATGTGGCATTGATACTTACTTGACACGGCTGCATTCAGTTCACGATCCAAATTTTGTTTTGGATTCTCGCTGCTGTCAACAACTGGGATTGACTTTGAAGTATCCAAGGGAGTGAATTCTAGGTGCACTCGGGTGGTATCTTGTAGTCTCATATTTGATCGACGCGTCGTTATTAGTTGGATATCTTTGGTTTCAAGTTCCTGCAATTCTGCAAACACTAAATCAGTAGACCTGTGACAACATCAGAAAACATTAGTTAAGTTACTTACTTGTGTTTATTGGTTTGTATGGTACCACTCGAACACCAAAAGCCAAAAGCCATGTCTCGGACATAATGTGGGCACAACTGGGGCTGCAGCAGGTTCTAGAGTGTCTGCAAAACAAATCTAATATTAATAAAGTCTACAAACAAGATTACAGATGACAATGTTTATCTCAAATGGTGTGACAAACAAGGAATATAGTACTGGTGACTGCATTCTGCTATCACAACTAGAAACAATTTACCCTCCCATTTTAGACACTGTCCACAATATGGACAACCTTCATCACCCTCTTCTTCTACCTCAGGAAGCATTAGAAGCGCAAGATCTAAAGGAGAGTCATGGCTACTACGTTCAGAAAAAATCTCAAATCTTTGCATTCGAGGTTGCAGCTCCAGCAGTAAGGCTTCACATGCCGTTAGCTCGTTTCTGCTAGTTCCTTGTTCAATTGACTCAGCCCAGCCAACACTGTACATTTAGCTCTTCATTCTTCAGTTCACTTACAACCCAAATAGCCTCTGCTGCTTTCGGATTTGCCGCAATGATTGACTGCCATTTGTGCAAATCAGCTCTAATTTTTAATGCTTTATGCTCCATCAACTCAATCTTTCTATTGATAGCACTTTTTCTATCCTCATTTCCTTGCAATCGTTGCTTGCATCTATCAAACCTAGCTGATGTTGTAGCCAACCATTCCTTCACAAGTCTGCCATAGTCTACAAAACAAAACACTCCATATATATCCGCCTCCTAAGATTATAAGCCACATACTGATAGAAGACCACAATCACACATCACACAACACAAAGTGGTTTTGCAACTGGCAACAAAATACCCTACACCACACCACAATAGTATATACCAAACACCACACACCAGAATTGGTAGCACAACACGTGATACCATATGACACAGCTCAAAGTAGCAACACTAGGGGCATCCTAACACACCACACCACACACCACACCACACCACACCACACACCACACAACACGCTGCATATACCACACAACATAGGCTGCACTATCACCACTATTAGTGGCACAATAACCTGCACCACACCATGCAATACAAGTACAAAAGACACCACCACAACACGCTATGCACACCACACAACATAGGCTTTAAAGACTATCACCACTATTCAAACAACACAATAACCTACACCACACCACACCACACAACATAGTACATACCACACAACATGTTGTATATACCACACAACATAGGCTGCACTATCACCACTATTGGCGGCACAATAACCTATATCACACCACATTGGTACACCACACCTCACTTGCTACTACTATCATTCCACATATGTCACGCACCACAATGTAGTAACACTATTACCACCATTGGCAGTATAACACCCCACTCCACCATGACAGAGACATATCACACGACAAATACTAGCATCATTCTCATCACTAGACCATAAACAACATGCCAACAGCTCACCACTTACCAGACCACATATATCTCATCTATCATTGTGGCAGCCATTCCACGAAATGCCCTACAGTAGCACAGAACACATGCATAGATGACATTACAGAGGCACAACATGACCAGGGATAGGTTCAATACGCCAGACGCTTTATACCTAACATTTATGAATTGTATGATACTGGCACAAATTTGTCGTGAGAAAACGCGAAAAAATACGGCAAAAAACAATTCCGGCTGCCGGAAGATTTTCGCCAGTCTGTTAAAACAACTAAACCGCTGCGACGCTGAAATTTTTTTCGACGCGAAACCAGAAAACCTTCGAACAGCGACTGTAAACCAAAATTTTTTCAGACGCCGAAAACAACGCCACTCAGACTTTAACTTTTTTATCGACGCGGTTTAGTTGTTTTTCGGCAGACTGCCCAAAAATCTTCCGACGCCGAATTGTTTTTTTGCCGCATTTTTTTGCGTTATTTTTTGAACATCGCGATCGGCTGGGCACACGTGAAAATGAATCGATAGCGTGCGAAAAATTTTCGCGTCGACGCTTATCATTTAAGCTTTCGCAGACGCGAATGTCGCCCGGCCCTTTCGCGCCGCGATTCTTTGTATTTCGCGTACGCGAAAAAAATTTCGCGTACGCTTTCACGAAGGTTTTGCGTACGCGAAGATTTTTTTTTCCGACCGACGAGGTATTTATACGTTAAATACGTATTTTATTAAAAAATACGTATTTTTTAACTTTATACGTCAGAAATTTTAATTTTGTACGTATAGAACCTATCCCTGAACATGACAATATAGCCAATATGAGAAACGAATCTAAACTACACCGCAAAATGGTAGTAAACATACCTGATTCTTGAACTGGATTTGATGTTACCTTTTTTGTGTTGATAGAAACAATCTAGGTCAAGCTGGATAGTATTTTCTAATGTAATAATACAACTAATAATTGAACATACCTGCAATGGCATATTTTGGTCTCAGAACACTGCTCTGCTTTTTTGTATTGATTGTGAATTCAGATTGAATGTACAGTCTAGAGGAATTTGATTTGGTTTTTTCCCCATCATCTTCATCATCCCTGTCGCTTTTACTGTTTTCTTCCTGCTCAAGTTGGATTTGCCTATGCTTTCTTTTGGGTCTAGAAGAACTGGCCTCTGCTTTCTCATCGGGAGTTTTATATTAATCCAAGAAGCTCTTCCAATTAACAGTCTCCCCCTTTATATGCAGATTATAAGCCACTGTCAAGGTTCCAGAAGCCATTCCACCCCATGTATGTGGTTTCCCTGTAATTTTTTTTTAAATTTGCATGAAGTACTTATATTGTTCACTGCTCAGATTCTTGAACCTATACAAGAAAATATATGCCTTAAGTTTTCAGTTTTAAATAAACATTTGGGGAAAATTACCTGTAGCCAGATTTATTTGGAACTTTGTCACTCCGAAACTTCTTTAGACCTTCATGGGGCACAATCTCTTGTTTGAGGAGAGATTTTATCGTGTAACCAGTGGCATTCAATTCTGACTCCATTGGAGTTCAATCGGCAAGAAGCGGCAAAAAAACAGAAGAAGAGATGATTATTTTCCTAATTCGAGAAGAGGGACAATGACGTGATATAAAATTCAAAATAACTGATGCTCATGATTTCGCACTCCCGCAATCTCTGCTTCTCTGTGCACCACCCGAGTCTACTACAAAGAAGGTACAAAATTGTGGCATCAAACTACGCATTTTTTATACACCACAACGTGCTTTTAACTTTCTTTCTTATGAAGCTTTGGGAACATGCTAGGCATAGGCTACCAGATCTGCCAGGCTATCGGCACTACTCATTGTTCAATGGGTGCACATGCAAGTGGGGACATGGGTATCACATACTGCTATAGCAAAACCTTGGCATCGTCTCCCTACACAAGATGGACAGACACAATCGTTACATGTGGGTGCAACTATAACATTGCATTGGGGACTCTCTCTTTGTAGCAACATGCTACATCTCACATGCAGAATCTAACTTTTATCGATGCCACTCAGATATCGATATAGGCTAGATTCGTATGTTGATCTATATGATAAAATACAACAACAGACAATTGGGTCAAGGCCTATTACTTGGAGACTTTAACGTATGCATGGGGTTAGAACAGCTAAAGAAGTTTGACACCTTGGCAAAGGACGCGTTATGGCTCCACCCTGCGGAGATGCTTGGCCACAGATCTCGAATAACAGATTACACCTGATTATGCTGAATGGCAAACAATTGTTTCAAATGTGCAACATCTTTGACTCAGCCATCTATAATCGTTTAGTACAATGGCCATACTCTACTAACTACACTTGTAGGCAGGAGAACCAGGGGATGGCTCTAGTGTTGTGGATTACGTGCTTGTAACTGAGCAAGATATACAAATGATTACTCACCTTCGCGTTGGAACAAATAGGATGAAGAAGTGGACTCAAATCACAAACCACTTTTCTTGTAGCTGGTTTGGCACACATTTTGGATCCCCTGTACACAACTGCTCGTATCCTTAACTGCACTTGAATCATGACCATGCAGAGGCAACTTCCTACATTATAGCAATAGACTGGCTAACTAGTTGATGTGCTTCTGACTGTTGTTGAGGGGTGCTTTAGGAGGAGCCGCCATGGAGGACCTCTGGGGCAATAACCTTCTCTCGTAACCACTCGTTTGATATTGAATGTAAAGAACTTAATTGGTGGCTTTGACAGGTCACAAATCTCTCTTTGCGCCCACATGCCATCAGACAATATCATACTTTTCTCAAAGAAAAGAAAGCCAATTGTGGAGCATCAGAGAGAAATGTTCTATACCATTATTCAAAGACCTTTTGGCAAAGGGTACTAAGGAAGCCTCTGCAACCTATGGGGAACATCAATTCCGAGCAATGATTACAATGCGTACTACAGCTCTATGATCCGTTGGGGGTACGAGCAGGATTTCTACCCAAGAAGGGGGATCCATTCAACATGTTCATAAATCATGTTAAATTGTATAGTAGTGAGGTTGTGAATGGCCCTGAAGAGGAAGAATAATTGTTTTACATGTTATTTGAAATTGTGCACTAAAAATACAATTTTCAGAATTGAAATTCAGACTCAAAATTCATATTCTATGCTACTATGTTTTCGCGTTGCTTCTAAATTCAAGTCTGATAATATGTTTTTCTGATGTCGAATCTGGCTCTGATTTATGTTACTATTGGTTGTCCCTGAGTACTGTGTCAACAAAAAGTCGCCTTTTCGCAAAATTTTGTCGCTGTCAACGAATTACATGCCATGCATGACTCATTTTTCTAAGCGTACATGGAAGTTTTGGTCCATGCATCCCAACTCACACCCAAACCAAGCACGAAAGCAGATGAGGACACCAAAGCCTAGGGAGGGTTCACACTACTTATAGATGAATGGGTAGTAGTGAACCATTCAAATACCCTATTGTGGATCAAGGCTATTTTACCAATTTTTACCCACTTTATTCAATGGTTGAGATTTGAGACAAGAATGTTGTGTTAGAGCCACTATTAGAATAAATTATCTAGTTTACTCCCCTAATAAATTGATTATCCATTCTTATCGTACTCGTGCTTTACTTTGTTATGCAGGACAAGCAAATGGAGGTTTCAGAGGACCAAACAGATTATTCTACTGCTTGCTCTAATTTGAAACCACTACTAGAACCCTTTCACGCCCTTGCTTCCAATAAACCTTCAGCTTCACATGCCTTCACCTATAAAGCAAGTCTTCCATCTTGTCTGCTCTACTCTAAAGCCATCAGAACTCTTGCTTGCCATCATCTGCTTGCTTACACCATCAGCTCATCGCAAACCCTAATCAAGCACAAATAATCTTGGGGCAAATATTCATGCCAAGACACATGGTAATCAAGAGGCCTCTTGCCTAAAGAATCATAACGTGCAAAAAGATGGACCATTCATACTTACTTTCCAGTTTGACCACTCATTGGGCATATCCGTATGTTTTAGACCTATCTGCAGACGTTTTTATTTTCTCAGCACTACAAATGTATCTTATGTTAGATGGCTTCAATTAGCAGTTAACATTTGGCCTGAATGGTTCTACATGATGAAAGATGCAAAACGGAACAAGATCTTCAAGTGTGACCTTTGAACTAATCAAAAAGTATGCAGACCAAATATTTTGCAAGTTCAGTGATACGGAAATCCAGCTTCAGAAGACAAAAAAACATCATCTGGTTTCAGGCAAATTGGGGTGCTCCTACCACTGATAATGCCATTACTCTTTGATGTATACATGCCAAGGAATGGCTGCTAGCTTGGCGCCAAAACAATCAAAACTGAAGAGCTCTCATTTCTAACTATAAAGGGGAAAATTAGCACTGGTGGCTCACATGATGTGATCATGCAGTCACAGACTCCTTGGCAGCAGCTTCAAAAGTCTCACCTGCTACAAGCTCAGGAACATCATCGTCTTCTTCTTGGATGGCAATCGTTTCTTTTCTCTGGTACTCCTCAGCAATCTTCTTCAGATTGATCAGGTTGTCTGGGCCTACAGAAACAGTTTAAATAGGTTGACATATATAAATAAGGAACTTTTATAAAGAAAGAGATACCTAACATACCAAGCTGATTAATAATGGCCGGCAAAAGATCTTGCAGCTCTGGAAAAAAAGAGGACAATATTATTTAAGATCTTACTTGGGAGAAGAAAACATGCTAAAAACGTTAACATAAGACCTACTTTTTGTTTGTACAGGGCCGCTCACAACCCACGTATTTGCACCAACACAAGCTTGAACTGGTAAAGAAAAAAGTAAACAAAAAAGGATCGCTCAAGCTTTCAGGCATAGACAGAATATCAAACCTTGTTTAAGATGGATGCCTACCTTTGGGATTCAAAAAGTGTAGAACTGTATCATCTTTAAATATATTGACCTCTTCAATTCCAGTTATGTTAGTAGCATTAAGACGTTTCAAAGTATTCTGAAGCCTTTTATCATCGTTGGTTGTTGTCTTGTGTACAGCTTTTTTCTTTCTGCCAGAATTATCAAATATACGTAAGAATCAACATTACCGCAACATATGGATGCAAAACGAGAGATTAAAATAATCACCGCCTCACGGTGCCCTTTCCTCCAGTACGAACTGCATTTGCCATTCTCATCAGCTTATCTCTATCCATCTGCGTCACAGTATGGTTGACGTCAATCAAGGATAGCACTAAATGTAAATAGAATTTCACTTGAGATGTAAACAGAGGTGTCCCAGTATACGAAAAGACAACATAAGAAATTTATCCGAGAGTGTGAAAAAGACTTAAACAACATTTCCAAACAGAAGACATAAGCCATCGAGAAAAAGAAGACTTACCTTCAAGAGATGTGAAAAGTAACGAAGCCGCAACGATTCTGCGCCGAACTCGAGGTTTACAACAGCTCTAATTAGGGTTTTAGATTTTTGAGACACACCTTACAATGGTGCTGTTGTCAGGTGCTTAGGGGATATTCGTTTTTAGGCCGGTGATTTGTTTCTGCGGTTGCCCTTTTTTTGTTGTTGGGAAGGATTTTGCTGAAAATTACTACCATATTAGGCCTACACTTTTTAAATTTACGTGAAATTAATACTACTACAATATACACGTAATTTTACAAAAGTTCATTTTACGTTGACTTTTAGGCCATGTAAGGGCCTCGGTGCAAGCCTCAACATTTGACTCGCCACCTTCCCAGACCGCCTTGCACCTCGTACAGAGCGTAAAAGCCCACAAGGGCATTTTATATAATACATAGTCAGTATACTAGGTATTTTGTACTGGCCAATGAGATGTTTTGTTTGGAGTAGAATATTCTTAAAAGATTCAAGGTGAAATTTACCTTTCATTTTGGGTAACTTATCAGGCCACTTCAACGCTGGTGTTCCAGTCATGATGTGTTTTAGTCGGCCAATTATGGTGGGTGTGGGAATATTGTAGGAAATATTTTGTGCTGGCCAAGAGATGCTTTATTCTGGGTGAAGATATAAAAATATTTGATGTGGGTCAAGTAATCAAAGATCTAGTCGAGTTGACTGCCTGGCAGATTGCGTCTACCAACTAGCACCAAATGTTGAGGATGAATAGGAAAACCGAAGGCATGAGAAGGATGAGTTGATGATGACATAAAACCTGCAATCCACATTCACCTAAAATCGACCATTGTCCACCATAGCCAGACTTAGAAAGCCTAGCTTCCAGATAAGAATAGAACCAACATTATAATCAGAACAGAGTCGAATATATATTAAGCTTCAGTTAAGAGTCTTTAGTGGTTTGTGTATTTAGTGGATTTTTAATGCTTCAAACAAGGGTTTTGTCGAACTTTGCTTGACCCAATTGTCGAGAAAGCCATTTGTTTGAGTGAGGAGCTCAGGTAAAAGGAACATATACCAGCAACAAGGAAATCTAATTGATTAAAATGATAAACTATTCCAAAGAAACTAGACATTGTCCTTGCCTAGAGCCCTATTTCTTCAATGCCAGAAAACAAACATAGGGCAATCTATATGAGTTGATAAGAGTCTTTCTCACATTAAACATGTGAAGAAGAAGAAAAAGCAATGATGGTTTTATCATATGCACCTATTATTAAGGGAGTGTTACACCTGCGTGCAAGGGGTTGGCAAAAACCCTCTTGTATACGCCTTCGAATTTTTTTAGAAACCCCTATTCCAACCACATACTGTATTACTCTAACAAGAAGAGAACAAATCCTTTTGGGTCACTCGCATGGTTCAAATGACAAAAAACTATGTGAAATCCCCCCTCCCCCTGGTTATACCACATTGGCAGCATCATATTGGACACATATAATGATTAGACATCTGAAGAAGAAGAAGAAAAAGCCTCCAACTATCCAATGACATTCTATGGCATCTAGAACAAAGAGCATACAAAACCGATTTCTCCCCTACAATTCTTTTCCTCACACATGTTTTCCATTGTGGCCACTTGATGGTATCAAATACCATTATTTTAGACTTTGATAAATTCACCATCATCTTACATTGATTACAAAACGCACTGAGACTCTCCAAAAGTTTTGGAAGTCCGTCTGGAGGCTCATATAATAGCACAATGTCATCTGCGTATAGCAAAAGCCGAATCACAAAATCCCCTACTCTGGAGTCTACGTGCCCGTTGGCCCTAAGCCATTCTTCTAATTCATCAATGTACAACCCAAACAAGGTCGAGGATAATGGGGATCCCTGACGGACTTCAGTTGTGCTCCTAATCTCAATAGGCATCTCTGTTGACAATTTGGCCAGGACTTCTTCGCATAGACGTGCTACTCCGAATCTCTCGATCCTAATACCCAAACCTTTTCGAGGCACAATGTCAAATGCTTTTGAGAAGTCAGTAAAGGCCACGAATAGATCCTTCCTAGATCCCTTTGCCTGCTCAATCATCACTCTCAATGTAAGCAAAATGTGCTATGACTGTTTCTAAATTCTGCTTGGCAATGTGCCCTTTTTTCATTTTCATCCGCCTAAGTATGGAGTGGCTCCAACATGCCTTCTAAAAGCTTTGAAGAACACTCCCAATCATATAGTTCTATAGTTCTTGGCCTCCTTTTTACTGCTAGACTTATGGATGGTAACCACCTTATATTCGCACCAAGCTTTTGGTTATAAACCATGCTAGACTGCTATATATAGCACAATAATAGGGGGTTACTTTTATATTTTTGTACGCTTTTCATTAAGATTTTGCTATGATTTTGTGGTGTATTTCAATTGATGTACTAATGCATACATCTAGAGTGCGCGTACACTTTCATTATTTTTTATGGCACTTAGACAATGTTTTAACCCCTTGAAAAAAAAATGTAATATGGCATGCAAGGCTCGAGAGCTGTTACTTTAGGGTTCTTCTAGAATGATTAGGGTTCTCCTATAAAGACCTCTGCCACTGAAGTTCTGATCTTCTGCAACACTGACTAGCTTCGGATTCCATCCTCTATTGATGGGCTTGAGTTTTCATCCTGCAAACCCTTATAACAGGTCCGAGAAGTTGATGTTTCCCATTGCTTAATGTTTCCCATTGATTTTGCAGAGCACACAGGGCCGGAACTTGTAGGGATTTTAGGGTTGTCTTAAACCATTCTACAGCTGTCCTTGCATAGAAAGAGTCTTCCCCGAATTCTAAAAGGGCTTCGGGGTGGCTGCATCCACGGTCTACTGAACTTCCTTATTATCCTTATCATGCTTAGATGAGGCAAAGATATATTGCCGACTGCTTATCAAAGCAGTACAGTATTGCCATAGTGATGGGGTATACCACGACAAGATTTGGGTGGGCCTGTCACATTCAACAAAGCTCGTGGCATTACTAAGCCCGTAGTTCTAATAATGGCCATTAGATCTTGCACAGTTCTTATGCCTTTCATGTGTAACCATCTCCATCCTAGTCGAGATAAAGTTAATAATGCTATACTAACTTGATCATAACCAAATGAACAGTAAAAATTCAATGGTTATGTTGCAATCTTGTGATTGAAGATTTCTTACTTGAATATTATTGCAATACTAATTGAAATTGAAGGTGTCAAGAATTGCATAGTTGGTCCTAGTAATAATCTTGAATACTCTATTAGATTCTTTCATTGGTATCAGAGCCAGGTTGCACAATGTCTACTAGATTTGGTGCTAATCTTCTAAATTCTACACAAGTATTCAAGGGTGAAGGGGGCTTTTAGATTTGGAAGCAAGGTATTAGACAAGCATTAGAATTTAAAAATTGTGGTATCTTATTGACACAAATTCTATAAGATGTCATGTTATCACAGTAAGTACAGGGAACTCTAATGTAGGCGGAAGTAGCTCCAGCATAGAAGCAGAAGAATCTACAGTTGGTGGAGGTACTGGCAGTGATGTGAAAAGAGTTGTTGTTGACACAGCAACAACAGACTTTGATATAGATGAAACCATGAAAGTAATGGAAGCTCAGGCAATCATTTGCTGCTTGGTATAGTGATAAAACTGAAACTCAGAGGTATGACTCTAAGGGAAATGTGGACATATATGATTGAAAATTATGAGGCCAAATCTTCATAGATTGATGTGTTGGAGAAACAATTAAGGAAATTCAGATTACATGACAGAGACAATATTAATGATTTCTTTGAGAAGTTTGACTCCATTATTGCAAATTTGGAGGGAGCATACATAATGCCCATCGCGCCATGCTCTTGAGGAATGTAGCAAAATCAAAGGAGCATGCCATCAAAATGGTAAGGACTGGATTTGAACAAGGAAAACTAGGTGGCGATGATGATGACAATATAGAAGTCTTGTTTGCTAGCGCCTATAAATCAAGATAAGATAAGAAAATAATACCAATGGAGGTAAGAAAATAGGACCTTGTTACATCTGTGACAGCTATGGACATCTCAAGGCAGATTGTCCAAAACAGAGCAAAGATATTATCTGCTATAATTGTGAAGGGAAGGGGCATCTAGCCTCTAACTATTCAAGTCCTAAAGGACAACTTGCAAGAGGGAAAGGAAAGGATAAAAATGCAGGGAATCAAAGGGGATATAAAAATAGAGAAAGAGGTGCAGCCAGAGGTTATCCAACACTAAATCTTGCACGAGACTCTCACACCGAAGAAGAGGAAGAAGATGAGAACGCTGAGGTAAGCATGTCTGAAGTACATTCTTTAAGCATAGTTAGAAATGACCATAATTTGATGATAATAGATTCTTGAGCTGAAAGGACAGTAGAAGCATCTTCAAGTATTCTTAAATGCAAAGGAAAAAAGGTGGACATGCACAATTTGGCAATGGAGAACTGAAGGAGGTTGAAGATGTTGGGATGCTAGAACTGTTTGATCTAGAAAGGAAGTCAGTTGCACTAGAAGATGTATTGTATGTTCCAGGACTAGTTATAAATTTAATATCAGTGTGCCAACTTGTAGATCTTGGCTACATTGTAAGATTTTCTACAAAAACTCGTGTTTCTTGGAAAAAGAGTTGGGAATCTGTTTGGCCTTGATCAAAAACATTTCATACCCACTATCAATCATGTAATTTGTCCAACTATTAAGACATGGCATGAGAGGATGTGCCATGTTAATACAAAAACTGTTGAACTATTAGCTGAGAAGGGCTTGATCAATGCTGAAAAAGACGAGCATGCAAAATATTGTGTAGGATGTATTCTTGGAAAGCACAACGGGCTGGCATTCAGAAAATCACACAAAAGGGCCAAGGGAATTCTAGATCTGGTTCACACAGATTTGTGTGGACCATTGAATATAATAAGTCTTTATGGAAAAAGGTACTTCATGACAGTAATAGATGATTTTAGTAGAAAAACCAAAGTGTACTATTTGAAGACCAAGGATGCTGCCTTTGAAACATTTAAACATTATGTCAATGAGGTAGAAACTGAAACAGGAAGAAGGATTAAATGTTTACATTCTGACAGGGGAGGAGAATTTCTCTCAAGTGAATTTAAGCAGTACTGTAGGGAAAGGGGGTCAAAAGGCAACTCACTTGTAGATACTCCCCTCAACAAAATGGAATTGCTGAAAGGAAAAGTTGAACATTGAGGAGCATGCTCAAATACTCTGGTTTGCCAAATTTCCTTTGGGAAGAAGCAGGAAAAACAACTGTGCTTGTTCAAAATATCTTGCCATCTATAAGTACTCAAGGTACTGTTCCTGAAATGTTATGGTCTAGAAAGACCCCTGAATATGATAGATTAAGAGCATATGGCTGCCTAGAATTTGTACATGTACCAGAGGAGCTAAGGAAGAAGCTTGATGACAGATCACTAATTACTTATATGGTAGGATATGAGGAGCAAGATTGTATGATCCTAGTAAGAGGAGGAATGTCGAGATGTCATTTTTTACGAAAACCAATATTACAAGGTTTTGCCTAAAGTTAACACAAATAATGAAGTTACTGAGAGCAAACAAGAGGAGAACATTGAATGTGCTAATTCAAGCAAAAATATTGATATTTTTGAGATGAGGAAGAATATTCTGGAGCTGCATCAACATATGATAATGAAGATACTCTGCATCAAGAACAAGAGGTGAGAAATAAAGCAAGAGATTCAACAAACTTGGAACCTATTGAACCAAAGGTACCTAAGAGGAAGAGACTTACAAAAATTTAGAAGCTGCAGAAGGGTATAAACATTGACCCAAACCTCCATGGACGAGATGAACAAGGTGAGAGTAAAAGAATTCAAGAAAAAGAGTGCACTTGAATCCTTTCTTATTCTCTTTTGTTCGTGCATTGATTCCGTTTCTTTTGCCATCGATATGGATTGGATATGCAAATAAAGAAATGAAGATCCCTAAATGCTATGATGATATTCTGACATCACATGAGAAAGATAAATGACTTAAGGCAATGAATGATGAACTGTCATCATTTGAAAAGACATATATATTTGAGCTTACTGACAGACCTGAGGGTAAAAACATAGTGGGAAATAAGTGGTTATTTAAGATCAAAATAAGGCCAGATGGGAAGACACCCAGATACAAGGCTAGGCTAGTTGCAGAAGGGTTCTCGCAAAGGAAAGGTCAAGACTATGAGGAGACTTTCTCATCTCTGGTCAAATTAAATAGTTTAAAAATGCTCCTGGCTATAGCTAATAATCGTGACCTTGAGATCCATCACATGGATGTTAATATTGCCTTTTTGAATGCCAAGCTCCAAGAGGAAATCTTCATGAAGCAGCCATCAGGGTTTGAACAGGGAAATGATAAGGTATGGAAGTTAAAGAGGGTTGTCCATGGTCGTAAGCAGTCACCAAGAGAATGGTACAAATGTATGGATGGATATCTACTAGAACAAGGATTCATAAAGCTAAAAAATGATGGGAATCTGTATAAGTATAAAGATGGAGATGAATGGTGCATAATACTTCTTTATGTTTATGACAACATAATGATAGCAAAGGGCACAAAATGTTTAGAACACTGCAAAAAGCCTCCTGAACAAGAGATTTCAAATGTTAGATCTGGGTGAGTTAACTAAATTCCTTGGTATTGAAGTTAACGGAGATAGAATCAATAAAAGCATAACTCTGACCCAAAAAGGACAGATTGAAGGCATGCTAATAAAATTTAAAATGCAAGCAACCAGGTCCCGCAGATGTGAGAGATAATCCAGAAGCCTTTCTAGAGTAACAATAATATGCCTTATGGTGGCTTTTGTGCCTGAATGAACCCCTATAAACACCTGCTAGCATTACTTTAAGCTCCTGCCAGAGCAACTATGACCAGAGTTATGAAAATAACAAGAACCTATTAAAAATATACCAGATCATTCAATCCACAACTACAAATGCAATCAAAATCGAGGAAGGCCGCTCTAATAGCATTAACTGGCATTTTACGTGCCTTGAGGAGGGTCATTCCGCGTAATAAAGGCTTCGGCCGCTCCGCCAGTGCCTTTATTGGCGGAATGCCCGAGTTTAGGCAATTACCAGACGTAATACATGTTTGGTGAAATTACGTCCTTTAAATTTTACACGTGCCATCTAGATGTTTTGCCTATGGCGGCGGAGGTTCTACCGGCCATTGCTCTACCCTTCAGGGCGAGGGTTTTTTAATCCTGTCAGTAATACGCTTGCTGCTCTCTTTTTGTTTGGGTCCCATAGACCAATTGGTCTTCGTGGACGCTAAAAACCTATTCTATTCTATTCTATTCTATTCTATTCTATTCTATTCTATTCTATTCTATTCTATTCTATTCTATTCTATTCTATTCTATTCTATTCTATTCTATTTTGGAAAGAATACACTATATCTTTAAGCAACTAAGTTACAAATTTGGGTAAATCTATTAAAAAAATACCTGAGCTCAAGTATGATCCGATGAAATCCTAAGAAAATTTAGAGTTTTGAGCAGGGCACTCAGGTTTGTTGATTTGAAAAAAAATCTCAGGTTTCTTGAGCAAAATCGCTTCTCCACCACCTTGCAACTATTTGGCCGAGATTTCAAAGCAGATCCGATACCTTTATAAAATTTTAAGCAAATTTGAAGAAATTTTCTTCTGCAACGCAGCGCAGCATAGCCAAGCCAAGCACGCACTTCTGGAAAACAAAAGCGCTCCTTGCCAATATTTTGCCTAAAGAGGCTGGTTTTCTCTCCCTTTCTATTCTATTTCGGATTTCTGTATGTGTCTTGTCTAGAGCATAATCAAGCTCTACTATGGCGACGAAGCTTCTGTCGGCCATGGCTGTGATAGAGCATCTGGATATTTTGGTAATGGCAACAGAGATCCTGCTTGTTGTTCCAGAATAGGATCAAGCTTTGCTAAGGCATTGCCCCTGCCCTTGGAGTCGTTCAGTTGCGGGCTCATCGGATGTGACGTTCCATGTAGTTATACGGTCTACGTCATGTATTTGTACAGGACACGTACAAATACAAGCACGTCACCACGCTACCATGGGGGTATGGGAACTTAATTGCAACCTAGGGGGTTACCTTAAAAAGGATTAAATTAGCTATGCTAATTTAACACATTAATAATAATAACCTATAACCTAGGAAATTAGGCTAATTACCATTTGGGAAAAGCCACCGCCCCAATCGATTGGGCAGCATGGGGATTGCCAAGTTTGGATGCCAACTTGACCCCTATCCACAGGATTGACTCACGAAGATGTCGACCAAGGAAGGCCGGAGCGAAAGCGCCATCATACACCTGCAGAGAATCACCATGGCTTGATGCGTCCCCTGTGGAAGTAACTTTGAATTCTCAACTCCCGGGAGATGGAGGCCCCATGGAAACGAGTCCTTTTAATTCAGGTAGGTGGTTATGTGGATTCTAGATAACGCTTGGTTGTGTCCGTTTCTCTGTTCTCTTTGTGATTCAATCATAGAAACTAACCCTTGATTGTACAAGCAAGTTCTCTTTATATTCAATTACGGGTTTCTACTCACGAAAAGGATGGATTGTTAATTCTTTGTTAATCGACTCAAAGCCAGGGGATTACGGGGGTAGAGACCTCTCGAAGTGTATTGTAGTATGCTCCTAGAAAGCGCCATGTAGAGTCCTATTAAATGCGGCCTGTGCACAAGAACCCACCGGGTCCTAGATGCTATGGTATGGCTTAGCACCAGACAAGGAACACAGTGGTGACATGAGGGGTGGGGTCTTGCACGAGCATACAAGGCTCCCGAGACTCCCTACAGGTGGGCTAGGCTGATAGGCGGTCACGAGAGGGCGGGTATGGGTCCGACACTCCCCTCGGGTGTAGAGGTGTGATCCGTATGGAGCACCCCGCACTTTGAGTAGATTTAGGGTGAGTAAGCCTGCACGGATGCGGGGGTCGCTGATGTGGCGCGTATTCTCTAGCTCACCCATGGAACCCTTGTGATTCTCGGAAGGGGGCCTCCCGACCTGCCTCATCGGACCAGGCGTCATGAACCCGAGTAGGCTCAGAGGGTGATGCCCCGAGTTTGCGCCTCCCAGGAAGGCTATAAGCGAAGCCATAGCATGTAACCCCCACCGCAAAGTGTGCACTGAGGGGCGGATGGAGTGGGACAACCCTAGCCAATGTTCTATGCCATTAACGCCATGCCAAGACTGGGTCTGCTGATCTCTTGAGGCCCAACCGTCGATTCGATCCTCGCGAGTCACGAGGGGGTAGAACACGGGTTCGGGTGTTTTCTTAGGATTAGATGCATATTCTATGCGCCGGGTATATTAGATGGATTCGCCACCCTTCGTGGTGGTTATTTATGTATATTCATCTTTGTGTGTGCTAACCCTTGTATTCATGCTTCTTTGACGTAGGAGTCCCATTGAAGGCGTGGGCGAATGACCCTTTCGTGTCCTTTTTCGGGCCTCATTTCATAGATGGCCGAAATAGGCGGAGGGCCCCGCTCATGGTGAGATGATTGCCATGGGATGGGAAAGTCCGTATGTATCGTCCGAGGGTCATTATATATTACAGGGCGTCCCGGTGGTATCAGAGCCGTGATTTCGGTTTTTTCGAAATCATAGCCGCCAAACACTAACTTTCGTACGGTAGTTAGGAGGAGGCTAAGTCAATGTGTCGTTAGTTCTCTTTGTTGTTTGGCTTGGTGTTAGGTTAAGTTAAGAAATTGTAGCTTTGAAGTGGAGGGGCCAAGATTGGAGGCCTAGCAGGTGCCAGTGGGTAGCTCAAATGACGAAGATGATGGTTCCAGTGGACCGGGCGTACTCGAATTACCCTAGAACAGTCAACTTAGGCGAAAAATGGTCAAGGGCAGGCCCAAAAACGAACTCGGGCGCCGCTTGCCTTTTGTCGCTCTGCAGTCAAGATCGAAGCGCCCGAAATGCTGTCGGCGCCCGACCCGTCAGACTTGAGTCAACGCGGGCCCGCCAGGTCAACTCGGGCGCCGCTTGCATTTCGACGACGCCGGTCGAGAAGCCGATATAATGCCATCGGTACCGACCGTATGTGGCGCGTATTTCCATATTTATATATTTTTAATTATTAAAAAAAAAAAAAAAAATTTGAAATTTTAAAAGTTAAGTGGCCGTTTAGCAAACCATTTCTTGTCATTTGCTTTTGCGTCCGCGCCTCCAACCGCCTGAGCCGCCCTCCGCCATCGCCACCAGACCGGACCTTGCTCTTGCGCCCTTGTGCCTTGTGCATCTTAGCGCCCCCTTTGCCATCCTCTTTGCCGCCAGCGCCTCACTATCCGCTATGGCCATCACCAAGAGCGCTCCGGATCCAACTACCTTGAGCATCGTGGAGATCTACGCCATAATTGCTAAGCACATGGCTACCGACCCAGCCCTCATTGATATATTGTTAGATGGTGGTAAGCAGGTTTGAGAACAACGATAGGATTCCATATCCTATCTATCACTTCTCGAGAACCATTCTTGATCATTTGAACCACCAGCGACTCTCCTATACCATTGTTGAGCAACGACATGGTCATGATGCTCATTAAATTTTATCCTCCCGGAAAGGGGAAGGCCATCTGAGGAAGAAGATATCGGGGAGGGCCGACCGTATTAGGGGTTTGGCCCGGGAAGATGATCATAGGGAGATTGAGAGGGCAGATACGGCAGCCCGTGGGAGGGAATACAGGTACCTCGGGGATGGCTTTGGCGTCATTGATGGCAGAGCCATTGAGGTTCCCCCATACCGCTGGGATGAGGATTCCAACAGTTTTGTATGGGGAGAAATCCCCGATATCAGTATAGACTATCTGATAACCATTCAGATAGACATGGGTCTGCGACCCCACCGGTACCATGCCGAACTTAATCGCCGTGCCGCAGCCCAACTTTTTGCTCAGATTCAGGAAGATCTGAGGAGGGCCCGGGAAGAACGGGAAAAGCTTGAACAGGAGGAGCGGGACCGGCAAGACCGGAGGGACCAGCAAGATGGAGGAGCATCTGGGAGTGGCCCGAACCCAAAACCGATGCATCAGACCGTTAAGCTCCGGAGGAAGGGAGTCGCCCATAAGGCCGGCAGTCAATACAAGGATAAGTTAAGGACTGTCGGGGCTTTTGGGAAGAAGACCAGCTCCGACCGGAGGCAGCAGCGAGTGGACAACTCCCCACGGGTTTCTTTGGGGCTAAGGCGGTGCGGCAGATCGGCGGCCGCTGTAAAGCCCGAGCCTGGCGGAAGCCTCATCGGTTCCGGCCGAAGACGGTGGCATTGGGGAGATCCGCCAAATTTAGAAGTCCACGGACCTTCCGGATCAGGAAGCTACCTTTTCAGAGGGTCGGGCGGGGAGATCGCACGGCAATTTAAGACCGATCTCCGTTTCCGGACCTTTGCAATTTAGCGCTCCAAGATTTGGCTGAAGCCTACTTGGTAGCACTTTTGTGGCGCCAACCTTTGCGCTATCCCATAAAGAGGTCACCATAATGCCTAAGGATTTAGCCCTGCCCGTAGGATACTGGGAGCAACCTTAGCCTACTTGCGGGGATCGCATTTGTACATATTTTTTTTTGTGATAATTAATAAAGAGGCTTTTATTTTGAATTAAAAAGTTTAATGTTTTTTATGTTAAATTTAAAATAAAATCTTGACGTCGGCTTTTTAATAAAAGGGTTTAAAAGGGGACTGTAAGGTTATTTTAAACGCTTCTTTTCCTCTCTCTCCTCCCTTCTAGCGCCATGGCCGGCCACCTTTGCCGCTGGTACCTTGATGGAGAGAAATGGGATCCACAGGTTCCCTTCGACCTGCTGCAGCCTTTGCTATGCCAACGCATAGATCTCCTTGCCAATATGCAGCGGCATCCGGACTACGCCGGATTCCTTGACTTTTACATGGAGGAAATGCTTCCTCTGTGTATTCCTCTGGGGGATCCTCCCCACTTGTATTTGGAGCGGGAGATAGTTCGGCAGATGCTAGGCGGGGACACACATGCTTATGACGTCTTGAAGGGGAAACTCCGATGGGGTAAACACCTACCAGTGGTCCAGCATCAGGGGCAGCAGTATCTGGAAGCTACTTTCGCATTAGCCATCCTCATGGACCAATACGTGGAGGATGAGACCTTGCCAGTAGAGAAGGGCAAACCGGAATCCTCCGAGGAGGGGGATGGCGAGCATATAGGAATGGGCGACTTTGCGTTGGAAGGAGCTAGCGGAGGAGCTACCACAGCGCCGTGACCAATCTATAGGTTTGTCGGGGTTAGGCGGCCTTCGATTATTTATCACCAAGGGCAGGAATACCTACTCTTGGATGATATTATCACGGGCGTATCACGTGGTGGCGGATTTCGACGTAAAGCGCAAAGACCATGTAATTTTACGAGCTTGCGAGTATTGTATGGATGATTTCATCGACTTCACTTCTACAGAGAGCTTCCTCGGAGGTGCACCGGTTGCTTCGGTTCCGTCGGGGGAGACCCTAGAGCCGGCGGAGACTCTATTACGTCTTAGCGAAGGATTGATCGGAGGAACCCGGCCGCCAACCTTTGCACCAGATGCCTTCACGGCTATGGGACCTCACGTCCCAAACATTAATATGGTTGAGGTTCCCTCCGATTCAGATGATGAGGGTGAAGATTTATACCATAACCCTGCGCACAAGAAGGAGGAGCAACAGGAGCTCAACGAGGAAGAAGTCCCCATGGACTTGGATAAGGAAGTGGCAGCATCTGAGACTTCGCAAGGGAAAGTGCTGGGTAACCACCTTACCCGTTTCTTTTTGTCGGCCTTCCGACATGGGCAAGTCCTCTTCATAGCCCGAGATCTAGGGCCAGACGCTGAAGCTTCATGGTGGGCCCTCCGTGCACTCTCTACACTGGCCGGCCACAAGAAGCTTCCCTATCGTACGTTTACGTATGTACTCGTACGACGGGATCTTGCCCTGACGGCCTTGGGTCAGGACATTGCGCCTTGGATGGGCATGAAGCTCCTCACGGCAGCCCCATTGGCCGTTGCCTATCCACCAGAGGTTGCATCTGTTGCGGCTGCCACAGTAGACCCTGGGGTTACTCTGCTGCGACACCGACCGCCTCCACCACCTCCTAGGGCTAAGGATCAAGAGGCAGGGCCTAGTTCCTAGACTAATTTTGCTATGAAAAATGTATATATATATATGTTTTGCTAATTTTTGTTATATATATACATATGTGTGTTCTGGGATTTTCGATTGGCAATTGAATGGACCATATTGACAAATGGTGTACCTTATTTACTTATTAAATACAAAGTTCTCTTGAGGAGTATTATTGAATTGTGTGTTTTTTTATGACATCCTCTTCAAGAGCATTAAAACTTTAGAATATAATGGAATTACAAAATGTTCTCTATTCATTCCAACTATGTTGCAGAGGAAATCATTTGGGAATATGAGGAGAGAATCACCGATATGGTTAGGAGGGACGATCCCGGGCCGCCAGACCAGGACTATGGCCAGAGATATGGTGAATATCCAGAGTGGGAGGAAGGCTATGAAACCGAACCACCGCCACCAGGGGAACTCTACGACCCTGACAAAGGGCTGGAGATAGTTAACATCCTCGGGATCGAGCCCCGAGGATCGAAGATGACCCCGTGGTCGCACAGGGACCATGGAATATGACCGGCACGAAGCCTTCCGAGGGCGCCCAACGACCACCTTTGGCAACTCTTTTTTATGCGATCGCGAAGGCTCTTTAACCTTCGATTATCAGCCCAACATGGGAGTACCAAGCAATCATTGTCCAAGCACGGGCGCGCTATAAACTTCGTCCGAGGCATGCGGGAGAGTACCGCCACGCGATCCTCACCCCCTCTCGCCAACCCCTAGGCTTGGTCTCTTCCGTTATGTTTTCGTTGTTGTGGTTTGTATTGTGCAAGTAGAACTTTAAAAGTTTCCATTGTATCATACCTACTTTTGTCTCAATCCATGTATCAATCAACCCGTTGTTGTACTCAACTTGAATGAAATACAAATATTGTTTACGTTTGTATATACTTTTGTCTCGATTAACTTAAAAGGGATTGTACATTAATGTAAATCAGCTTATATATTCATGAATGCTTCCTATAGGCGGTTATGCGTGGTAACCATTTTGGCAAACACCCTCCAACACCCGGTAGGCTCACCTGAGCAGGGAATTGATGTTAATGAAAAGGCAACTCGTGAATTCTGAGGCTTATGTGTTGCATACCAATCCACCGCCACATACTCGGGAGGGCGGACGGAATTACCTCTCGCGACCATTGAGTCCACACACAACAGCCATCTCCTCCCGAGCTAGCCCTGTGCACTGCAGGAGGAGGACTCATGCTAAGCGTCATCGAAGTTCCTCTAAGGATAGCGCCGCTTCCTCACATTCAACCACCGGGTTCTTGGTCCTCGCTATTAGGCGGTGACCATTCAAGGCGTAAGGATAAGGAATACCGAAAACCGTTGATACTGACCATCACTAGTATATGGAAGAACGAAGTTGGCTCAGTTTGATGGGAAATCCAGAGGAGGCTTGAATGCGGAATCTTGGTTGGACGAAATGAAGGAATTCGGGAAGTCCTATGGAATGACAGAGAAAGATACAGGGAAGGTCGCCACCACGAACCTTACCGGAGCTGCCCGTATTTGGTGGAAGGGTTACGCCAGAGCTAAACACCTGGATAGGAGCAGATGCAAGTTCACAAGGCATGAGAAAGTAAAGGATTGGATGGACATTGGAAAACAAAAGTCCAAGTCGGCTTTCAGAAGCTCAAGGATGCCTTAACATCTGCACCGGTCCTTACCTTGCCTGATCCTGAAAAGGATAAATCGGTAGCCACCGATGCTAGTAAGATAGCTACTGGTGGAGTTCTAATGCAGGAGGGGAGAGTTGTTGCTTACGATTCAAAGAAGATGAATGATGCAGAGCAGCGATATCCTACCCATGAACAGGAGTTGCTGGCAGTTGTTCGTGCTCTCCGTATTTGGAGACACTACCTTCTTGGTAGAAGATTTCAGCTGGATACGGATCATCAGAGTCTCCGCTATTTATCCACCCAGCCAAATCTAAATCTCGTCGCCATGAGATGGATGGAATTCCTCGAGGAATATGACTTGAGATTGTATACAAGCGAGGAAGGCACAATGTGGTTCGCGGATGCTTTGTCCGTCATCCCTTCATAACCCGGACCCATTGTAATGCCATTTCCACACTCACCAAATGAAGTTTGGGAAGCGGATAGAAACAGCACAGCGCCACAGATCCGAATTCTATAATGTTTGGGAAAGTTTGGGTAAGGAAGCCCGTTACCAATAGAGAACGGAAGCATTCCGTTCATATAAGAAAGAGGGCAATTTATTATATTACAAAGATAAGTTGTGTGTTCAAACTGACTTGGGTGCTAAAGCCGATTCTCCATGACACGCGACAATGACCCTATAGCGGGACATGCGGGTTTTATGAAAACTTACTTTAAGATCCGCTCCGGCTATTTTTGGCCTTCGATGAAGAAGGATATTGCTAGGTACATCAGCGGTTGTCGGGTTTGTCGACAAACCAAGCTGAGCAATTAAGAGTTCAGGGGAGTTGCAACCTTTGGATGTCCCCAACGCCAAGTGGGAAGTCATAACCATGGATTTCATTGTGGGCCTTCCACGCACTCTCCGTGGATATGATGCCTTAATGGTCGTGGTCGACAAATTATCAAAGATGGCTCACTTCCTGCCATGTCGCACCACGGACACCGCCTTCGACACCGCCTTGCTCTTTGCAAAGGAAATTTTCAGGTTGCACGGGATGCCGAGAGTAATTGTATCAGATAGGGATCCTAAGTTTATCAGTGCATTCTGGAAGGATTTCTTCGCCACCATCCAGACCAAGCTTGCCATGAGTACAGCCTACCATCCTCAGACAGATGGTCAAACGTAAGCGTGTCAATCGGGATTATCGAAGATATGCTACGAAGCTATGTATGGAGTAAACAGTCACAATGGGCGGATTATATTTACTTGGTAGAATTCGCCTATAACAGTACAAAGCAGGAGTCTTCTAAAATGTCTCCCTTCATGATAAATTATGGCTATCAATGTCTTACTCCAGACACGTGGCATAACCCTGTTTCTAAAGTGGAGGTCTCTCAACAACTCCTTTTAGAAATGCAGGCCTTGGTGGAGGAAGTTCGGGGCTACTTATTGGCCGCACGCAGTCGTCAGAAGAGTCTAGCGGATAAGCACCGAACCCCACGGATCTTCCAGGTGGGCGAATCGGTTTGGCTTAAGATCAAAGTAAAACAAGCCAAGCTTAAAATTGGTAACTGTAAGAAGTTGGCACCCAGATGGGCTGGGCCGTTCAAGATTACTGAACGCGTCGGAGAACAAGCATATCGCTTGGACCTGCCACCCCGCTTGAAGATCCACAAGGTCTTTCACGTGAGTCTTCTGAAGCAACACACCCCTGACCCAGAGGAGGTTTTGGATACCCCAACTCTCCTAGAAATGACTGAAGAGCAGCTGGAAATAGTGCCTGAAGCTCTTCTTGATCGAGCTTACAAACAGACCAGAAGGACTCAAATGTTACAATACTTGGTCAAGTGGAAGCACTTACCAGTTGAGGATGCTACCTGGGTGATGAAGATAGACCTTGAGAAGCACTATCCGGACTTCATGCGGGAATCTCAAGGCCGCACCATCAACGATGCTATCAACCCCGCTCCCGGCGGTAAGCTTGAAGGCTTGATTTACCGAGAATCATGTTCTAGAGGGGTAGATGCATCGTATATGATAATAATAACCGATGATGAGATCACCTTCGTGTTCTCTAGGACGTGGTGTATTGTTGATGTTGACATGACCGCGAATTGCTAGAAAGGCATCTAGTAAATAGGATGCGTTCATTAGGCTATCACGGGGAACTCAACCATTCCTTATGCCACAATGAATTGCAAGCCGTACACATGATAGATTCCCTTCTAGATATTTTTTCTTTTATTTGTAGGGGGTGGTCCCTTCAACCACAACTTAATCATATTATTAACCTACGGGTATATGGTTGTGTGCGAGTGCCAATGAACAAGTCACACCGCCTTGTATAGAGGGTTCTTTGATGACCCAACTTTTCCCCGTATTGGTTTTGTCTACATGTATGAATTACGTTGTCGAATGTTTTAAATCGGACTTCGGTCCTAAACTCCTTTGATGATAAGTTCGTATCGGGCACCCTGGTGCTTGTACTTTGATATTTTAACTTCAATGTATTACTATCCGAACTACTATAATCTCAACGTATTAATGTTATATTCTTAACTTCATTTTCTAATTGATTGCTTCACGATATGTCTTGAATTAACTAACCCCAATGCCGAGGACAACATTATTTTTAAGGAGGAGGGGAGAATGTGACGTTCCATGTAGTTATACGGTTCACGCCATGTATTTGTACGGGACACATACAAATACAAGCACGTCCACCACGCTACCATGGGGTATGGGAACTTAATTGCAACCTAGGGGTTACCTTAAAAGGATTAAATTAGCTATGCTAATTTAACACATTAATAATAATAACCTATAACCTAGGAAATTAGGCTAATTACCATTTGGGAAGGCCACCGCCCCAATCGATTGGGCAGCATGGGGATTGCCAAGTTTGGATGCCAACTTGACCCCTATCCCCGGGATTGACTCACGGAAGATCGACCAAGGAAGGCGGGGAGCTGCGAGCCATCATACACTGCAGAGAATCACCATAACGACCGTCCCCTGTGAAGTAACAACTGAATTCTCAACTCCCTGGGAGATGGAGGCCCCATGGAAACGAGTCCGGCCAGAAGTGGGGTAGGTGGTTATGTGGATTCTAGATAACGCTTTGGTTGTGTCCGTTTCTCTGTTCTCTTTGTGATTCAATCATAGAAACTAACCCTTGATTGTACAAGCAAGTTCTCTTTATATTCAATTCTGGTTTCTACCTGAAAGGATGGATTGTTAATTCTTTGTTAATCGACCAAACGAGGGGATTACGGGGGTAGAGACCTCGAGCCGTGTATTGTAGTATGCTCCTAGAAAGCCATGTAGAGTCCTATTAAATCACGGCATGTGCACAAGAACCCACGGGTCCTAGATGCTATGGTATGGCTTAGCACCGGACAAAGGAACACACAGTGGTGACATGAGGGGTGGGGTCTTGCACGAGCATACAAGGCTCCCCCGAGACTCCTATGGTGGGCTAGGCCCCGATAGCCGGTCCACGAGAGGGCCGGGTATGGGTCGACACTCCCCGGGTGTAGAGGTGTGATCCAGATGGAGCACCCCCGCACTTTGAGTAGATTTAGGGTGAGTAAGTCAGGAACGGATGCTGGGTCGCTGATGTGGCACGTATTCTCTAGCTCACCCATGGAACCACTGTGATTACGGAAGGGACGCCCCCGACCTCGCCTCATCTCGGACCAAAGGCCATGAACCTCGAGTAGGCTCGTGAGGGTGATGCCCCGAGTTTGCGCCCAGGAGGAAGGCTATAGCGGAAGCCATAGCATGAATTGACCCATCTGCAAAGTGTGCATAGGAGGGGCGGATGGAGTGGACAACCCTAGCCAATGTTCTATGCCAGCCAACGCCATGCCAAGACTCGGTCTGCTGATCTCTTGAGGCCCAGCCGTCAGTCGATCCTCACGGGAGTCTGAGCCGGGGTAGAACCTGGGTTCTGGGTGTTTTCTTAGGATTAGATGCATATTCTATGCCGTAGCTATATTAGATGGATTCGCCACCCTTCGTGGTGGTTATTTATGTATATTCATGCTGTGTGCTAACCCTTGTATTCATGCTTCCGCGACGTAGGAGTCCCATTGAAGGCGTGGGCCGAATGACCCCTTCGTGTCCTTCTTTCGGGCCTCATTTCATAGATGGCCCGAAATAGACGGAGGGCCCTGCTCATGGTGAGATGATTGCCATGGGATGGGAAAGTCCCCGTATGTATACGTCCGAGGGTCGTATATATTCTGGGAGCGTCACATCGGAAGAGAAGGGCACAGAAAGAGACCGTCGTTTTGCAGATGGCAGAAAAGAATTTTCTAGATATACCAATAATTTCAACCAAACGTGTATTACATCCCCTTAACGCACTGGTCCTCGGGTTTACACGATCGGATCTAATCTGGACCGTTCATTTGGCAACTGTTATCAGCTAGTAACACGCGTGTTCTTGAAAATTTATGGAAACCGGTCCATAAACCCTAGGGTTTTCCGCCCTTCTGCGCGACCGCCATAACACCCTAGGATTTTTACGAGCGGGGCCATTTGCCGACTTTTCGCGGAATAAGGCTGGGGCTTCCCTTGCAAACAAGCTACTAAAAAACTCCATTCTGTATGCGCCTGGCAAAGCCCACGCTTCCGGTATACTTCTGCTTCGAACTGCTTTTGCTCTGCGATCGGTCTTTACGCCCGGCCCCTGCTTCCTAGATCGATCCCTGCTTAAAACCACAACGACCCTGCTTCCAAGATCGGCCTCTTGCCGCGATCCGGTGCCCCGATTAGGCCCACAGCTTCCCCGATCGGTCTGCCCGGCCCCTGCTTCCTCGATCGATCTGGCGCCCTTGCTTCCGGCCCAAGGTGCAAACCCTCGGACCAGAGCGTTAAGGGAGATAACGCCCTGGCCCTCGGGCCTTACCATAAAAAAAAAATCTCGGCATGGCCAAAATACGCGACGGGCGCCATTTTGGCCATGCCATTTGGCCATTTTTATGGTAACGCCTCGCCCTGCATGTTATCTACCCCATGGTAACGCCCTCAGCCCAGGGCGTTATCTACCCCATAATTTCACATACTTCAGTAGCCATTTGTTGCTCAGGTGAAAAGCTAGATTCTGTTTCGGCTATGGTTGCCCGAAACACATTTCAACAATGACTATCTGCAAAACTTACACTGCTAACTTTTAGTAGTTTCTACAACGGCTACCAAAGTGCATTCTTCTAGGAGACAAATAAAAAATGCAATCATTCCACACCACAAAAGTGTAGATTGTCATTACTACCAGCAAGCTGCAAAATGAGTAGAGTGTCGTTACTACCAGCAAGCTGCAAGACGAACTTTCTAAAGAAAAATCTAGCATATTATCACACCACTGGTTCCATTTCTTAGATCCCGAAGGACCTTCCTCCACCAAGATAGTAATCAAAATGTTGCTAGCAGTCTCGGAATTCCGAATCCATTCTCCAAAGTCGTGGTCGTGAACTGCAAAGCAAGCTAGCAGGCCCAAAGATCTGGCTACGGCAAGGAGAAAACCAACTGTCATTTTAGAAAAGACGTTCCATTAGGTGGTCTAGTAGCAGAATGGCATAGTAGCAGATAATAAAACTACTATTTTCTGTGCAAAGAAAGTATCTCCCAAAACTAGCAATAAAATTCCGTATATAGAGAAGTCCATTAATAGCGCGGAGGCAGGTTGACATATCAGGAAAGTTCACTAAATGGACTTTTCTATTACGTGGACGACAGATAGGCGTCTATTCTATCCCATATATTGCCAATCTATCAGTTGAAGCAAAAAAATCAGGTATAAAAACAAGAATGTTAGTAGATGAATTTCATGGAAAAGAAAGTATGGCGAAAAGTGCTATATGGCGGCACAGGATTGGACGCGAGGGCAGAATGACACCTATCTATTACGTAGACCACACTTTTAATTAGCTAATAATGCATAAAGAATTCTTAATGCTTGTCATGTATATAAATCATAAGGTTCCGAAATGAGCTTTATGATTTGGGCAATGGTTGGCTGAGAGAGGGGTTTTTTTTTGTTGTCCCTAGGGGGGCAAACCCTCGCTCGTGGATTTTCAGCATATTCTAAGTATATGTGGAAATATGCCTAGAATATACCAAAAACCGCTCCAAACTTGTTGTTGCCTGTAAACTGGCGGTCGTCAGTGTTGCTGAACGGTTGCTGTGCAAATCGACTAACCGGCACTGCCATGGTGCAAATCTTTTTTTGCGTCGTATGCCACTTTTCCTTTGATTATAGCCTTCCTCGAGATGGTCAGCATGTTTTCCCCCTTTTTGCGATATGGCCAGTTTTGTCAATGTTTATCTAGAGCTTGATTATTTTTCAAGTGGGTGTGAATGCAATTTATGTCTAACAGTGAGATTCTGCTACTTTTCATTCAGTTATGGCCTCAACTACTTTGTAACATCCTTCCTCTGCCAAGCATAAGCATATGTTGTGTGGAACGATATGTTGTATATTGTACATGATCTGCTGTAGACACATAGGGTTCTTACTTTGCCATCCTAATCTGATTTGGCATTTTGGATGACAGCCATCAACGGTTTGAAGGTAGGTTGGCCTTCGATTCCATGATGTATGGGGACTTTGTCACGTAGATATATTGTGTTATGTTTCCCTTTAGTGGGAGATGAAATGAACTATTGGAAAGAACTTGTCATTGCCAATTGTGCACCATTTAAGGTTTTGAGAGTTGTTTTCTAGAGCCAAGCGTGGAAAATAGAAAACTGAATAGAACTTATTGACCCTTATGAACTTGTGCACTTGTGTAATGCTTGTTGAAACTGCATATGATGGAAACACTATAGTTATCAACTGGATGTCAATGGAATCTATGCGTGGCAGTGAGAGGTTTGGAGGAAATGAGGGCAACAAGAGGATGGAAGGCAATGCATGCATTGATTGCCTGATAAGGCTGCTATAGGTGATCTAGCCTATTTGCGAGCTTAAGTCCTCAATTTATGATTTTCCTAGATAAGGTTCAAAAAAAAGGATGTTGTGTACATAGTTATTTAGCTTTAGGTTAAAATGTCCAGCAAAAATTGTATATAGTTCTAAGGCTGGATGTTTATAAATCCATTGGATAACATTTTTTATTTACATCGGGTAACATCAAACTGGTTGTTCTGCACCTCGATGTGCATCGAGTTAAAATGTGTAGAATATGATAAACAATTTTGGTTTTCTATATTGAGTACGAAAAATAATGAGTTTTAAGGGGGCAATCCAAAAAGAAGATTTGCATTCATAGCGTAGGAGGAGGAAGGCATGCCCTAAGCATTTGTGCAAGTGTGCATATGCCAAAATCTCAAAATGCCCTATGCATTTGTGCAAGTGTGCATATGCCAAAATCTCAAAACGTGTTATAATGTGTGGAATACGATAAACAATTATCAGTTTTGCTTCTCCATATTGAGAGTACAAAACATACGGTTTTTGTGACGTTCCAGTACGATATACGGTCTCAAGATATATACCGTACTGCACCGTCATGCGCACACGCCATTCCAATCGAGTAGCCAAGCAAGTGTGCGCACTTTAGACCACTAACCATTAAGTGGGCATACCAAGGGTCATGGAAACCCTAACCCTAACTGATAGCCTATGTAAGGCAACCAAACCCTAACTTTCCCTTTTTCGTCCACAGTCCTTCCGAGCTCCGTTTCGCGTGCTTCAAGAGTCAATCCCGACTTCCAAGATCTGTCTGAGCACCCTAGCTCGTCAAATTTCCTTTCCGACCGCATCTCCAAGCAAGACAGCGACATGGACACATTCCGAGCAGGAGGAGCAAGCCACGGATCAGGTATTTCGTCAATTCAATAGCCTAATCTGCCTGCGGGCATAGAGTTAGCATGTTTAGCCTATTGAATCGCCCATAGCAGCCACATAGAACTCTAGATAGCGAGCCGTAACTAAAGAACCTAACTTCTATGATGTAGATTAGATATTATTCTTTAGTTCTTTGATGATATGGATGTATGGATGATCTCTGTGGACGCATTGTATTGGGAAGGGGGGGGTAGAGACCTACAAGCCTAGTGGTTGATGCTCCTAGCTAGTCCCTTTAGTGCACTACTAATATTCGGCCTGTGTACAAGAACCAAACCTGGTTGTGGGTGGAGGGACCAGACTGGCTTATAAGGAAGCTCATGTCCTTATTCATGAATTGTCCCTCTGGTAGTAAGGCCTATCGGGGACTTCCGCGCACTAGATCTAATGCACTGCCACTGCTTGCGGGCTGTTGCATGGGTTCGACACTCTTGGGATGGTGTACACCTTCCATGGAGTTCAGTCGAGTAAGGGCAGTGGCCCTCTAGTCGCCTTGAGTCAGCATGCTAGCTTCTGGTGGGAGAAATCCCTACCTGCCCCATCGGAACTGGGGAGATGCAACACAGGAATAGCCCCTTTGGCTATGCATCCGGCGGGCTACAGTCCAGTCCCAAGACTTATCAACCTACTCTGCAAGACTACCCAACTGCCATGTTCCTTTGCCATCCAACTCCACTGTTATTGCACTCTGTCTGCTTGACCTCTGGAGGCCCAAGCTTGTCAGTCCAACCCTGTGTCTGACATGTATATTGCGCTTCCGCAGCTAGGTAGGCCCTGAGGGAGACAGGGTAAATGACCCCTTCATTCTTCCCACCTGAACATTCCAAGGTTGCAGTGATACGTGGAGGGCCCTATATTAGCATGGAGCTGGTATGGGGGATGAACTCCTGTTTGTATACGGTGAGTGCACCGTATATGAGTAGGGGACGTCACTGTGGTATCAAAGCAATATTCTTGGAGACCAAGAGCAAAGCACTGGCCATGCTCCCAGTAGTACTAACTTGATAGGATCCTTAAACCTCGAAAAAATGGGAAACTTTTTTCTCATTTTTTGTAGTATATGCTAAGCTAGTAACAGTTAGGCAAATTGGAACATAAAAAGACTAAAAACTTCAGCCAAATCTTTCTAAAGGTAAGAATGTCTCACACGTCGCGCCAGAGCACAAACCTAAAATTTAGGTCGAGCCCTGGGTGCATCGTGTGAGACATTAGGTCAAAATCACCTTAATACTTGATGAATTTTAATAAGATAGCATGCTAGATCGAGTTTTAAGGTAAGAATTAGCTAGATTTGTATATTACATCCCTAGGAATATGCCTAGAAGTTACATAATTTAGTCAAAAATGCACAAATGTCTCACACGTCGCGCCAGAAGCTTGATCTAATTATTAGCTCGGGCCTCCAGCGCATCGTGTGAGACCAGTACTTAGAAAACTCTGAAATAAGTACATGTTTTAAGTCAATAGGGGCCTTGGCACATTAAAAAGAGCAACTTAAATTTTGACCTAAAATTGTCCAAGCTATAAATAGATCTAGGCCCCCCTCATTTGTAGGTTTCCTGTTTAGAAAGTTGCTCCCCCTCTCTGAGGCGATTTTTGGGTGCCCAACCTCCGATCGACGAGCCGTAAGTCATGGCGAGAACCAAGCAAACTGCTAGGGTCCCTCGAGGAGACGGAACTGCCAGCGCCCTACTCCAGCGAATGCTTCAGGAGCGTTTTCTTGCCGGAGGAGACCAACCTTTGTCGAGTAGCGGGACAGAGTCAGAGGAGCACCAAGCAGAAGGATCACAGCAAGGAGATCAGGATGGCCCCGCCAACATCATCGACCAGGAGGTAAACCAGTAGGGGGACGAAGAGGAGGTGCACTCAGATGCCGCAACTGAAGTGCTCGAGGAAGAAGGAGACGACCAAATCCAGAGAGTCCTCGAGTAGATGGAGAGGGAGAAACAACAAAAGGTGGAGCAGGAGCGAGACGCCAAAGTACATGAAGAGCAGAGGGACCCAAACCCCGAGCCGACTGAGGAGGAGCACCTCAAGGCATGGATCCGGATGCATGAAGCAAAAGAGCGGCGCCGAGCGAAGAAAAAGGCGGAGAAGAAGAGGAAGAGGGAGGAAAAAGAAGCAAAGAAGGCCGAATTGAAGGAGAAGCTCAAGGGCAAAGGCGTCGAGCAGCCCAAGAGAAGACTAAAGAAGACTCCTTTGGCAAAGGTTGTCATTCAAGAGCGGCCAGCAGACCAGCCCCCATCATCCTCGGATGACTCGGAGGATGAGGATTACAACGGCCCATCATCAAGAAGGAAGTTCTTCCAAGCCCCCAGGTGACGAGCAGGGAGCTCAAGACCAAGAGCAGCCACAGCAGGTGCAGGGGCCCCCGCCTTACCCGACTTGGGATAGAAACAAAGCGCCGCGACCTGCCCGGGAATCATACGTGATAGACCCTATCAGGGTCTACCAGAGGAAGCTCAAGGAACACAATGCGTTTATGAAGAAGTGGGAAGCCTACAACGCCTATTACCAGGAGAATAGGGTCAGAATTGTCGAAGGTGGACGGCCATCGAAGAAGCAGACCCTAAAGCCGCTGCCAGAGAAGCCCAAACTTCCAAAGAAGCCGCCGAAGAGGAAAGCCCAGTCAAAGCTGAATCGAGCAATAAGGGAGGTCCGGCACTTCCAGAGGAGTTTCGGCTTCCTTATCCCCCGTGCTCCCTTCGCCAGGCTAGTAAAAGAAGTTGTCCAAGAATATAGCACCGAAATGAGGGTAACAGGTGAGATGCTGCTAGCCCTACAAGAAACAGCGGAGCTGAAACTTGTGCAGCATTTTGAAGATGCAACAGCATGCACGGTACACGCAAAAAGGGTAACCTTAATGAAGAAAGATATGCACTTGGCCAGTCATATCAAAGGAGAGCCTTATTAATTTTGTAAATAATAAAATTTTGTTTAATACAAAGTATCTTTTTGAGTAAATTATGTGTATAAATGAACTTAACTAAGTTGAATTAACGAGTAATGGCTTTTGTTTCAGTTAAATTGGATATATTTAGAGCAAGTAGTGAAGAATGTCTCACAGTCGCGCCAGAGACCAAACCTAAAATTTAGGTCGAGCCCTGGCACATCTGTGAGACCTTCATATCTAAACTAGACCAAAACACCTCCAAATCGACCAAGTAAGGAGTCAATCTTGCCTAACTCGATGAGACTAGCGTGATTTGACCTATAGTTCACCCAAATCGGACAAGTTTTCACCACGATAGGCCAAATGTCTCACACGTCGCGCCAGAAGCCAAACCTAAAATTTAGGTCGAGCCCCAGGCGCATCGTGTGAGACCTTCTAGCATTTTCTCTTTTACCCAACACCCAATTGACCTCTAGTTTGTTGCAACAGGTTCATTAGACCATCCTATTCATGCATAAAACCTCAAAGTAGCTTCCCAATCCTCATTTTGATCCCAAGATAGGTAAGAATCGCCCAACACTAAGATTGTTTCAAGCTACCCAAAAATTAGGGTTTTTCCTTTGTCTATAAATAGGCCCTCATTTCTCACTTAGCACACTACAAAATTGCTCCCGACCTTCTAGGCGATCTTCCAGCTCCCTGAGGCGCTTCTGCATCTGTTTGTTAGTCCAACCCGCTCTAGATCCATGGCAACTGCTGACTTCAGGCGATGGTACAGCGCCAGTGCCCATGCAGCTGAAGCCGATATCAATGCAATTTTTCAGGTTTTCCGCAAAGAGCTAGATGTCCAAGCCACGTTGCAAGCAACCCCAGCTTACATGGAGGTCATGTCTGAATTCCAAGCTAGGGTAGGACCGTCCCTAGTACAGCTTCCCCCATGCACAGGATACTTTGTCCCCAGGCAATCCCTCCAAGCAGCCTTAGGTGATGTCCCCAACATCGCCAAATATCTGACCAATAAAGCTGCTAGATTACCAGACTACATGGTCTTGACAGCTAATAGAAACAAGTATTTTTCATACACCGCTGTCCTAGCCATTTTCCTTTCTCACCGGGCCCAGAACCCCATTAGGGAAACCTCTATCCCTCCCATGGATATAGATCCCTTGGCCTCTTCAGCACATGATCAGCTCTTACTGCAGTACCAAGCGGAACAAGAAGGAAGAGCAGAGGAGGAACCGGTCGACTCAGACGATGAAGACTACGTCGAGCTCGACCCCGAAGAAGAGCGGCAGTTAGCGGAACAGGTGATGCCAATTTTCGAACAGGACCAGCGGACCCTCAGAATCGCTCCCCCGCTCGGGCTAGGTATCACCAGCCTAGCCCCCATCATCATCGACGGCCAGGAGTACTTGCTCCTTAGTGACATCCTGAACCTCCCCGAATGCAGGAACAAGGAGTACCGACTCGACGAGTTGTTGTATCTTCTACGGCAACAGCAAGATCTGGATGACTTCATCGACTGGGAGGCTTCCGACTTCCCGATCCAGGTCAGAGAAGCCGACACCTACACCGGAGAGTCAACTTCGGACATTCAGGCGTATAGCAGCATCCGCCAAATGATGGAAGCTCGGGAGCTGCCATCTGAAGAAGAGTTTTATGCCATCCAAGAATGGATGAGGATCCGTGGCAAGAGCACGAACATTCTGATGCCAAGTTCTTCGACAACAACCCCCGCAGGTGTTCAGAGAAGAGGCGAGATCGACCTGCGGCGAATCACATCGATAGTCAGAGACTATGGAGAAATCACAGAAATCGACGTCGATGAGTATGCAGGGAGACATAGAGCCGGAGCCCGAGGGGACGACGAATCAACAACGTCGCACAACGACAGGTCGCTAAGATACTATCTTCCCCTGCTGATGGACGAGAGAATAGCGGTAATACACCGCAAATTCAGCCCCATGGGCGAAGAAGGAGTATTCATGCTCATCGCACTCTCAGACTTTGGCAGGCATGCTCGGCTGGCTTCAAACACCGACTATGCCATCTTAGTCAAGAGAACGATGGCACTTGACATCTTCGACTTCGCCGTGCCCTACCGACGGCAGGGAAGACTAGCAGTAACCGCGGCCTACACTTCCGACTGCAGGGTAGAGGAATTGGTGACAGCCTTGCAGGGCGGGTCATCAACAAATATCCTCAAGAACTTGGGACGTTCGGTAGGAACAACCCAAGTTAAGAAGTTTCTTGAGGATAATCAATCCTACCGGCGATTTCAAGAATAGTTAGATTCTTAATCCCAGTAGCATTGTAATTAAAATATTATATATGATAAATATATTTTGTTGCCAATTTTAAAATGTTTTGTTAATGTATTTGGTTCCACAACTATATCGGCAAATGCATGAATGCAATAAAGCAAATAAATCTAACCGTAAGGCTATGGTCAACTGTATATGCAGCTAGGGATCAAAGAACAGTCGAGCAAGACAGGAGAGCCAACAGAGATGAAGAGACCCCGGACAGGCAACCCATTGCAAGGAACCTGTTCGAGGAATACGGCCCTCTAACCCCAGAAGAAGAAATGTCGCAAATGAAGTCGGAACTTCAGCAAATAAAAGCCCTACTGGCGGCACAAGCATCAGTCGGACCGGATAACAACGCTCAAGGGCCGCAAGCAACACCTCGAAAGTCGGGGAAAGATAAGAAGAGGAGCAAGAGAAGGAGGTCTCCTAGCACAGACACCTCCGACACTAGCTCAAAATCGGACTCTGACTCCGAGGAAGAAGTGCATGACCGCAGAGAGGGCAGGCTCAGGACAGCAGGGGCCTCAGATTATCAAAAGAAGATAGACTCCGCACTCAGCAATGTGTGGAAGGCAAGAAAGCTCGAACAGTTCTCGGGCGACAACAGGTCAGGCATGGAAGCAGAGGCCTGGCTCGATGAGATGAACGAGTACGGCAATGCCTATGGAATGAAGGACAAGGACAAGGGTAAGGTGGCCACAGCCAACCTCAAGGGGGCAGCGCGCATATGGTGGAAGGGATATGCCAAGTCGCACAAGCTAAGCCGAGACAGCTGCAGGTTTCGAAAGTTCTCCAAGGCATTCAAGCGACACTATGTGCCAAGAGAGCACAAATGCCATATGATGCAACAGTTCTACAGGCTGGAGCAGGGAAATAAGTCCCTGCAAAAATACACGGAAGAATTCATGAGGCTGAGGCTGTATGTGCCAAAGCTAAGTGAACGGCATGCAGTCGAAGGATACATTGAAGGGCTGAATGACGAAATAAGGAAGCTGGTGAGGGCAATCAACCCTGAACAGTCTCAGAGGCAGAATCAAAGCCCGTCAGCCTGCAAGGATCTGGACCTCCAAACAGTGGGCTGAAACAGCAATACTACAAGGACAAGGGCCAAGCATCGGGCAGCTACAGCCCTAGAGCAACTAGTCCGGGACCAGCAAAGGCCCTATACAGTGGCAACTATGGGAAGCAGCAAGAAAGGAAGCAGGTATCCTTCAAGGATAAATCGCGGCAAGAAGGATCGAACTATTCGAAGGCGGTACGGTCCTTTTTGCAGGCAATACCTAAAGAAAAGAGGAAGGAGTGCATCGAGAAGCAACTCTGCTTCAGGTGCTTCCAACCGGGCCACAGGACAGCGAACTGCCCATTTGTCATGAATGCGGCTCTAGCAGAAATGGGCGGATGGGAGACTCCCTCTGACAACGACGGCGAGGAAGCTCGCGACTTCATACAGGGTGAGTGCCACATCTTTGCCGCTATAGATACAGAACAAGCAGAGAAGCAGTATCAGGTAATATCCACAGTAGGGAAGGCCAAGGACAAGTCATTCATAATCCTGATAGACTCGGGAAGTAGCCACAATTTTGCATCCCCAAAGATGGTTGACATGCTGAAGCTGAAACCGCTGAAGTCAAAGCCGAGACCCGTGGTGTTAGCAAACGGGGGAGTAAGGCACACGGCCAGCAAGAGGATAAACTTCGACATCGACTTGTCAGGAATCAACATCCCCATAGGAGCCGAGGTGATGAACATTGGCAAGTACGATTTAATTATCGGCATGGAGTACCTCGGCCCAGCAGGAGCCATCATTGATTGTGGGAAGCGGAAGGTGACCCTCACGGCGCCCAATGGCAAAATCATAGAAATTACAGGTAAAGAAGTCGTGCCTATCATGCAATGTATGTCTAGTAAGCGCCTGTGTTCAAGTGCATAAGGAACGAGCAGATAGCCTATATCTTCAAGCTACAGATGGAAGAGCCTGAGTTAGGAGAAAGTGAAGAAGATAAGGTACTCAACAAGCTACCAAAACAGATAGCTAAGTTGGTAAAGGAGTTCCATGATCTCTTTCCAGACGAGATCAAGAAGCTTCCTCCTTACAGGGGAGTCGAGTGTGAAATAGCACTCGAACCAGGGACAAAACCAACAAGCAAAGCGCCGTACAGGATGACGACGCAAGAGCTAATCGAGTTGAAGAAGCAATTGCAGGAGTTGCTCGACCTAGGCTTCATCAAACCCAGTGTCTCGCCATTTGGGGCACCCATCCTCTTTGTGAAGAAGAAGGATGGTAGCTTGAGGATGTGCATAGACTACAGGCAGCTAAACAAGCACACCATCAAGAACAAGTATGCGCTCCCAAGATCGGACGACCTGATGGATCAACTCCAAGGTGCAAAGGTATTCTCCAAGATAGACCTGAGGTCGGGCTACCATCAGATCAGGATCAAGGAAGAGGACGTCCACAAGACTGCATTCAGAACCCAATATGGGCATGAATTCACCGTGATGCCGTTTAGATTGTCAAATGCCCTAGCAACGTTCATGAGACTCATGAACGACATCTTTAGGGAGTTCCTAGACGCATTCGTCATAGTATTCTTTGACGATATTCTAGTATACAGTAAATCCCTAGAAGAACATGTACAACACCTTAGAAAAGTGCTGGAGAAGCTCAGAAGGCACCAGTTGTACGCGAAGTTGTCAAAGTGTCACTTCGCAACGGAGAGAGTAGACTACCTGGGGCACGTAATCTCAGCAGAGGGAATTTCAACAGATCCTGCCAAGATCGAAGCAGTAATACAATGGCCGGCGCCAAAGAACATCCATGAGGTCAGAAGCTTTCTCGGCCTAGCAGGGTACTATAGGAAGTTCGTGAAGAACTTTGCAAAGATAGCAGCCTCGCTAACAGATCTGACAAGGGCAGAAAAGGTGAAAGATTGGGCAGAGCACTGACAGAAGAAAGCCCAAGCGGGATTCGACTTGTTGAAGGAATCTTTGACAACCGCACCCGTCCTAACCTTGCCAGACCCCGAGAAGGACAAGCTTGTAGCAACGGATGCAAGTAAAATTGCTACAGGCACAGTATTGATGCAAGAAGAGCGAGTTGTAGCATATGATTCGCGGAAAATGAACGACGCCGAAACACGCTACCCGACTCATGATCAAGAATTGCTTGCAGTTGTCAGGGCATTAAGGATTTGGAGGCACTACCTGTTGGGAAGGAAGTTCCAACTTGACTCAGATCATCAGGGTCTCCAATACGTGTTCACGCAACCACACCTCAACCTGAGGCGAAGAAGGTGGATGGAATTCCTCGAAGAATACGACTTCGACATAGTCTATAAGCCGGGGAAACTCCAATGTGGTAGCAGATGCACTTTCAAGGCACCCCCTGACAACAAGAGTCCATTGCAATGCAATCTCCACGCTCACCAGCGATTTCGGAAGGAAGATTGAAGAAACCTTGCTGCAGATGCAGATTTCAAGGAAGTGTGGGCGAGTTTGTGCAAAGAAGCAAGAATAGACAAGGAGAGGGAGACCTTCAAGAATTTCAAGAAGGAAGGTAACCTCTTATACTACAAGAATACGTTGTGCGTGCCGGAGTCATCAGGAGTGAGGAAGTTGATTCTTCACGACACCCACAACAGCCCAATAGCTGGCCATGCGGGATTCATGAAGACATACTTCAAAATTCAAAGCAGTTATTACTGGCCAGGCATGAAGAAGCAGATAGCTCGCTACATCAAGGAGTGCCAGTTGTGTCAACAAACAAAGGCAGAGCAGCTTCGAATTCCCGGAGCATTGGAACCATTAGCGGTGCCAAACGCTAAGTGGGAGGTCATCAGCATGGACTTCATAACAGGGCTTCCAAGGACAGTTCAGACGACAATTCAGACGAAGCTGTCAATGAGCACGGCCTATCATCCTCAGACTGATGGGCAAACGGAACGGACCAACAGAATTTTAGAAGACACGCTACGAAACTATGTCTGGAACAAGCAGAGTATGTGGGAAGAGTTTATTCACTTGATGGAGTTCGCTTATAATAGCACCAAGCAGGAATCATCCCAAACGTCGCCGTTCATGATCAACTACGGCTACCAATGCCTAACTCCAGACATTTGGCACAATCCAGTGTCAAAAGTAGAGGTTTCGCAGCAAATGTTGGCCGACATGCAGCAGCTGGTGGAAGAGGTTCGAGGATATCTTCTCGCAGCAAGGAGTCGACAAAAGAGCATCGCCGACAAGCACCGAACAGTCAGAGAGTTTGAAGTTGGTGACAATGTTTGGCTCAAGATCAAGGTAAAGCAGGCAAAGCTCCGCATCGGAAATTGCAAGAAGCTTGCTCCAAGGTGGGCGGGTCCCTTCAGAATAGACAAGAGAGTAGGTAATCAATCCTATAAGTTGGACCTGCCAGCACACCTGAAAATTCATAAGGTCTTCCACGTGAGTCTGTTGAAGAAGAATACTCCAAACCCAGAAGAAGTCTTGGACACACTAATCTTGTTGGAAATGATAGAAGAGCAGCTAGAGATAGTCCCAGACTTGATCCTTGATAAAGCAATCAAGAAGACAAGGAGATCGGAATTTCTCCAATACTTGGTCAAGTGGAAACACTTGCCAGTGGAAGATGCGACGTGGGTACTTAAGCAGGACCTCATAAGGCAGTACCCGGAATTCATAGAGCAATGGGATGGCAAGATCATCTCCGAAGAAATCGACGCAGACATGTCGATAGTGGTGTAGATTAATTTGAGTTTTAAATAGAATTAATCTACGCATGCAACCTATGCTAGGTATGGGTTGCATGCGTTGTTACCGATGATGGGACCACTACGGTGATCTCTAGGACGTGGTGTAATGTCATTGTAGGCATGACCGCAGTTCTGCTTGGATTAGCTGTAAAGTAGATTAAAAGGTCTACTTCCGTCTCACGGAAGTAGATGACCTCGAGAGATAAGAGGTCATTCAGGAATGCATGGATAGGGAAGCACCTCTAGCCAATGCCTACGGGGAGAACCCCATCCTTCACGCCCCAACTATGGGAAGGACTCTATCCTCCACGCTTGGGCAACTAAAGATGTAGGCACGAGCGGCATGTAGGCATTATAGGGCGCTGTCTCCACGGCCACGATGGAAGAAGCATCCTGTTCCTATGCCGGAAGATTAGTCATGCATCCACTTAGTTAATTAGATGGGTGGTCCCCTTATAACCATAATATTATTAATTATTGAAATGGTACTAACGTAGTATCGACCTGCAGACCAATAGAGCACTCTGGAGGGCAAAAATGGGTCGAGCTACAAAGACTTGCAACACAATTGTAATTGGAATGTGTTGCAAGGAATGAAGAGTACCGCCAAAAACATAATAGTTATGATAGACTTGAATAAATACAAATATTGTTTTAACTTATTGATTAAATAATAATGTTTTAAAGTATTACTTAATGTTAATAAATGTATAAGTGTAATAATAATAAAGTGTATGCATCAAGTTCTTGCAGGACAAGAAGATCCCAAGGTGGGGAGACCCACGATGCTGCGGACATCATCATTTTAAGGTGGGGAGAATGTGACGTTCCAGTACGATATACGGTCTCAAGACGTATACCGTACTGCACCATCACGTGTACACGCCATTCCAATCGAGTAGCCAAGCAAGTGGCGCCATAGGGGGCAATTTGCAAGGGTGCGCACACTTATTAATGTGCGCACTTTAGACCACTAACCATTAAGTGGGCATACCAAGGGTAACTGATAGCCTATGTAAGGCAACCAAACCCTAACTTTCTCTTTTTCGTCCACAGTCCTTCCGAGCTCCGTTTCGCGCGCTTCAAGAGTCAATCCCGACTCCCAAGATCTGCCTGAGCACCCTAGCTCGTCAGATTTCCTTTCCGACTGCATCTCCAAGCAAGACAGCGACATGGACGCATTCCGAGCAGGAGGAGGTATTTTGTCAATTCAATAGCCTAATCTGCCTGCCGGGCGTAGAGTTAGCATGTTTAGCCTATTGAATCGCCCATAGCAGCCACATAGAACTCTAGATAGATAGGAGTGCAAATTTTTAGAGGGTTTTCTTTAGGATGGTTTAGTGGGTTTTTTTTGTGTATATTTTAAAATGTGCATTTAAATGCACCCATATGAATGAGAGTGGTTTGGAGACGATATATTTATGTCACCAATTAGCAACACATTGTAAATTGTTGAAAGACTAAAGCTCAAGCTAATTACCATTTCACAAGAACTATTCATATCACAACTAATTACTATTTCAACAAGACCTATTCATATCACAAAAAACGTTAATGTTATAGATCGTATTTGAATTTGCAAAAAGGATTTTAGAGCTTCTGAATTTAACTAAAAAAGACATATTTAGAGTTAAATCTTGAAGTAAAGAAAGCCCTTAAACATACAAGGAGAAAAAGTAAAACTCAAAGCTCTTGTCTTACACATATTATGATGAAAACATCTCAACCCTGCTCACATTCATCATCTACAAGGAAACATCGTCTACGCCTTTTATCTTTTACTTTCTGAGTTTTTGATCCAACTAAAAAGCGAGCCATAGATTCTGCATAGATAGGAAGAACACTATAATAATTAGCTAATAACCAGAGTAACCATTATTACAACAAAAAGAAGAAAACCACTTTCATATACACTTACTAAGCAGGTTCCTCATCTTCTTGAGGCATTTCATCCTCAGATTCTTCCTCCAAAGATATATTGTGCTTCTCAATTGTCGTATGAGACACTTTTTGAAGTTTTGATAAACGAGAAAATCTCACATGCTCAACAAGTGCCTTATCATTGTCAATCCCATAACAATGGCGAGACAAAATAGCTGATGCAACTAATGTAGAACCTGTTCCACTAAATACATCTAATATCAAACCTTCTTCGGGACTCATGTTCTCGATGATGAATTTCATGAAGTCAATTGATTTCTCAATGAACATTCTAGCTGGTGCTAATTGACTCGCAAGAAGTCTACTTCCAGGTGTAAAGAAATGTTTCAATGAAGCTTTGGCACATGAAAAACTATCACCTGAAAAGATTCATAAGATTGTTACCATATAGCTTTAACATTGATTATATGAAATAAAAATATTCGACAATCAAGCTTACCTTTGGAAATACGACTTGCTTGAAGAGATGGTTTTGTTCCCTTTCTTGACCACAAGTTAACAATAAGCACATTATTCTCAAACACCCCCAATCTATCCTTTGTGTAGCCTAAAGCCCCATCTTGTTGCAGAAAATAAGTCCTTGTAGCTTCTAGGCATTTCAACCTTGCCTCTTTCTCTATTATCTTCAATTGCTCTGGTGAACAAATAGATACTATCCAACCATCATCATCTAAACATAGGGTTCCAAAGGAGAATGCAGCTTGCACCAAGCTGTGGGTGCACTTGTTCCACTCTGGAACCTCCAAATGTTCGTTGCTTTGCAAGTCATGTGTGGGAAAGTCAATGATAACTAAATCATAGCCCCAATCTCTTGTAACTCCGCTTCTGCTATATTTGTGAGAGTCCCTGGAATGAACTTTTGCAAACTCCCTGACTTCGTTAAAGCACGGACAATCTAGCTTCTTAGTATATTGCTCGTAAGCACGTAGAACATCATCACAAACAATCTGAACATCCACATGTGAAGTAATAGATGAATACTGGAATTCGTGCCACAAATCCAGGTTCTGGAGGGAATAATCAGACAGTTCTTAAGCGGACTAGAGATAGTTCAGAGTACAATAGGGACAAGGGATCAGGTAGCCATCGACCAGATAAGAGGGCTTATACTCAATCTAGAATTAGAGTTGATGCATCAATAAGACGTAACATAGTGTTTGATGAAGCTACTTATATTGTTCATGAGTTTGATGTGCCTCAAGAAGAGTGGGCTATTAGAAGAACTGAGCCAGGTAGTAGAGTGAAGTGCCAGGGAAAATTAGGACCAAATGGTAGGAAGTGCAACTCTCTTATCAATAAGATCATTACTAGATCAACAGCAGCACCATGTTTTACAGGGGCAAGGACAGCAAATGGAAGGGAGGTCATACAGAAGTTTTGGTTTTGTCCTGAACATGTGCAGCATACTTGGTATCCCTCTACTAACATATTACATGTGCCGGCTAGGCCAGCTGATTGGCCAGTCAGTACTGGGGTCAAATTAAGCAGTGAAGAGTTGGGAGTATTAGAGAAGGGGAACTACTCAATTAGAGGGATCAACCCATGCAATCCTTCCATGGAAAATGATTCCACCAAGGCGAGCAACTCTACGGCATTTATGGTGCGGTTTGGAAAACGTATGAATAAAAGAACAAAGTTGGGGAAAGAAGCAGAAGTCAGACTTGAACAAGCTCTGCAATTCGAATGTCAACTGCTTTCAACAAAAGTCATCACACCTCAATTAGATGTTGAATACTGTATTAGAAGACCAAATGAAACCTACAAGGTGAGAATCTGCAAATATCCAGAGTGCACATGTGCAGATTTCTTGGCTAGAACAGCAAAACAACAATATACACCATGCAAACATTTGATGTATATTCTAGCCAAGATATTGAACCATGATCCTAGATTGTATTTAGACGTGATCCAACCTGTGATCACAGAGGATGTCTTGCGCTTAATCCTTCGATGATGTCCTCATTTGTAACGGGCCCATGGTAGACCGCTCGAGTATTCGAACCTTGAATGTGCCTGTGGGGCGTTCCCGAGACACCGGCATAAATGGGTAGAAACGACTACTCATAAACGTCTAGACGGTTTTGCCCAGTTGGTTAAGGGCATGTCGGTTAGGAACGTTACATCATTAATCCTTCGGAACATCTCTTTGAAATTATTTCTATATGCTAATGTTATCTTCATATTAATTCTTAAGCAAAGTGTGCACTACGTCTCATGACATGTTTATTCGTTCTAAATTGTGAGGTGCAAATTTATAAAGTCTACCAATTTTTTTTGGTATTTAACCCTCTTTGCCATCGTAAAAAAAACCCTCTAAAAAAAATCCCTCGATAGGGAGCCGTAACTAAAGAACCTAACTTCTATGATGTAGATTAGATATTATTCTTTAGTTCTTTGATGATATGGATGTATGGATGATCTCTGTGGACTCATTGTATTGGGAAGGGGGGTAGAGACCTACAAGCCTAGTAGTTGATGCTCCTAGCTAGTCCCTTTAGTGCACTACTAATATTCGGCCTGTGTACAAGAACCAAATCTGGTTGTGGATGGAGGGGCCAGACTGGCTTATAAGGAAGCTCATGTCCCGATTCATGAACTGTCCCTCTGGTAGTAAGGCCTATCGGGGACTTCCGCGCACTAGATCTAATGCACTGCCACTGCGTGCGGGCTGTTGCATGGGTTCGACACTCTTGGGGTGGTATACACCTTCCATGGAGTTCAGTCGAGTAAGGGCAGTGGCCCTCTAGTCGCCTTGAGTCAGCATGCTAGCTTCTGGTGGGAGAAATCCCTATATGCCCCATCGGAACTGGGGAGATGCAACCCAGGAATTGCCCATTTGGCTATGCATCCGGCGGGCTACAGTCCAGTCCCAAGACTTATCAACCTACTCTGCAAAGTATGCACAGGAGGGGCGGATGGAGCGGACTACCCAACTGCCATGTTCCTTTGCCAGCCAACTCCACTGTTATTGCACTCTGTCTGCTTGATCTCTGGAGGCCCAAGCTTGTCAGTCCAACCTTGTGTCTGAGCCAGGGTAGAACTCCCTTATGTGATGCACTGATCTTTGTCTATGCAGATATGTGGTGAGCCACCCCTCGTGGTGGTCATATGTTATTGATGTATGTACTACTGACATGTATATTGCTCTTCCGCAGTTAGGTAGGCCCTGAGGGAGACAGGGTAAATGACCCCTTCATTCTTCCCACTGGAACATTCCAAGGTTACAGTGATACGTGGAGGGCCCTATATTAGCATGGAGCTGGTATGGGGGATGAACTCCTGTTTGTATACGGTGAGTGCACTGTATATGAGTAGGGGACGTCACCGTTTTGCTTTTATGTATGGGTTCATGGTATTTGGTCTGCCATTCTGGCATGTACCAGTAGTCCCGTGACCGACAACGGTACATGCCAGAATGGCAGACCAAATACCATGAACCCACAATATGGTATTTGGGGAGCAAAATTTGTCTGCGCTTGCTTTCCCATACGATTTTTGAGGCGCCAGACCATCTTGAGATCCTGCAGGGATGGCGCCAAGTAGAACCTCCCTTCAACGACGATGTCAGCCGGTTCTGCAAGTCTTGGCAACAGTTTTGAACGTTTTGGGATAAAAAGGGCAAAAGCTATGGCACGACAACAAAGGAAGCGAAATAAAGGCAGTTCTGCCATTTTTCTTGCATCATTGCGTCTGTGCAAGCTTATTGAAGCTATGTTTGCTATTATTTTCTATTCATTCAGTCTTGCATGCTTTTGGTAGCTCCAAATGAATGGATTCGACTGCAGGTAAGAATCTTGATAAAACTTGTGGATTGGGCTGCAAATCTTATGTGTTTTTGACGTTTTACAGTGACATTTGATGGGAATATGATGGTTCAAGTAGTTTTGCATGCTTCTGGCGGCTCCAAATCAGTGGATTCGAATGTGGGTAGGAGTCTTATGGTTATTATTGTAGATTCGGTTGCAAGATTTTAGTAAATCTCATGTGTTTTTTATGTTTTATAGTGATATTTGACGGAAATATGATGGCTCAAGCAGAGATTACTCAAGAAACAGGTAAAATCACATATAGTTTGGAATGTTCTTGCATGCCTTTAAGATTATAGGTTTTCATTTCGTATTTTCTTGTGCATGCAGATATTGGTGAAGCCCCTGCTATTGTTGAAGGCCATAATGAAGCTACATTAGGCATAGATTCTAGACTTTAATATCTTAGTTTCTTTACCTCTAGTTTTTAATTCTAGGTTTTCATTTTCTAATTTTCGTGTGTGCAGGTGTTGAAGGTCAGAATGATGCAATTTTTGAAAGCCAGAATAATACAGCTCTTGGTGCTATAGGTATGTGAAAATACTTCCACTTTTTTTCAAACTTTTATTGTATGTTGAGCTTCAAATAATATGTTTCTTTATGCATATAGGTATTGTTGACATTGAAGACGATCCTTCATTTAGTCTTGGTAATGTAGTTGAGAGAATGGTAGTTGAGAATGATCTGGAAGAGGAGGCAGAAAGAGAACAAGATGTTGATAAGTTGCATGTTGAGAATCAGAAAGGATGCATAGAGAATCAGGATCAATGCGCAGTTGTTAAGCCTGTTGACTGTCGTTTTGGCAAGAAGCCTTTGAAGATTCAGGGTTTTAAGGATTTAGATCCAATCTTATTGGAGAAGGTAAATTTCGTGTCTAGTAGCTCATCCGAAACTACTGATAATTGGGCCAGGGGGGTAAAAGCATGTTAGGGTGTACCACTTTTGGAACCTGCAAAAGTACATACACTAGGTACTTCAGAACTGGGTACTTTCTCATTTTTATTTTCATTAATACTAGTACAAAAATCCAAAATAAGTCAAGGACGCATTAATATTCAAAGTTAAGATAAAGATAATGCTACTGGAGACCAAAATATATATAAAAGTTCTAGAATGTACCTTTTATTGAGATTTTACACAGGTACCCAGTACCCAGTCCTGGGTACCTTTTTAGGTACTTTTTTGGTCACTAAATAATACTTTTTAAGGGACACCCTAACATGCTTTTACCCAGGGGTCGCTTTGATGGATGGAGATAACATTGGCACATCCAATGCATCAGGTTGGAGTTAATACAAGTTTGCAAAAGAGCTACGCCTTTTATTGCATGACAAGGTTTCTCATCCATGGTGGTAAAGACCTATGCAAGGTTCGTGATTTTCAATTCAATGTTGGAAAAGATTTTGTAAGGGATTATATTGAATACTATGAGACCATTTCTAAGAATTGGACATGCACGATAAATAAGTGCAAGACTGAGGATTTTAGGCAGCCAGTCCGTTGTTATGAACCGGATGTTATTAACACTTGAAAGCTTCTATTGTTTCATCTTCCGACTTATGAAGTCAAGGATAAAAGAGGTGGTAGGTTTATCTTCTTGTCTGCAATTAATCGTCCCAGGTCTAATACATGCTATCAGACGAACCATGCATCGCAGAAAGCCATTTCTAATTGGCTGAATGATATGGTCAGCGTTTGTAACATTGAAGGTCATTTCACGAATAAGAGTTGCAGGCATATAACAATTACGCAGATGTTAGCCTCTGGAGTTCCTATAGAGGTTGGTATGGCGATTACAGGGCATAAGAACCCGGAGTCATACAAGAGGTACAACCAAAGTGGTGTGGTAGCTAAGGCTTCAACGATGGATGTGTTGTCTAGTGGGAAAAAATATTCGGAGTCTTTTCAAGATAATGTTGAAAATCTCAATGTTGGTTTGGCTAGTACAAGTGCTGGAAAGGCTGCAGATTTGTCCAGGCCTTTGAGCGATGTGACAAATTCTATTCCACCGATTTTAGTAGATGATGAGTACACGCGGCGGGATTTTGCTGCTATATTAGAGCAGAGGCCAGAGTTAAAGTATTACTTTCCTGATGCTGTTTCTGATCATGTCGGTACATGTGCTGCAGATTCTTCCTCTAAGAATATCATTTTGACAGGTAATAAAATTGAACACCTTGTCATTAATGTTGGAAGTATGTCTGAAGCTGGAGCATTGGCTGAAAAATTGTAAGTTTTTATATTGTTTTGCTTTGTTATATGTTACAATCTCACGTGTTTCTATTGTGTTATAGAAAAAATGCTGCTAGTCAGAGATCCTGGAAGATTTAATCTGAAATTGGAGTTGAAGACTAAAGGTTTAAATCTGAAGGTTTAATTTGAAATAGAAGTTGGACACTTGGAACATGAAAATCCAGCAAACTTGGATGTGTTTTGAATGTTCTAAATGTTGTTATCTGTTTAAACTTCAAGATTGTGATCTGTTTAAACTTGCAAATATGGATTAAAAAAAAAAGCTCTAGAAACCAAATACGGGTGCAAAAATTACTTCAGAAAAGTGTTTTTGCATGTAAACCTACTATGCCTTGTAAGCACGGAATGGTAGACTCAACTACCATTCTGCAATAGAATTGGCTGCCACATGGCAACACCAGAATAACCCACAACAGAATTTGTGACCCAAATACCATTTTGTATCAAAACTACCATTCTGCAATAGAATTGGCTGCCACATGGCACCACCCACAACAAAATTTTGTGACCCAAATACCATATTGTATCAAAACTACCATTCTTCAACAGAATTGGCTGCCACATGGCAGCACCAAAATAACCCACACCAAAATTTTGTGACCCAAATACCATAATTGTAGTAAAAAGAACTAATGCGTGAAACCACGCGTTGGATAAGTGCCTGAAACCACCAGAATATGTGACCCAAATACCATAATTGTAGTAAAAAGAACTAATGCCTGAAACCACGCGTTGGAGGAATGGTCCCGGCGGGGCTCGAACCCGCGACCTTCGGCTCATAAGACCAACGCTCTAACCAACTGAGCTACGGGACCAGATTATTTGAAATCAGTATAATTCTCTTTTATCTATAAATCGGTAGTTACCTTACCAATTTGTTAGCACGTTAGCCACAGTAGACGTGCGAAACTCCGTTTCTAATAGACGGCGATCTTGTCTGTCGATGGCGGAGAGCGCGTAGCATTTACTCTTCCAGGTTTTTTTCTTCTTCGGTAGCTCATCCAGGAAGCGCGTGATAGAAAAGGGACTTTTAATCTAGATAAGTAAAATACTATTTCATTCGTGTTAGTGAATTTTTCCAGATTTGTGGCGCATATGTGATTTGGAACAAATAAATGGAAGGCGAAGGGCCACCGCCAATTGATGTAAGATAATAAAAGATATGGCAGGGATTCCAAAAGATAAGAATAAAATAAACGGTTACCGAAAGTATCAGTAATTACCACCAACACACATGATTTAATGCTGTCTTGGAATTTTATGACATTTGGGAAAAGTCTGGTTGGTTAGGCTTGCCATTGAAGCTAAGAGTAATTGACAGAGTTAGAATCATATAAGTGGTATTTCAATATGGTCAAATTTTACTTGTGGATGCTTATCAGAGGGTATGGACATTCCTTGTTTGTTTGGAGCTGGTACTTAAAATTTGTGATTGCTGAATACAGTACAAGATATAGAGCTCTTTTTTATTTTGTTCTTACATTTAGAAATTATTGATTAACAGAAGCTATTCCTTTGTATGTCTTAGATGGAATTCTCACGTGAAGTCGTGTTTGCATTGGACTGCAGCCAAGATTTATTACGGAACAAATTACGCTTATAATAAAAGCCTCACTTGACGAAGCTCTTGGTAGTCATCAGTTTAGACATGACATGGTAAATTTTAAAGAATCTTATATGGAGCTGCTTACAAAGTTATATCTTTATATATAGTGCATGGTACTGGAACTTGTGCAGGTTGGACATTGGACTGCAAAAATTTGTGAAGTTTGCATGGCGCGCTTAGCTGCACTAAACAAGCCCTTTAAGTATGTTGGTAGGTTGCATCCTCTAGTCCCTGCTGTTTTAAGCTTTGTGGGAATGAGGAACATATAATAAATTCCATAGCTGAAGTTATGAGGCAGTGCTGGAGTACAAATTTGGAGGTCCGTGTGGTGGATGCTATCGAATTTTTGAGGTGTTTATTTATGCAACTTAGATAACAGGAATGCTATATTTTAGTGGTGGTTTAAAGTGGTTCAACTCCACAGTATCTTACAATTAAGAGTAGCAACAGATTTTCGATTTTTCCGTCTTTATTTTATTTACATGTAAATGATGACTGAATCTGCTAGTTTTGCAGTGACATGCATAATAATGCAGAAAAATGGTGCTGGAATGGTCACTGCAAACTCTTGCTATTGGGATAGTTCAACTGATGGTATGTACCTTGCCCATTGCAATCATGATCTGTTGCAATCAACAAAAGATATTGAATCTATTGTTATTAAATACTGGATGCCACTTTGCAGTCCCAATATGCATTCCAAATATCTGTATAAAGCTATTTGAAGGCTGATACTATGCTCAACAAATTATTTGAAAGCTAATGGAGATGCTATTTTTTCATAGGTAGTCGAACTATTCGTTGGGAGAATAAGAGCATGTATTGCATTGTGACAGTATTTGGCTTCTCTATTTAATTAAACCATACAACTCGTGTTGGCATGATTCTTGCACATTTATCACAAACAGCAAGTGCTAGAAGATCACTGGAAGGATAATATTCTTACATGTCGAAGATGTGGCCTCGATGGCACTAACCTGATGCTCAGGGTTGAGGAAGTTGGTGACAGCAAAATTAGGATGTAATGGCATCATCTTGGTTTTGTGTACTTCATATGCATTTTTTATGCCCAGGCAATACTGGCAAAATAGCAAAACATTTTCATGTCAGGTGAATCGCCAATGAGCACTTTGTAACTCCAATTTCGTTGCCTCCATTGGCCCCTGAAAGATTGTATGGTGGCATTTTGGAACTCTATTCTCATAATGGCGTCTAATATAAAGCAATTTTAACTGGCTTAATATGCTCTCTGTTGCAACTCTATCAGTTTGCAATTACAATATCTGAGTTGACATGTAAATGATCGGGGAGTTTTTTGGGAATGAAATATAAGGTTTATCTTCGCTAAATCAAATCAATCGTTTCATTAGTTGTAAGTATTCAGTTTGTTCTGAATTGGCTCAACTGGGAAGCTTGTTAGGGACGCTTTGGATATGGATAGTTAATCTGGCATATGATTAAAATGTTAAGGAAGATTAGTTTTGGCGTGTTTTGTCAAAGCTTTCTGAGTCTGTTTAAAATTCTGAGGAGAAAGACTGAAACATCTTCGAGAAGAAGCAATTTCTAGTAAGCAATCCTTACGAAAGACAAGACTTGAACAAGTGATATGACACAAAAGCTGCCTTGAATCTGCGCTCCGTGGCCTATTACGCCTTCAGCAAGGGGTTGAAAGATTGAAAATGATTTTCCCATTATAAACTCCACTACTTGGCATTTGAATTGCTGACAAATGACCAAAAAGTTTGGACTCTAAAATCCTACATACTAGCAAGGCTCAAATTGGCATGCAGCAGATGGATGCAAGTAGCATTTGGATGTGGACAAAAAAAGGCATGCATTTTCCAGGTCTTTTGTGGACAAGAAAGAGGCGGACATTGCATGTTGTACTTGAGAGCCGTGGTGGTGGCAGATATCATATTGGTCTCATGATTTCCTTAACCAATAAATACTATGCAGCACGCCAAACCCCATTCCTTCTGAAATTTATTCTGGACATTGCCTTTCTTTTGTTGGGTTGGTGGAGTCCATTATGGCTCCTATTTGTGGAACACATATTCTTTCGTAGTAAAGCCTCCTTTTTCTTCCTCTTCTAGTTGTCACTTACGATAATTAAAATAAAATAATGTTGACCTCAACACTTGCTTTCTAGTCATCATAAATAATACCTTTCATTACAACCACTTATTTTATTTGCCATGACAATTCCTTGGTAGCGTAAAGAGCACTCTACATTTCTACATCATTGTTAGATCTGCGACTTTACAATGCAAAGTTGTCTTTTGGGCCATACATACGCAAGATCATCTTCGTCATATGTGACTTTTATCATGAAGCTGCTGTTGGATACAGATCAAACTCCACTTCAAGAGAATCAGTTTATGTCTTTAAAAGCAAGACATGCTTGTCTTATCAGGCCATGCCATTTATTCCCTTTAATATAAAGATATATATAAAAAATGAGGCTTTTTTGAGAGGGAATTTTGCTGGTATTGGGTCGACTTAATTCTTGAGCCACATTCTACATATAGACCAACCATATTATTTTTACTATTAACATTACATGTAAAAGCTCTTTGTTTCAGTGTTTGGCATGTCAAAAAGAGCAGATGAACGGTGTAATACACCCACCGAGCTTAAAATGAGCTATTAGAGTCAACACTATGGAGGTAAATCTCCCTAAAGAAATCCAAAGAATGAAATTATGCCGAGCATTATTATTGTATTATAATCCAACCATCTAAGTGCATGTAAAAGCTCTTCTTTTCAGTGTTTCACATGTCAACATTTTCAATTGCATGCAAGAGGAGGGGAACAATGCAATAATGCCATTGAGGTGCATCAACATATGGAGGTGATTGTTGCGAGCAATCAAAGCACCATAATACAGTTCAAAATAGGGAAGGCATGGAGATGGAGATGCTAAATGTTATTAACAGAAATGAATAAGAGATTAATCTCCCTGAACCATTCATGAAGAGATGCCATTCACATCTCTTCACACACTATGTAAAGCCACAATCCAGGCTATTTGGATTAACTCTGAATATATACATTTTTCCGCAGAATTCTATTTCATAACATGGTATTAGAGCCTCGTTAAAGGCCAAAGAAATCGAGGGCTGCCTTGTAGAGCAGCCCAGCAAGCAGCCCAAGCAATTCAAACAATGGAAGCAAACGATCGTGGACACAACAATGCAGAAGAAATTAAGGTTTACTCAAATCTTAAATTTTTTTCTTTAAATCTTAAGCAAGTACACATAGAGCAGCGAGATCATGCTGCCACTATATTGCTCATCGAAGCAAATTTTTAAGGCTTCTATACAAGATTTTGAATTGGCATCCCCCCTGCCAAATTCATCACAAGGTCCCAGCAATGAAGGCTGTGTAGACCGTAAGTTATGCTGAAGCAATCAAATGATGCTCAGCCCGTTATTCTTGTGAACAAGACACTGAAGATCATGCATCAAATTGCATGAAGATCTTCAAGTGAGATGCCTCTTTGAAGAACCATGCCGAGGATGGAAATTGCAGAAGAAAATTGCAGAGATCCATCAAGCAATCAGATCCAACTTACATTCAGATCCAGACCAAGTTGCAGAGAAGCAACACCTTAGCCAAATTTCAGGATTAATCAAGCCCCATATTAACACATGGAGGTAAATCCAAAATTATGGCTTGATCAGATGGATTGCAGCGATCAATTGGTCTCATACAAAGCCACAGACAATTTCTTTATGTAAAGGAAATTGAAAAAGGTGCAAGCCTGGTTTTCTTGGATCTACTTATCTTTGGAGGGCAACAAAAATTCGCCACTCCTTTTGAACAAGGGCAGCCGAAGGAAGCAAAAGTTTCCTGTCTCATCTGTATCTGGCCGACCAGAAACAAGTCGCAGCAACAACCAGAGGGACACCGGTTTTTCGTTACAAATAATTTTTTTGGAAAATGTATGCCAAGTGGCATCCATGTAGGCGACACTTGCGCCTTAACAGACGATTTGCGCCTCAACAGATGCACCTGCGTTTCCTCCAGCCATGGCTCCTCCAAACCGTCTCATACAATTTCTTTTTGCTTTTAACAAAGCAATCTTCCTTACAATGATGATTCATGAAGAACTTGGTCACTTCTTCTAGAATCAGCATGTCGTATCTTTGAAAAAGAAGATAAAGAAGCCGCTACAAAATTCTCAAGAAGAAGATTATATGAAGGTTTGTTCATGAAGATTAAGGGGGAGTATTAACAGAAATGAATAAGAGATTAATCTCCATGAACAAACACAAATGATATTGTGCTTGTACACATCATCGATCCATGCCAAATGACATGATGATGTGGAATGTGTCCATTCATGAAGAGATGCATTCACATCTCTTCACACACTATGTAAAGCCACAATCCAGGCTATTTGGCTGAATATATACATTTTTCCGCAGAATTCTATTTCATAACAAAAGTGAGTTATGCTTGTTGGTTTGGGAGCAAAATCGATTGTAGACTTAATTTGATGCAGTAGCTGGGGAAGGCTAAATAGAAATTGAATACAAATTAGGTACACAACGGTAATTTCTTTGATAAAATGTATTTAATCAACTTGAAATTAAGTACACAACAATAATTTCTTTGATAAAATGTATTTGTTGATCAACTTTAAACATATATATTAACCTTCTCTACTTACATATGCATGTACTTGTATTTTTACCACAACATGTACAATACTTTTGGATCTAATGTCCAATTGCATCGATGAAGTAAGGAAGTTTGAAAGTGAATATCAAACTACAAAGCCTTATTGTAGGAGGATGTTTATAACTATTTGGGTCTTACATATATCATAACTAAAAGTAAGTTTGCAAGTTTTTTTCTTACCCTCTCTCCATTTCCTATACCTTGCATTGTAGGTCCTTTTGAGCACTCAAACCTACAGCCATGTAGAGCAAGTGACCTAACCAACTTTCAATCACGGATACCCAATATAGCTATAAGTCTATGACAAAAAATATCGTGGGCTCAAATTATAAAAGTTTCCCCCAAGGGCAAAATAATAGAATGGTGACATAAATAATTCTATTTTAAGTTCAATCCAAGTGCATAATCTTTGAACAGTCCATAGAAAAATAGGTATTGTAGTAAACAAACAACAAAGAAAACATAGAAAATTAGGTATTGTAGCAAACAAACAATAAAGAACACTATTTGGATACAAGTGCAAATCAAATGTCTTCACGGAAGCTCAGATTGTGTATGGTAGCCATGACACCATTATCTTCAGATAAATGAGGATAGAGTGTCTTACAACCCATCGTTGTATAAAACAACAAAGAATATCAAACATAATATCGCTAACGAATAGATAGAAAAGGACTCCTCCTAGATACATGCCAAGTTTCTAGTTAAGAATTTAAAAACATGTATTAAATAAAGATTTTATGCAAGACAAAGTCCAATTCCTTTCCAGTTACTTGTAAATCTTTCTTTTGTTTAATGTGTTTTAAAGTTTGGGTGGAAGCTGTAGCGAGAATATTGCAAGATCTGAACGAAAGCGATAGTTAGTAGTAAGTAACACATGATTGTTATTGTTTATGTTAAGACGACATGATGTTTTGTCATATGGCTTGTATTAATAATATGACTAAGCCAAAGAACTAGGACCCATCTTAGAATTTTCAATGTCTTCTAGACTAATATTGGATGGGCTAGTAACATTAAAACACAGACCCAAGAACAGTCAACACGCTATACTTAAAACTTCTCGGGGAGGCAACGTCGATATCTAAGGTTGTAGTTAAAGACTAGGCACACAAGTTGTAGATGTTTTTTATTCAATGTCAATATCTAGAGTTATAGTTAAAGACTAAACACACAAGTTGAACATGTTTTTTCCGCGTTGACAACACAGAGTGAAGGCAAATACTACTAATACTGACACATGATAGGCAGAATAGGAGCTAAGAAGAACATGGGAAGATTAGCTCATCTATGAATGTCACAATGACACATGCTAATACAGGAGCTAGGAAGAACATGCAGAGAATTGTTCCCACTCAGACGGCTGGTGTTGTGGATCAAATTCTTTGCAGGATATTGCCTAGAAGAATTGGGACTAAGGGTGTCCCACATACTGGTGTGATGTACCATGTAGGTGCAAGAAATCTTTAAGGTGCTAAATGCTGTGTGTTCACGGGTCCCATTATCAAAAGGCAAAAAAAAAAAAAGAGAAGAACAGTCCTTGCGCCCGTGCGTGTGTAAGTCGACACCTACCGCCATAACCTCTCCAACCGCAGATACACAGCAAGTCCTCCCTAGAAGGAAGGAGCAGAAGCAGATATGGCCGCTCCTAAACTCAAAATCAACTCTGTCATTCTGCCTCCATAGCTTCCTTCTCCAAGGATCCAATCAATCCATAATGCACTGCATCTCCTTCGTTTTTTTCTCATCCATTTTGTGACTATGCTGCTGCAGAGATGTTTGAATTCAAATCTGGTTGATTGAAGAATGGGCCTTGCAGATTGGTCAAATGCTCTGGGAGCGAAGATTTTAGAGCTACTATGGAGCCGGCCAGTTCTAGCAGGTGTTGTGATTCTGATCTTCAGCTCCCCCCTTGTCCACATTGTTCTGTTTTTCAGCCCCCTTCTTGTTTCTACGGCCCTGTGTGTTATTGCTCTGGTAAGCATTGGTCCACAGATAGAAAAAATCAGAGAAGAAAGACAGTTTAAAGTTGCTGTTTCAAATGCAAGGGCAGCTGCAGATTTTGTTGCCCATCATAGGCAGCCTGTTCAAAGGAGCCTTGTAATCAGGCAAGGCAGACCTCCTTGGTCTAGAAGGAGAAGAAACCGTAGATGGGTTGATTGGGTAAAAGGAATAGAAGTTTACCGTGATATCATTTGCATATCTGAAAGCCACTTTTCAAGTGATATTTCAGAAGAAGGAATGAGGGCTGATTTTAGTGATGAAGATGGTGGATTAGATATGGCAGAAGAGGACTTTTGTGGGAGAAATTTTAGTAAAGATTATGCTCCTTGTATGGGAATTACGGAGGAAGATGGAGAGTGGAAATTTGCAGGTTTTACTAAAGCAGGTGCTAAGAAGAGTGATCCCATTAAGGATGAAAAGTTTGTAGATGATATCAATGCTAAGATTAATGATTCTGAAGATAAGACTGTAGATAAAATTAAACCTTTTGATGTGCAGAACAAAGTCGGATCCATTGATCTATCACAAAATGCTTGTTTGAAGCCTCGGGAGCTTGGATCTCATCTTGATCAGATGAAAGAACAGAGGGTAAATTCTTGGGTTTCTAAGCTTGCAAATGAAGGAAAAGACTCAGAAATGTTTGTGTCTAGGGTTTCAACAGATGTGAATGCATTTTCAGCTGGAAGCTGGAGAAGTGTAGAAACTGAATCATCAGATTGGATTAAGATACCATCATCAGATTGGAGAAGTACATATTCAAAATTCTCTTCATCAGATTGGAGAAATGGTTCTTCTACATATTCTTCATCACAGTGGAGAAATACATCTTCGTATGGATCTAAATTCGGGTGGTTTCGAAAACGTAAAATGCCTTGCGTCTCCAAGGCATTGAGACGATTGAGAGCAAAGCTTAGAAAGGAGATCAAAAGAATTTTCAGCTAGAACACTGTTTTTCATACAGGAAGACAAAACACAAGCTCAATTTGATGATGTATTTTACAGGAAGTACTGCAGAATAGTCATTCTCCTTTGGATGTAGTGTTGATTGTGGAGGCAAGTACTTCTAACTTGACAGATATTGATCAATATTTTAAGTTATACACAGAAACAGATCTATACTCTGGATATGATGGCTTGAAAAAATGTATAATTGGATTTGACGATAGGAACATATCGTGTGTGTACAGGGACAGAACATGCCAGAACATTTTAAACTAGTGAATCTGAGTCTATTTTTATGGATGATCAGGACAGCTATTTGCAAAGAAGAAATAACAGGGTGTTGTTTCAGGAGAAAATTTATGAAACTTTTATTTGCAAAGATTTGTCTTATGGTTCCCCAACACGTATTGCTGTGCATTTTGGTAATTCTCCATACTTTGCTAAACAATAAATTTATGCATTGTTTGAAATTTTTTGGTTCCCAGCCAACATTGAAGGATTTCCGCACAAATTCCAAGGCACAAGTGACCAGTATGTCTGCTTGACTGGCGAAATCTTACAATCCTAAACTCTAAAAAGTCCACTCAATGTGATGCAACTCAAAGGACAAAGAAGTATTCAAACAAAACCTAGAAACCCTAAAGGATAAAGGAACCCCTGGATCTGGGCTTTCAAGGAACTGCACTAGATAATGTAGTGCAGCAGACTAAAGAAATACATATAAAAATAGACAGAGCAGAGTTTTCGTGTTTATTACCCGATCAAAACGTGGTTATGTTCAGCATTGATGTCCATATTTTAACTTGATTCGTGAAGCGCAAGCCTGCTTTTTGTGATGACACTGACAAAAGACTCTGGTGCACCAAGTTATTTGCTTGTTAAACATGAAACGGAAGCTTCGAAGCGCTCCGACGTCCCTGCGTAGCTTTCTTCCTCGTGATGTGTCAGAGCATTAGGGTTTGACAGAAGAAATATTTTCTATCCATTGCCTTAGAAAGTGTGCATGACAACTGCATTTCCTAACCTTAGAACAGCGCAACACCCATTCGACAATATTTCCAATCCATGCAAACCTAGAAAATGGAAAGTATGACCACCAACATTCGTCATCTTTGTATTCTTGTTCACCTTTCACAACACAATTTTGTCTTGTTTTCCCAGTATTACTGTCACATGTCATAACAAACATCCACTCAAAGTGCATCTCGGGACAAAACTCTATCCACTCGTATGAAAACTAGAAAAGGATATGGATGCCATTCAAAAGTGCAATTTTTCGGCATTCTTTATTTCTAACCATTGATGTGGCGAATATTTTGACATTTATGCCAAGTCAACCCATCAACAGTTCGGGATCTAGCAGTGAGGCAGATGAAGCACCTCCATCCTTTGGCACCAATTAAAGCCCCCCAAACCAAGCAAGCTCGAGAACCTCCACAAAGCACCAACGCCTGAAGAATCTGACCCTACAAGAATCTATCTACCAATAGACTTCTGTTGCGTCAACTGCCTCTAAAGCAACCATTTTTGGCCCAAAATGTTGTTTCTAACCTGTCATGTTCCCCAGTCTCTTCAAATATCTGGAAAATTCTCCATTTGGAAAAACCCAGGCATGCACTCTCAAACCAAACCCCTTAGTGCAAAGGTGTCATGAACCTATGCGAAAACAACAAAATGCACAAGCCACAGAAAATGAACAAATTGGAACGAGAAGTCGGTTTTCCTGGAGCACAACACTGGTCAAACCAGCATGAAGATAAGACCATACAATCCTATCTGCATGTCCATGACTTTCCATTTGCAGGCCTTTACAAAAAAAAGGACCCCCCAGAAATAAAAAATATAGGTAACATGGACAAACTAGATAAGCTACTCATAAGCTACTCATTTTCACTAAATATATGAATTCTAATACAATACCATACCATACCGAAATCATAGTCCAAACCATCGAGAAATACCATTCCCCAATATGAAACAAATTGTGTAAAGTTTATAAATAGCATCTAGAAAATGCCAGGTAGTTGTTGACATTGGCACTATGGCATATCTCTAGGTATATTATATATATACAAGAAATTATTAAGTTTAGGGCCTACGAAAGATAACACAGTACAAAATTGTACTTGGATTTCTCCAAGATTCCCTTGCTCCCTTGAAATTTTATTTAGCTTGTCTTGAATTCCCTAAGATTCTATAAAACTTTTCATAGATTTCATAAGATTATATGAAGATTCCCATAAATTCCCTAAATTCGATAAAGATTCTTAAGGGTTCTCCAAGATTCTTATAAGATTCTCCTAAATTTTCAAAGATTATCCCAAGATTCCTCTAGATTCTTTAAGATTCTATGTAGGTTCTCCTATATTCCCTTAGATTCTATGAAGATTACTATAGAGATGCAAGTCCTCAGAGTCAATATATTATAGAGATGCCTCATGTCAATTTGCATTCATCTCAACTATTCGGATTTGTAGGTAACCTTAATGTTTGAATTCTCTCTAAATTTGATGTTCATGCATTGCTTCTACACTCGGATTTGTAGGTAACCTTAATGTTTGAGTTCTCTCTAAATTTGATGTTCATGCATTGCTTCTACGCTCTACGCATACATATAAGTTATTTAAATTCGCCCAAGGATTTCTTTAAACAACCATCTTTTGTTAGATTTGCTTCCTTTTCATGGTGATGCTTTGTAAAAGTAGTTGTTCGGTGCAACATGATTAATGATAGTATCATCTTTGAATTTTATAGTCTTGAGCCAAGAGCACTCATTTGGAGCTTCATGTTTTCGAGCCACATGTATACTAAGAGTTCAGGCTCTGTGTAGCTCATGATTTTGTCCTTGCGTTTTGAATTTGTTACAGCTTATGAAAGACTTGCTCCATCAGCTGGTGTTATGAAGACATGGTTTTTTCTATGGCGAGTAGTTTAACATGATAGGTAAACTCGGGGACTTCTATGGATCTTTTTCTATGCCATTCGACCCAGCCATTCCCTTCAGCAAATTGGTATGGTATGCCATTCGACCCAGTCATTCTCTTCAGCAAATTGGTATGGCATCAATATTTCTAAAGCTCAATGTATGCCTCTGCACAAGCTACATGTTCTAAGATATCTTGGATGGACAACTTGGAAATAGCAAAAGAGCCTGTCAACCTATTTTATGGGATGTTCCAGGAGGAAGATATAAAACTGAATGACATCACGTTTGTAAGTGCTTTAAATGCTTATGCTGGCAATATATTGGATTACAATATTGCTGGGCATGGCATTTTTCAACTCAAACTTGACACAGTCGGAAGCCTCAAATCGCCACTTATTGATGGTGTTTCCATTGTTTATTCTCCGCAGCATGTAGTCAACCTGTACTTGCTAGGACTTCTGAAGGATGGCATTTGTTCTCTGTTTGCCTTCCAGTCCTACCTCGTTTAAAATGTCACCAAGGTAGGAGTTATAGTATTACAATAATTACAATGATGCTGCAAATTGTCGTCGTTAGTTCTAGCACCGTTGACACCAGGCATGATAATATATCTCGTAGAATTTGAGAGGTGTGAGTACCCTAACCATTCTCATCGTTGCTAATAACAATTTAAAAGATGCAGTGAATCTTGAAGCTGGAGCTGGTGAAGTTGCTCAAGTAGAAGCTTATCATTCCCTTAGCTTGCATTCTGTTATTGGGAAGGTAGTAAAACTCATTCTCTTTGATTATTCTAGTGCTCTCTGTGATTTGAAATGGCGATTTTTATGCTTCAGATTCAAAATGCAATGGATATTAAGGTCTATAAAAGACATCAATCTGAGTATTATTTGTACTTCACAAAATTGATCTACAGTAGCCAAAACTTCTATCTACGCTTTTGCCATATGTTGTACTAATGTAGAAATTCTTGTGTAGATGGATGCGCACAGGGCGCTCGTCGATCTTTTCAAATCCCGGCTGATTGCACTTTTACCATAGTTTTGCAGATTTATTTGGGGATCCATATTTTTACTAGGATCCACAACTAAGGCATTTGGAACTATAGTCCAGGTGAATGTGAGCCTTTGAAAAAGCAAAGCATGAGGTAAATATGCCTAGTTACGTGTGTTTGAAAGCCTATCTGGTTCCATTCTACTTAATTTGGCAAATTGTTTTGCGTCTCTTTTATAAATATTGTAGTGAGGACCTGTTTCCTCCTCATATTGGGCCCTTCAGATGCAAGTATGGCATGTACAAGAATCGTGCTCATTTGGCACAGTTAGTTCAAGATCAGAATGTAGAATATGGAGACATTGTCTGTGAACTGACCACTTCAGCACATAATGGGCTAATAAGAAATGGAGTGTGCCCATGCTCCCGCAATAGATTGTATACAAAGATCACCTATGGTCCAAGCTCATTGGCTATAATCATGAAACGGAGAGAAGTAAATTTATTCCAATTTTTACATGCTTGTCTTCCAGCATTTGGGCTTGATCTCAGGAATGGTGACCTTGCTCGTTTCATCATATGTGTTTTGCTTTCAAGAAACCTTTTTTCCTTCCCAAATAATTAACAAATATGAGATACAACTTGTGGTTTATTAACAATGACATTCTTTTCAACAAGTGCTTTTGATTTTTTGTTCAACAACTAGGTCGAAAAATAACTAACCTTGCTTCCCTATTGAGCTATATTATGTTTTGTGGCAATTGCTTCGCTTTCGCAAAACAATGATTAAATGACAACCAATTTTACTTTAAAACCTAGTTGTGTTGGTGAAAAATTTGAATTTAGTTTTTTTGGCTTTAGAGCTGAATTTCGTCGTATTTTTTATTTCTTGAAAAGCCCCTAATTTTTTGGAGAATGAAATTTTACATTACCATTGTGTTATAGCCCCTATAGTAAAGCTATTTAATGGAATCTTCACTACATAAGCCTATAACATATCGTCTTTCAGGGTGGTGAGCTGGCATGTTAGATGCCATTGTCATAATGGCCCCCCATGAGGTGGCATGATGGGCATGGATAGTATGATAATAGAATAGAATAGAATAGAATAGAATAGAATAGAATAGAATAGAATAGGTTTTTAGCGTCCACGGAGACCAATTGGCCTATGGGACCCAAACAAAAAGAGAGCAGCAAGCGTATTACTGACAGGATTAAAAAACCCCCGCCCCGAAGGGTTTTCGAGGGAAAACCCTTAGCAGTAATAAGCATGCTGGCACACTGTACAATTGCATAGGACAGTTCAAGACCGTCCCGTAGGACACAAACGAGTCCGTGCATCCATAACCTCCTGGAGGTATGACCCCAACAAACCCACTGACGTTGTAGTCAATAACTGATGCAACGGCTGGCCAGGCACTAGTAGTCGAACATACCAAAAGTAAATTGGAAAATAAATTCGAACGGAATTTTGGTGTCCTACTCGAATATGTATACGGAAAAAAATCCGAAGTTTTGCTTTCTCTGCTATCCGAAGTTCTTATATTTTAAAGATGTTTCTTGGGCTTCAACTTTGTGAGTTTGGTATTGTCCAAAGGCCCTTGATCAGGTCATAATCCTCGAGACTATATTTTTCAAGGTAACTTCATTCTTCGAATGTGGGCCTTGTATGGTAGTTTGGGGTGAGAACCGTCTCTACCCCATCTTTTGGTTTATTACATACATGATCTAATTATTCATCGCATCTGTTGTTTCTTTAACAAATGTTTAGAAGTAGTCTAGTTGGTGGCCAAGGGTTACATGGGGTTGTGTTGCTTGTATACGACATTTATGCATTTCATATAATAGGTGCCTTTTGCCTTAGGATTTTTCATTATGATACATTTAGAATGAGCAGTGCGTATATACCCTTACTTGTAGATTCAATCTTGCATTAGACCTTTTACATAAGTATCTAACAGTTTACGGGCGTAGGTACAATTTTATTGTAGGCCACCATGAAATTGTAAACATATGTACAATAGTTTGCAGATTTGAGAGGGAGTACAATTTTATTGTAGGCCACTATGAAATTTATATACAATAGTTTGCAAATTTGAGAGGGAGCCAATGGAACTTTATAGGGTTTTCCACAAGAACTTCAAAATGCAGTTTATCGGCTCTAAATTTCCAGCATCAGGTACTCAAATCACTAGCAATATTGGAGTTCGGCAGGGTTGCCCTTTATCTCCTACACTCTTTGGCTTGTACATTGATCAATTGGAAGAATGGCTTGATAATCATGGCGGCGGAGGTCCACATTTGGCACACTATATCATTAGGCAACTTATGTATCTTTGATGATGTTTCACGCCGGCACATACATTTGCTAGTATGCGGCAACATTTACATGCTCTCGCACGGTTTACGTGAGAACACAAAGTGTCGTGTTAATCGCAAAAGACCAAGCTTTTGGTAGTTCAATATTCTCGTCACAATGTTCCCCTATGCACTATGATAGGCTGCGAAGTTGAAGTTGTAGATAGCTACAAGTATCTTGGTGTAGAATGCAGTAAGAACACACTTTGGGAACGATTGTATTACCAAGCGGGTGTGGTCTTTGGATGGAGAGCACTCTATGCAATGCAAAACAATTGTTTTCGCGAGAAATTCATGATTGGCCACGGAAAGCCCACTTGTTTCGAGCTTTGGCGAGCACTTTTTCTTGTATGGTTACGAAGTGTGGGGCACGCCATTAGTGCTAGTGCTTGGGAGAGCTTGGGCGGGTGCAAAAGTCCTTTCTCACTTACGACCTTGGAGTTAAAACAACGGTGTGCCCTATGCTATTCTTTTACAAGAGACAGGTTTTTGGCCTCTTCAACATTTTGCCATGAAGCGCCATCTCCACTATATCTGCAAAGTGCACCACATAGATGATGTTAGGTATCCTGTTCTTGCACTTGCCATGGCTGAATCTCCTCGGCGTTTGAACGATGTTGGAAAGAGCATTGCACTACATGGTTTGCTCGTTGGGGTGCAACGAGCACCGCCTTATGCTTGCCGGTTCGATCCCGAGCTTTTGCAACAATATCTTAATGGTCGTTTTTTCTCAAAAGATATGGGACGCAGATTACTTTGGCCCAAGTGAAAACCGGTCATTATCATGTACACATAAATCCCACTTTGGCACGGGGCCCCAAGCTTATTTGCTTGCTTCATTGTCCGGGAACAAGCTTGTAGCTATTGCATTGCATCAATTACGCGGGGTCCCACAGTGCTACGGATTGAGGCACGGGTAGATGGGAGCGCCGCGAATTGCCGTGAGAACTATGTGCCTGTTGCTAGTTCTGAGTTATTGAAGATGAAAGCCATACTCTTCCTCGGTTGCCCCGCTTTTGAGATAGTCAGGAATCATTTTTTCGACCTTAGCATTCCATTCCACGCTTCCACAACTTCTCAGCGCACCATCTGTGCATGACTTGGCATTATACATACTTGAGGTTCTAGATAAACGTCTGCAATTACTGAGCCCTCAGTAGTCATTATCTAAGCTTGTCTAGTATCATCATTACTGCAAAGGTTTTTCCCTTGAAAACTTTTCAAGGCAGGGGTTTTTTAATCCTAGTAGTAATGATTGTACTAGCCCATTATATGGGTCCCATGACCTATTGGTCTCCGTGGACGTTAAAAAAACTATTCTATTCTATTCTATTCTATTCTATTCTATTCTATTCTATTCATTAGAAAGATTAGGTACATGTATTTCTTTTGCCTAATGACAATAAAAATGTCCCCAATACGTGATGGAATTCACTTTCTATCGAATTGTTGCACAAATAATATGCACAAAAAATTAACATTGCTTAGTTGCCTACTTTGCATTGAACTCTTACACAAATCATATGCATAAAGATGAAATATGCGCCATTGCCACAACTCACCTAATTTGCATTTAGTTTCACTACTCACAAACTTATCCATTTGCTTCTATACTTTAAATAAATGTGGCTCATTCATGCTCCACATCTTGTGATTACATTGGACATTTCCATGCTTTAGGCCTAGACTTGGCTCATTATTAGTTCCATTTATTCAATTTGCAATTTTTAAGTTCTTGGTAATGCCTCTCGATGTACATCTTGTAGATCTTACAAAGGGCATATGCCCAATATTTTGCATCTCTAAAGCTATCATGTAGACATTAGAGCAAAGCCCAATAGCATCATAGAGGGACACTACAATCTCTAAATTCATTTGGAAATGAAATATGACTGATTGATAGGACAATGTCTATGAGCTCTCGTATGGGACTGCTAGGTTTAATGTATAATATGACATGTTTTTTCAAAGTTATATGGGACATCAATGAAGTCATTTACTCCTACACCGTGACGTCTTAAGGGTGCTTTTTGGATGGTTTTCTTATAAAATACACATCTAACTCTTGGACCTAGCTATCATAATAGTACCATGAGCTTTATCTGTATGCTTTCTATGAGTCAAAGCTCTAAAGAATAGTGGAAATCTACCTTGGTACTTGATGCAGCAAGACAATAGCACTAAAATACAAAACAATTATGAGTGACACTATTTATATTTTCAAGAAAGCAAGGAACTAAAATAGAAAACAATTATAAGTGGCATTACCTATATTTTCAAGGAAGCAAAAAACTTAAAGATGTTCTTCCACCTTTCTGCTCTATTACATGTATTTTCTACCTTCCAAGCATCGAATATAATCATATCAAAATATAGGAAACATATTTCATAATTAAGGTAAGAATATCCACTAACTTTGTTCTTCCACCATAACTATAGACTATAGCAATATGTCAATTACATTATAGACATATTGCTAGGTACACAAAATTTCTTCATAAATTTGTGCATAAGTTAAGAGCCTTCCATCCTAACATCGTATAATAGAATAGCTGCTTCCATAGAACATAAAAATGAGAGTGAGAGCCAAACTCAATGTTCTATCTTATGATTCTTACTTGGCAATTCAAGCATGCAAACGCCTCTTCATGGAGGAAGTGTTCTTTGACCAAAAAACAACTTGTTAATGCTATTATGCATCTGTTGGCAACAACGTGTATGACTTTATCTGAAGCTCAGCATTACCTCTGAAAGTGGCATTAGCTCTGAAAGTGGAATCTGCAGCCAAATAAAAATGCATATGAAGCAATATGCGATTCTTATAATTCAACAGAAAGGAGCATATGATAATGGTTCTTTCTATTTTGTATCTGATGAGATGTATATTAGATATGGGGGAGTAAGTTCTTTAGAAACTGAACTTGCTTAAATCCCTGCTTTTTGTAGTAAAGGATACGCTTTCTCCTGGAATCCCTGCCAGTAAAAGCCTTTGCATATATTACTGTGAGCTTCAAAAGAATGCTAACAGGAACGACAATTTAGAAAAAAGGAATGATAACTCCAGAAAAGTCAAAGATGTTAAGCAAATAGCATGTCGGGTTAAGCAAATAGCATGCCAGAATTGTTCAGATCCAGATCTACATCCACAGACCTCTGAAACAAACTAATAAAGCTGGATATGGAGCTCATATATGATGCAAATATACCTAGCTCCACTAATGCATATGAAGTATCATTCATCAAGGAGAGAGAACTGTACGACCCAATAAACATAAAGTAGTTATTTAAGAAGTTCTCACCTATTCTGATTCTAAAGCACAATCTAGAAATCATGCAACAAAACAAAACTTTGTACTGCAACAACTTTTTGATCTCACAATTTTCAAGCTCGAGAATTGGGTTTTCAATCTTGATCACTCATCTGCACACTGCATACACCGCATATCCTAGTCACGACTACTGCTTTTGCATAGCGAATGAGGTAAGCTGCTTATATGATGGAAGACAATGAAATGAAACAGGGAATATTACCATGGAAAACAATATGTAGAAACCTCAGGCTCCTTTACCTCCTAGAACAAATTCATGTGAATTAAAATATGCAAGTTATTAACCTCCAGCAACAACAAATAAGTCACCTTGAGAAAGAAGAGAATGATATCATCACAAACACAAAAATACCTGGGATATTTATGTTTTGTCCATGAGAACAAAAATGCATGCTGAAAATGTTCCAAAATATAGCTCCATTCCGAACATAAATGTGTAGATACTGCACAAAGACTCTCTGAAATTTTGCAACTTAAGAAGCAAGAAAAAGAAATGCCTTAAACGAAAATTCTAGAAAGGGACAAACAAAAAATCGAAATATATTTTGCTTCCTTGTATAAATCCACCGAAGCTTAGACTTCAAGGTTTTGCTTGACGGCATGATTCCATAAAACCATGGTCTGAAAAGAGATTAAGTTCTAGTTGAGAACAACAGAGATGGAAAAGCAGAATTCCAGTACCTAAAAAAGGATGCACAACAAAGATTTGGCTGATTTGGCTCGCATACCTCTCTGTTTTCTTTTAAAAAATGTCAATAGAGCTTCTGATCTGCAAGGCATCGCCGATTGCATGTTTCATTTCGGGTGCTCCAGAAAGAAACAGAGCTAAAATCTCCTTCTGAATATGGCCGGATATGGGAAATCCCAAAAAACAAAACATCATTCTCAGGTGGTACTTCAAGAAATTCGTAAGAAGTTGTATAATTGCTTTCAGATCTCCAATTGGCCTGATCGTATTAAACTTCCAATATGGAGTGATCATCTAAAAGTGATTGATGCTTCAGGGACATTTCTTACTTCTGGAAGTACTTTGTAATATTTTGAGTGTATAATATGAAGTAAAACACGTTCTTCAAAAAAAATATCATTATAGACAATTTATCGAAGATGATTATGGAAGGTTGAGCTGACTTCCACCCATCCTCATGCTTTGCATGCACCATTTCGATTTATGTCCTTAAAGCTTTTAGACATTTTTGGAGTTCGGAAAGTTCTCCAGCATCTCGGAAAACCCCAAACCTTAGGCCTAATCTTATAAAAAAAAATCTAAAAAGATTTTCCACACGACGAAAAAACCAAATTTAAAGAAGAGATGTTCGGACAGTTGTAATTTTGCATTCAAATTTTTTATTTTTGTAAGGAATCAGGTGTGCAGATGAGTGTTATGTTGAGCTTTAACTTCATTGATTCAATGCACATCGTTGTTTTTATTGGATGTTTAGCTTATTGGCTTACTTTAGTTTGGTGCTTATTTGTCGCTGTCATATTGTACTTGTAAGCATCTTTGCTTCTTAACTTAGGCCAGTGTTACCTTACCATTGATGATTTTAGTTGCTTGGGATCCAGTTTTTATTTTTTATAGATTTCCTTCACGAGGTCTTACTCGGTTAATGCTGTTGTATGGACTGTTCCTATCTTGTGATGCATAAATTTGTCACTTTATTTTGGTTTGCTCAATCGCTTGGGTTCGTTTCTTTGCATTCTTTAGTTCGAGTATTCCTTGTGCATTTGCTAGGTTGGTCTTTTTTCTTTATCGCATTTTTGAGTTCAATCTGTCTAGTTCCCTTTACTTCGTTCGCCTCCTAAACCCCATTATTGTTTTTCCTTTTTTGTTTCTATGTCCCATCTTACTCCTTTGCCCACAATATTCTTCACTCCATCTTTTGTTTCCTTTTTTCTTTTTGCCTTGTGCCCTTCTGATTTCGTAGACTTTTTAGTACCATGGGTCGTATCCATTGTTTGTTTTTTTTTGGCAGACGGATTCCCTTTTGTTGCATTTTCTCCTTATCTTCCATCTTGCTCTACTGTCACAGTAGTTTCTGTAGTCTCTATAGCTTCGTCTTTGTGCTTTTAGTTACGTTCTTTAGTTCATATATCTCATAGTTTATTGGTGTTGAGGTTTCCACTTCTTTTAGTTATTGTTTTCCTCTTTCGTCTTGTTGCCTTATCTTGCTAATTTCATTTATTGATATGGTTTTTCTTTCCTTACTCCCTTTTTTGCATTTCTTCATCTGGTTGCTTTGGTCCTATTTGTTCTGATTGATCTAATTTATTCCATTTTTTGCCTTGTGTTATAGTGTTCGAGTGTATCGCGTTTGCTACTCTCTCTCTCTCTCTCTCTCTCTCTCTCTCTCTCTCTCTCTCTCTCTCTCTCTCTCTCTCTCTCTCTCTCTCTCTCTCTCTCTCTCTCTCTCTCTCTCTCTCTCTCTCTCTCTCTCTCTCTCTCTCTCTCTCTCTCTCTCTTTTTTGCGTACTCTGAACAAATCTTGAAACACATAGGCGCATTAGCCTCCTTTTTGTGATCATCTTGATATGCGGGTGAACCTTGAGAAAACAAAGGTTATGGCGGTTGGGATTCTTAGGCGTGGACATGCTTTAAGTTTAATGGGGCTGAAATTCAGACTTGTGAATCTTATAAATACCTTGGGCTGGAAATCCATCGAAACCATAGATGGAATGCATGCATAGAACAGAGGATCGAAGGTGGACTTAAAGCCTTGTATACTATGCAAAGCATAAGCAGACGAATTCATTTATGGTCTTGGGAAATGAAAATTAAGCTTTTCTTTGTGTTAGTGCAGACTGTAGTGCTTTATGGCTGCGAAGTATGGGGGCCAAGTCTGCCTAAAGGATTATGGGAGGATATAGAACAAGTATTGAAAAAGTTTTTGAGACAGGAGATAGGAGCTAAAATGCAAACTCCATTTCCCATGCTGTTAGCTGAATGTGGCTTGATGCCGATGGAAGGTGAAGCAATGGTCAGGTGTATCCGATATGTGAGAAAGTTGAAAAAATAAACAGATGATCGGATTCCATATAATGCCATGATATCTAGTCTTGAGCGAGGGTGGTTTGCTGACATACTGTCTTGGCTAAAAAGATGGGACATTACATTGGAGGCTGCACTATCGTATGATGGTGATATCAGGCAATGGGTCAAAAAGAAGGTAATAGATAAATTATGGCAGAATCCACCAACCAAGATGTGTTTGTATAGATTGAATATGAATCCTAATCTAATGCAGGCTAAGCATCTACAGGAGAACATATCTATAGGTAAGAGGCATGCTATCAGCCGGCTCCGTCTCCTCACATAATTTTGGGTGTGGAAGCTGGGCGTTGGAGCAACTTACCCAGAGAACGCAGAACCTGCAAGGTTTGTGGAGGTGCAGAGGTAGAGGATGAGCATCATGTGTTGCTAGTATGCCCTGCGTATGAGCTACTGAGGGCTCAATACGGCATCAAAGTAGAGAGTCTATTCCAGTTATTTACTTTAGATGCAAATGTAGTGGGTGCTTTCATTATTGATATTTTAAAATGTAGAGAAACATATGTAGAGAGAAATATGTCTTTTGATATTGATAACATTGATGATTATGAGGAGAGAGCTGAGGAAGTCCTACATGAGGATTTCTCAGAAGAACTTATGGAATTACACTTTGATCGTCTTATAGACCTATGAGGTCTCCGCAGACGTAATAACATTTCATTTCATTTCATTTCTCTCTCTCTCTCTCTCTCTCTCTCTCTCTCTCTCTCTCTCTCTCTCTCTCTCTCTCTCTCTCTCTCTCTCTCTCTCTCTCTCTCTCTCTCTCTCTCTCTCTCTCTCTCTCTCTCTCTCTCTCTCTCTCTCTCTCTCTCTCTCTCTCTCTTCAGCTCCATTTTGCTATTGTTACTGTCAATTTCCGCAGTTTCTTTTTTATCTATCAATATATTTATGATTCATTTAGTTGCGCCCTCGGTCTTGATTACCTTATAATTGCTCATGGATTTTATTTTTGTCCCATTTGTCGGATCACTCTAGTCGTTCTATTGTGCACTTTCCTATGTCAATTCCAGGTCCCTCTATACTTGTTCTTTTCTGATATACATGTTCCTTCTAGTCCTCGAGTTCCTTTTGTCCAATTAGCCCCTTCTTTCATTTTTCGGTCTCCTTAACCTTGATGCATATGCTCAGTTGTTTCATAGGTGAACTACTTTTTAGCATTTCCTTCACTAATCTCTTGGATATATTCTCATCTCACTTGCTCTCCTTGTTTTCATAGGATTTTGGTTTTGGCTTTTTCTCACATATAATTGGTTTCCTTTAGATTTTATTATCTTATCCTCTTTGTTTTCGGAATATTTGTCGTATTTGTATACAAGGTTTTTACTCATTGTCCCCTTAGCCTATGGCTTTCTTACTCAATTTGATATGTTTGCCATGTTTGTGCATTTTAATTCACGTGCTTTGATCCTTTGTTTCTTAGATGACTAGTCGTGGTGCCCGGCGTTGCCGGGCTTTAGCAAATGTGGATTGTAGAATAGTTTTGCATTAATAGGCTTTAGAATAGTGCCATAAGGATGTCATGAGTGAATTGGCATTTGTAAACTTTAAGCTCCACAACGACATAGGTATGCAAGGATTTGGCAGTCGATGGAATTCCAATCTCAAATCTCGCAAGGATTACTCCTTTTCTATACATAAAACCTTATCTGAGATATGAACTTGCTATAGTAGAATTAAGTAGGAAAAGAAAGGATAGGATTGCGTGAAAAGAAAGGATAGGATTGCGTAAGAATGAATGAACTACCTAAAGTTAGCAACATTTTAACACCATGTCTAAAGGAAATAAAAGTGATGATATGATTAAAAGCTTCTAATATCGTTACGATAGTTTCCATATAAGTAGATAAATTTGATTTGTATGCCTTGGAAATGAGATTGTGTAGGATGTTGCCATTGACAATTCAATTAGAAGTTGAAGTTTGAACATAAGGCGTGTTTTTATTGAAAGGGATGATGATGTACTTGATGTTTGTGTAGAGTTTTCATAGCATGGGAAGTTATTGGATCGTAGATTGGATTAGTTATATTGGTTAAGTTGCATTGTCGTTTTATGAGAGACCACATAACCCAATCGAATTTTATAGGTGGGCAATTGCACTATTGAATATTAAATAAACTTATAATTTTATCAGTGCTTGTATTGCCTATTTTGGGTTTGCATATGGAAAAATCATATTCAAGCTATGTTGCATTTGAAGATATGGATCCGGTTCTGAATAATGAAGCATGCGAATGGATTAAATATTATATAGGTGGATATTAAAGACAAAGGCAGATTCTAAAGATCTTTTTCTTTCCCTAGAAGATTCTGAAGAAATCTTCTTCCTCTTTCGAGAATCTGCGCACACAATGCACATGATCTTCAGAAGAGAGGATTTTCTGATATAAAAGCAATAGTAAGTATTTCCAATAATTGCATCACCAATTCAAGTTCTCAAATGATGAACAGAATAGAATAGAATATGATTTTATCGTCCACGGAGACCAACTGGCCTATGGGACCCAAGTACAAAGAGAGAGCAGCAGGCGTATTACTACCAGGATTAAAAAACCCCCGCCCCGAAGGGTTTTCGGGGAAAAACCTTAGTAGCAATAAGGATGCTGACATACTGCACAGTTATATACATAATCACAAGTACAGCTGAGGTTAATGTCGGACAGGGGGGCATAACTGAGTCCGCGTATCCATTACCTCCCGGAGGTACGATCCCAACAAGCCTACAGAGGCCGTGCTCAGTAGCTCATGCAAGGCCTGATGGGGCACAACTAACCGAGCATACCGAGCCCGGATATGCTCGTACGCCGGACAGGCCTGGAGGGCGTGACTTTCATCCTCAATGGCGCCCTGTTGACAGCACTGACAGACTCTGTCCTCACGCGGCTCCCGAATCCATCTCCCTGTCTCAATGCGGAGGTGGTGTGCACCTGTGCGAATGGAAGCAATCACCCTGCGCTTTTTCATGGGTAGATGGGTGCGCAGGTAGTGGTGTGGGCCCCTCGTGAGCATGGGATTAACCTGTTGTCGATAATTTGCCACCTTGACATGTGACAGGGCACCTGCATCCCAAAGCTTGGCCATGAAGCAAGCATCCAAGTACTGCTTCAAGGCAGCGCGTTCCTTCGGTGTATGCACTGGTCCACATCTGTGTGCCTGCACTAGAAAGTCTTTAACACCATGCTTGTAAAACATATGAAGATTTGTCAAATTTCATTTCGAATAAAGAGCTGGCTGTATTTTCTGAATAGTGCCCCACATCTCAGAGACAAACAGTTGTGAGCCTATAAGCCAGCAATTGCCTGCTTTCTGCTTATTTTCAGACTAAAAGGGGAATCTTTTTTGCATGGCCCTGCGGAACTATCATGCCAAATAAACACCAATAACCACATACAACCAGAAAAATAGTTGCATGTTGTCAATAGTCCAAAGTATGTCAGAGGGTCAAGATGTTAATCAGTGCATTTCTTGAAGGTAAAAGTTATATGCCAGAGAAAAAGTTCAGCATGGCAGAATAGACATTCAGAATTACTGATCATATGACCATCTAGATGTTGCTGTGCTTGTCACTGGAAAAAAGATTATCTGCGCATTTTCAGACAGAATGACTCATCTGAGATTCTAGACTTCAATTACATCAATTTTAACACTATATATCTTCCATTTCCAGGGCTACTTTTTAAACCCAGCTAAAGTACCTGGAATCTACTTGAAATTGAAAACTTTTTCATCATCCAAGATAATTATATCCTAAGAAATCTTGAACCCATTTCTGTGTCGAAATAATGACATAGGTGTGAGAATCTAGGCTGCCAATGATGTCATAGAAACAATGGCTTGAAGAGGTTGTGGGTTAGACACTCAACAGGAGACCAAAGAAGTGTAATCCTTACGGCACTGCCTCAGGTCACATGTCAGAACTAATGCATAGCCTTGAAAATCTGCAAATGCAAGGAAGCAATTGTAAGCTATCAGAGACAATGGTTAGAGCCAATAGTTGAGTTGACAATTCTAGGGCAAAATTATGCTCTAAAATACTACTGACATATAAATGCCTACCAAGCAAATCATAAATAAAACAATGCTTCCTCTTTCGGATCTAGCCAAATCAGTTTGTCAAATTTGCATCCCAGCACTCAACTCTCTAGTCCCTTCATCAAATATAGTGTGAGGGTAAATAATGTGAATATCCCTTGTGCTACAGATCAAATTTTCAGAAGTTTAAAGGTCACCATCTCTAAAGTCACTAATGCTTTATGTATTGCTACCAACTGCCAAAATGCATAGCTGATGACATAGCTAAAATTGCATCATATTCCTAAACTGTGTCAAATAATTCAAGCTTTAGATGAAAACATCATTGCCAAAATCACCATATAATGTGGCGTTCTCAAAAACAAACAAATTCTCAAGAATCTTATAGTAGCGCAAAGGAAAAGCCTGATAAACTTTTTTGCATAACATGTACATTGCAGGAAATCTTTATTTTATGCAAAGCAGAAAGTTCTTTCATTTATTGCATTACTTGTAAAGAAATAATGTTCGCCATGCTCAGGATGTAGCATTCATCTTACCTTAGATGTTGTGCGTGAAGATCAGATTTGGATCTAAAAAAATAGACAGTAAAAGGTCTTCCAAACGGATAAACTGCAACGGGTATATGGCTTTCCATTGCTCGTGGATTTCTTCTCTACATCACCCTTGACAGTGCCAATTAAAGACACAGTATTAGCCAGTTCTTTGGTCCAGTTTACAAAAGAAGGTCTCATAAACTCGCCATCATTCTCAACATTTAACTCTTGCTGCTTCCGAGCCTTTTTAGAATCATGCTCCAAATCTACCACATAGCTGTCCCAGCTTCCAGAGTCATACTTCCTCTGTGATGAATGGCAGGAAGTGGTAAAGGAAGAAGTGGTAACAGATAGGTCTGGGAAAGAAGAACTCTAGAACATACGCGCTGACAGTAAGAATCGGATGAAGATCTTGCACTCGACAAAATCGTGGTACCTATAAAGGAAGGACAAACGTTCGTAATGAGCATGATCATCACGAATATATCAAGAGTGCATGTTTCAAATGCTGACGGTAAGAATCGGATAAAGGTCTTGCACTGGACAAAAGCTTGGTACCTAAGAAGAAAGAACAAAGATTTGTAATGACGAAGATCGTCACGAATGTATCAGGGAAGAATGTGTGACGTCCCCTACTCGTATACGGTGCCCTCACCGTATACAAACAGGAGTTCATCCCCCATACCAGCTCCATGCTAATACAGGGCCCTCCACATGACACTGCAACCGTGACGGGTTCCAGTGGGAAGAGTGGAAGGGTCATTGCACCCCGTCTCCCTCAGGGCCTACCTAGCTGCGGAAGCGTAAACATACATGTCAGTAGCACATACATCAATATCATATGACCATCACGAAGGATGGCCCTCCACATATCTGCATAGACAAAGATCAGCACATCACATAGGGAATCCTACCCAAGGCTCGGACTCAAAGGGATGATCGACGGCTTGGGTCTCGTGAGTTCATTGCGCAATCAATTCATGGCAATGGATTTGGCCGGGTACATGAACATGGCTTAGGGTTGTCCACTCCATCCGCCCCTCCCTGCGTACACTTTGCGAGATAGGTTGAAGAACTTCGGGTTGGACCGTGAGCCTCGCCGGGATCATAGCCAAAGGGGCTATAGCCAGGTTACATCTCCCCTGCACCGATGAGGCGGTAGGGAGGTTTCTCTCCCACCAGATGATCAATGCCATAGCAGGCGGACTAGAGGACACCAACCGTCATTTTCGACTTTAACCCACTTGAAGGGAACTACCACCACGATCAGGTCCCGACCCCTGTGCCAGCACAACCACTGCACACAGGACCTCGGCTGAAACCCCTGGTGGCACCGTCGCCAGGCACGGCTTCTTATCCCCAACGGGTGTCGAACTCATACTCAGGGTGCACGCAGTCCCTGAGTATTAAGCGCTAGTCTGCAGTGCTCTCCGGGTAGACTTTACATCCCGAGAGAGCAACCGCTATGGACACAGCCACCCTTATCAACCGGTCTGACCCCTAAGAACACAACACAGGCGGGCTATTGTACGCAGGCCGCATCTACAGTGTGCTAGAGAGGCTACTCTAGGAGCATCAACTACCAAGCTTTAGGTCTCTACCCCCCTTCCCAATACAAGGAGTTCACAGAGATACATCATCCATATACATCACAGAAGAACTAAAGAACAAGATCTAATCTATATCATAGAGTTAGGTTCTTTAGTTAGAATCTGCTATCTAGAGTTCTAGAGGGCTGCTATGGGCAATCTAATAGGCTAAACCTACTGATTCAATGCCTAAAATAGGGTTTAGACTATCTAATTGGCCAAATACCTGATCCTTGAGGGGCTCCTCCGACTCGAGCTCTCGACCATCCTCGCTGAAACGTCAATCTCGAGAAACCGAGGATGTAATTCTCCCAAGCAGAGTCTGGGATGCGGTTTTGGCTGTTGAGGCAGCCAAAACAGAGTTCTGAAACCCTAAAATCGAAAATTAGGTTAGTTAGGTTTCCTACCCTATATAGACAAGGGGGTGGTTAGGGTTTCCAATTATCCCCTTTGGCATGTGGGATATTGGTAATGGGCCCACTTGCCTTTAAGGGCTAGGTGGGCCAAATGTGCCCACATGGAAATGTGTGCACCCAAATGTGCTCACATGGAAATGTGTGCACATTAATGAATGTGTACATTGGAAAATGTGCACATTACTTGCACCTATGGGTATGGCCCACTTGGCATCAAGTGGCCACATGGAAATGTGTGCCCACATTAATGTGTACATTGGAAAATGTGCACATTAATACTAATGCACATTCTTAGCAAGTTGCCCCCTAGGGCTACCCACTTGGCTATACGCTACGCACACGTCAATCGGGGTGGCGGCGGTAACGCGTGACGTGGTAGTACAATATACGCCCCGAGCGAGATAATCGTGGCCGAACGCCACATTCTCCCCACCTTGAAATGATGTCGTCCGCAAAGATCGCGGGTTCTCCCACCTTGAATCTTCCTAACCCGCAATCAACCCGATGCATGCGATATGCTCCTATAATACTTACACATTTATTACAATTACCTCAAGGTAATATTTTTATGACATTATTACATCATTATATTATGAAATAACTTATCAATTCAATGATATTACTAGACAATTTACTCCAAACTTCACTTAACATTACGATTAAGTTTATCAAAATTTAAAATTAACGCTCGAGGCACTCTTTTTCCTTCCTTGCAACACATTCCAACAAAATTTGTGTTGCAAGTCTTCGTGAGCTCGACCTCCTTGCCCTCGGGAGCGCCATCGCTTGGCTGTGCAGTCGACACTACGTTAGTACCATTTAATTATTAATTAAAATTTTTGGTTATATGGTGACCAACCCACCTATCTACATGGATGCATGGCTAATCTCCTACAGGAAGAGGGTGAATCTTCCATTATGGCCGCCGGAGACAAAGCCTACATGCCTATATGCCGCCATGCCTACACCTCTAGTTGCTCAACAGGAGGATATCCTTCAAGTGGGGGGGCTAAGGATAGATTCCTCCTATCAAAGCATATATGGGGCTAAAGGTGCTTTTCCTATGAATGCATTCCTCAATGACCTCCTTTCTTCGAGGTCGCCTACTCGCGGGACGTAAGTAGACTTTCTAATCTACCTTCCACGCCCAAAGCGAAACGCGGTCATGCCTACATTGACATTACACCACGCCCTAGAGATCACCGTAGTGGTCCCATCATCGGTAACACGATGCACCCATACCAAGCGCAGTGGCATGCGAGATTAATCTTAATTATAAGAATTAACCTACACAAATCGACATGCCCGAGCCGATTTCTTCGAGATGACCTTGCCGCCCCATTGCTCCATAAACCGTGGGTACCGCTTTACTAAATCTTTCTTAAGTACCCACGCCGCGTCTTCCACCGGTAAGTGTTTCCACTTGACCAAATAATCTGGAGGAATTCTCGATCTCCTCGTTTTCTTTGAAAGCTTTATCAAGAATCAATTTCGAACTATTTCCAAATGTTCCTCCGCATCATTTCCAACAATAACATAATCCAAGACTTCGCCCCGATTTGGGGTATGCCTCTTCAAAGAAACTCACGTGGAAGACCTTATGAATCTTTAGGTGTGGCCGGGCAAGTCTAGCCTGTAGGCTTGATTGCCTAGTTTCTCGACTATTCCGAAGGTCCAGCCCACCTTGGAGCAAGCTTCTTGCAATTGTTCATCCCGAAGCCACCGCTTCACCTTAATCTTGAGCCAAACATCATCTCCAACTTCGAACTCTCTTATCGCTCGATGCTTGTCTACGATGCTCTTTTGACGACTTTTGCCGCTTAGCAGATAGCCACGAACTTCCTCTACAAGCCGCCGCGATATCGGCCAACATCTGCCGCGAAACTTCCACTTTTGACACGTGGTTGTGCCAAGTGTCCGAGTTAGCAATCGATAGTCGTAATTGATCATAAACGGCGACATTTGGGATGATTCCCGCTTGGTGCTATTGTATGCAAACTCCACCAAGTGAATAAATTCTTCCCACATACCTTGCTTATTCCGCATATAGTTTCAGAGCATGTCCTCTAAAATCCTCGTTGGTCCCGCCCGCCCGCCATCCGTCCGAGGATGATATGCCGTGCTCATGGATAGCTTCGTCCGGATCGTCGCGAAAGAGGTCTTGCCAAAAGGCACTCATGAACTTCTGGATCCCTCGTGGGAGATGATCTCCCTTGGCATGCCATGAAGCCCCAAGATCTCTTTGGTGAAGAGCTTTCTTTGTATCCATGGTCAGATTCGGAGTTCCGCAAGGCACAAATGTGCCATCTTCGACAACTTGTCGACCACTACCATTAAGGCATCCTTGCCTCTCACCGCCCTTGGGAGTCCCGTGATGAAATCCATGCCGATTACCTCCCACTTAGCGCTTGGCACCGCTAATGGCTCTAATGCCCCGAATTGCCGCTGCCGCCTTCGCCCTCCGCTGGCATAGCCGGCATTCCTTGATGTAGCGAAGCTATTTGCTTCTTCATTCCCCGCCAATAATAGCTGCCTGCAAGACTTTGAAATATGTTTTCATGAATCCCGCGATGGCCGGCTATTGGGCAAGCAGCGTGTCGTGGAGGATCAACTTCCTTACACCCGATGATTGATACGCGACAACTTGTTCTTATGGTATAAACAGTTGCCTTCCTTCTTATAATGCTTGAAGGCCTCCCCGCTCTTTATCCGTTTCTAGCCTCCTTAGAAAGGCTTGCCCATACCTCCTTGAAATCCACGCCCGCTGGCAAGGACTCTTCAATCCTCTTACCAAAGTTGCCGGAGAGCGCCGAAATTGCATTGCAATGCACTCTAGTTGTCGTGGGATGCCTTGAAAGCGATCCGCTACCACATTGAGCTTCCCGGCTTGTAGACTATATCAAAGTCATATTCTTCGAGGAACTCCATCCATCTCCGGCCTCAGATTAAGGTGTGGTTGCGTGAATACATATTGGAGGCTCATGGTCTCAGATCCAACCGAACTTCCTTCCCAAGAGATAATGCCTCCATATTCTTAATGCCCCGACAACCGCAAGCAACTCCCCGATCGCGGCGTTGGGTAGCGGCCCTCAAGGCCGTTTCATCTTCCCCGAATCATACGCTACCACACTCTTCTTGCATAAGCACCGCGACTCAGAGCTATCTTAATGACTGCTGTTACAAGCTTATCTTTTCCCCGGTCCCCAGGTTAAATCGGGCTGTTGTTAAAGCTTCCTTCAACAATTCAAACCCCTTTTGGGCTTTTCCGCCAATGCTCTACCCAATCTTTCACCTTCTACGCCCTCGCCGTCCGTTAATCGGGCTGCTATATTTAGCAAAGTTCTTCACTTAACTTCCTCAGAGTACCCCTCGCTAGGCCGAGGAAACTTCTCGACTTCATGCACATTCTTCGGCGCGACCCACTGAATGACGGCCTCAATCTTGGCGGGTCTGTTGAGATGCCTTCGCTGAGATCACATGACCTAGATACTCCACCTTTTTCAAGGCGGCGTGGCACTGGACAACTTGGCGCATAACGGTGCCTCTTCAGCCTTCTCTAGCACTCTTCTCAAGTGTTGTATGCGTTTCTTCAAGGGATCCGCTATACACCAAAATGTCGCCAAAGAAAACAATCACAAAGGTGTCCGTGAACTCCTCGAAGATATCGCTCATGAGCCTCATGAACGCTAGTGGGGCATTTGATAAGCCGAAAAGGCATTACCGCGGAACTCATAATGCCCATACCAAGGCTCGGAAGGCGGTCTTATGGATATCTTCTTCCTTTATCCCGATCCGATGATATCCCCGACTTTAAGTCGATTTTGGAGAAGATCTTTGCACCTTGGAGCTGATCCATCAAGTCGCCCCGATCTTGGGAGCGCTGATTTTGTTCTTAATGGTGTGCTTATTCAACTGCCTATAGTCTATGCACATTCTCAAAGATCCATCCTTCTTCTTGACAAAAAGAATGGGCGCTCCAAACGGCGAGACGCTAGGTCTAATGAAACCTAGGTCGAAAGCAGCCCTCGCGAATCGCTTTTCAGGCCCGGCAACCCCGTGGTTGTCATTCTATATGGAGCCTTACTTGTTGGTTTTGTTCCTGTGTTCGAAAGTGCTATCTCGCACTCGACTTCTATAAGGAGGGAGCTGCTTGATCTCATCCGGAAAGAGATCATGGAACTCCGCGGATTAGCCGAGATACTTGCTTCGCAACTTGCCGAGGCGTTGTCTTCCTTTTGCTTCCTTCTGATTCCGCTCACTAATCTCAAGCTTGAAGATGTATGCCACTTGCTCACTCTTGATGCACTTGAACAAATTGTTTAGAAGACATGCACCGCATGATGGGAACAACTTCGCATTTTGTTATCTCAATGATCTTGCCGCCGGGCGCTGGGAAGGTCACCTTTCGCTTCATTAGCCGATAATGGCCCCTCGCTGGGCCCAAGGTACTCCATTCCTATGATCAAGTCATACTTTCCAATGCCCATTACTTCTGCTCCCATCCGATATTAATCCCGCAAGTCGATGTCGGTTAATTCTCTTGCCCGCCCCGGCTTTATCGCACCACTTTGCTAAAACAACGGGTCTTGGTTTTGACTTTAGCGGCTTCAACTTTAACATCCGAACCATTCCGGGGATGCAAAGTTATGGCTACTTCCCCGAAGTCTATCAAGACTATGAAGGACTTAGCTTTAGCCTTCCCTACCGTGGAAATTACCTTATACCGGGGCTCGGCTTGCTCAGATCTATTGCGGCAAAGATGTGACACTCACCCTCGAATGTAGTCGCTGGCCTCTTCGCCTGTCGCCGTCCGACCGTGGCTTCCCAATCTCCCAACTCCGCTTAGAGCCGCACTCATGACGAGGGGCAGTTTTTGTCCTATGGTTCCGGCTGGAAGCACCAAGCAATAAATTTTTTTATGCACTCCCGCTCTTTTTCTTGGGCATTGCTTGCAAAAGGATTGCACCGCTTTTGGAGTAGTTTGACCTCTCCCGCTTGTCCTTGAAGGACACCTCGCTTCTTCTCCCCTGCTGCTTCCCCCGGTTCCCACCATATTGTGTTCTAGCTGGACTCGGGGACCGGCTGCGCTGGGGCTATAGCTTCTGTCGCCTTGCCTTTCTCCCCGGAAGTACTGCTGCTTGTGCCCGCTATTCCAGGTCCTGACCCTTGCAAGCTTATAGCCTCTGGATCTTCTCATAGACCTTTAAGGGGTCTATCACGTAGGCTTCCAGCTGCGGCCGTGGGGCCTTGACCCTATCCCACGCCGGAATGGTGGGGGCTTAGCCACCTGCCCGCCTCCTCCTCTGCTCTTGGGCCGCTTTCGTTGCACCTCTTCCTCAACAACGAGGGGGCTTTGAAGAGCTCGCCCCCGTCTGCGCCCGGCACGTAGTCTTGGTCGAATCGTCGGTAGTGGCGGGGTCTCCCCTCCCGACGGCGTTGATGACCGGACCTTCGGCTCTCTTCCCAACCTTCACGAGCTTCCTCTTGCCCGCCTTTGATGGCCTTGGCCCTCCTCTTCTTGGGTCAGCGGTGTCTTCACGATCCCCGATCTCGCTCCCCGTGGCTCCATGACACCGTACTTGTGGAATGGCGTGCTTCGTCGGCCTCTTCCTCGGGGTGAGTTAAGCGCTTTGCTCCTCGTTACTGCTCCTCCTGCGGTGGATCTCATCACGGGATTGTTCTTGGCCTATGGGTGGGTTACTTTGTTCCCTCTGCTCCTCACACGTGGGTTGGCGTCCCTTGGTGTTGCTCCCGGCTTTGCTCACTTTACGCCTCTGCGTTCAATTTCATTGAGGATCTGGCTCATGACGATGCGAATTCGTCGTCCTCCAAGATCTCTGTATAGTGGCTCCTGTCCGACCCGATTCCCGCCGCTTCAGCCGAAGATCCGTCGGCCCGCGGAGAAAGCGTTCGAAGAATCCTATGAACAAGGCGAAGCGGCGAGTATTGGAGGATCGCTCCTCACGAGGCTTCCTAGCGATGCGCTTTGTCGCGGGGCCATCATTTTTCGTTCGTCGATTGAGCTACGCTGGGCTAGGAGATCGCCTTTGACAATATTGTTTAAGTTCTCGTGAAGAACGGGAAAAATGGGAGGGGTCCAGGTTCTATTTATAGGGCCAATTTTAGGTCAACTTTTAAACTACCTTTTTGGGTTGTCTAAGGCATCTAAAACACTTAATAAGTTAGGTTCACGCTTCGCCCAGCCCGATTCCTAGAATCTAGAAACCCGCCTCTGGCGCCGACGTGAGACATGGTGGGGCCCACTATTAAATTAACATGTAACATGCTAAATCTACTAATTCTTAGCTTAAATTTAAAATTATCAAGATATTTTATTGTGATTTACAACTTTTTTTTGGTGTCAAAGTGAATGTCTCACATCGCTATGCCCCGATTTCTAAAATGTAGAAATCATTCCGGCGAACGCGGTGAGACCACCCTACTTTTTTGGATGTTGGCTCATCAATTTTAGTCTTTTACGTTTCTATTCCTTTTAATCGTTACTAGCTTAGCATAACTACAAAAATGAGAAAAAAAATTTCTCGCTTTTTCGAGGTTTGAGGATCCTATCAAGTTAGTGCTATCGGGAACATGGGCTGCTTTGCTCTTGGTCTCCAAGAACATAGCTCGATACCACCGCGGACGTCCCCTACTCGTGATACGCGTGCCCTCACCGTGATACAAACAGGAGTTCATCCCCCATACCAGCTCCATGCTAATACTGGGCCCTCCACATGACACCGCAACCGTGATTTGGGTTCCAAAGTGGGAAGAGTGGAAGGGTCATTGCACCCCGCCTCCCCGTGGCCTACCTAGTCGCTGAAGCGTAAACATACATGTCAAGAGCACATACATCAATATCATATGACCATCACGAAGGATGGCCCTCCACATATTCGCAGATAGACAAAGATCAGCACATCACATAGGGAATCCTACCCAAGGCTCGGACTCAAAGGGATGATCGACGGCTTGGGTCTCCGTGAGTTCATTGCAGAATCAATTCATGGCAATGGATTTGGCTGGCACATGAACATGGCTTAGGGTTGTCCACTCCATCCGCCCTCCCCTGCATTACACTTTGCGAGATAGGTTGAAGAACTTCGGGTTGGACCAGAGTCGCCGGGATCATAGCCAAAGGGGCTATAGCCGTTACATCTCCCTGCACCGATGAGGCGTGTAGGGAGGTTTCTCTCCCACCGTGATGATCAATGCCATAGCAGTGCGCGGACTAGAGGACACCAACCGTCCGCATCGACTTTTAACCCACTTGAAGGGAACTACCACCACGATCGGTCCCACCCCGTGCCAAAGACAACCACCGCATTACGTGACCTCGGCTGAAACCCTCGGTGGCACCGCCGCCAGCACGCGCTTCTTATCCCCAACGGTGTCGAACTCATACTCGTGGTGCACGCAGTCCCCGAAAGTATTAAAAAGCGCTTAGTCTGCAGTGCTCTCCGCAGACTTTACATCCCGAGAGAGCAACCGCTATGGACACGCCCACCCTTATCAACCTGGCCCTGACCCCTAAGAACACAACACAAGCGGGCTATTGCACGCAGTCGATCTACAAAGTGTGCTAGAGAGGCTACTCTAGGAGCATCAACTACCAAGCTTTAGGTCTCTACCCCCCTTCCCAATACAAGGAGTTCACAGAGATACATCATCCATATACATCACAGAAGAACTAAAGAACAAGATCTAATCTATATCATAGAGTTAGGTTCTTTAGTTAGAATCTGCTATCTAGAGTTCTAGAGGGCTGCTATGGGCAATCTAATAGGCTAAACCTACTGATTCAATGCCTAAAATAGGGTTTAGACTATCTAATTGGCCAAATACCTGATCCTTGAGGGGCTCCTCCTGACCTGAGCTCGACCATCCCGTTTGAACGTCAATCTCGAGAAACCGAGGATGTAATTCTCCCAAGCAGAAGTCGGGATGCGGTTTTAATGTTGAGGCAGCCAAAACAGAGTTCTGAAACCCTAAAATCGAAAATTAGGTTAGTTAGGGTTTCCTACCCTATATAGACAAGGGGGGTGGCTAGGGTTTCCAATTATCCCCTTTTGGCATGTGGGATAATTGGTAATGGGCCCACTTGCCTTTAAGGGCTAGGTGGCCAAATGTGCCCACATGGAAATGTGTGCACCAAAATGTGCTCACATGGAAATGTGTGCACATTAATGAATGTGTACATTGGAAAATGTGCACATTACTTGCACCTATGGGTATGGCCCACTTGGCATCAAGTGGCCACATGGAAATGTGTGCCCACATTAATGTGTACATTGGAAAATGTGCACATTAATACTAATGCACATTCTTAGCAAGTTGCCCCCTAGGGCTACCCACTTGGCTATACGTTGGCGTACACGTCAATCGGGGTGGCGTGTACGCGTGACGTGGCAGTACAATATACGTCCTGGGAGCGTATACTGTGCTGGAACGTCACAGAATGTATCAAAGAACAATTGTCACAAATGTATCAAAGAAGAATGTATCACGGACAAACTTACAAAGAACAACATGTACCTTTGCCACTGTGAGGAGTAGAACCATCATTCAATTAAATTGGGATTATGTCTATTCCAAAATCGCGCCGTATAAGCCTTTTATTGACCATTATATTGAATTAACCACACCTTGCACTGAGTTTATTTTCGGGCTAGGAAGATGCATTTTGTGTTGAAATGGAAAGACATTCAAATATTCGATGCAAATCACCCATATTATGACAGAATGTTGGCAATATAAAAAGTAGGAAATTGCTTATTATTTCGTACGATCACAGACGACAACGAAATCTATAGATTGAAATTTTAGTGCTTTACGAATAAATAACGGCAAGCAAGTTGCTACAAAACAGAGATTTTCGTGGTTCAAATCGCGCGTGGCACGATTTCATTGGCATAAATATAGCATTATAATAGAATATAAACTAAAAAAACTAATCCGATTCATCGTCGACAGACGCTCCTGAGATCCTCTCCATCATAAACAAAGCATGCTCTGGATTCCATTGAAGATGGATTACAACATCAAAGGGATCAGGATAGAAGCGGACGGGATTCATAGCAACGATAGTCAACCAGTCCTCAAGTTCTATTTCTAGCTGGCGGCACCTGCAGAGGTCCTCATGGGTCATCTTGCAGGTAATAGAATGTGCCATAATAACAAGAAGCAGGCGGAGGCCGAAGCCGATGGTTTGGCAATTTCATGCATATCTATTTATACACAATTGAATTATTAACGGTATATACATACGAATTATTGCAAGTATAGCAAACTATACACATAATATAATAATACAATACGTACACAGTACCAATAATGCTGCTACAAGAACACAATATATATTCAAAACCTTTGGTGTAAAGTATATTTCATATTCAAACTTTTATGGAAAGTGTATTTCCGGTATACATATATATCAAAAGAGTTCTCTTTCTAGAACGATTTTCTCAAGGTCCCTGTCAATTTCCCCTGTCTGATCAAGTTGCGGGTATAGTGTTTGTATATCTTCGACCGTTTTTCCTGAAGCTATTTCTTGCATGACACCAATGAAGCTTAGCAGAAAATCATCTGTGGTAACCATATCAGGATGATAGGATGGTGGATTTAGTGACTGTGACTAATTGAAGCAACACTTCAAGGCGTCATCATCAACTTCAACTATAATGATGCCTTCCTTCTCCTGAATGCCCAAGTCATCCATCATGTCGCTCAAGCATTTCACAAATATATTCTTACCTGACGGATCCTTCGGGTTTTTAAATGACTTACATTTGCTCTGATCCCAAACAGATGTCCAATCTCTATGTAATTCAGGAACTACTCTCAAAACTTCCTGTATATTTCTATTCTCCATCGACGACCAAATTGCACAACGAAATAAAGTAAAAGCTTGGTCTAACATCTCCTTCAGATACGGCCGCGGATATACCCATTTCGTACGTGTCTCAAATGGTTTCTGTGCATACCATAATAGGTCGAATGTTGCTTTAGGTAACGTTTTGCGGAGGACTCCATTCAAATCAAACATCAAAATTTTGGAGGAAACCGGTTTAGGTCTGTTTGTGAGACAAGGAAAAAGAAAATTGAAATCGCGCCTGGCGCGATTTTCATTTCTGTTTGAAGAACATACCTTTCAGGTTGACCTGTTCAACTTCCGCAATGATGAGCTTACTCTCGGTTGTCTTCGGTCTGCCAGAAGTGTCAACCACATCACTTAGTGTTTGAACTATGGTTGATACTTCATTACTCTTTATGCTAACCTGACTAGAGCTTTCCGATTCCACTGTATCATCTTGGATTTTGTCTTCTTGGTTTGCGTTCTCTACATCCCCTTCCGTCGGATTTTCATATGTGATTGGAAGTATAGGCACGATCTCGGCCGCATAGTTAACCGGCTGGTTGTCGAAATTCATCTTTATCTGCTCCATCTGCTTTCTCTTGTCCTCCTGCTCTGCAGCCAGATCTAAAGGTAATTCGACCTTAGAGGTGGAAGCTTTATTTCTTGCACTACCTATCGGACCCCTAGGTTCCACCTCTAGCACTTTCTCGAAAAAAATATCAAGGAAGTCCTTGGCTTGACCATCAAAGACTACACTTTGGCATTTCCTAGCTAGCTTCAGAGCTTCCCGCCCGACATAACCTCCAACATGAAACTCCCAACACGTTGACTCTAAAGGGCAGAAGGCTTCAATCAGAAAACTCGAAAGGGCCAAAGAAAACCCGTACTTATTCAGCCTCCCCTTATGCGCCGTCAGTAGCTCATACTTGATTGGTGAATTAAGGACAGGGTCGACCCAGTTTTCTTCCTCCTCTTCCTCTTCGTCCTCTATAAGGTCCACATCCACATCTGCAGTCCCTTTCCTTTGTCTTCAGCATTGGATTCGACATAAAAAACATTCTTCACTAGGGGTTCATCTAGCCGATAGCACTGCCAAGCAATCTTCTCATCTTCTGGTTTCCCCTTGAGTCTTTCATATTCTTTATCATCCATAATGGCTATCATAAGGACTAGCACGTGTGAGATCTTTCGGTACTGAACTCACTATCTTTGTTTTCATCTATCATTACTGCTTGCCTCATCACTTTAATGCATTCGAGATCATTTGCAGCAGATAGTGCATATGCGTAGGACATGTCGGAGTGGCATATTGTCACGATGGTATAATGCATCTCAGTCGTACAACCACCGCATGTGTTGAAGAAGGTGTTGTAATCATCTTGTGTCCATCTCGTGCCACGGCTATCAAGAACAAATAGAGTGATGTCGGTTGGCCCATCACCCACGTCTGGTATGGCACGCTTATAACCAGTGGACACCTTATAGAAAAAAGGAGACTCCTCTTCTGGCATCTGTTTCACCAAAGCAACTTTTCTTTTTAGGTCAGACGCCACTTTCGTGTGAATCCCCTTTAGAGTTGCCACATTCTTCGCCTTTTGCTGCTTCACAAAATCTTTTGACCAAAACACATATTTCTTAATATCATCATTAGATACGTTGTACTTTTGCATTAAGCCTATCTCTGATAACATGAAGTCTCCTGTAAGCCTTTGCAGTTCTTCGCCAACAGCCTTTTTCAGGACGTTCATATCTTTTAGCTGTTCGTAGGCATCTTCGAAAGATGTCAAGTGCTTTGCTGCAGACGTTTTCTTGTAGACAACTTCCTTTCGGATGCACCTCTCTAGGACAGAGAGTAATTCTGCATCATCCAATCCTTGTGCCTTCCTCATCTCTGTGACACCAAAATAAAAAATAGACGTATCTTGCGGAGGAAACCTGCCAAACGAATCTGGCAACTTCTTTTCCGTATAGGCGTCCCAAAATTCGTTCCACTTTTCCCATATAATCTTGCAGGCATCCTTTGGCACCGTTTGAGCTTCTGAGCCAGCACCTAATTCATCCCCTTTTTTCTTCTTTGATCTGGTGCTCTTACTCTTGTCTTGTATTATGGTTTGGCACAGTGTCCTTTCTAGTAATTTGAATTCGGCACTCTTAGATTGCCCTTGTCTGGTTGGCATTGGTCTCCCATATTCGATCCATTGGTTACGAGCGTGCCGCAACTACTCCACATACGGACTGCAAAATATGGGCCGTTAGATAAATAAAGTAGACAGGCCGTCAAAACAATAACAATATAAAACGCGCCTGGCGCGATTTGGAAAGCTATAGGACATGCACGTTAAAGCAGCAAATCGCGCCTGGCGGGGTTTGGAAGTTCCAGACTAGCTATGTGTGGGAAAATGAAATACCTTTTGTATAGGAATGTCTTTCCCATGTCATTCAGTAGCGCGCTAATTTCGGCTAATTCTGCTGCTGTTGTTGAGCCACTGAGGAACCGGCAATTTCTGACTGAGTATAGTCTATAGAATAACTGATTTCCAGTTTTTTGTGCTTGACTGATAAAAACCTTCTGCGCCTCCACTGGATGCTGGCCATCTATTATCATGAAGTGAATATCCAGGTTGCCAATGAAATCTTCAAGTTTATTCCATATCAACACCTTCTTCGTCTTCATATCAAAAGGCCACATCTGCCGGCATTGGCACCTGCCCTGGGTTTTCAATGATGCTGTTGACTATTTCCATTGCGTGCTGCTTGTCGTATCTTCTGCTGACAAACATAGCCTTCGTGGACCTGAAAAGCCTGTCGACATGGACTGGATGCGTGAAGTTAAGGCCCAATGGATACTTGTCAGCATACTTCTTGAGTTTGCTCATGCCCTCTAACTGTCTCGCCTTATCGTCATCACTAGTCAAATCTGTAATGGGTAGAGCGTCTGTTGTTTTCCTACCTCTAGAACTTGCATCTTCCTTCTCTTTTAAAGCTTGTAGGTACACACTAGCTGACGGCCTTGTACTGATTGCTCTTCTCACAGCTGAGAGACCTTCACATATTTTTTTTGGTGTCAATGGTTCACCACCTGACCAGCCAAATTTGAAGAGGTTATCTGCGGCCTCATCCGTTTTTAGGGCTGTCTCTTTAAAGGAACTGGCACTGCAGCGCATTAACTTCTTTAATCCTTTTTTATTTTTCTGACCCGCTTCAAGTAATACGGAACAGTATGAATCGTCCTGTTATTCGCATGTGATCAAAATACCTTGTTTCTTCATTTGATCTGTTTCCTTAACTCTAGACATGAAAATAAGATCTGTCTTTCCGCTAGTCTTGAAGATCTCCACAAACCATTCAGAGCCCTCTGGTAGATCTTCTTCTGGACATGGCGGCTCTACCTGAGCCTTTATTATTCATGTGGTATCGTCCATGGTCACAACGTGTGCCAAATCTGCAACTGAAACATCTTCCTCCATTCTTGGTTTTTTCGGTGCCGATGTCCCGTGACCCTGAACAGGCTTTGATTTTCTTTTCACATTTTTAGAAGATCCTGAAAGTTACAATCATGTGGTGAGTAATGAAATTGCGCCGAGCGCGTTTTGATAGACGACTTACTACGGAAAACATAAATGGTATACATGCAAGTATCACAGACAGCAAAAAACAATCATATCAGAGACACTCTATATTATAAATCGCGCCGAGCGCGTTTTTTAGAGAGGCCCTACAGACGCTCTATATTATAAGAGACATACTAGGCTACAAAAAAGTCCTCCAAAGAACTGGAGAATACAGAACAAAACTATAAACAAACAAGTGCAAAGAAGTGGAGAATACATAACAAAAAACACAGAGTACAGGAGAAGATTATAACAAAAAACACACAAAACAAGGTAGTAAAAGCAATAGAAATGACACATAAACAATATAAAAGGTGTTGAGAAATGAGCCTTCTATGATTGGGTGGACAGGCTGGGGATCGAACCCAGGACCTCTTGCTTGCAAGCCAAGTACTCTACCACTGAGCTACCGGCCCATTGATGGGCTTTCGGCACTCCTCCACTGAGTCATTCTTCATGTGTGCCCATTACACATACTCCAACATTCCAACATTCCCCCTTAATGGGCACACCAATCCATTCCAGCCTTCACCACAATCCACATGCTCCCCTCCTCGGGCAACTCCACCACTGCGGGAGTTGGGCTTTCCACTGGCCAAGCTTTGCTCATTCTCACCCCTACACCACTGGGGACTATCCCGGTGCGGTTAAGCACCCTTTACTTGGGACCATGGCTCTGATACCATGTTGAGAAATGAGCCTTCTATGATTGGGTGGACAGGCTGGGGATCGAACCCAGGACCTCTTGCTTGCAAGCCAAGTACTCTACCACTGAGCTACCGGCCCATTGATGGGCTTTCGGCACTCCTCCACTGAGTCATTCTTCATGTGTGCCCATTACACATACTCCAACATTCCAACAAAAGGTAGAAACAACACAGAGACAGTAGAAAAATGATAAAAAACGACACAGACACTAGACAAAACTTAAAAAAAAAACACAGAAACTGTAGAAATCGAGAAGAAATAGTATAAGCATAGATAAATACCTACTTCCTGAGTGCTGGCGACCTGTTCAGGAATTTCCTGAGTGTTGGGCCGTCGCCCAGCTCTCCCTGCGCCTCTCCCTCCCCCTCTACCTCTCGCTGCGCCAGATCCTCCGGACGCCATATAGTTGCAATGTTCGAATGCAATGTTATGGGACACGATTCAAATTTATACGTATGGGTGCATTATCTGAACCGTCAGATTGCTATCCGATTTTAAATTACAATTATCCCGCCTATATTAACCGCTTATCCCGCTCATTCCAAATTAAAAACTTAATTTTCTTATTAAAGCACATCCACGAATATTTATTTTTATTATTTTCAAGAAACGCCTACATGCTCATTCGCCACCGAATTTTTCAAGAAACCTGATCAACTCGCCGACTTCTTCCGGTCGACCGCCTCCTCGACTGATCAACTCGCCTCCTCGACTGATCGACCACCTCGACTTAGCGATCGCCTCCTCGACTGATCGACGCGCTATCATGTCGGCCGAACTATGGTGAGTGCTATCAGTCGGATTTGAAGACTGTTCTTGAAACATATTATATTCTTGAAGACTGTTCATGTGAAATCATTCTTTAATGTTTTCAATTATCAGTGTGGGAGAAGAATGCTATCTATTAACAGCAAACTTGAAGCGTCGACTTGGATTATGTAAAATCGAAGACCTGGAACCTGAATCTAAGTGCCATGGTGTCCCTCTTGGAAACAGTTTTTGTAAAGTTAGCATTATAAATTGCAACTATGAGGATGAAGCTCTTCCAAGAAGACATCCTGGTGGTGACACAATCGGGGAGAGCGTGGGCACATTTGTGGCATGGCCAAAAAGAACGTCTAAAAAGGGTATGTACAGACCTTCTGATACAAAGAAGCTATAATTTATTAGATCATAACTTATCAAAAGGTATGTATATGAGGATAGTAAAAAAAAATGAATATATCATAACATCTGCGTGATGTTGTGAATTTTGAATTCTTTGATGTTCTTTAGCCAGTCTTATCAACCCCATGAAACTACACATTAACGAAAATGTGTAGTTTCTTGGGGTTGGTCATACTGGCTGGAGGGCATCAAAGGATTCAATGTTTTTGACATTGCATACAAAAAAACATAATGAAATAAGCGTGACATAAAATTATAAGCTGGAAATTGCGCCAGGCGCGAGTTTGTATTTATATTCAAAAAAACTATATGTACATTTTTCCTTCTGTGAAAATGCGCCAGGCGCGAGTTCTTTCTAAACTAACATAGCAGACTGTACATTGTACATTTTTCCTCCTGTGAAAATGCGCCAGGCGCGAGTTCTTTCTAAACTAACATAGCAGGCTATATATATCTCTACAAAATGTCACATAGGCCCACTTCATCGGCTACATACTGAGTCCAGTCCCACCCGTACCACTTTGATATGACATCATCCTCCCATTCCCTGCGAATGTCGAGTCTCCAAATCAGAGTGTCCCGTCGATACTTGATACTCCTGATCAAATCCTCATATTTATTTGTTGGCATGAGCCTTACTAAGAGCCTGAGGAGCGGCATATGTCCAGTTATGCGATGCTAGCATTCCTATGGCCCCTGATACAGACTGTCATATGGCTTGTCCAACTCTCTGTGAATGTTTTGAACAGCACAATTAAGTAGTATCTTGTACAGGGTCCAGCGTTGATGGTCGTCCAGGGGAAGTATATTTGAACTAGAAGCAGCCATGTGTAATGCACTAGAACGAGAGAAATTAACTAATTAGCAAATGATATTCCTCTCCCCAGAAAATGATTCTAAATATACAAAATTCAAAACGCGGCAGGCGCGTTGGCGCGATTTCGTCCAATCATATGATATGCAAGCATATCTTATGATTGCTCCAAAATGGCATGATTAATATATTGATTGATTGATTGATTTTCCTTGCCTAATGTTCTTTTCTATTCTTGCATAGTCTGAACAGACTATTTTCCTTGCATCTAGAACAGACTATTTGTTTTTTTAAAACATTAGGGTAAGAACAGATAAATATGGCAAGAACATTAGGCAAGGAATATGAACAGATAAATGAAATAAGATAGAGCAATAGCAGATAGGAATCTTGTGAATGCACAAGAATTCCTGAATGCACTGTATTGCACAAATATAACACACAAACAGACTAGAACAATTAGGCAAATTAAGGTAAGATGTTATATTCCTTGCATAGTCTGAACAGACTAGAACAGACTATTTGATTTTTGAAAACATTAGGGTAAGAACAGATAAATATGGCAAGAACATTAGGCAAGGAATATGAACAGATAAATGAAATAGGAATAGCAATATGAAATAAAATCTGTTCATAATGCTATTCCTATTTCATTTATCTGTTTTGTTTCATAATATTCTTGATCTGTTTCATATTTCTAAAACATAGCCTATTCTTAATGTTAACCTGTTCTAATCTAAAGCATAGCCTGTTCTAAAACACTCAGAATCCCTAAAACACATTCTTTCTAACCCATTCATTCTAACCCATTCATTCAGAATCATAAACCCATTCATTCTAACCTGTTTGAAGCCGAGAAGCTGAGTTTGAAGCCAAGAAGCCGACAAATAGCCTTGTTTGAAGCCTTGAGCCGATTAGCCGACTTTAAAGCCGAGAAGTCGAGTAACATAGTAAAACATTGCCCAATAAATATAGTAAAACATAATGCACCATTTTCATTTTTAAGAAACCTTATAATGCCTACCTTGTGTCTTGTTTATTAAAGCTTTCTTTCCACTGAAAAGCTCTAGAATCGTAAGCAAGACCCCGCAAGAGGCTGTATCATAGTAAAAATTCTTATATCTGCATCCACATAGAAAAACAACTCAAAGACAAAAATCTTTCCTTACATACTAAACAGAGAATCGGAAGAACGGCGAGAAGCCGAGTTTGAAGCTGAGGCGCGCTTAGATTAGAAGAGGATTCGCCGATTAGCCGAGGCATGCAAAAATTTGAAGAGGAAAAGATGAAGAGGCATTCAAACTGCCTCGATTTTTGTTCGAGAATTAATAACTGCCGCGAACCATTAATACCCCTAAACCCATATTTTCATATGGTTTTTAAAAAAGCATATTACTCATATGTTTGAAAAACCATACCCATATCTTTGAAAAACCATATTACCCATATGGTTTTTAAAATAGCATCTTACCCTAATGTTTTAAAGAAAAAACCATTCTAACCCTAATGTTAAAAAAAACAATTCTTACTCTAATGTTATTAAAAACCAATCTTACTCTAAAGTTGTTAAAAACCATACTCTTAAATATTTTGAAAAACCATATTACCCATATGGTTTTTAAAAAAGCATGTTACCCTAATGTTTAAAAAAAAAAAAACATTATGTTTTTAAAAAACCATACTACCCTAAAGTTAAAATTTGTCTAACATATTTTGAAAAACCATATTTGTCTAATGTTTGTTTGAAGGTTAAAAGTGTTAGATTTAATGTTCTTGGTAAGGTTCTTTAGAGGTCTTTGTACAGTTTCAAAAGTATGTTTTTCTTGAAAACATGTCTTGCAGATGTTTTTTGAATGTACTAACTTATTTTATGTTTCTGTATGTTTTAGGTCAATGGCATGCAACAAGCTAAAGAAAGTACCCCTAATGATGGTCCTCAAGGAAAGGAAAATCCCCAAATGATGCAGATGATGCCCAAGGAAAGGAAAAGACACCCAAGGATGATGCCCAAGGGAAGAATAATGTCAAAGAAAAGGATGATGCAAAAGGAAAAGAAATTGTACTTTATAATCGAGTCGATTGGAAAAACAAGAAGGTCAACATCCTGCATGAATGCAACAGAGAGGTAGTAGGAGAAGGGATTATTATTCTAGCAGATCCTATCAATGTAGTCAATGATCAAAGATTAGGGGAGGATAGGTTAGGTGTGGCAATCTCAAAATTGTATGACAATTGGAAGGAAAAGGGGTCAGGTAAAGAGGAATGCCTTGCTTGTGTGAAGCAACTAGAGGTTGCAATGATTGTGGCATGGCCTAGGCACAGTATCCAATTGGACAAAAACTACATGTTTCCTATGGATGCAGAACCATTGTCAATAAGGTTTACACAATGTAGCAAGAGGCCACTTCCATCTTTCAAACATTATCCCACCAAAAGGTGCAAGTCAGATTATGATTGTTCTCCACATGTCCGATAGGACGCTGCCTTGTGGCGTGACGTTAAAATCTCTTCTTCTTCTTCTTCTTCTTCTTCCTGAAGCTATGATGAAGGTTAGAGGAGGTGAATGTTGTTGGGCCTCTTGTGTTAGAATGTTCACAATAGAGGAGTTGGTGGGAGCAAGAGCTACATATCAAGAACATAAGTGTGATAGTAGGAGAAATTTCATGTACACCATATTTGGCTATGCAATTCAGGATGAAAGATCGAAGAAAAAAAGATTTCCATTGAACGGAAAGTGGATATGTTCGAAAGCATGGATGGCTATACATGGAATTCCAACCTCTTCCTGGCACAACTGGCAAAAGAGACATGAAAATGGAACTAGAATTGCATTACATGGGAACACTGACCAGCAAAGACCAACCTCTAGGACTATAGCTGCAAAGGAAATATTTGAAACGTATGTGGAGTTCAATGCAGAAAACATGCCACATATAAGAAGGATGAACAGGGTAGAGTTGTTGTTGAGAAGAGATTGCCATCCCATTGTACCCAGAAGAGCATACTAGAGGAAATAAATGCATTGTTTCGGGAACTTGGAGTAGCCTCTATATCCCAGCCCAGTTTTAGTAGGCTATGGAATAAGCATTTCAAGCATGTGACCATAGCAACTTCAAACAACTTTGCAAAGTGCAATTTGTGTGCTAAGCTGAAGGAGACTCTTGATAAGACTGTGCAACCAAGTCTAAGGGCTAAGATAAGGGAACACATGAAGGACCATATGACTGATCAACTATCATGTAGATCAACTTATTGGATGTGGAGGACCTTAATAACTATTTATGTATTATACATGACAAGATGGACCAGCAAAAGACTTGTCTTCCACAATTCAAGTACATACCAAAGTCTTGTGGAAGATCATACCCTTTGCAGATTTCAATGACTGAGGCAATCTTGCATGGCCAATCTCAAACCTACTATGGGCATTACAGTTTGGAGTTGTGGAGTGATGGTCTAGATTTTCATATTGGGAGTATCATGAGGTGTTTAAGAAACTATGAGAAAGGTTACAATGGTTACCTCCAAGACCCTACAGCTAGCCAGCCACTACATAGTGCATTGTTGGATGGAAACCCGAATAATATTGAAAAGTTTAGCAAGGCAAGGTTTAGGAGGCATGGACCTAATGAACATGTTGGAGCTTTAACATCTCGTGCAAAACCTCGGGATCTGCCTAGAAGGTTGCTCTTGCAACTTGATAACTGTGCTGGCCAAAATAAGAACAGGTGGATGTTTTCTTTCTTATCCTACTTAACAGCTGTGGGCATTTTTGAAAGAGTTAATTTGGGGTTTCTAATGCCCGGACATACTCATGAGGATGTGGATGCATTATTTGAAAAATATAGTCATGTTTTGAGACAGCAGACAGTGACCGACTTTCCTAGGCTACTAGAAATATTCCATGGATGCACTACTCCATCTCCTATAGGATCTCTCATAGAAGAGGTGCCTGATTGGAAGAGTTTTGTGGAAGGTTATACTGAAGACATGGAAGGCCATTCTAGACCTCTTCAATTCACTTTTTGGGTGAGAGATGGGATTCCAATCATGCAATGGAAGATGCGACCTTCAGAGGAGAAGTGGAGAGGAGGGGCAGAAATCTGGCATAGAGATGCGCATGGCAAGCCTATGATACCTCCAGGTCAACCAAAAGCTCTAAAACCTACTACAGAAGTGAAGCAAGTGGGATTGACCCAGGATGGCATCAATGAGTACATCAAGCATTGGCAAACTAATTCTGATGACACTAATCATGCATTGATAGATTACTAGAAGAAAGTGATTAACTTGTTGGATGAGGTAGACACATCCTCAGAAGAATTGACTGAAGGGTGGCTCCCTAAAAGCAGGTGGAAGACATTAGCAGGTGCTGAGGAAGATGATGGCACTATTAGTAGCATTGTTAAGGCCCATGCTCGTCCTCAATCTGACAAACACTATGTTGGTCCTAAGAAAGATAGACCAAAATATCTAGGCCTAGATGTTTATGAACTAGCAACTGACGTAGAGTGCCACCAATTTGTGGTAGTAAAACCAGCAGATTTACAGACCTATCCGGTGTGGTTGGGATACACCATCTCAGATATTTGCAAAGAAGAAGGTGATGTTAACTTCAATAAGGTGCGTGTGGAATGGTGGTGTCCAGTGCACCAGTTGACTAATGTCACCGATAAAGAAAGATATTCAGATTGTTGGACAAAGAGGTGGAGGAGAAATCCTAGTGATCCTGATCTTTGGCTAGACATTGAAACCGTATTGTACTCGTGGACTCCAAAAACTATTCCAAGTAAAACAACGAGAGTTACAATACCTCAGGATATAAGGAATAAGGTTCTCATATCCTTGGGGATGCTGGTGGAAAAATGAAAAACTATGTAAATATGTTTTCTACATTACTATGTATCAATCACAGTTAATAAAAGTTGTGTACTACTTGAGTTTCATGATATATGATGTTGTAATTTGAAGTTAAGGTGTGAATTTATATTAAGGTGTGTGATTATATGTTAACGTATAGTGACTTTTATCAAGTTACTAAAAAATTGCAATATGAAATTTGTCCCAAAATCAAGACATAATCCCAATTTAATTGAATGATGGTTGTAGCAGCTACTCCTGTTAAAATCATGCATAAGAAATATACATGCGCATTGTGTGAGACTCCTACCAGAATCATATTGCAAATGCAAATGCATTTCCAATCCTATCCTTAGAGAACAATTGAGTGTGGAAGCTTGCTCAACCAAGAAGGTCAACTGCAAAATTGTTAAACATGCCATGAGAAACCTGTGACGTAGTTCCTTCCTTCTCGTGAATATGCAGGAGCAATGGAAAAATAGAGATGAAATCCAAAAATTAAGATACACCATAGCTTCATTTTACTATCTTGTTAAAAGTTCTTAGCCAATATGCAATTCAAGCTGAAAACGTTACACACAGATTGTGGAAAGAATTGCTAGACATGAATGCATCTTCATCTTGGCAATGAAGACCAATGCTGGAGAAAACCAAGTACATGCAGGAAAAAGCAACAACAGTTTAGCATATATCACAATAAAATCTTTTGTCTATTGTAGATATCAGGATAAAAGCCTTTGCCTATTGTATACCATGAGGGAAATTGAAAATGAGCATCACTGAAGATTCAGGCTTTGACATCTCCAGAGAAGAGGGAGATAAGCAATGCTCCGATGGAAAATATATGAAGAGAATTATGGAGAAATTACCATGTATAGCATATGAAAAACACCAATCCATTGCAAACACCAATCTACATTCTGTGGATGGACTTCTTCTATAGAGAAATCTAAGATAACCCTCAATTGTCCTGCAAAGTTTCAAGTAGAGCTGCATCTACAAGCATTGGTTTGACCAATAGTGATCTTTACTTTGTCAAATTAGCAACAACACAATAGGCAAGAGAACAGACTATATGCATGAGTGATAGTTGTAAGAGACAGTTACCAAGGTGTAAGGGCAGAATGCTCCAAATGAAATTGCTGCTGGGGCTATGAAACTGCATGGAGAATAAATTTGAAATAAAGAGTTGCATCAAAGAGTTACTAAGGGAAGGGATAAGGAAATGCTTTACTGCATAGACAACAACTTTGACATTGCTGTTAGCCATCAGACCCTAAGAAATCATCTGTGCAATCATTACAAATAAAAAATACTCAACTTCCGACTTTCAAAGATGGCTTTACCAGATAACAAATAATGTGTTATACTAAATCCGAATCCTCATGTTCTTGGCATCACGGTAACATAATAAGAAGCATGCCATGCATTTTTTGATCTATCATCATGATCAAATAGCCTACCAACTTAACCTACTCATCTACTCATGCTACAAACGGAAACGTGAGAGCTTACAGCTTTGCTCTGTTGGATTTATTCTTGCTCGCATCTCCGAATCACCCAACGGATGTGGTCCTAGACTTGGCTGGCTGGGCAAGCCATTACCTTGAACATGCAGCAGCGATCGTGGCATACGCATGCCAGATTAGAAGGGACGAAATCAGATTGGGGCAAAATTCAAACCCCAAATCAAAGTTGAGGAAATTTTCCCGATTTTTGGCAAATCGGAATTGTTTTCCGGCCGCCAAAACCCTCGAAATCTTAGGAAATCAAGTTAAAGAAAAAATCTAAAAAGTTTTTGGGATGCTGGAAAAACCAAATTTAAACAATAGATAGATATGTTTAGATTTTAGAAGCTTTTTGGATCTTATGGTGCATATGTTCATGTGTCCGTGGAAGCATTATCCTGTACATTTTTGTCAGGTGCCTTGTCTATTTAGGTGTTTTTCTTGTCAGCTTTTCATTGCGTTCGGTTGATGTTGTTGCGTGTTGTTGTTTAGTGTGGTTGGTCAATATACTGGAGCATTTCTTGATAGTAGGAAGCTTGGCTATTGGTTGACTGGTCATCTTCGGAGATTAGGGTTGCCACCTTATCGTACTTTAAAGATGCTGGATAAGAAGTTCTTTTTGATCGTTTTTGATGATGCTGTGGCTGTTGAGCAACTGGTGGCACGTGGTGTGGACCCAATGTGGAGTGATTATATTTTGTACCAGCCTTACTCGCCTGGATTTTCTCCTGGTATGACTCCTGCTCTTAGGATGCCATGTTGGTTTTCTATTCCTAATCTTCCTCCTGATCTCTTGGTGCCGGAGTTTCTTATCAGTATTGCTAATGGTCTGGGTACTCATCTGGCCCATTCTATTGTTGATGGTGCTAAAATTTGTGTTTCTCTTCCTTCTGGTCGCGGTCTTCCTGACTGTGTGGTTGTGAAAAGTGGCCCTATCTTTCTGAAGTATGCTTTGCAGTTGCTCAATGGCCCTCAGCTTGCTGATTTATTTCCTCAACTTGCTTTATTTGCAAATTTTCGTGCTAAAAGAGATCGCCCTGCAATGGTCCCTTCTTCCTCTGTGCCTCCTACCTCTGTTGTGTCTCCATTACCCTCTGTTGTCCCTTCTGCCAATGCTACTGCGACCTCTGTTGTTGCTACTCCATCTGCTGCTAAAACCACTATCCCACAGAAGATTGTGCATACTCCCGCTTTTGAAGAGGATGCTAGGGCTAAGTTACAGAAGATCCAGGAATTGCAAGAGCGGCATGAAAGTGTTCAAGAACATCATGAAAATGCCCAAGAGGGATGGACAAATGTTAATTGGAAAAGAGCTGCACGCAATAAGGCTAGTCAACATGTGTCACATGTCATGAGCGATTCTGATAATTTGCATGGAAGGGTGGAGCAGAGAGGAGGCTCTCCCTTGCCAGTTACCCAACAAAATAATGGGGGGGTAGAGCAGAGAGGAGGCTCTCCCTCACCAAGTGCTGAACAAAACAATGGAAGGGTGGAACAGAGAGGAGGCTCCCCCTTGCCAATTTCCAGGACGAGGTGGGCTGACCTCCCTTCAGAACCATGCGAGATGGACATGGTTGAGGCTGGCTCTATTGGTATGGAGGTGGAGCATAATATTTTGGCCACATGAACCTGTTGTCTTGGAATGTGAGGGGAGTGGCTTCTTCCCCAAGTAAAAGAAGCAGGTTGTCTCTTTACCTGTCTAAGTTTTCTACGACCTTTTGTTGCCTCCAAGAGCATAAATGCCGCCGCGGTGATGTACATAAAGTAGCTAATGTATTTGGACGAGACTATAATGTCTTGGTGTCTGCTGCTGATGCATCTAAGGCTGGTGTGCTTACTGCATGGAAGTCATCTGTGGATGTCACTTTTACTCAAACAGATAGGTTCTAGGCGGTGGATAATAATCAAATGGAAAGATAAGGGCCAAGAATGGGGTTTGATAAATGTGTATGCTCATAATAGACCTCGTCAGCGTGGTGCTTTGTGGGCAACTCTGAGGAGTAAAGTTCTCCAGCTTGGACAAAATGTTACATGGTTGCTCGTTGGCGACTTCAATATGGTCGAAGTTGGAAAGAGATAGAAGTGGTCGCGGCTCGAAGAAGTGGTGCAAGGATTCGAGCGAGAGCAATGGCTACGCCTTTTACATGATGGTCAGCTTATGGAGATTGATGGTGATCAGTCCTTTACGTGGTGTAATGGTTGGACAGGAGCTGGCAGAGCTTATGCAAGGCATGATAGAGGATACTTTAATACTTGTGCAGCTGCTCGGCTAGCGGATTTTCGTCGCTCAAACCTTCTGGATAGCTCTGTGTCTGATCATAATCCACAACTTCTAACTAATGATGTGGCTAATTGTCATCGACCTACCAGGACCTACTTTAAGCTTAATTGCAAGTACCTGGAGGATGATGAGTTCAAAGTTGGCTGTAGTCGGGCTTGGTCTCGGGCCTTCTCTCCCTCAGAGGGGCATGTTCGGGGGTTGTTGCGCCGTTGTCCGCAAAGGGAAGTCATTTGCAAAAGAATATGGGAGAGTCGAGCTGCTGAAGCTAGAGGGCTATTGACCGCATTGTACCGGGAATTAGAAGTACTCTCGCTGCGGGCCATACTAATGGAGTCGAGAAAAGGAGTTATTATCTCAGATCAAGGCTATAGAACCGTAAAAAAGCTATCAAGCCAAAGTGAAGGCGGGGTTGCAGTGGTTCAAGGGCGGTGATAGATGTACCCGGTTCTTTTTTGCATTTTGCAAGAAGAAGGAAACTTCGCCACTTCTATACATTCTTTGGTGCTGCCAGATGGTGCTCTTATCTCCGATCCGTGAATCTTAAGCAAGTATCTTCATCATCACTTTTCTTCATTCTTTGCACGACACCCATTGCCCTTTCGGAAGGACATGCAATTGGTCGTGTTGACTAAGGTGCGTCGCATTGTTTAAGAAGCGAGAGGTTGCTTCTTGAGTCTAATATTGTGAAGGAGGACTTAAAAGCATTGTGGCTCTCTTGAAAAGGGATAAATGCCCGGTCTTGATGGCTTTCCTATTGAATTCTTTCGAAGTCTTTGGGACCTGGTTGGAGGATGACATATATGATGCCTTTTGTGAGTTTGAGAGATTTAGGAGCCTTGATAAGATTTTGAATCTGGGTTGTATCTCTCTCATTCCAAAGAACAAGGAACCCAAGACTATTTCGACATTGGCGACCTATTACATTGCTTTCCTCTCAGGTACAAGATCTTTGCTAAGACATTGGCGAGAAAGAGTCCGAGACATCTTGGGCGACGCTATCTCGTCAACACAACGGCTTTCTCCCTCGCCGTTGTATTCTCAACAACGTGGTTGCTTTGATATGAAGGAATATATTGGGCCCGGTTCTGGGGGTCATAGAGCGGTGTATCTTAAGCTTGATTTTGCTAAAGCCTACGATAGTGTTGATTGGGGCTTCTTGGAGAAGTGTCTTCTTGCACTTGGGTTTGGGGAGTCATTCACAAGGAATGTCATGAAGCTCCATACATCAGAGATCATGTCCTTTTCGAGGCGAGCCATCGGATATTTTTGTAGTGGGTAGAGGAATTGATTGGGGTTGTCCCTTAGCACCCTTGCTTTTTCACAATTGTGGCGTAAGTCTTGTCCCAGCTCTTCTCCGTGGCTACCCAAGATGGCGTTATTCAAGGCCTCCCAATGGACGATGGTTCTCAAGAGGTATGTAACCAATATGCCGATGACACTTTTTGTTCCTAATTGCGAAGGCTGAGAATCTTCGTAATGCTAAGCTATTATTAGACACATTCTCCTTAGCATCGGGAGTTCTTGTAGGGTGGCAAAAATGTACTGGCTTTTGTGGACGTTGGACGGTCCCATCCTCCCCTGTATTTTGGACTATCCTTGGAAGATTCTTTCGCATGGCAATACCACAAAGTTGCTTGGTATCCCAGTTGGAATTCATGTCTCTGCTTCAGATGCTTGGGACGAAATCATTAGTGGGTTGCAAAAGCACTTGTTTTGGTGGAATACAGCTAAATTGTCCATGCCCGGTAGAATCACTGTGGCTAAATGTGTTCTTAGTAATACTCATGTCTACATGGAAATCGCTTTACTAGCTCATGCAGTTGTAAGATGGAGGAGATTGTGCGATCGTCGAAATTTTATTTGGGGTGGAAATGAGTTAGGAGGCGATTGGTCAAGGTAGCTTGGGCTTAAAATGCATTAGACCTAAGGCGGTGGTGGTCTTGGTATGTTGGATTTTCACCTCCAAAGCAAGGTGATGATATCAAAGTTCATTTGGAGGATTTTCATTGGTAAGGATGATTCTCCGGCCCGAGGTTGTTGGTGCAGTCGATTCAGCATTGTCTCCCATTTCATAAGGCTTCCATTAAGCCCCTCCTTCCTTGGGCTTTGCTTTATCATATGCATCCGTATCCTAATGCTTCTCCCTTTCTAAAGGGGTTGCTTTTATGCTTGGGACTTTGTCGGTCTCTTTTCCATATTAATCCCGAGGCATGTCTTGGTTGTCCACTCCATTTGGTGGATTCCTTTGCGGGACACTCGAGGAGAATGTGCCTCTAAGTGTGGTTGTTCATCCAAAGACACAACGACGATGGGTAGCGGTGGTATCAATACTATTGCAGCTTGGTATGAGTCCATCATCATCTCATGTCATGGGAAGCATTTAGAACAAAGTTCTTGTTGTATGCGATGGGATGAGTAATCACGGAATCATATTCTTTGCATTGTTGCCACGGGATTACGGTCCACTGATTGAGGTAGTCATATGGGGTTGCCATCGGGATATCCGGCCCGAGGCGGTTTGTGTCTTCGTGTATAAATTGCTTGTGCATTACGAAATCCCGCCTCCATCTAATAGATGGCATCTTCAGTGTCCCTCACCCACAATGGAAAAGTGTTTGGATATGGGTATGGGATAAGCCGCTTCACCCCAAAGTAGTAGTTTTGTGGTGGCAAGTGATCCATAGATGCCTCGAGTCAACGGTTAGTCCATAAAATGGATAATCGGATTTGAGCTCGCCCTTTATGCCAAACAAAGGGTTGAGAGTATTGAGCATTGTTTTTCTTGTGTGAGAGGCTTCTTGGCGGGCATGGTCTTGGTTGTTGACCCTTTTTGGCATCGTCTCGATCTAGCCCGCCAAATTTTGCTTGCTATCTATCCCGATGCTTGGCCCAAACAACGGAAACGAAGCTTTTCATCTCGCATGCGGTGGCTTTTATGGTCAATCCGGAAGAGAAGGAGGTTGTTTATCTTTAAGGGCATAGATACTGCAGATGAGGTTGTTCTTGATTGGCAAAGATAAAATTGTTATGCTTACAATTGTTCTTCTCTTGATCAAGAGAAGAAAGTAACCGATCTGGCATACTTACCTTGATTCATTCTTTTTGCATAGGCGGTGGTTGTGCTCGGTTGGATCGGTTTGTCCACTTTGGGGTTATAATCCTGTCTTTGCATTTATGTTGCTCTGGTTTCTAGTTGGTGAATAAAGCTTGACGTCCTTCAAAAAAAAAAAAAAAAAAAAAAAAAAAAAAAAAAAAAAAAATGTTGTTGCGTGGACTATTCTTGCCATGTGATGCCTCTTTATTTTCGTTAGTTCCATTGGTTGGGGTTACTTCTTTGTGTTCTTTAGTTCTTGCTTTATTCCCTGTTGTGTTTGCTATGTTGGTCTTTATTTTTTTTTTATTGTGTTTTCTAGTTCCATCTGTTTAGTTCGATTTCCTCCCTTCACTTCGTGAACTTCATCATTGTTTTCCCTTTTTTATTCTATATCCCCACTTGCTCTTTCATCCACAGCATCCTTCACTCCATCTTTTTGCTTCCTTTTTTCATTTGCCTTGTGCATGTCTAATTTCATCGATCTTTTAGTACCATAAGTCATTTCTATATTTTTTTTACGGACGAATTCCTTTTTTGTTGCATTTTCTCTCTGGCTCTCTTTGTTCCATATTGCTCTATTGTCACAGTAGTTTTTCATAGTCTCAATACCTCCATCATTGTGCTTTTTTAGTTAAATCCTTTAGTCCATATGTCTTATAGAAGACTTTTGTTGTGTGCTTCTTTTAGTTATCGTTTTCCTCTTTCGTCTTGTTGTCTTGTCTTGCTAGCCTCATTTATTGGTATGGCTTTTCTTTCCTTGCTTCGTTTTCTGCATTTCTTCGATTGGGTCTTTTAATTCTATTTGTTCTGATTGATCTAATTTGTTCCATTTTTTGCCTTGCGTTATAGTGTTTGACTGTATCTCTTTTGCTTATTTTCATTAGCTCTTCAGCTCTTCAATGCCCTTGTCTACTTAGTTCCACTTCATTATTGGTACCATCAATCTCTGCGGTTTCCTTTTTTTCTGTTGCTCGATATATTTGTGGAGCATTCCTTCTATTTTGGATATCCCAGTTGCGCCCTCGATCTTGATTACCTTATACCATAGTTGCTCATAGATTTTATTTTTGTCCCATTTGCCTGATCATTCTAGTCGTTCTATTGTGCACTTTTGCATGTCAGTTTCGGGTCTCCCCTTATATCTTGTCCTTTTATCATACGCATGTCCCCTTGCATCCTTGAGTTCTTTTCATGTGGGTAGTCCCTTCTTTCGTTTTTGTCCACTTTGGTTTCTTTAATCTCGACATATATGCTCAGTTGTTTCATAGGTGAACTGGTATTTAACATTTGTTTCGCTCATCCCTTGACATAAACTCATCTTACTTGCTCTCATTGTTTCATAGCTTTCCATTTTTGGCATTTTTTCACAGATGAGTTGGTCTCCTTTATATTTTATTCTCTTATTCTCTTTGTCATTGGGATATTCGTCGTATTTGTCTTCAAGGTTCTTACTCATTGTCCCATTATCACATAGCCTTTTAACTCAATTTGATCCTCCCATTACTTTTTCTTATCAGACTTTTGCATTATGTGACCTTATCTTCGTTGTCCATGCGCTCTATTCCTCTATTCACGATCCCGTTATTCTCCAGTCTATTTCATCATTATATATGCCCGTCTCTGTTGTCCTGCATTTTGGGATCCTTTACTTCCTTATCCTCACTCATTTTTTCCTCTTGATTTCTTTCACTTACCCTCTTGAATCGTCTTGATTCTCCTAAATTCTTGTCTCCTTCATTTGCTTGCCTCACCTCGTGACCCACCATAGTTCGTTTAACTTCTTGATGTCCATTATTCATGGCCTTTGCTCTGTTGTTCTCAGTTCCTCCATCTGTCTTGCCTAGCCTTTTTTGTCCTAGTCATCTGATGGCTTTGGGTGCTAGTGTGGCCACTGCGGATGACTGCTGCTTAGATGTTACCTTGGTAACAGGGATAATTTTAGGGAGGTGCTTCAGATCTATTGGCAGGTAAGTGTCTATGTGGGCAAGTTGGAGGCAAGGCTGCTGCGCAGGACCCTCTTCTATTGTGTTTTCAAGTGCGAAATTTATGTTCTTTTCATAACCAGTTTGTTTTCACTCAGTGCTTTTGCTCCCCCCATCCTGGCTGGGGGAGCTTAGAATCCAAAGGTGTTATTAGAGCTGTCAGACATGGCAATGAAGTAGGAGGATCTGAGTAGACTTCTTAAGGCAGGAGACCCAGGTTGTTTAATGGCTGTAAGAGCAGATTCGGATCGAGATCTATGTAAGTCAGAATGGGCAAGCGCAATAGGTGGACCACCCTTTTGGGGAGGCCTGTTTATGGTCATCTATGTTGAAGGAAGATGCTGTGTTGTATCTCCCCTATTACATGTTGGAACAGGGAGAGTAACCCTATAGTACTTCATTGTAGGCAGGCTTTCAGGTCAAGTTAACGCCAGGAATAATGCTTATGGCTTTAAGCCCTACTGTGCTTGCATGGAAGACCTGATTTAGTGAGTATATGGATCTCTCTTTGGTGCTGGTTGGAGGAAATGATACTGCCCTTGGATTTTAAGCTTGGCTTTATATGGTAGAATTCTTCCTATCCAATGCATCTTGGGATCATTTTATTTAATTAGATACTTCCTATCTGGTCTATTGTCGAGCCTTAATAAGGTTGTTGTACCATGATTCCACTAATATATAAAATATTTTGCATTCCAAAAAAAAAAAAATTGAATTTTGAGCAATTAATGGTGGCGAGCTAACTGAATGTCTCTCCTCGATCTCTGCTCCTCGATCTCGAGATCTATTGATCACGTGCGATTTATCTCTCGACATTTTTATTCCTTCTTCTATGGCGACACTCTGGCAAAGAATCTTTTCACCGTGAACTAATCTCCTGCTCTAGGTGATGCGCATTCATCAATGTATTTGCATAAAAAAAATTGTCAATTGTTGGAGCTTGTAGAAACGTCAATGACCTAAGGATCCTTTGGCTCGAAGCTCTTCAATTCTACTTCAGATTGCTTTGTGGGTTTGCACTTTCATAGTAGCGATGCCCACATAGCAGATACTTCCCATTTAGCTTGCCAGCCTTCATCCTACATAATCAAATCAAAGTGAATGTACGTGTTATTTCTTTAAAAGTTCTACTTTCCATATTTTCTTTTTTGTTACCACATTATCAGCTCCTATAAAGATCTTCAAGGTGGAGATGGGTAAAAGATAAGCTTATGCATGTTCTTGGTAAAGGTGGAGATGGGTAACAGATATGCTTGTGCATGTTCTCAGTGGAAAATTGATGGCAATTATGCTTTTATGTGTTCAGTCCCCTTTTTTTTTGTGAGGTTGAGAAGTTTATTTTCGACAGAACTTGCTAAAGAAGAATAGACGTCAAATTTCTCAGTTGTAAGCCTTCGTATACTTCTTTTTTAGCAAGCTTTACTAAAAAATAGAGAGTGAGGATTGCAATAAAAAACCAATCATCTATTTGTATTTCACTTATTACATTTGTAATTCACATATATTGCATTGTGGATGACAATCGTTGAGATAATGATTTTAATCCATGACATTTTTCTATCCAGCACTTTCTTGTCTTTTCTTAGAACATGAAGAAAGTCCATACAGTTATAGTGTCACCTCCCCATACCAAAAAAGCTAAAGTCTCACGTAGCAACATAGAAAAACTTCCATATACTCCTAAGAAACCAAGGACTTCTTGTGATTCTGGAGGTATATCCACTCATAAGGAAGAGAGCATAGCATACAATATAGAAGAAGATGTTCCTGTTACATGCTCTGAAGTAAGAAAGTTTTTTAAGTTTGAAATGATGACTAGCATTTGGGGAGTTGGGCCTAAAGATGGCAAATAGGGATACAGTATATCACGGATTAAAGGATCTTTAAAACCTGATTTCTTGCAGATATACACGAAAGTATTCCATAGAAAAGAAGCTTCTAAGGTCCCTACGTATATGGTGTGACGCTCCCTTCCAAATATACGGCTCCCAGCCGTACACTCCGTAGGAAATCCCCCATTCGGTCCTCGACCGCACGGGCCCTCCGTCTATCCCGCACTCTGGGATCACCGTAGTGCGGGAAGGGGACATGAAGGTGTCTTGCGCGCCCTTCCCCTATGGGCTCCTATCACAGCGGAAGCATAAACATCGTCAGAACTAGCAATAACAATACATCATACTACCTCGAAGGGTAGCTCATCCACATATCCATAGCTGCAAAGAACATAATCATATGCCATAAAACATGAGAGCTCCTACCCGTGGCTCCGACTCATAGGGAGGTAGACTGACCGGATAGGCCTCAAGATAGAGCAGACCGAGTCATAACAATGGCGGGGCTGGCTATAGACAATGGCTAGGGTTGACCACTCCATCCGTCCCTCCTGTGCATACTTTGCAAAATGAGCTAGATCGGGCTCTGGCATGACTGTAGTTTTCCGGATACGCAATCCCATGGTATCACCCATCAGGACTACTCCAGGTTGCATCTCCCCAGTCCGTCGAGGCAGGAAAGGTTGCATCTCCCCCTCACGGGGTCTAGAGGTTCCACGTGCGGCTAGAGAATCGTGGCGACACACGATTCGTCTCCGACTTAACCTCCCAAAACAAGAGCCAAGCCAACACTTGCAACTCTTGAGAGGCAGGGCGACACCATTGCTTCAGGAGGTGTCGGACCCATGCCCGGCCTACACGGAGTGACCGACCATAAGCCTAGCTCACCATGGGATCCCCAGTAGCCACGCTCAGCAGGGATCCTCCCTCCATATTGCCTCTAGCCCCGTTGTGTAGTGCTGAGTCACATCATAGCTCCCATAGCTCGGTGGGTTCCTATGCACAGGCCGCATAATAATAGGAACTAAGGGGTCTAAACTAGGAGCATACTACTAAGTAAGGCTACTAGGTCTCTACCCCCCTTCCCAATACAAGAGGAGCAAACATGATCAACTATCATCACATCACATCATATCATGGTAACATCATAAGAACATCTTAACCTAATCATACATATCTAACTTACAGTTAGGATTCCTTGATTAGGGTTCAAGATGTTCAACAAGGGTTCTAGGATGGCTCTACTCTAGATACAACATACAGACCCATCTGGAGTGCTAACTTTCAGATGAACTACCATGACTCTACTCCGCCTACCTGCTCCAGAAGCACTTCCTCCCATCCCTGGCGTCTCCATTGCTCCTTGGTCGAAGTCGTGCTCCCTCTACGATCATGCACACACTTCGGGGGCTGCTGCACCAGGCTATGCTACGACGAACGATGCTCGAGACGGGGTTTCGAGCGCGTAGATGAGTGTTCAGGTGCTAGAGTCAGGAAAAGGGGTCTAGGGTTAGGGTTTGAGCCAATATAGGTTAGGATCCACATGGGATGCCACGTGGCACCAATAGGATGGGGCCGTGTGGCGGTTGCCCAATAGGATAAGGCCATGTGGAAATGGGCCTTATCTTAAGGTTATCTAAGTTAATCAATTAACTTAGATATGTGCCCCTTGCCACTTCTAAGGTATACAAGGCTACATGGGTAGACTTATATAGTGACGGGTCCAGGAATATACGTATTTATGGCGTATATTCCCCTGGAACGTCACATATGGCAAGATGTTATGCAGCCTCGAAACGTGTGAATATTGATTGAGACAGTGTTGAGGAATTTGCATACATTATATCTCATAGTAGATACTAAGCTGATTTGTTCGTTGCCTCAGAAAGAAAAGCAGGGCATTATATACTTATAGTATGCTCCAAATAGACGCATAGTTCTGTTAATACAAAAATTTCTAGAGCTTTATTTGCTATGCTTCTGCTCTCAATTGAGGCTTCATACAAACTAATCTTCCTTTTAACTTTCTTTATATATTAATGCTCCACTTTCTATTTTTATTGAGAATATTTTGGATGATCTTCTAAAACCCGGTTGTTGCAAGGTCTTAATTTTTAGTTTGAGCAAAAGGCGGAAGAGGAGCAGAAGTGGAATGGCAGAAGTGGAAGATCAGAAGAGGAGCGAAAGCAGAAGTGCTATTAGGAGTCTTATTTATAAGAGAAATTTCGTAGTAGCTTGTGTCACATGACACGAAGAATGTCATTGGTCAGACAAATGGACCGTTACATCTCGCGTCGTGTGAAGAAATGAAATGTTTTCCTTTCAATAATTTTTCATTTTTTTCCAGAAATATCAAATGACGCAAAAACGGCCGTTGCTCAAGCAAAGGGACTGTTACATCTCGCGTCGTGTGAAGAAGAAATTAAATGTTTTTTTTTTCAATAATATTTTGTTTTTCTCACAAATATCACACGATGCGAAAACGACCGTTGCTCAGGAATACGACGCGATATATTTCACGTGGTGTGAATAAATATAATAAAATTTCTCCTATAAATAATTTCAATGATACATAAAGAATTTTATTGATACAACGTTTAAGCTATATAACTTATAAGTTTTCAAGTTTCATCTTCAATTTCCCGCTCTTTCAATCCCCTTCCGAACCGATCTAGTGCGACAATCACTCCCATGTTATCGAGTCCAGCTTCCAATCTCGAGTGATTCAAGCCAGCTGCTAAGAAATTTAACATATTAGTCGCACGCAAACCGGATTAGTCGTCAAAATATTCTAACACCACATCCCTCTGAATTGCTATGACGCTTTCAGTGTTAGATGCCAAACGAGAATGGTTGCCGAACATGCACAATGCACGAATGTAATACACAAACTCTGCCCCTTTTGGACTGAAAGTTCTGCTGAAGACGATAATCTCTCCATTCCTTAATCTTGAGATATATCGCAGAAGAGTCGAGTCCTTTAATCTTTTCTGCCTGCCTCGTGCATGTCGGCAAGAAAAGTCATCGACTTCCCACAAATAAGATATCTCAAGGTTATCTTCTTCAAATTTCTCAAAATCCATAAGGCTTATGCTGCCGCGATTGACTAAAAGCCCTTCCAAACCTGTAGATGTTGTTGGCAGCTTTGAACGGAGGCGCTGAAATTCTTCTTCCGTTGGCAGATTCTGCTTCTCTTTGGCACAACGAATCTGTAGCCTCTCATACATGCTTCTTTAAGCTCTATAGCATTACCAGTATAAGATGACACTTCAAACATTTCCTCATTCGGCCAAGGTACTGATAACTTCATCTTTCCTAGCACACACACGTAGCAAAGACGGGTTCCTAAGTATATCACTTAGCAATAAATATTCTTTTCCTTCCACCAAAGTTGGCCTTATGTCATACAATCTCTCTTCATCCTCATCCGCTTCAGAGTCTTCCTCGTCATCATCTTCCTTGTCTGGTTCACACAAGGCCAATGCGTCCAAGTATTTTCCTAGATTCTTGCTCTTCCTATAGATCTATCACCATTTCTATCTCATCATCTTCATGATCACACATAACTGACCCACCTTGGCTTAATAATTTCATTGTTTCCATTTTCTCATTGGCTTGGCTGAGCAAAATGCAATAACTAGCAAGTGCAAATGACAAAGAGATATAAGTTACTTTTTTAAGTACAAGCACACAGCTCGATGGAGCCCGCTGCGCCACATTCTTGAAGAAAGTCTTCGATCCTTGCAAATGGAAAACCGCTTCCTCTGAAGCTAGTTTCAGAATCCACACCCCAAGAATATCTTCAAAGCACATCCGCTGAGCTAACGCACTCTGGCTGAAACTTAAAGGCATGTGAGCTCGACATTATTTCCCATAATGTGTTTCACCAAGAATTTGAATCAAGAACGTGTAGGTGTGCCTAACTACACTTCTTCCAAAGCACCTATGTCAGCTTCTGCATCATCCACTATGAAATATGAGGGTGTGAAGAATGGATCCTGCTTATGTATGTGAGTTTTCATGCTTTGCATCCAACATTGGATATCAATCTTTGAGGCACTAGATGTCAAGATCCATGCATAGGCACTCCATTTCTATGACTATCAAAGACCATTAGTATATAGAGAGAAAACCTCAGTTCTCTTGAATGTGGCATCTATAGCTATGGCATTTCCTTTACTATACTTCAATAGCATTTTCATTTGGAATGGTGTCATAATTCCAAGGTGGAAGGGGGCCCCCTGGCCACCTTATCATTGGTATTATCCTTGTCTACAAAGTCATCCCTGTCCTTGCTAGCTTCCCCAAACATTTGCAACTTATGAATAACAAATTGTTCCTGCGTCCATATGAACACCTTATACGAGTGACCTTCCACCAAGAAATTCCTCAACTAATCCTTCTTAGCTTTGGACAGCCATGGTGCGAGCTCGTACCTAGTGCCAACACTAGCTTCATGCAAAATTCCATGGCAAATAACTCCGTGCTCATCAGCATATTTTCTTTGATAGTAAACAATGTGAGCTACTTCAGGTATTAGGCATAATTGTTTGATGAGAAAGTGATACAAAGAACCAGTTTTATTGGTTTCACCTCTTAACCTTCTCTTACTTCGGGCGAGTGATAGAGTTGGTTGTTGCTCTTCTACCCCAAATTCTTTTTTGTCCTTCACTTTAGCCTCTTTTCTCTTTCATTTCCTTGGTTCCACAATTGAAGGAGGCTCTTCCTCAACCTCTTGAGTCTCATCAGTCTCTAGAACTTTATAAGGTTGATGTTGGTCTGAAGGATCCATTCCCTTACTCCATTTTATTCTCTTCTTCTTCTTCCCTTGTTTGGGCCATTCAATGGGATGGTTGTTCTCACTCTGATCTTCAGGGCCAAAACTGCACCAGTAGGTGCAAATTCAAATGCAAATAGTCATTATATTTCAAGTACTTTTACATTGCATGAGAGTAAGCTTACATTTTGTATTGCAGCTCTCCCCTTCAACAAAATCTGTAACTTTGCTCTTGAAATATAACAGAAACTGGCAGGAGATTCATCAGAAGTGCCTCTTGCTTTCCAAAATTTGCCCTCATTATAAGGTGACCATTGAAGGTCATCTTGCCCAAATGGTCCATCTCGTGGGTTCTGTGGCTGAATCCCCCATAGGACAACAGTCTTAAAATGGAGAATTGAAAATGGAGTTTGGAGAGGTTGAAGCAGTGTATAACAAACCTTTTTTTTAAATAGGAAAAAAGCAGGGTTATATTAATTTGAACTGGATTGGCCCTTCTGTTACAAAATTCAATAGGAACTTTTCCTTTAACAAAGATTTGCAAAAGGATCATCAAAAAGTTGCTTTTTAATATAAAAAAAATTACTTTGTACTGCATGCACTGTATTATGATGAAATCAAATGTTGAGGAGGTGATTGTTGAACGACATTTAATAATGTATGTAGGTGCATAATCATAAATATAATATTGGCATTCCCTATACATAAGTCGCTTAATAAAAAAATTCTACAAGTGCAAAAAATAATAGGAAAAAATCTTAGGACCTATGGCTTCAACCGGCCCAAATCCTTATACGCCATTTTTTGGACCGGCCGTATATCCTAGAGTATTTCACGTGGACCGGAACTTTTTAACTTGAACCGGATTATTTGAGTCAATCCTAGGACTTTGTTGCACATTGGGTTGAAGCTTAGATCTTACATGTAACCCGCAGCTTGTGTGAGCAATAAACTCCTTCAGCAGCGCAATCAACAAGCTCCCCAGGGGCTCCAACAACTAAAATCCATTCTCGAATCTCAGCGCCCTAAACCAAGCTTTCAAATTTGAAATCAACGAGGAAAGTGGTTCTAACATGTTGTGGCCCTAACATGGTATATCCTTATAGAGGAAGTAACGACCTGACACAAAATATGCCACCTTTTTAAGCGCATGTACCCTGAGCATGAATGGGGCAGGGTTGATGCCTCGTGGATCTGGATGGGCCTTCATAGGATGGGGGATGCGTTGTGGTGATGAACCATGGTTCAATCACGACCATGGCCAAGATGAACCATGGCTCAATCACGACCATGGCCAAGATAAATGGGGCTCGCTTCGAATACCCTTGACCCAGTACGATCAAAGGACAACAGTCGGAGTTGTGACATCGTGTGAGATGCGAAAGAGTTGCCAGCATGATGGCAAAATTAAAAAAAAAAAAAAAGTTCTTAAAACAGTACTTCAGATTCAGACAGAAAGATCAAACACACATTCCCTCTTATTTTACATTCAACTTTTGCCACTGCACAAATCTTCTTTGATTCCATGGAGCAGGGTGCCGGATTAGGTCGCCGAAATACAGCAGGTGCGAGGGACCCATTTCCCCATGCCGAGCTGCTAGACCATTAATTCATTATATTTGATTATACATTATTCAAATACGTTTTTTCCCAGGCACAGGTGTGCACGCCCCATTGCGGCATCTTCATCAGTCCTGCTCGTCGTACACAAGACTAGGCTGCTAATCTACTGTTTTACTGGCGCCTTCATCTTTCTGCCAGACAGATCTCGGTTGCCCAAGCCGGGGTTAGGTTTGGATCCGGCAGAACATAGGCTATCTGATCCCTCTAATGGGCGGGAAGAATGCTGCTTTCTTCAGCTTGGGGTTCGACCTGCTGTTTTCTTATGGGACTTTGGCGTGGATCTAAATCCTTTAATGGTTTTTCCTATGACCCGGACTTATGCAAGGTAGGTGAATTTGCCTCTTTCTTAGCATTTCTCCGAATTAGTTTCTACATTCGGATGGTTTCTCTAGGTCTTGGTGTTTGATCTGATTTACTACCAAAGCCCTTATTTTAATATGACGGACAAAGCCCATGTCGATTGTCCATACCCTGGATGTTTTTTCTGCTTAATGAAGGACATTAACCCAGCAAAACGCCGTGTAAGCATTGCAAAGTTTTTCAAAGACCTTCCGAATGAGGATGAAGAAGGTCAGGTCATTCCAGTAAGTGGGCTATGGAATACGGCTATGGTGCAACCAAGCGATCCTGAATTTATTGATCTGGGTATATTTGAATGCATGGCTGCGTTGATATGGAAGGGCCTCACAAATAGGCGGTGGTTAGCCAAAGATCAAAATATATACATTCCCTACTATGCTGCTCACATCATTGGTTCATACACAATGGTGGTCGAAGATTTTGCTGAAAGGGCGATTGCTGCAGGAGTTATACCAGCATTGCTTGAGCTGCTAAGAGGAAGACTAACATGGGTAGAGCAGAGAGTTGCTGTGCGTGCTTTAGGGCATTTAGCAACATATGATAAAACCTTTCCATATGTTGCAGCATACAAAGAGATCCTTGAATTAGCAATGGAGCTTGCATCTTCTTCTCCAGAATTAGTTTACACACATTTCTATCAATTTGTGGATAGGAGGCTCACTTATCATTGTGATCTTCTCACGCGTGGAGTAGGCGGGCTAGAGATGGAGTCCCGTAATGCAGAAGCTTGGGCAAGCCAGTTGCAGTGTTGGTCCCTGCAGCTTATTAACTGTTTTGCATTTAAAGAAGAGTTTCTATCTATGACCTGCAAGCCAGATTTCTTGTTTAAAATTTCCAGCATGTGGGGAGGACTTGTGAATGAGAACTCACCTTCTGGTGGGTCTATTAAGGACAATTTGTCACCAGAGGTCTGGCAGATTGATGGTGTCAGAGTATCCAAGTATCATTGAAGTCCTGTGCAACATTGCTCGGTCCTCTGATGACTGGCAGTACATGGCATTGGACTGCCTTGTATGGTTGGTGCAAGATCCAAACACTAGATATAAGGTTAGTGCTATAGCCTTTGAAAACGGAGTTTGTATTTCTTCAGCTCCTTTTGATTAAAATTTACTTTTGTCTTTGATCAGGTCTTTGACAAAGCTGTTGCAACTCCTTTGGATCTGTCAGAACTCCCAGGGTTTGGTGTTTATAAGAACATAGGAGATCTTCTAGTACATACATATCTGCAAGACTCTGCATGTCTTTCACCAAATTCAAAGCTCCTTTATGAAATAAATGCCTTCCACACAAGGAAAAAGTGGGAGAAAAGCTTGTCCAGAGAAGATCTACAAATTAAGCTAGCAGCTTCTCTTGTAGTCAAACTTGAAGGAAATGCAAAATTCTCTGCAGGAGACGTTGTTGGCGCATGTTCTAAATATACAGAAGCGTTGGAGTTGTGTCCAATCAAAGCAAAAAAGGAAAGGGTGACTTTATACAGTAATAGAGCACAATGTCATCTTCTTTTAGGGAACCCCAAGGCTACAATTAGTGACACAACACAGGCTCTATGTCTCCACAAACCTGTCAACAGGCATGCCAAGAGTCTATGGAGAAGGGCACAGGCATATGACTGTCTTGGTTATGCCAAGGAGAGCCTACTTGATGCTATCATGTTCATCAATGAATGTTCCCAGGCTTCTAAGACTCACTTAGAACTTAAGAAAAACAAAATTACCGAGTCTGTGGAACGCCTTCTTAAGAGACAGATGCAGGCAACCTGGTTGTTCTCTGAAGCAGTTTCAAAACATAGAGGCATCCAATATGATGATGATGAAAACGACGACAACGATGAACACACTAATTGCAGTCAGGAGGGAGATGATGAGTCTGAATGGGAAACAGCCAGTGAGAGTGACATCGCAGATGAGGTCACAGGAGGCTCTGATTCAGACCAAGAAGAGTGGCATAGTAAACGCAATGGAACCTTTTCCAGAGAATCAGCTGCGGTCTTTCATGGAGTAACACTGAAAGATCTTCTTGGTCCATACTATGAGGAGTGTTACTAAGCCATTTCCACAAATGGAGGGCTTAGATTTTACTGTATAGCAATTGATCTATAGCAATTTTTACACTAGACCACACTATTACTGTCACATGATCACACGACATCATGTATTAGTCATTTTGCAAAGGCAAATGACAATCTACACATGTTCCACCACAGGGTGGTATATGCCTTAAAGCCTTGTCAATGGATGAATTTGGGTATATTCTCAAGGTGAATTATGGTGGAAAACTTCTAATGGAGTTAGCATTCAGGGCCAAGAGTAGTCATCTCTCAAAATTTACAAAATGAACATCATAAGGAAAGCTTAAGAAGCAATAAATATCAGAACAATCCTCAGTTTTAGCAATGAGTCCACAGACGCGAGGATAAAATAAAACATGCAGCTATATAGATCATAGATGACCTGCCTTTGAAAAACAAAGATGGGTCAGGGCTTGTAGCATATTGTTTCCTTCCTTGTGTGCTTCGCCATTGTTGTTTGTCATTCAGATTTGGTAGCGTAGTTTGTTTCGTTTGCTGAGGATCTTTGACGTGTTCACCGGTCATCACATAAAGACCCATTATATATTTTTTGTTTAATTTAGGCCAAGGTATATTCAATGGCACCTATGCAATACCATACATCAACATTTATTTTTAAACCATTGAAGATCCGACCATAATATTGCAAGTTTGTTTTATAGCAATATATCACATCGCGTAAACGAAAGATTGGCGTTTTACATTTACTAGTAATAGCTACTAAGAAACATCATGTAGAACAAAGAATAATTGTTGGAGCCAATGTAGTTCCACATACCTCTAGTGGAGCACTTAACATCACGAAGAAAAACACACTTGGCGTCATACAAAATATGCAAGTTGTACAGAAAGCTAAACTTCTTAAACCCTTCATTTGAACATCCAAACAACTTCATAATGGCCTTATTATATAAAAATCCCCTCCGTCCGTAATATATGATACAAGAATAGAGCAATATATTTATAAGCCGCAAAAGATGATACATGACTGACATGACATTGAAATTATGTGAATTCATGTCAACATTGTTGTCATGACATATTAATCGTGGATCCAATCTCTGATAGTTGGAGATAGGTTTACTTGGTTGCAGGTTAGTTATGGAATATATGTTAATACAATTTAACTAGAAAACATGTGCCCGGCGATGCCGGGCATTAGTCGTGGACATGTGGGATGGGTAGATAACAGAGTTTGTAGATGGAATACAATAGTGTAGAGGTAATAGTATATGTATCTTTATGGATGTGCTCCTGATGATTATGCATTATGTTGATAGTTCCAAGTTTCCAAAAGATGGGTACAATTTTTGAAAACATTTGTATAAAATTTTTAGGAAATTCAAAGGTTAGGAGAAGGCATGAATTCTATATGGGTTTGTGAACCTGGAATGGTAATAACGATACCTATATTTTTATTGCCCATAGTATTCATTCCTGTTTATGTTCCTGCCAAACTTAATCTTGGTGCTTTACGAAGAAAGTACAACACATATATAGATTTTAGATATTTAATTCATGAGATTTGAGAATTGTAATGTAAACTAACAGTTATAAATTGGTACTGGGTTTGTTAACATAGTGGTGACTTGTTTCATCTATACCACTGTGTTTAGAACTTGCATTTTTGGTACGATTGTGATAAAATGGTTGGTTTTATCCTATATTTCTCTAACAGAAACGACATTCCTATTTTATTAACGCCTTAAGATCCTTGAAGATATGATGGCCATCCGTGCATTCCTACAAACCAACCAAATCGAGCAGTCCCAGCTCAATAGATTTCAAAGCAGTTCTTGTGTGCAACTGCCAAATATCTCAATGATCTCAAAGCAATTCCTATGCAATGCACACTGTCAAAATATACACATAAAATACCTTGTAAACTTTATGCGCATCAAACCTTAATCAATCAAGAAATTATATTTTAAAAAGAGAGACAGAACTGTAACAAAAGCTAGGTGCCCAAACTAATCCACGATGGTGCCATAGCAAACTAAGGTCTCATGTATGAGGGTTGCTCTAAGCTTTTGTTGAATATGTTCAGATTTTTTGGTTGCTTAAAATGCTCCATCTTATCCTTTAACTTCACCTTTCTGCTTATGTTAAATCTTCAGAATCTTTTGGTTGTCTTGAACCCTCATCTACACGTTATGCATTAATAAACGTGTTGTTTCAACCTTAACACCTTATGATCAGTCTAAGAACAGCCAAACTCCTAGATAAACCATCCCAATAAAACTAACTATAAATAACACAGTCAAACTCAATGGACTTTTTGAACAATAACATTGATTGTGTATTCTTGGAATGCACACTGCTAAAAATAAAAATATATGCAAAAAATTTGTTATTTCAAACTAAATTAATATGCACATCTAATACGTGCAATTATGGTGGACATTATAGTGCAAAGTAAATTCAAGCAGAGAATGCTAGCTAGTTGTTTATTGCAAGCAAAATTCTGCACATGTGCAACATTCTGAAATCTAAGTTCCAGTCCAAGTGAATGCAGTTCTTGCCTTTAACATAACATGTTCTAACCTTGTTGATTAGCAAACATGTCATTCAGAATCTAGATTGACATGTATCTATTAGGACAATGAGAGAATAGCAAAATGCCAAGCCTTCACAATTATTCCCTAACATAAGAACAATATTTACAAAAACAGACCTTGCAAGCTCATTTTATCACTATGCTTTAGAAACATAGAGAATTAAGTCCGTTCAAGTTGCTGCTCTTCCTGCAAGAAGTACATGCAAATAGAAAAATGTAGGAAAAAAAAAGAGAGGAATGGAAAATGATCTTTACATTTCTCAACACCTATTCAGTGATCACAAAATTAGCCTCCTATCAAGTAAAGTCGAAATTGTTGCCACAGATTTACCTAATACATCAGAACCTTTACACATCTTGATCTATTCCTATTTCATGCCATATCACTCTTCTCTTTAGCAATATGTTGTATTCGGATCAAATAATAGCCTCCACGATTCCTTAGTAGCCAAAGAGTGAGAAAATAACTGATGCCGCTTAGCAGCCATAAGGCCATAATGTACATGTGTGGCAAAATAAACAATTTAAACAGAGCAAAAAATCCAATTTAAGCAGAAGTTCTACCAGATGGGCAAAAGAAAAGCTGTAGAGACATGTTTGAGAAGCAGAAAGTGCGAGATATGGAGCATATACTGGTTTGCTGGTATGCGTCGTGATAATGGATTATAATCCTTTTTAAGAAGCTTCGGCTCTGCATGCAGAGTAAAGAAATAATGGATGCCCCAAAAGAGTGCCATGGCTACATTTGCCCACTGCAAAACCTGAAGATCGGCATCTCACGGTCCTTACCTGAGAGCAAACACGACTCTCATATTGATGCTGGAAGGAAGAGAATGTACCAGATGTCAAGAACGTTGCCCTTTTGTTAGGGATAATGCTTTCTACCAGGCCATTCCGCTGCCAAATTTCCTTTATTTTCTTCTTGAACTGCTCTTCACGTACATTTGATAATAACCAACTAAACATTATTTCGAGTTAAATTAATATGCACATCTAATAGATGCAATTATGGTGGAGATTATAGTGCAAAGTAAATTCTCAGAGAATGCTAACTAGTTTTCTATTGCAAGCAAAATTTCTGCACATGTGCAACATTCTGAAATCTAAGTTTCAGTCCGAGTGAATGCAGTTCCCACCTTTATAGTAACATGTTCTAACCTTGTTGATTAGCAAACATGTCATTCAGAATCTAGATTGACATGTATCTATTAGGACAATGAGAGAATAGGAAAATGCTAAGCTTTCACAATTATTCCCTAACATAAGAACAATATTTATAAAAACAGACCTTGCAGGCTCATTTTATCACTATGCTTTAGAGACATAGAGGATGAGGTCCATTCAAGTAGCTGCACTTCCTGCAAGAAGTGCATGCAAATAGAAAAATGCAGGAAAAAAAAAAGAGGAATGGGAAATGTCCTTTACATTGCTCAAGACCTATTCAGTGATTACAAAATTAGCCTCCTATAAAGTAAAGCCGAAATTATTGCCACAGATTTACCTAATACATCAGAACCTTTACACATCTTGATCTGTTCCTGTTTCATGCCATATCACTCTTCTCCTTAGCAACATGTTGTATTCTCCGGATCAAATTATAGCCTCCACGATTCCTTAATAGCCAAAGAGTGAGAAAATAACTGATGACGCTTAGCAGCCATAAGGCCACAATGTACAGGTGTGGCAAAATAAGCAATTTAAATAGAGCAGACAAAACAATTTAAGCAAAAGTTCTCCAAATGGGCTAGCTGGAGGACAGCTGCTTTCCCCTGCGGAATCCCTGTAGAATTGTAACAATATCTGTATAAACTAAAATTGTTCAATGCAAAATCCATTGACTATAGTAGACTGTGTGATCTACTTTACCTCTTTGGAAGGAGGCTTTCCATTCAATGTCAAAACCTAGTGACGAAGCTGAGTCTGCAAAATTCTCATTGAAGATAAAATTTGTTTTATTTCATGTGATGCAACACTTACTTCAGCAGGAGTTTTACTATACACTATCTTTCTTTTGAACTGGAAAGTTGGAACCTTGCATCAATTTCTTAGCCTCTGCATAGTCTGTCATTTTGGCCGCCATAGCTAGAGCTCTCGATGCTTTTCCGCTTCAACCGGTTAGCGAGTTTCCAAAGTGCCTGCCCAGCAAGAACGGCCATCGCCAGTTTACATTCGATAGCAAGTTTTGGAGCAGTCATTGGCATATTTCTGGCATATACTGGCATATACCTAGAATATACCATAAACCCCACATAAACGAGAGCTTGCCCCCTAGGGGCAACCCAAAAAATCTCACAGGTCATAACTGTTCCAATGTTCAAACAATAGAGAATCACAATGAGGAAGCATTAACTGAGTATATGGCAATAGAATATCAAATTGCTAATGAGCAGTTTCCAGTGCATAATAACAGATGGGCGGATTTACCAATGGATGAAAATATAGAGCATCTTGTTGATGGAATGCCAAGAAAAATGAGAGTTATACCAAGATTGGGAGAACATTGCTTTGAGATGACATCACTCAATCAGTCGAATGTGTTCTCTAATGGACTATAAAATCCTTAGCTAGAACATTTTTTTTTTTGGGGTAAAATGCTCTGAGGCCAAAGGCAGTAGGCTATCTCTAGCATTGAAAAAAATTTCTCCATATATTGTTTGTTTACAGGAGCATAAATGTAAGAAGAAAGAAATTGGGGTTCTGCTTAACATACTAGGAAAAGATTATGTGGGCATCATGTCGTCTAGTGGCAGCTCTAGTGGGGGAACCTTTATTGCATGGAGAAAACAGTTGAAACTTTTATCGACAGATACAGATCATTTTGGGAGGTGCGCATTAGTAACCTGGTACAGAGATATATGGTGGATTATGGTTGGGGACTCTAATATGGTGGAAACTAGTAGTGATAGATATGGGAGTGGGATTGATGTTGTGCATGTATTCGAAAGGGAATAGTGGCTGAGCATGCTTAATGAATTGGGATTCATGGAACTGGTTTCACGCGGTGTAATGGTTGGATTGGAGATGGCAGGTGCTGCCACTTTGTGGCAGCATGTAAGAACAACTTCACAAGAAATCACAAGAAGACCAAGTTACATGTACAAGACCTTTCTTTTTGGAGCTCATTGTTTAGGTATGAAGACAAGTCATAGCACCATGTTGAAACCAATGGAGAACATTCAAAGGAACATCCAAGTTGGCAAAAAGAATCAAGACTCGAGTCAAAGGCTAAAGGAAAAGTCAAAGAGAGAAGACCCCTAGTCAAAGATTGGAAGACCCCCAAGAATATGGTATTTTGTCACCTTTTGAGATCTTAGCATTATCTTAAAGTTCTTGGCTCAAGAAGGCATTGTTTGCATTCATCCTCACACCTCATATCCTTTCTTCATCCCATTCCTCCTATTTCCATAGTTCAAAGTCCTTTTTCCTAGGTCAAATCTCACACACTCCGTATTTCATGCTCATGCACCATGTAAACACATCCATCACATACACACTTCATAATCCATCACCATGCACATGAGAAGTTTGAAAAGTTGCTCCAAAATGGTCACCTTTAAGCCAATTTCGTCATTCTCTCCCTAAAAAGAAAGAGAAGAGAAGAAAAAGTCAAAAGGATCATCACATCATTAGTCCAAGACCAAAAAAATGGTCAAAGACCAAATCTCAAGGAGCCTAAGTTGACTACCTCAAAAAAAAAAACTAGGTCAAGGTCGAAAAGTCATCATTTATTGCCACCTCACCATCACAGTCATTACACCATCCACATCATCACCAAGTCACCTCACACGTGTCATTCACACTTGTCCACCTCATCACGATTTGACCTAGGGAAACTTTCTTTGACACATCACCATGCCACATCATCACCATTGCCAAGTCATCACCCTCATGCCACTTCATCTTTTACACCATGGAAAATAGGCCAAAAAATAAAGTTGGCTATTTTCAAATTTTGTTTTTTCCATCTGAAAGCCCACAAAAAAACATACAAAAAGGTGGTCAAAACTTCTCATTTTGACCACATCTAGCCCTTCATTTAGGCATTCTTGGGATTCGCGCCACATTTCATTTATGCAAAAAAAATGTTTTATTGCCCCCCCAGAGCGTGGACATCCGCCGAGCCTCTTTTTTTTCTGCAAGCCTGTGGGGTATTCATTCTTGTTTTTTCAAAAAACCCTAAGAAATTTATGCCAAGATCCGAAATTCTAGCCTAACTAACAGGCAACTCATGGCCAAACCGGCCCGATTTGACCTTTTTCATGCCACATGAATGCTTATAATCCTCTTCAGAAGCTTCGTCTCTGCATGCAGAGTAAAGAATTATTGGATGCGCAAAAGAGTGCCATGGCTATATTTGCCCACTGCAAAACCTGAAGATCGGCATCTCAGGGTCCTTACCTGGGAGCAAATGCGACTCTCATATATGCTGGAAGGAAGAAAATAAACCAGATGTCAAGAACGTTGCCCTTTTGTTAGGGATAATGCTCTCTACCAGGCCATTACCGCTGCCAGATTTCCTTTATTTTCTTCTTGGACTGCTCTTCACGTACATTTGATAATAAGCAACTAAAGCCTTGGCAATGCTTTGGCAGATGACATAGATCTGGGAGTATGACCACCTCTACGAACCCTAATTCTCATATCCACATTGGCAAAGTGCAGACGCCCAACCAGCAAAATGGCCTCGAAGGCCTTGTACCGAAGAATCTCAGGCTCCACCAGTTCGATGGGGTAGCCATTTGTTCTGATTAATCCACAACCCTTCTTGCAGTGGGTCAGAGCCACTGCAGTTTTTTTGTGCCCAAAACATCTTCGATCAGCATCGTCGTACCCAGGACGCAGCATGCAGCGTAACTTGCGGCGTTCCGGCACGAAATCCAACACCTTATTTTAATAGATAAGATGTTTAGTTGTTACAGAGAGAAGGGAGCATGCATCAATCCCATTAATGATTAGGCTTCACAAAAATTGCTACAGAGGTAATTGCATGTTATCTGTGATAATTTGCGACAGTTGTATATGGAGTTCATGATGTGGTATATTCTGCCAAAAAACCATGCTATATCTGGTCATCCCCTATTAGCCAGCATGGTATAATCGGCTAAGATATAATATATTTGGCCAAAAGACATGCATAAACTCGGCGCCAGTGCGGGGTTTGGGGAGGGGGGACTACTGAAACAACTGGGTTGGCTTCATCCATTTCAAAAATCATCCCAATTGCTTGGCTTATCCCTTCATTGCCAAATTGATGAAGAGAGGAAGAGATTTGAGGCAAAAAGGGCAAAAAACAATCAATTTTATACTTGAAGATCCGCTATTTATCACGAGCAGGATATAACACATCTTGGATGTTAAATATGACAGTCTGGTAACTTATATGGATACATATCAATGGTTAAAACATGCGCCTATAATTAGTATTTGTGGCAATTTTGCCAATTTATTTAGCTACAGTGTATTTTGCACCCCTAATCTACAAAGGAGTAGATGAGTATGATATTTTAAGTATAATGAACCCATTAGTGTTGTAGGATCCTACAAAATCTTATCTTATTTATGTGAGTTTCCCATTCCCTGTGTATTACATATTCCCAAGCTCCCATACTCTTTTGGAAACTAGAGGCATGAAGTATATGGTTGTAATGAGTGACATTAGATTCTTTCCATGCTTCTATAAATGACTTCATGAAATGAATAACTATTGCTTTGAACAAGCCCTACTTATTGCCACCATTTGTTTCTCTGACATAAGTTCACAAGAATGCTAAGATTCTGCCATGCCTTTTGTCTTTTCAATCTTTCCCTCCCACGTGAAGTGCGGTCATCTTCAGCTCCCAGCAGATCCTTGTACCCCTCCCAGCTTCTACATGGCATTCTTATATAACTTAGGGCAAGGTAGAAACCATTCTCCTTTCACCCCATCCACCAATGGCATCATAGGAATCTTAGATCTGCCCTTAGAATCTCGAAGTACTTTATAGTTACCTTTATGAAGACCAATCTTAAAACATACTTTTTTGACATCTTTCATGCAACTTTCTCTGGATGTTTGAGGAGGCTTACTCCAAGAACAAAAAATACTCATAGAAACCATCTTGTCACTATTCTTAAAAAAATATGCAGGCTGCATATATGCACTCTCTTCTAAGGAATTGCAAGAACATGGATCAATTTTTTATCTTTATTTTTCTTTTGTATTGGTTCAATATTCAGGGAACGCTTTAAAATACGCTTTCGTGTTGGTTCATACTCTGCCAGAGATGCAACCAGGCTACTCCAAGGTTACATGTCCCTTGGTCTGATGAGGCAGGTTGGCTGCTCCTTCTAAGAGGCACCTTGCCACTACAACCAGCTAGAAAGACGAGGTCATCCCACTTGTATTCAGCCAAAGCTCATTGAGATGATGCATCACCTAGGAAGGGTCAAACCCAACCTTGCACTCTTGCAGTGGCAAGGTATTAGGCCTAGCTTGCTATGGATCCCCGGTAGACAATGCACACTGTTGATCCCTCTGCAATTAGAATAAGTCCACTATTCTAAGGCAGTCAAGGCCCTCACTCACAATCAGGTAGGCTCTCTATGCACATATCACATTGTAATGGAAACTAAGAGGTCTAGCTTCCAGGATCATACTACATGGCTCCTAGGTCTGTACTCCCCTTCCCCATACACAAGAGGTGCAGAACAGAGTTATCATACTGTGATCAACTAACCTATTTACAATAGGACAATGTTCTAATATATCCGTCTAATCCTAAGGAATACAAGGGTTATTGTTCCTTAGTTAGTCCGGTTTTAGGATTAGTGGTCCAAGAATATCTATCACTAAAACAGAGGTGGCTTTTGGCTTTACTCCTACTGTTAAGCTAGGATTGACATACTAATGTAAAACTAACCTGATCCTTCACCCAAATCACCACTGTGAGATCCTGACATGGCGATCTCCATCAAGAACTAAGGCGTTGCGCCTTATACATGCAAGCCCTACTCGAGCTTTGAAGCTCGCTTCTGCCATGCACTTCTCGAAACGACCTCAAGATAGCCTCGAAATTGAAGCCCTGCCCTACGATTGGGTGACATGGCCCAATGGCATCCTGTCACTTGGCAGAAGGGCCCTCAAAGTCACCTTTACTATAAATGCTTTAATCAAAGGCATTTATTGTAGGAATAACTAACTTGATATGTGACATGCATGTGAAGCTTTAATTCCCACATGTTATTCTAACATGTTATGATAACATGTTAATGTACCTTGCCTGTATTATACTATTATGTATGATATGCCAATTGCCAACGGTTGCCGTGCACTCCATACCAAGGTATCCTCGTGCGGCAACCACTCCTCGGCTCTTGACATGCTAGCTACCTACATGGCTTGCATATGTTGAGCCACATGTGCTCCTACCTTGTACGTGTCATCTAGGTGACATGTATTATGATATGGCAATATAATATACGTATTTATGGGATATAATATACTGGAACGGCATATGAACTCTATGTATAAGTTGTTGCTATTCATATTGATATTCTTCCTCCTCCTAATAAGTGCCCCCTTCAACTCCTTCCTCCTCAGTCAACAGATGTGGGCTTGGGCATGGGATACGCTACTTCATTCTAAAGTGGTAGTATTTTGGTTGCAGATTCTTCACAGATGTCTTTGGCGTAATGTGTTCGTCCATAGGTTTGACCCTAGAATATCAGGTTTGTGCCCAATATGCAAGCATGGATCTAAGACCATTGCGCATTGCTTTTTCATGTGTGGCCACGTTAGACATGTATAGAATCGGTTGTTCTCCCGTTTTCAGGTCTCACTAATAAGTCAACAAGTTATTTTGGCAATTTGCTCAAGTACCTGAACAAAGCAAGGCTTTTTATCTAGTAGCAGGTTGGTTGCTTTAGACTATCTAAAAAAGACAAAAACTGGTAGACTTCAAAGGTCCCAACGAGTCGTGAGATGGGTTGCTTTTAATCTTCTTGTTTATGTGCTTTGCTACTGGACGCGGAGATGTTTTAAATTTAATGTCGGCTATATCCGTGGTGAATTCATGACAAAGCTACATTACAAAAATACACTATATCCGTGGTGAATTCATGACAAAGCTACATTACAAAAATACACGGCATTTTTGTGGACTTGCGCATAAGGTTGGTTTTTTGTGATTTAAGGCTGGCTTAAACATGACCACATCTTCAAATTTATTTCTTACCAATGCCCTCTAATCTTTACGTATATCATCAATGTATGGTACAACAAAGGATTCTACAGTTAGAAGTCCATGTTTGTATGCTGATTTTATGAAAATGATATTTTAAACAACAGTTCTGAATGGAGATTTTTGGCATTGCAGTCATGATTGATGTTCAAGGTTTTTGGGGCGTCACTCGCTTTTTGTTCAACAAAGCAACCTCTTTTCCTCATTCTCATTTTCTACTAAAAGGGCCTAATAATCATTTAAGCTTCCCAAAATTTCATCCATAGACCTGCAATACTTGCTCCTGAGTTTTGTAGGTTTGGCACATCATGCCTCAAATGAGCATCTGAGAAAATGTTAGACATAAGTACATAACCACCAGCAAAATTGGGATCCAAATAAATAACCTTTTTAAAGCATCTCCTTGCGAGATCTACATTCTGATATACTTTACAAGAATTAAGCAAAGATGTCCAACCAAGAATATCTGGTTCATCACTTCCTTCAAGCAAAGTTTCTGCCTCATATAAACAGCCTGCACGGCTCAAAAGATCGGCCATGCAGGTATAATGACGAACATCTGGTGTAAGCCCATGGTTTGTTCTCATGGATTTAATGTACCAACGCCCCTCATCCACAAGGCCAGTATTACTGCATGCAGCAAGGGCACTACTAAATGTGACCTCATCTGCTTTAATTCCCCGCTGATGCATGTCATGAAGACAACGCCATGCCATCTCAGCATCACCCTTCTGAGCATAGCCTTCGATCATGGCTCCCCATGTTATCACATTTTGAACTGGTAAGCTTTCAAATACTATACAAGCCTCTTCCATGCTTCCACATTTAGCATACATATCTACAACAGCACTACCAACCATAACGCCCAAGAGAAATCTGTTTCTAATTATCTGAAAATGTATTGCTCTACCCTGCTCTATTGCTCCAAGGCTTGCGCATGCTTTTAAAATACTCAAGAATGTAACTTTGTCTGGCTTCATAGCCATTTCTTGCATCTTCTCAAAAAGTTCTAAAGCTGGAACTCCTTGTTCATTGTCAGCATAGCCTGCAATAATCGCATTCCATGATACCACATTTCGAGTGAGCATACTATCAAAGACTTCTTGTGCTTCCTCTAAGCTTCCACATTTCGCATACATATCAACAAGAGTGCTGCCAATAACAACATCTTTTATAAGTCCACACAACGCAACCTGTTTATGTATACAGTGTCCCCAATTGAGGGATCTGCTCTTCGTACATGCTTTCAAGATACTCAAATATGTGACTTTGTTTGGCTCCACCCCGGCCTGTTGCATCTTGTCATAATGTTGTTGAACAAGGAGGCTGTATCCATGCTCAGCACATCCTGCAATTAATGCATTCCATGTAATAATACTTCTATGTGGTGCCTTCTCAAACATCATATGTGCTTCCGCAAGACTTCCAGATTTTCCATACATATCAACAAGACTATTAGTAATCTCAATGTCTAGCAAGGCCTTTATCCCCAAAATTTGAGAATGCACAAGCCTGCCTTGCTCTATGCTTCTCATACTGCCACACGCCTTCAGAACACTCAAAAATGAAACTTTACTTGGTTGTATACCATATTGCTGCATGTTGTCGAAGAGCTCTACAGCATAATTGCCTTCTCCTTGCTGAGCATATCCTGTTATCAATGACCCCCATAAAACCACATCTGCACTTGGCAAATGCCTGAAGACTTTGCATGCTTCCAAAAGACTACTGCACTTGGCATACATATCAACCAGAGCACTTCCAATGAAAATATCTGCAGCTAGTCCATTGCATATAATTTGACTGTGTATAAGTCTACCTTGCATGCCCCCACCTGTAGTGCTACACGCTTTTAAGACACTAAGAAATGTAATTTTATCTGGCTTCACTTCTTCTTGCATATCTTCATAAAGTTCTAAAGCAAGAATTCCATGCCCAAGTTGGAGATAAGCTGCTATTATTGTATTCCATGACACAATACTCCTTTTGGGGAGTACTTCAAACAAGTTATATGCCTCCTCTATATTTTTGGATTTAACATACATTCCAATTAAGCTGCTTAAAATCACAGTATCAGTAAGGCCACATTTAATGATTATATTATGGACGAGTCTTCCATGACTTATGGCTCCACTGCTAGTAGAGGCTTTTAAAATACACAAGTAAATGGTTTTATTGGGATATATACCTTGGATGAGCATTTTGCCAAAACATTGTAATGCAAAATCAGCTTTTCCATGTTGAACATATCCTGCAAGCATTGACCCCCATAGCACCACATCTGGGTTCAAAAACTTCTCAAACAGATCTTGTGCTTCTTTCAGACTACCACATGTAGCATACATTTCAACAAGTGTGGCACCAATGACATTGTCCAGTCCTGTTTTCATGACCCGTTCATGGAGGAGCCTTCCGTGTGCCAGGGAAGCTTCCAGAACACATGCTCTTAGGACGACTAAATGAAGAGATTTGCTTTCACTCAGGCCTGCAAGTTGCATTCTGGTATAAAAATCTAAAGCTTCCTCCCCATGCCCTAGCTTTACTTTTGCAGAAATCATGGCAATGCATGTCTGAATGCATGATTCTCCAATTTTCCTGAATGCTTGTTCTGATGCACGAGCTGAAACATGCATGCAGAGCATGACAGTTTGCCTAATGATACGTTACAATATTCTGGAGTTTCATAACTTAGATATGTCAGCAGCACCCACATCAAAGGCGCATTTGCAATTTTCCTAGTATAAATCCAGCAACTGCGAAAGAAAGAGTGTGTAGGACCTGCCCTCCATCTTTTGCTGTTTCCTCCAGATGCATTGCTTCGCCTTCCAAACATTTTTCTGACAATTTTTGAAATTTCACTCTTATATACGTATGTTGCACCATTGATTCCGAGAATCAGAACCCTACAACCATAATAAGGTGCTGCCGCACAAAGGGTTGCCCCCAAGGCTATGGATTTATGTTCGAATATGCTATGGACTCAGTTCATAGAGGATGAAGAGGTTGAGGTTACTCCTGTAGTAATCCTCTGTGAAGTTTGAAACATTGTACGCTGTACTTTTTATTATATAAAATATAAAAACTTCCTTTTCTCCAAAAAAAAAAAAATAAGGTGCTGCGCACGAGGGGTTGCCCTCCGATGGCCTGAGAATGTGTTTTCATGGTTTCTATTTTGTCTTTTCATGTTGGAAATGTGTTTTCATGGTTTCTATATCATTTTTTCGTGTTGGGTCTTTTTTCTTTTGTGTTTGAAGCCGTGTGAATGCTATGAACAGAGGGTGCCATTTTCTTAGTGCAAGAGTTTTGCGTTTTCTTTCGAAGTTGTGCAGGTTAATTAAAGGCAAAAAGACCCACATACTTAACAATTAGGTTGTCTTTGATTTGTGGCCATTTATTATAGCATGTTCTGTTCAGATCTAGGTCTATCGAACAACAAAAAAACATTTTTTTTCGATATATCAGGTGAGAGAGAAATTAAAATAGGTGTTTAATCACATGCCATGCTTTGGAATTGGTTCTACAATGCTGCGAAAAAACATCTTACATGCATAACATTTTTTCAGACATCACACATCAAGGAGCAGTCACAATCAGAGGCAGAGATGCTTAGAGAGTATTTAAGATTAGCTAACTTCCTTTGTTGGAACATCTCATAGCTGAAAGATAACGTCATTATATCAGGTTCCATTCAGGAAAGTATCCTGACATATTTTTATGACATTAAGTCCATTGACCATACTTGATGCACGTCGAGATGGAGTCATTTTCAGGGAACTTGTTCCAGAATGGGTCGACATTGTTCGCAGTATTTATGAAGGTGAGTTATGGATCATGATTTACTTGATCATTTTACTGTAAGTTTAAAATTTACTTGATCATGTTTTGGATAAGTTTTTAATTGTACCACTCTCTATGTGCAGCTAACTTTGGAAACACAGTCCTTGATATCAATTACATGGGCAATGCAAACAGTTCTCATGGTGATCACATCTTCCTAACATAGTAGAGCCTAAATTCAAGGTCTAACTATTCATTTCCCTCATATATAGAGCATGTGCCTTTGTGCTAAACATTATCCTCTGATGTAAAATGTCAACTATGTGAAGCCACATTGTACCATGCCGCTGTAATGCGAATGCTGAGTTAATCACATTTACTCGCAACTCTATGTGGCACAAGAGTACTTGTATGGAGTTACTAAGAAAAATATAAACCAGAAAAGGCGAGGCCTATGGATTCATTTGTCCTGTAAACTCAGAAAGACCATACACTGTTAAGATATTATACAAAGAAGTGCCAATCTCAGGCTTGGATGCTGAAAGAAGCCATTTTACAATTTATACATTTTACTTTGTAGTTTTTATTGCATGATCTAACACATTCAAAATCGCTTAACAATATGCCATATCGTTCCATGATGAAACTAACACAACATATTAACCCCAACAAACAAAGTGCAGCATGAAGAGAGGCAATGAATTGCCAAAGAGATTTTAGCCCCTCAATTAACCGTTTGAATTCATTTTCATCACCAAATTACTTTCATCACTTGGGAGGGATGCATATCCCTTCGCCCAAAACCCCGCCCGCTATTGTCTTCAAAGATTCTAGTTTGACGGTAATTTTGGGTTAAAATTCTATAAAAAAATCCAACAAATTAAAGGATTCTTTCTCAAAAATTGAGAAGTATTTATACTGAGCTGCATTCTCGCAGATTAATGCAAAATCGAAATCAGGCCTGGTTTGAGGCACATAACAATATGGCCATAAAAGGCAATCCATTTCTGAGGAAAAATCCATTATAGCGTTATGCAAACAGAACACCTAGAAGGATTTTATTGATCAGTACATCATCAAAAATATTTGTAATCCCTTCTTGGCAACAAGAGATGGTTATCTACCATGCATAAAGACACTACCACAATACCTGCAGCACATAAGACCTGGTTTCATCCTCATTACCCACGACTAAAGGTATGCAGTAACTATGCAATAACCATAGCAACTACATCTCTACTATAATGCTCTTGCAAGCCTCGCCACAAATCTTGGTTTCTAAACAAGAGGAAATGAATTGTTTCCTCCAGAAAACGCTGCTCTCCATCCATCTCTTTGTCTTTGTATACCAGCACACACATCCCGAATAGAGGACCACTCAAACCCACCGCAGGGGCATATCAAATTACTTGTACAATATGTAAATGGATCATACACATAAACCCAATTCTGTTGGACCGAATCCACACTAGAGCAAAGACCATGTGGGTGGATGACACGCAAGAGAGGACAGATTTGATCAGAATGTGGCCATTTCTTCCAATCCACACTACATAAATGATCTTGAGATGAGCCAACACTAAATTGCATGGATATTGATTTTGTCGTTACGCATCACAACATGTTCATTAAATATAACGCACAATGTATCTTTACCATCTCTGATAAGTTGCGACAATGCTCTTACCTCATCTGCCCCTGTTAATGCAGCTTCGGTTGTGAATACAAAGTGTTCTAATGATCTGAGGCCATTCTTCTTCTTAGGCAATGCAAGTTGATAGCTCCACAAATTCACCAGCTACCCAAGCTGCAGCAGAGAGGACTCTATGAATGTACGGACATCCTAATAATGCCGGATCAATCAAGAAATCTCTGCCACCTTCACAAGTTCCTTTCTTACAGAAGGGACACGCAAGCCAGCAATGTCTGCTAGCACCATCGCATACCATGAAAAGTCTGTAACTAACTCATAGAATGCATTGCTGCATGTAGAAAGCACAGTGGATATAAGCCCATTGCTGAAAACACGTTCAGATGAATGTATGTACTTCATAAGCACCTAGATAGTTTCAACCAGGTTACCATCAGAAACCATACCTATAACCAAGCGTAAAGCGCTCATCTGAATGCTTGGATCATCGTTGTTCAGAGACTTCATAATCATACTTTTATCATTGGCCACTACATCTGGACATCTGGGCATAAATCCTAATAGCATTTGCAAGCCCAAATATTTCAAGTTTGGATCATCCTCTGACAGAAGCTCCTTCAATTTATCCACAGCTAGATTGACAGCTCCGGCATGGTCCATCAATCCAGACAATACCATCTTTATACAATCATATAGCAATGATTTGCATCTGTACATGCTCATGTATTGGTTCTACAATCCTCTTACCTAGTCTTTTTATTACCTAGTCTTTTTGGTGCGGCCTTCATCTGTAGAAGCCAGAGTCCTAAGAATAAAATGGCATCGGTCCATAATAGACTCCAGGGAGGCAAAAACTTTCTTGGTTTTCTTTGCCCCCTTTGGTGCAATGTCTTTGTGTTTGTGGGCCTCTGCTGTTGCCGGACTTGGAGGGCTTCGCCTCTGGGGGGTCGCCATATAGCGCATCACAACAAAACTGAAGCAAAACTGAAGCTAGATGATACTTGAGATGATATTCTGTTCTCATAATCACAACTTCTATAGAGCAGCAGTGACAAAAGAGGATTCGAGATAGAATTTATTGCCTTTAAGCTGCATATGTCACTGCTCTTTCTGGAGGCTGTGGGCACTCTTATTATTCATTATATGCATCCTGCTTCGAGAAAGAAAAACTCAAAAGTAAAAAATACTGAGATATGTGCATGTTGCTTCTATAGCAATTTTCAAGGCTCTAAATTCAAATAGAGGTACTTGCTCCAGATTAACCACAGTAGCTTTTCCATGTTTGTCTGCTTTTCCATGTTTGCCAGGATCACTGTTCCGAATAGAGCTATAACCGATATACAAAAGAGCCGCTTCTTTTTCTTGAAACAAAAATGAGACAATAACCTAACCTGAAAAGAAAAGCCAATAATTTTAAATGATGGTAGAAACGATTTGGAACTCAGTTGAGTAGCGAGGATCCAGCCTTGATCTACCTCGAAGTCTCTCAACCGATGCTCTTGGAGTCTCTCAACCGATGCTCTGCCTTAGTAACCCGTTGTTGCAACCCCATCAATACAAAAATTTCAAATAAGAATTGGCAAATCGAATGATCTGACCATAATGAAGATGTTATTCTTACATGAAACAGAGATTGAACTTCATCGCACTCTTTCTGGAGACTGCATATGCTATTAGCGAGTTTATGTGCAGAATGACTGATTGTATTATCTTCTTTAAAAACTTCATAAACAAAGAGAAACTCGCGAGCTGTGCTTTGGGTCATGAAAAGCAGTTTCTTAGCCTCTGCATAGTCTGCCCTAGTCTCCATAGCCAAAGACAGAGCCATAGTCTGTCTGCTCTTGTAAAATATATGAACTTTTCATCCCTGTCTATCTTCCGGTTAGGCGGTTTCACACACGAGCGACCGTAAAGCAGGTGACCGCGAGTTTACCGGGAATGACGGGTTTGGAGCAGTTACAGCATATCCTAGGCATATTCTAGCATATACCTAGGATATGCCACAAACCCACCTAAACGAGGGTTTGCCCCCCTAGGGGCAACCCAAAAAAATATGTAGCATTATAACAGGGGGTTTTTTTTGTGATTTTATACGCTTTTTGGCATGGTTTTCATATGATTTCATGGGCGTATTTCAAAAAACGTACTAATGCGTACATCTAGAGTGCGCACTATATTTTAGCCTCATATTTGTATAGTTTTTGTGTTGTCTAATTTTCCCCTATAATTTTAATGGTGTAGATCAACTCTTTAGTTCGAGATCAAGGGCTCATAATGGAAGCCCCCTTTTGCTACTATAATTACATGCAAAAAATGATGGCATTCATATGAATAAATATGAATAATGTTTGAAAAGCCATGTAGATAATTATTATTGGGACGTGCTAAAAAAGGCCAAAGTGTTAAAAACATAGAACAGAGTGTATTTTCGTTGTACGGTGGAACAGTAGCCGGACTTGAACAGAACGGATTTTGTGTTGCAAATTTGCGGCCGTTTCTTTCACCTTTGCTGCCGATTTGCCTACCTAGCTAGTTTGGCTACCTAGCTAGTTACTTGTTTGTATCTAAGATATAATTCAGAGACAATTTACAACATGCAGACCTCGATCTTAGTTTCTAGGGTAAGGCTTGCTTTTGATTCACAGAGAAAAAGGAGCCGGGTGGGTTTGGCTACGAGCTTTGAATCCCCTTTCTGACTTGGCATATCCGTGCAATTTCTTCTTTCCAGGAGCAGGCTTTTCCATAATCGAGATCTTAGTTTCTAGGGTAAGTCTTCCTCTTCGATACACACAGAACAAGGAGCAGGGTTTGGATACAAGCTTTAAATTCCCTTTCTGAACTTGGCAGGAGCAGGCTTTCCCTTTTCAAGAGTAGGCTTTCCCACCATAACATGGCTTTCGGTCGACCAGCAGCTGCAGCGGCAATCCAACAGGTTCGTTTCCCTTTGAAATGATGTCTTAGAAGCCACATATATTTCCAGGTGATGCCGGCATTCAGCAACCTGCTTAGAGCATTCTGAAACCAGCTGCACAGAACTTTCAGCATAAAACTGAACAGGGACCAGCTGAAGATAGGTCTGCGAAGATCTGTGGAAAACCTATGTATGTTATGCAGGAAAAAATTTGTACGTTTGGATGCAGAGCTTTCTTTAATTTGCAAACTTCTGCAAGATTAATCTCTTTCAATGTGTTGGCCCAGATGTAGGCGCTAGATTTAACCCTAATGCAGGTTCCATACATTTCTATCTTCATCTTGGATTCTCGTGAAGCGAGAGGTCCATGTATGAAAAGCATTTGTGTTTGCACAAGTAATCACAGATTGTTGGTTCATTGGCATTTCTTTGGTCCTCCTTTATATTTTGTTTTTTGTACCAAAAAATGATAATCGGTGAAGATAGGTCTGTGGAAGATGCAGGCAAAACCTATGTATGTTATGCATGAAAAAATTTGTACGTTTGGATGCAGTGCTTTCTTTAATTTGCAAACTTCTGCAAGATTAATCTCTTTCAATGGGCTGGTCCACATGTAGGTGCTAGATTTAACCCTAATGCAGGTTCCATACATTTCTATCTTCTTCTTGGATTCCTGCAAGCGAGGTCGATGTATGAAAAGCATTTGTGTTTTGCGCAAGTAATCAATGTGTTGTTGGTTCATTGGCATTTTCTTTGGTCCTCCTTTACATCATTCATGGCCCTATTTTTTTTTTGTACCACAAAGATGATAATGAAAGCACGTTCATAGTCAGATATATTAGCTAGACTTTCGCTAACATTCTTTTATGTCATAGCCTTGCTCGTTGTCTTCATACCTAGCATACTTTTGCGACCAATGGGTATTACTTATTGCATTATTAAATTTATTTGATTGCTAAATGGAAGAAGACATCTATAAATTTTGAGTTGGTGGCACGATCTATTCGTTAGCTCGGCTCAAGATGTTAGGTTATTTTCTTTTTTCTTGCTGGCCATGCCTAGGTTCAAATCCTAGGGGGCACTTTCAAAGCTATTTGTTTTAATAAACTATACGTCCACTCATTATTCTTAATGTATATTCTAACGAGAATCTAGTGTTCCAGTGTTCCTTGGGCTATAAGCATGGTATGGAAGCATGGTATGGTGCCTGTTTTGTGGTTCTGGTAGATTCTCCCAGCTCCAATGACAAGGATGATATTTTATCTTGTCTTGGTCTACATTGACGGTTGGATCCATATTACATCAATATGGCAACATCATTATGACAGGCTTTTCTTTTCTATCCTCATCACATTTATCCTTTTATCAATATAACACATATAATAACATATAATAACACATATAATATAATAACACACACATATAATATCATTTAATTTTTTCTTTTTTTAGTTCGTCAATTCTTAAGGCCCAGAAGGGGCCCAGAATTTTTTTTGGTTAACACACAAACCATTACATCCAACACTTTAAAATTAAACCCCCTTGAAACCCCTTTGGTTTGGGTGCATATTCACCCGGGGGTGACTCAGGGCATTGAGCTTCTTCACGGGGGGTGACGAGGGGGCCGAGAGCTCCTAAAATTATGTTTCGCATGTACAAAACCAACACCATGTAGTATATTACTACAAATCTTATAGTATTTTGCAAAACTTGTTATACAGTATAGCAAATTTTGTACATGCATACCCCACAAATGAGGAACTTTACGTACGGTGTAGATTAAGGAATAAAGAGTGAATATGCCTATCCAACGGCCTCTCGATGTGCTGAGTCACCCCCCCGTGTGAATATGCACCCAAACCAAAGGGGGTTTCAAGGGGGTTTAATTTTTAAAGTGTTGGATGTAATGGTTTGTGTGTTAACCAAAATTTCTCGGCCTCTTCTGGCCTTAAGAATTGACGAACGAACTAGAAAAAATTCGTAATGATATTATATGTGTGTGTTATGATATTATATGTGTGTGTGCTACGAATGCTAGTCTAGCAAAATGGTCAATCTATCTTGGAAATCCAACAACTGTAGCATATTTTCAATCTCCAATTTGTATGTGTATTTGTGTATAGTATTCAATATTAGTGATTGAACAAAAAAAAAAAAGCAAAAAAATTGTTGTGTGTAATCCTCTCAAAAGTTTCAGAATGTTGATACAGAGATGCGGCCTGCTACCATAAAGTGCAGCTCACCTAGATTAAATGAATCATCCTTCTGAGTAGTTATGGAGACAAATCATCAATTTTGAATCGGAATATGTAATGGGCATCTAACTATTGTTCCTAGATTCTTTATTGGTTTGCCAATTCTTTGCGAACGACAATAATGCATATTTGTATTAGGAATTCTGCAATGGCTTCAAATTTTTCCCCAAAAGGAACACCACATATCACAATTGCAATATAACATCTAAATGATAGGAACAATACAAATGCGGCTTTACCTAGCAAACAATGGCTATAAGCAAGCTTATCTACCAGGTCTGCAAAACTTAAACCCTACACTGGCATTTCTACCTGGCATCATGCGATAATAAGTATTTCTCAAATATTAGTAACATCGATTTTTTGCTTAAAATCTATAGCATTTCAAGCTTCACTAGAGTGAAGTGGACATTAGGAAGTATCTCTAGCACCTGACTGTAGACATGCATCAAGCTTGAATCATATTGTCAACAAAGCTATGATGAAACCATAAACATCTAACTAGCTCAAGCCAACCAGCATTTTAAATTTATTTTCAAGTATGTAATTATATTATTTTTGGAAGTCAAAGTGATTTCTTCTGTTGAATAGACTTGAACTGATAAATTAATATTACGTAGATATCAGAAATTTTGAGAACATATGAAATAACAATGTTAGAAAGACGTCATCAATGTTACATTCAGGGCGTAGATACTGCAGATGAGATTGTTCTTCAGTGGGCGCAAAATAAAATTGTTATGGCTTACAATTGTTCTTCTCTTGATCAAGAGAAGAAAGTACTGATCTGGCATACTTACCTTCAGATTCATTCTTTTGCATAGGCAGGTGGTTGTGCTCAGTTGGATCGGTTTGTCCACTGGGGTTATAATCCTGTCTTTGCATGTTATGTTGCTCTAGTTTTTAGTTGGTGAATAAAGCTTGTCGTCCTTCAAAAAAAAAGAAATCAATGTTACATTCATGAATGAATTTGTGCAAACTAAATACAATAAATTAAAAATAGAATTGAACTTTTTTACATTAATTAAGAGTAATGAACATAGAGCACAAAATGTAACCTACACAATTGGGGTAGTACAAGTAGGATTGAAAAACCCAAACTTATTATTATTATGTTTCGTACATTGTGCTATCATCCAGAGTCGCTAGAATAAAATAAAAATTCATTTAGGACTGCAAGGAGTTATGGGTAATAATTTGGCATTGTGCTATCATCCGAGAGTCGCTAGAATAAAACAAAAATCCATTTAGGACCGCAGGGAGACATGGTAATAAGTTGGTCTTTGAAGGCAACCTATACGGTGAAAACACCTTGTTTCCTTAATAATTGAAGAATTTGTCTTATTGGATCTGAGGATGATGTATCTAACATTACAGTTCTCATTATGGCATCAATATCATGCATCTTAGGATGACGTATCTGTAATGGTGAAGAGAGAAGAGAGATTGTTTATTAATCTCTGAGAACACTAGCGTTGTAAGGAAATATATGTTATTGGTCACTTATCAACTTTTAGTTGAGTTTGTGAATAATCTATTTTTATAGAATTTGAGAATTAGGACTTAATGTAAAGCATTGTATCTCTCTTTCCATGGGCATTTTCCATGCGTATGACGAGAAAAGAAGGGGGAGGGGAGGAGATATCTCTTCATGGGCATTTTCCTCTTCTCATCCTTGTATCCCTCTCTCCACTCTAACTGTGGATCACAATTTTTCTCTAGTTGCTCCACCTTCCTTTAGGCGCCACCGCCTAAGCGCACCAGCGCCCAGGCCTCCGCTCCTGTGAGCCCGCTCAGGTGGTAGCCCCAAGCATGAGCCCAGCCGAGTGGTAGCCCCAAGCATGCGCCCGGCCCAGCCAAAGAAGCATCAGAACATCCCATAGCAGCAACGCAGCACATCAAGGCAATCAGCACACAAGCACAACTCAGGTAGCTCTATTTCCTCTCAGATCAAGCACGAATTGAGAAGCTCCGTTCCCTACCAGATCGGCCGAACAGCTCATCAAAGTGTTGCTGCTAGGTGGTCTGCAGCATCCTATAGTTGCAACTGTGTTTGGAGCACTGTATGTAGTTGCAGGATATTTCTATTTTATTGGATATTCCAAGGGAGAACCTGAGAAGAGATACGAAAAGCTTGGGGGCTTTCATTTCTTTGCACTTGTTGGATTAGTTGTCTGCACATTTTCTTTCGCGCTACATTTGCTGCTGAAGTGACGCTTGTATGCCCTTCGTTTTCTTCTCTTCCACATAGTTATAGCCACTCAGCATGACCCGCAGGATCAAAACCATGGCACGAGAGACCCGCAAAGCCAAGAATCTGATCAAATTGGACAAACCCTATGACCCCTCAATTCAGCCGTATCTTATGGCAGCCCCCCTTTTTTGGGCCTCAGCGCCCTATTCTGACCCAGCCGGATCCACAATCAGTTCCTGATGCGTTCTTGAATGCCGCGCTAGATAGGCTTGATGCTCAGATGAACTGTCTGCATCCAGATATCTTGGCCAGCATACAGACAGTCTGCTCTACTGTCACTGTCACAGCAATATCTGCTCAGTTGCCCTTACAAAGCTGGGTACAACTTCTAGAGTTGTTGCTACAATCTGTGGGCCACAGCCCGGTAGATCATAGTACTGCTTCGCCGGTGTCTAGCACAATGCCTGCCCCTGAGCATGTGAATGATATGCACGAGGCTGATAACAGAGTACATGGATCCACGCATACTGTGCCCGACCATGTGAATGATATGCCTAAAGATGATGACAGAGTACAGGGATCCACACATACTTTGCATGAGGACGCATACTTGAACCTACGTATTGTGGGTATTCAGGAGACGAGTGATTCTCTTGCTACAGATGAGGCAGCATAGTTTTTTACCCAAGTGATGCATATCCAAGCACATTGTATTGTCTCGGCCCAGCGGGTTGGAGCAGTGCGGTCTGACCGTCCTCGTCACCTCTTGGTACGCTTTCAAGATGCTCTTTCCCGGTTGCACATCCTGCGACATGGCAACCATTTGAAAGGAACCACCTTCTCCGTCCAGGAAGACTTGACTCCAGCACAGCTCTGTAGACGGAAAGAAGAATTATGTCGTGTGCGAGAGGCTTGCCTACAGCGGAAGTGGGCCGTTTATAGGGGAGGTCAAGCTATCATTCGAGATCAGTGGCCATCTGATCCATGGGCAGTTACTGTATAGCTATGTATTTTTTTGTTTCGCTCTGGTCTGGTTATTTATGTGGTGTAACGGGGCTTAGACCCCATGTTCTGTTTTTTGGGCTTCGGCCCTCTGTTCTGTTAGGGCTTATGCCTCCTTTGTTTGTTCTGGTCCCATAACCCGATTGGGTTCCGTGGATGTTAAAATTTCTTCCTTCCTTCCTTCCTTCCTTCCATGGGCTTTTTCCTCTTCTACACTGCTATACTACACTGCTAATAGTTTGGAAATGCAAATGTGTTATATTGGGCACATTTTGTTATCATTGGTATTCATTGTTAAAGAGTGGTTGATTACTTGCAGCACCGATGCAGTTCCATTTTAAAGGCTTCTTAGAGTAAGAGGGCCATACACTCTTTTCAAATATTTTGCAAAATTATGAGAAGGCATATGGTACAGGAGACAAACAGTTTTTAATAAGTAAAAATGGCAATATACTGGATACCATTATCATAGATGTAAGCTGCGAATGAAAGGCTTCAAATGAGAGAGCAAACTGAGAATGTGGGTTTCTACCTGTGATTAAAATGGAAGTGTCCAAGCTCATATGGTGGAAGAAGGGGCATTTTGCTCGGATCTTCAAACCTCCCCATGATTTTGTGCTGCCAAGCAAGATAGAGACTGGGTTTTCAATCACCCAATCAGAGTTTGTTCTGTTAAATCACAGAAACCCAGCCAGAGTTTGTTCTAAAAAAGCACAAATCCCAGAGTTTCAACTCTCTACATACCTCACAAACCCCCTTTTAGATCCGGTGCCGAAATTCGTGCAATGGGAAGAAATGGAGATGAAGGGCTCCATCGCATCGTCCAGCTATGGCGGATCCGTCAATCTATTGCAACTAGAAGTACTGGATAATGGAACCCAGAAGTTCACATTCTTCCTTTTGTAGCGTCTGTGAACCAAATCCACCCAAAGAAAACCCAGCGGCAATTAACAGTAGCCCGGGCTCTTGTGTTGCTCCAATGGCATTTTCAGTTATCTCATAGTGAGGAAAGAGCTCCAATGGAGTAATTTAATTTCAGAAGAGAGTTGGTGGCATTTTTGTCGGAGTGAGGAAGGATCTTTAATTGAGCAACCCAATTGTAGAAGAGAGTTAAGCCATCTGAAAGCGGTCATGGTTTATCTGCCGGAAGTGGAATACCCTGGCTTGAGAAGGGCTTCTGGCTATGGCCGAACATGTAAATAGCTAGGGATTGCCTACAGAGCAAGAAAGCCACCGTGAGAGATCTCCAAGATTGGACGAAATCGTGTCGACCATCCAACATTTCATTTTTAAGGTTTTAGAAATGGAGAGAAAAATGTACGTGTCAACTTAGGTTGCTCTCAGCCCAGAAATATTAGTTTCTGATTTTGTGCGAACAGAAAACATACTGTCTTATATAGGTAGTGATGGTTGATGATTCAATTCCAATCAAGTATTTTAGTAGGCTCTCCATGGTAGACTATTTTCCAAATAAAATTGCCCAAGCACTTTGTGTTGGGCCAAACATTACCAATCTTACATAGCTCCTAGTAACATTTTGGGAATAGTTAAAAAAAAATAATAATAATAATAATAAAAAAAAAACAAAAAAAACAAGGGTTATTTTTTTGGAATTGCCCGAAGGGTCAACCCTAGGTGTGGAGTAGCAGAAAGAGGAATATGCTAGACATGTACCAAAAGAACGATGAAGATATGAGTAGGAGTTGAAGAGGACGTCTAGAATTGAGAATTAGCAACTTCCCATGAGAAAAGCCATGATAGACGGAGAAGAGAGGCAGTTCGGGTGAGTGCATGCATGCATCAAGTGGAAAGTGGAATCAAACAATAGAGTGTAGAAAAGAAAGTGTACCAATCGGTTGCCATAAATTCTCCGCTGGCATAACTATTGTTTGTGTGGAGTTATTGGCTATTTTGTCTCTTCTCAAACACCATGCGTTGGACCCAGAGGTACATTCTCTCCCTTAGGCTACCTACCTACCTACCTACCTACCTATCTATCTATCTATGTGTAACTTATATTTGATCCCAGTTAGTTTTACTTGCTTGAATTTGAGGTGCGTAAGTGTTAGGTGGCATAATATCATGCCTTGGGATCTATCTATCTATCTATCTATCTATCTATCTATCTATCTATCTATCTATCTATCTATCTATCTATCTATCTATCTATCTATCTATCTATCTATCTATCTATCTATCTATCTATCTATCTATCTATCTATCTATCTATCTATCTATCTATCTATCTATCTATCTATCTATCTATCAGTGTAGATCAAGCTCGGTTCCATTTGGTTTTGGTTGTTTGGATTTTAGCAGTTAATTGTTCGATGCATAATATCATGCACATGGTTTCTCTTGCTTAAATTTTCTGTGTAGCATATATTTCTAGCACTATTTAAGTTTCAATTGTTATATTTCTTGTTTCGCATATATTTCCACATATATTTCATGCCTAGAATATTTTGAAGTGCGCCATGATTTATTGGTCATTTGATTTAGGTTTCCTTTGTATTTTTATACGTTTGGTACTTTGGAAATAGGTTTTTAAGTGTGCGGTCATGATTCTAGGTTTAGGACATCTTTCAGGATATGCCCACAACAAACGGCCGAGATTTATACATTATGCAGCTTACTTAGCCACTTTTTTTGCTAAATCGGCATACGTAATGAACAGTTGGCCGAAATTACTGCATTATTCCTTTAAAATTATACGATGTAATCGTGCTCCGGCTCTTGCGGAGCGGCGCCACCTGTGACCTACGAGCTTCATCCTGCAACTTCAGGGGAGCAGGTAAGAAAGATAAAGCTATTCAAGCTTGTGGCTATGGCGGAAGCTGAAGCTTGTGGCTATGGCGGAAGCTGTAGATCGGAATTAGAGCTATAGATAGAGGCGGAGGAAGAAAAGGAAGGGGAAGAAACAGATAAATTAGAAACAGAGGAATAGGGGCGAGTTCTATGGAGGATTGACATTTTTTGGAGGAAAAGTGCAGATTTTCGAACTTCATGACCTTCATGACCCAGTTGGAGCCGGATTTGTTCTGCCAAATTTCTTCGTGCCGGTTTGGTGCCGGATTTCTTCTGCCGAGGTTGGATTGTTGAGGATCAAGGCACAGACCTTATTCTGGTCCTCACTCCATTGGCTTCCCTATTTTTCTGCTCTGGTCCTCTGATCCGGGCGACCAATCTGTTCTAAATCTATGAATACGATCCTTTGAAAAACCTTGCCATAGCCTGCCGTCCTCCGCAATAGCCTGGCGCCCTCTGCCATAGCCAAGAAGAAGGAATGTTCTGGATGCCACGTGTCGGCCTAGAATGACGTAATTTCGGCCAACCGTTCATTACGTCCCGTAATGCACGCCTCGAAAAATTATACGCCGGAATCTTTTCCAGGCATGTGCATGCGCCTCGTCTGGTGGAGCCGCCTCGAAAAATTATACGCCAGAATCTTTTTCAGGCATGCATTACGTAGTACCTACTCTCTTTTCTTGTGAAACCAACAATAAAAGAAGCATGGTAATTTTAAAACCGAAATTTTGACCACCTCAAAATTTCGCCTTTTTTTGGTAATTTTAAAACCAAAAGTTTGTGAGAACGAACTTCTTCCAGGCACCAACATTTAGGTCAGATAAGAGCTTTTCCGGTGTGTGACCTAGGCTTTTTCCGCTTCTGCTAAGTTAATTAATACGTAGGAAAAATACTCGGAGTTGCCGGTTTGAGGAAATCCGACTTTGTTTGTGATGAAAGAATATTCTAGGGATGTTGCGATAACGAATGTCAAAACAACATTGTGGCCATCCATCCAAGGAATGATGGGAACGACAGCCCCCTCTCTCCCTTGTTTTCCTTGCTCCAGGTCGAGGGGCCAATCCATCCTTCGTTTTCCTACCCATTCTACAATCAAATTGTGCAGGACGCATCGTATTTCCTGTTTGCGAGAATTTCGGGTGCGTCTTAATTTAGGTCATCCTTTCTATTCTTCCTATAATTGCTTTGCGGCATGTCCTTTAAAACTCCATTGTAGCATCCTGACTAGTAACATTTTTCTCAAGTGGGTGCCAAATGCTTAAAATCTGGAAAATACCATAATTTGGCTTCTTTTGCTACAACGTTGCCAAATGAACTCATTCTTTGTTCTATTTTTCATTTAGTGCTTGGAAACCTTAGTAGTCCATTTATATTCTGACAGAGCGTTTTTTGGTCTTGCTCCAGGATCAGCAACAGGTTAGAAAGGCTGAATCAGAAAACAAACAAACAGGATGGAAAATGCTTGCAACTGTTGTGCTTGCGAACTCTTGGTTGTTACAGGCATGTTTTTTATTGTTTGGATTTCTCTACTGATGCTTCCAGTGGATAGTAACATAATAACCACATCGATGTTCTACGCATCTACAAAAGTTTGATGATAAGCAATTTGAATGATTTATGTTGTTTGGAACTAATTGCATCTCTGTCCTCTTGCACGAAGTCTGATATTTGTAAGCATATGAAGATTTGGTTCATGGCTGCAGATTTGTTATTGGTTTTCTGGTTTTCACATGGTTAGTTTGTGATTTCAAGAGCAGACTGAGAACCAAGCTCTAGCAGAATTAACAAAATTCAGCGATGATGAATGGGGAAGGATAGGGCTCACATCTGGAGGGTTGTTCTTTCTCTACATCTTAGTTGGTCCGGTAAAAAGAAACACTGCACATCATAAAACAAATAGTCCTTCTCATCTTTATCTACTTGACATTTACAGCTAGTCGTGTTCAATTATCTTCGCCTACGCTGGTATAAGCGGAATGCTGCAGAAACATTCTTTCAGTTTTTCCTTGTCTTCTTCTTCTTTCCTGGGTAGGCGACGTATTGCTTTTAGTATTCATGATGGTTTTGTGACTAACAGGTATTAAAGTTGTGCAAATACTATTTCCCTTCTCACCAAAAATAAGTATCATATTAGAGGTTCAGAAAGCAAAGAGAGTTAAAGATACCTGTTTGTAACTTCAATGGCCGCAACCAAGCATATTAATTGCACAAAAAGCCAATACAAGATTGAGGGGATCTCTGATGTCAAAAGGATTTGGCTGCTGTTTTGGAAAGTATTTCTTTATTCTCATTCTATTAGATTGTTTATGGATTGCTTTGGCAAGGGGCAGGGGATTGCTTATTACATTGCTTATGGATTGCTTTGGCAAGGGGCAGTATATTAAAGGTATAAATGAAAGTGCATGCCAACTTTGGTCACACTAAATTCTACTTTTAGTCTCAATTCCTACAAAACGACTCAAAGAATTTAGCACCCACTATATCACGTGCCTTTTACGACGTAGAAAACTGTAGCTTCTTAACTTCTTTGGGTAATAATTACAACAATTTGCTTTGTGTTTCAGGATGTTGCTTTTAGCACCGTTTCTCAACTTTCGCCGACTTCCAACCGATCCTTCAAGACCGCCATGGGAACGATTTAAGGAAAAGGCAAAACTTGATGAGTGTAAGGTTTTTGTCTTTGTCTTTCCGTTTCATACTTGGAACTTACTGATTAAATTCTTTTGTTAACCTTTATTACAGCCTTGGATGCATAGCTTATAGTTCTGTAATAAGATTTATACAATGAAATTTTCTTTATTATACCAAGGCCAAAGGTCTAACTTTATAAGCCTCCAATTGAGAATAGAATTAATCTCCTCAGCTTGCAGAGACAAACCTTTCATCTTTGCTTTATCTGCTTCATGAGAGAGATGGATGAACACAAGCTTTATATAAACTCCAAACTTGGACAGCACAGTATGTCTAAGATTCGATAGATTATTCTGGAATACATCAAATAAAGTTGATTGGATGAAGCTTCTCTACAATCAAAACGTTGCAGACTTCTACATGAACCCAGACATAGTTAACAAAATTGCAGTAAAGCCATTAGATCCACAAATACATAAGGAAAGCTAATTTAAGTCTGAACGTTGAAAATAAATCCATGGAAGTAGAGCATGGAGAGTTCTTCACATTTAAAGTGGACTTTTAAGTTATTGGCCACTTAAAAGGAAACAAAAGCTGCAAAACCCTTTCGGCTCAACCGTTCAATTGATCTAACAAGAACTAATGGGACGCTATAATTTCTTGGGCCCTAAGGCTCAGATTATACTTAAGTGCACATAGCATGATTGCACATAAGCAATTAGTTTGCTTTTGAGATGCACATGTGGTAGCACCCAGGCAATTTTCCTTGGTTCCTTTGCTCAATATCATGCCAAATGAATGGGCAAATATGTTCTTACATAACATCTAGAGCTGTTGTGAACTTTTTGTTTCAAGATAATCAACATCAAGTGGAATCTGGGACTAAATGTATATGAGACGCTCGATTAATAGATGGTCGTAGCCCGGGGGGTGCATTTATTGTATAGGGGGTATGCCACTTGCGTGCAAGGGGTCGTCAAGACCCTCTTGTATACGCCTTTGAATTTTTTTCAGTGTCTTTAAGTAAAAAGAATGAGGGTATTTGGAAATGTGTTTTGGGACCACGGTTGCAAATCACCATATTTAGCTTAATTAAAGATACTAGAAATTTGAAATTGCATTTTCACTATTATCTTCTGCAATCGAAGAAAGTCGTAGGTGTTACATACGATTGTTTATGGTTTTGGCATGTATGAGTATATCAAAACCGTACATTGATGACGTCAGAAATCGGGGTTTGGGTTTTGCATGCTGCGTGGTTTTTTTAGAAGGTTTTTTTGTTGGCCTCATTTGGAAGGTTTTTGCCTAGAGGCAATGGCATCCACGCTTGGGAGCCTCCCGCTGTCACAAAACCGTTCTTCTATATCAATTGAATAGAATAGGATAGTTGGAATAACCCCAACTGTAGTTACATATAATTGCTCAAGAGATGTACCTCTTGGCTTATAGATATGATTCTACATATGGATATGACTCTTGGTATAGACACCACTCTTTACAGTGGGCATGACTCTCTAGATGATTAGGACTGCCATATCATGCTGACATGGTGCTAAAGTGGAGGTTATTACTCCAACACCTCCCCATAAACGAACACATCAACAAGTCATCCATACTCTGAATGTCTAGCTAGTTTGAGCTACAATTTAGCTCTTTGTATCTTCTTATATTTGAATCGTCCTTGAAGCAGCTTCTTGTAACAGCTTAAGATTCTTCGTGCTTGTAGTTGTGGGCAATCTCTTGCTTCCATCAGATTAGAATGCTTAACAACATCTTCATCAAATCGTTCTTAGCTTGTCTTGGGAGTTCTGGGTATCTTTGGTAATTTATTTAAATAAAAGAACATAGGATTATTATTTTTTATCTTCTCAATGATCTAGATAATGCAATCCCTCCCTGCTCAAAGAAATATTTATCTTCCTCCTCATTCTTATGGAGCTGGTTGTCTTCCTCCATATAATCCATTAATTTATTGGCAAATTAAAGTGATGGATTATTAAAAGTTCCATATAATGATGTGTTGACGGATTGGTTATCTATGAAATAAGAAACATGTGAATTGTGACGTTCCAGTACGATATACGGTCCCAAGACGTATAGCGTACTGCACCGTCACGCGTACACGCCATTCAAACGACGTGTACGCCGACGTGTAACCAAGCAAGGGCGCCCTAGGGGGCAACTTGCAAGGGTGCGCACACTTAGCAATGTGCGCACTTTAAACCTTTAACCCATTAAAGGCAGACCAAGGGTCATGGAAACCCTAAACCTAACTGAGAACCTATGTAAGGTAACCAAACCCTAATTCTTCCCTTTCCGTCCACGAACCTTCCGAGCTCCAGTTCGCGCGCCTGAGGAGTCAAATCCAACTCCCAAGATTTGCCCGTGCGCCCTAGCTCGTCAGATTCGCCTTCCGACCGCATCCACAAGCAGAGCAGCGACATGGACGCCTTCGGATCAAGAGGAGTGAACCAGGGATCAGGTATTTAGTCGATTTAATAGCCTAAACCGTATTCCAGCCATCGAACCAATAGGTTTAGCCTATTAAATTACTCTTAGTAGCCAAGCAGATCCCTAGATTGACCCTAACTAAAGAACCTAACTCTATGATATAGATTAGTTCTTATTCTTTAGTTCTATGATGATGTGATGGACGGATGAATTCTGTGGACTCATTGTATTGGGAAGGGGGGTAGAGACTTAAAGCTTAGTAGTTGATGCTCCTAGCTAGTTCCTCTTAGTGCATTACTAGATTTCGGCCTGTGTACAAGAACCACACCTGTTTGTGGGTGAAGGGGCCAGACTGGCTTATAAGGAGGTTCGTGTTCTGACTCTTGAACGATCCCTCTGATGTGTAAGGCCTACCGGGGATCATTGTGGACTAGGTCTAATGGCTTGCCACTGAGTGTGGGTAAGGCATGGGCTCGACACCCGTGGAGTGGGGTTCACTTTCCAGTGGGTTAAGTCGAATAAGGGCAGTGGCCCTCTAGTCACCTTGAGTCAGCATGGAGATCTTGTTGAAAATATCATGTCACCATAGTGAGAACGAAATAATATGTTGCAATAGTTTTTTAGATTAATATTGCACGTGGCAAGCATAGACTATTCTAACCGACAAAGCCAGGCTATAAAAAGGAAAAGCCACGACCGCACCGTGTGAAAACGCCGGACCGCACGCACGGACCGCTAAGAGAAGATCGCCGGACCGCTACGTAAATCAGCCGGATCAGATTGTCGACACTAGATGGAGATTTGAGGCACGAATCCCGCCATAGTTGTGTTTCATCTGAGGTTGGGTTAAGACTATCTGGGCTGCCGAAGCCAGTTGATGTTTCTAAAAACTGAGGTTAGTTGCCCGGACTTATTCTAGTCTGGATTTCTTGTTGTTGGGTAGTCTGGATTGCTTGTTGCTGGGTTGTTATTTGCTCTGGGTTTTCTACCCGGAATTGCTTGATAGCAGCGAATCGCTGACAGTAAGATAAGCCGGATTGCAGCTCAGGTTTATCTGGCTATATTGGTTCTGCATGATTGTTTGAAGTACTGACAGGACAAATATACAGAAGCTTTCATTGGTATCAGAGCCAAGTTGGTGTATTATGACGACCCGCTTTGGAGCATCACTGTTGAATGCTGTTGAGGTCTATAGTGGTGGATCTGGCTTTCAAGTGTGGAAAGCCAAGATCAAGAGAGTTCTGAAATCAGAGGGGCTTTGGGACATTGTGAAGCCGCCAAAAGGAGCAGATGAACTGCAAGAGGCGATGGCAAGACTTGAGAAACTGAAAATAAGTGACGAGGGAGTCAAGAAAGAGAAGGCTAAGTCCAAAGGCAAGGCTGAAGGCAAGGCTGGAACATCTGATACAGCAGGAGTTACTCCAGCGAAGATTAACGAAGCAAAAGGTATCATTTGTAGCAAAGTAGGCTCTAGTATTTTGCTGAAATTACAAGGTTTATCTCCGCAAGATATGTGGTTGTATCTTCTAAAGAATTATGAAAGTAAGTCCTCATCACAGATTGATGTTTTGGAAAAAGAGCTAAGATGTCTTAAGTATCATGAAGGTGATAATCTAGAAGTGTTTTTTCAAACCTTAGATATGATATTATTTGATTTGAAAGCTGCTGGTGCCGTACTTTCAAAGGAAGCCGAATTATTAGCTATCTCAAGAGCTTTTTCTGCTTATGAGCAAATTGCAATTCTTGTGAGAAATGTAGCAAAGAGTCGTGAAGAGGCAGAAAGAATTGCTCGCACAGAGATGGAACAAAGAAAAGTTGTAAAGGACGAGGATGAAGGAGCTGAAATCCTATATGCTAGCCGATCTCGAGGTCGAGGTAAGGAAAGTAAGATTGGTCCATGTTTTGTTTGCCATGAATATGGTCATGTAAAAGCTAATTGCCCAAATCTAGCTAAAGAGATTTTTTGTTATAATTGTGGTGGGAGAGGGCATATATCTTCTAAGTGTTCTAGTCCAAAAAGCCGAGGGAGAAGAGGAGGAGGTACACGTGAAGCTTTCAGAGGAAGAGGTCAGTACAAATCTAGTGCTGTGAATGTGGCTGTTGAAGCAAATAAAGAAGAAGAAGATGCTGAGGTAATTTATAAATCCTTTCTTGCTATGAGACGCAATGCACGTGCTAACACTCTTGTAATAGATAGTGGAGCTGAGCGATCCGTAGTCAGCTCTTCAGAAATGCTTACAGGATGCTCAAGTATGGGAACGAGACATATACAATTGGGCAATGGATGTTTGCAAGAAGTTGAAGGAGTGGGTTTGCTGGAATTATTTGATCTTAATGGAAAACCTGTAAGCTTAAAAGATGTCTTGTGTGTGCCAAATTTAATTCGGAACTTGATCTCAGTTAGTCAGCTAGTGGATTTGGGTTATAAGGTAGTGTTTGACAAAGGAGTATGTGAAATATTGCACAATAATAAAGTTATATTTTTAGCAAAAAGAAATGGTGATTTATTTGAGTTGAACAAAGATGACATGGTTAGTATGAATGCAGCAATGCTCCCATCTGTTGAGTTATGGCATGAAAGATTAGCTCACACACACGTCAAGAATGTTCAACTTATGGCTAAAAAAGGGTTAATAGATTGTTCAGTAGAAGAAGGTCAATTTATTTGTCATGGATGTATGCTAGGAAAGCATACAAGAATACCCTTTAGAAAAAGTGGAAAACGTGCAAATGATTTGCTTGAATTGGTGCATACAGACCTCTGTGGTCCTATGAATATAAGGAGTTCAAGTGGGAAGAGGTACTATATTTCATTTATTGATGATTATAGTAGAAGAGCCAAATGTTATTTTTTAACTAAGAAAAGTCAAGCATTAGAAGCATTTAAGCAATTTGCGTGCGAAGTAGAATAGAATGAAACAAAAGCAGAAAAAAATCAAGTGCATAAGGTCGATAGAGGTGGTGAGTACTTGTCAAAAAAGGTTCAAGTGTTTTTGCTTAGAAAAGGGAATAAAAAGGCAGCTTACTGGATATAGTCCTCGCCAGAATGGAGTAGCGTAAGCATAAAAAATAGAAAACAAGTGTTAGATGTCGCAAGAGCAATGCTGAAACATGCAAAATTACCTAATTATTTATGGGGGGAGGCAGTTAAGGCAGCGTTCTATATCCAAAATAGGCTACCTTCAGCTAGCATAAATGGTAACATTCCTGAAGAAATATGGACTGGCAGGGAGCAAAGTTATGATAAATTCAAAGCCTATGGATGTCTAACCTATGTTCATGTTCCAGAAGAAGAGCGGACAAAACTTGAGGATCGAGCAATGGAGGCTTATCTCATTGGCTACGATGAAGAAGCAAAAGGTTATCGATTGTATAACCCAGAGTCCAAAAAGGTATATATCAGCAGAGATGTAACCTTTAATGAATTAGTCTTACACAAAGATAGAAAAACAAAAGATGTTAAGATTAAGACAGATATCAAGCAGGAGGTTGTAGATAAAAAGGAATTTGAAGCTCCTATAGATATAGATGATGATAATGGTTTGGAAGTTTCAGAAAACGGTCAAACAATAGAAACACCTATAGCTGAAGAAATACCTATTGTTGATTCACAAGCTCCCAAGAAACGTAAGAGTGAAGTTGAACGTTTAAAAGAAAACTTTCAAGTGGACGAAGGTTTGTTTGGCAGACAAGAAACAGGTAAAAGTAGATGTTTGCAAGCAGTTTTCTTACCAGAAGATAGTGTTCCTGCAATAATGGCATTATTTGAGCCTGGTATACCTAATAATTTTGATGAAGCAATTAATGCAGAAGATGCAGAAAAATGGAAGCACGCAATGGACGATGAGATGCAGTCATTTATAGGTAATAAAACATATGAACTAGTAAAGCGTCCTGAAGGAAAAAATATAGTCGGGAATAAGTGGATTTTTAAAATTAAAAAGGGACCAGACGGAAGCTTACAAAAATATAAGGCCAGACTTGTTGCACAGGGCTTCTCACAAAAAAAGGGTATTGATTATGAAGAAACTTTTTCTCCTATTGTTAAGCTAACCAGTTTGAGAGCAATTTTAGCATATGCAAATGCCAGGAATCTAGAATTACATCATATGGATGTAAGCACAGCCTTCTTGAATGCTGATATTGAGGAGGAGATTTACATGAAACAAGCTCCAGGTTACGAGCAAGGAGAAGACATGGTATGGAAGTTAAGAAAGGCAGTTTACGGATTAAGGCAAGCTCCAAGACAGTGGTATGTATGCATTGATAGTTATCTAAAAGCACAAGGGTTTGAGAAGCTAAAATCTGATGGGAATCTCTATATGTTTCGCAATAATGATAACTTCTGCATAATCGCTCTTTATGTAGATGATTGTATAATGGTGTCGAATAGTACAGATTGTCTAAACCATTGCAAAGCAGTCTTAAAAGAAAAGTTTAAAATGACAGATCTAGGTGAGCTAAAACTATTTCTTGGTTTGGAAGTGTATAGAGACAGAAAAGCTAGAAAAATGGTTCTTACGCAAACAAGAAACATTCAGGGCATTTTAGAAAGATTCTGTATGGTTGAGTGTAATCCAGTAAAAACACCTATGGTGGTTGGTGCAAAGTTAAGTAATGAAATGTGTGCAAGCACGGTTCATGAAAAAACTTATATGGAGAAGGTACCATACAGAGAATTAATTGGTTGTTTACTCTATGTGGCAAACAGTACACGCCCTGACATTTCCTATGCAGTTAATTTTCTAAGCCGGTTTGCAAACAATCCAGGACAAGCACATTGGCTTGCAGCAAAACGAGTTCTTCGATATTTGAAAGGAACGCTTAATGATGGTCTTGAATACAAGTGGGACAAAGAAGCTGACTTCATTCTAAAGGCATATGCAGATGCTGACTGGGCAGGAGATACAGATTCTCGAAAATCCACCTCAGGTTATGTTACTATGTTAGGAGAAGCAGCTATATCCTGGAGAAGTAAAAAACAGTCTTCAGTTGCTATGTCCTCAGCAGAAGCAGAATATGCAGCAATATCTCTTGTAGCTAAAGAAATTATGTGGTTAAAAGGATTGTTGGAAGAGTTAGGGATAATACAAGATAATCCAGTGCAGTTGTACAGTGATAGCATGAGTTGCATAGCAATGACTAAAAATCCAATAATGCACGAAAGAACAAAGCATATTGAACTGCACATGCATTTTGTTAGAGATCTGGTTCAGAAAGGATTAATACAGGTAGCATATGTGTCAACAGATAATCAAATTGCAGACATGTTCACGAAGGCCTTACGAGAAGACAAATGTAAGAAACACAAACTTGGAGTTGGGATTAATGTGACATGAAGGAGGAGTGTTGAAAATATCATGTCACCATAGTGAGAACGAAATAATATGTTGCAATAGTTTTTTAGATTAATATTGCACGTGGCAAGCATAGACTATTCTAACCGACAAAGCCAGGCTATAAAAAAAGGAAAAAGCCACGATCTGCACACAGGTGAAAACGTCGGATCTGCACGCCGGATCTGCTAAGAGAAGACTGCCGGATCTGCTTACAGAAATCAGCCGGATCCAGATTGCTGACACTAGATGGAGATTTGAGGCTGCCGAATCCTGCCATAGTTGTGTTTCATCTGAGGTTGGGTTAAGACTATCTGGGCTGCCGAAGCCAGTTGATGTTTCTAAAAACTGAGGTTAGTTGCCCGGACTTATTCTAGTCTGGATTTCTTGTTGTTGGGTAGTCTGGATTGCTTGTTGCTGGGTTGTTATTTGCTCTGGGTTTTCTACCCGGAATTGCTTGATAGCAGCGAATCGCTGACAGTAAGATAAGCCGGATTGCAGCTCAGGTTTATCTGGCTATATTGGTTATGCATGATTGTTTGAAGTACTGACAGGACAAATATACAGAAGCTTTCAGATCTCTGGTAGGAGTGATCCTACTTGCCCCATCGGAACTGGGGAGATGCAACCCAGGAATAGCCCCTTTGGCTATGCATCCGGCGGGCTACAGTCAGGTCCCAACACTCTTCAACCTACTCTGCAAAGTGTGCACAGGAGGGGCGGATGGAGTGGACAACCCTATGCCATGTTCTCATGCCAGCCAAATCCATTGTCATGATTCTGTCTGCAATGAACTCTGGAGACCCAAGCCGTCAGTCATCCCCTGGACTCTGAGCCTTGGGTAGGGACCCATATGTATTGCGCTGATCTTTGTCTATGCAGATGTTGATGTACCACCCTTCGAGGTGGATATGTGATGATGTTAATTATGCACTGACATGTATGTTTACGCTTCCGCAACTAGGTAGACCCTGAGGGAGACGGGGTAAAATGACCCCTTCACTCTTCCCACTGGGACCCGTTACGGGTGCAGTGATATGTGGAGGGCCCTGTATCAGCATGGAGCTGGTATGGGGGATGAACTCTTGTTTGTATACGGTGAGTGCATCGTATACGAGTAGGGGACGTCAGAGTGGTATCAGAGCAATGTTCTTGGAGACCAAGAACAAAGCACTGACCATGCTCCCAGTAGTACTGACTTGATAGGATCCTCAAACCTCGAAAGATGGGAAAATGTTTTCTCGTTTTAGTAGTATATGCTAAGCTAGTAACAGATAAGTGAATTAGAACATAAAAAGACAAAAATTAGTGAGCCAAAGCCTTCAAAAGTAGGATGGTCTCACACGTCGCGCCAGGACCAATAATGGAAATTTTTGGGCTGGGCGCAACGTGTGAGACATTGAGCCCAAAACACTTTGAAAAGTGATGAATTTCAGGAAAGTAACATGGTAATTCGGATTTTAAGCTAAAAACTAGCTACATTAGTATGTTACATTCCTAAAAACATGCTTAGAAAGTATAAAATTTAGCATCAGAATCCACCATGTCTCACACGTCGCGCCAGGACCGAAAATGAACTTTTCATTATTGGTCTGGGCGCAACCTGTGAGACCATGAGGTTAGAAATGTCTAAATTTAGCCATGTAGTAAGATAATAAGTGTTTTAAATGACCCAAAAGGGTAGTTTGCAATTTGACCTAGAATTGACCATCTATAAATAGACCTAGGACCCCCCTCTCCCATTTTCGCGTTCCTCCTTAGAAAATCGCCCCCCCCTTGCCAAGGCGATTTTGGGGCGCCCGACTTTGGATTGAAGAACAGTCAAACATGGCCAGGACGAAACAGACTGCTAGAGTTCCTCCAGGTGTCACAACTCCCAGCGCCCTACTCCAAGAGATGCTTCGAGAGCGCCTCTTTCAGCAAGGAGATCAACCTTCAACCAGCAAGGGAGCGGAGTCCGAGGAGCACCCCATCAACAACAACGACCAAGAAGGGGGTGAGACAGAGGTGGAGGAGGATACACACTCCGATGCGGGGACAGAGGTTCTCGACTATGAGAAACCAGACGTCATGCAGAAAATTCTTGAAGAAGTGGAGGAGGAGGAAAGGAAGAAGAAAGAAGAACAAGATCGGGCCGAGGAGCAAGAGGAGCAGAGGCAGCCAACCCTCGACCCAGCGGAAGAAGAAGAACTGGCGGCGTGGATTAGAAAGCATGAAGCCAAGGAACGCCGCCGAGAGAGAAAGAGGGAAGAGAAGAAAAGGAAGAGAGAAGAAGAGGAAGCCAAAGCAGCAGAGGAGTTGAGAGTGAAGAAGGGAAAGTTCGTGGAGGGAGGCCAAAGAAAACTCAAGAAGGTCCCATGCTCCAAGGTCGTCATCCAAGAGCAGACCAGCCCCCACCCTCCTCGAATGACTCGGAGGATGAGAACTTTAATCCCTTCAACAAGGAGGCGGGTTCTTCGAAGGATCCCGCCAATGAGCAGGCAGCACCCGACCCAGAGCAGCCGGATCAAGTGCAGAAGCCCCCGCCATACCCGACGTGGGACAGAAACAAAGTGTCGCGGCCAGCCCGAGAGGCGTATGTGATAGACTCTGTCAAGGTCTATCAGAAGAAACTAAGGGAGCACAACGCCTTCATGGCGAAGTGGGAGGCGTACAACACATATTACCAACAGAACAGGGTTAGAACTATAGAAGGTGGACATCCGACGAAGAGCCAGACACTGAAGCCCCCACCAGAAAAGCCCAGGCCTCCTAGACCACCAGGCAAGAAGAGAATCGACAGAAAGGAGAGCGAGAGGAAAGCCCTGAGAGAGATCAGGCATTTTCAGCGTAGCTTCGGGTTTTTGATCCCCCGTGCACCGTTCACCCGACTAGTCCGAGAAGTGATTCAAGAATACAACACGGAAATGAGGGTGACGGACGAGATGTTGCTGGCCCTGCAAGAGGCAACAGAACAAAAACTAGTGCAGCATTTTGAAGTTTCGACAGCCTGCACAGTCCATGCAAAGAGGGTGACACTAATGAAGCAGGACATGCATCTTGCTAGCTACATCAAGGGAGAGCGACCGTAAAATTTTGTAAATAATGAAAAAATTTTGTTAATATAAAGAGTTTTTGACAAAGTAACATGTCTAATCTTGTTTAATTGAGTTGAGTTATTGAGTTCTGGCTTTTGTTTTAGTTAAAACGGACACTTTGAGCAAAATGGAGAGGATGTCTCACATGTCGCGCCAGGACCGAAAATGAAAAGTTCATTATTGGTCTGGGCGCAACGTGTGAGACCATGGCCCAAAAGTGCCCAAAACAGCTCCAAATCGACCAAATAAGGGGTCAATTCTGCCTAACTCGATGAATCTAGCAGAATTAGACCCTTACATCACCCAAATTGGATAAGTTTAACCCAATTAGAGTCAATGTCTCACACGTCGCGCCAGGACCGAAAATGAAAAGTTCATTTTTGGACTGGGCGCAACGTGTGAGACCTCTCAGCAAATTCTCCACCATACCATATCCAAATGACCTCCAGTTTGTTGCAATGAGTTCATTAGCTAATCTTAGCATGCTCAAACCCCAAAAGTAGTCTTCAAATCCTCATTTGGACCTCCTAATAGGTCAGAATTGCCCAACCCCAATAAATTTCTAAGTCATCCAAAAATTAGGGTTTTTCCCTTGCCTATAAATAGGACCCCATTTGCCACTTGACACCCTACAAGTCTGCTCTTGACCCTTTAGGCGATTTCCCAGCTCCCATAGGCGCTCCTGCATCTGTTTGTTACTCACCTCTTCCCTAAATCAATGGCAACTGCTGGACTTCAGACGATGGTACAGCGCCAGTGGCCATGCAGCCGAGGCTAATGTCAATGACATCTTCCGACTCTTTGGCAAAGAGATAGATGTCCAAGCAACTTTGCACGCAACGCCAGCATATAGGCGAGTTTTGGCTGAGTTCCAAGATAGGGTAGGTCAGTCCCTAGTACAACTTCCCCCTTGCACGGGCTATTTTGTTCCCCGCCCATCCCTTCAGGCAGCCTTGGGTGATGTCCCAAACATTGCCAAGTATTTGACCAACAAGGCACAAAGGTTGCCAGACTACATGGTCCTGACAGTTGACAGGACCAAGTACTTTTCCTACACCGCCGCCTTGGCCATATTCCTCTCCCACCGTGCTGAAAACCCAATGGGGGAAACCTCTATTCCTCCCATGGAAGTGGACCCCATAGCATCCTCAGCAGCAGAACAGATGCTTTTGCAGTACCAGCAAGAGCAGGAAGGAAGAACAGAAGAAGAGGAATCGGACGAGGAAGAGTACACGGAGCTCGACCCAGAGGAAGAACGGCGGCAAGCAGAAGAGGAGCTACCCAACTTCGAGCGGAGCCGCCAGACACTCAGAGTCGCTCCCCCACTAGGGCTAGGCATTACAAGCCTAGCCCCCATTATCATTGACGGTGAGGAGTACCTGCTCCTCAATGATATCCAGAATCTCCCCGAATGCAGGGAGAGGGAGTTCCGACTTGATGAATTGCTGCACCAACTACGGCAGCAACCAGACTTAGATGACTTCATCGTCCGGGGAGTCTCAGACTTCCCGCTTCAAGTGAGAGAAGCCGACACCTATACAGGGCAGTCGACTTCGGATATCCAGGCTTACAGCAACATACGCGAGAACTGCCATCTGAGGAGGAGTTCTACGCCATCCAAGAACGGATGGGGATCCGTGGCAATACCACGAGCATTTTGATGCCGAGCTCGTCGACACCACCTCGTGCAAGAGGAGCAGGAATCGACATCAGGCGAGTCGACTCGACCATTAGAGACTACCAAGAAATCACTGAGGTAGAGGTCGATGAATACGCCGGAAGGCATAGAGCTGGAGGCCAAGCAGGAGGAGAGTCATCAGCGACACACAATGACAGGTCGTTGAGGTACTACCTTCCCCTGCTGCTGGATGGGAGAATAGCGGTGATACACCGCAAATTCAGTTCCCGTGGCGAAGAAGGAGTGTTTATGCTCATTGCACTCTCTGGCTTTGGCATGCATGCTCGAATAGCTGCAAATGTCGACTATGCTGTCTTAGTCAAGAGACCGATGGCACTTGACATCTTCGACTTCGCCGTGCCCTACCGACGGCAGGGAAGATTGGCAAGAATCCCCGCCTACACCTCCGATCATGAGGTAGAGGAATTGGTGACAGCCTTTACAGTATGGACGCCAACCAATGTCTCTTAAACTTGGGACGCTCGGTAGGAACGGCCCAAGTTAAGAAATTCTTAGAGGATAACCCATCCTACCGGCGATTTCAAGAATAGTTAAAATCTTGATCCCGGAGGAATTGTATCTAAAAATATTATATAATAAAAATATTTTGTGTTAAATATTTAAATACTTTGTTGAGTGTATTTGGTTCCAAATATTTTAGCAAATACATGAATACAATAAAGTAAATGGAACTAACCATAAGACCATGGCCAACTGTGTATGCAGATAGGGAACAAAGAACGGTCGAACAAAACAGGAGGCCTAACAGAGACGAAGAGACCCCTGACAGGCAACCCATCCCAAGGAACCTGCTCAAGCATATGGTCCCATGACCCCGTAAGAGGAGATGTCACAAATGCGAACGAACTGGACCAGATAAAGGCCCCATCGGGCGCACAGGCATCATCCGGCCGAAACGACACCCCGAAAAGTCGGGAAGGACAAGAAGAGGAGTAAGAGAAGGAGGTCCCCAAACACGTAAAACCTCCCGACTCAAGCTCGGGCCTCGCACTGAGTCCGAGAAAGAGGCGGAACAAGTGTCGGACCGCCAGAGGCGGCCGAATGTAAGGATGCTAAGGCCTTGGATTACCGTAAGAAGGTAGACTCGCTTTGGGCAACGATGGAAGGCCTTGAACTTGAAGCGGTTCTGGGCGAAATGATCAGGCCTAGAGGCAGAGACATGGCTCGACGAGATGAGCGAGTACGGCAACGCCTATGGCATGAAGGATAAGGACAAAGGCAGGGTGGCAACAACCAACTTGAAGGGAGCCACACGCATCTGGTGGAAGAACTTCGCAAAGATAGCAGCCCCACTAACAGACTTGACGAAGGCGGAGAAGGTGAAAAATTGGGCAGACCATTGGCTTAAGAAAGCCCAAGCAGGATTTGAATTGTTGAAGGAAGCTTTGACAACCGCCCCCGTCTTGACCCTGCCAGACCCAGAGAAGGACAAGCTAGTGGCGACAGACGCAAGTAAGATAGTCACAGGTGCAGTGCTCATGCAAGAAGAGCGGGTAATAGCGTATGACTCCAGGAAGATGAACGATGCCGAGACACGCTACCCGACACACGATCAGGAATTGCTTGCAGTTGTCAGGGCGTTAAGAATCTGGAGGCATTACCTCTTAGAAAGGAAGTTCCAGTTGGACACGGATCATCAGAGCCTCCAATATGTATTCACGCAACCACATCTCAATCTGAGGCAGCGAAGATGGATGGAGTTTCTCGAAGAGTATGACTTCGACATAGTCTACAAGCCCGCGAAGCTTAATGTGGTAGCAGATGCACTTTCAAGGCATCCGTTGACAACTAGAGTGCACTGCAACGCAATCTCGACGCTCTTCAGCGATTTCAGGAAAAAGATCGAAGAAACCTTGCCAACGGATGTGGACTTCAAAGAAGTATGGGCAAGCTTGTGCAAGGAAGCGAGAACGGATAAGGAGAGGGAAACCTTCAAAAATTTTAAGAAGGAAGGTAACCTTCTGTACCATAAGAACAAGTTGTGCGTGCCTGAATCATCTGGAGTAAGAAAGTTGATCCTCATACCCACAATAGCCCAATAGCTGACCACGCGGGATTCATGAAGACATACTTCAAGATGCGTAGCAGCTACTATTGGCCAGGAATGAAGAAGCAGGTAGCTCGCCACATCAAGGAATGTCAGCTATGTCAGCAAACGAAGGCAGAACAGCTTCGAATTCCAGGTGCATTGGAACCATTAGGGGTGCCAAACGCTAAGTGAGAGGTCGTCAGCATGGACTTCATAATGGGGCTTCCAAGAACAGTAAGAGGGAAGGATGCCTTGACGGTCGTCGTCGACAAGTTGTCGAAGATGGCCCATTTTGTGCCTTGCAGGACCACGGACACAGCCATGGATACGGCAAAGCTCTTCACCAAAGAGATCTTCAGGCTCCATGGCATGCCAAGGGAAATTATCTCCGACAGAGATCCGAAGTTCATCAGTGCCTTTTGGCAGGACCTCTTTGCAACGATTCAGACGAAGCTATCCATGAGCACGGCGTATCATCCCCAGACGGATGGGCAAACGGAGCGGACCAACAGAATATTAGAGGATATGCTACGAAACTACGTCTGGAACAAGCAAGGCATGTGGGAAGAGTTTATTCACTTGGTGGAGTTTGCGTATAATAGCACCAAGCAGGAATCATCCCAAATGTCGCCGTTCATGATTAATTACAGCTACCAATGCCTAACTCCAGACACTTGGCACAATCCCGTGTCAAAAGTAGAAGTTTCGCAGCAAATGTTGAGCGACATGCAGCAGCTGGTGGAAGAAGTTCGAGGATATCTTCTCGCAGCAAGGAGTCGTCAAAAGAGCATCGCCGACAAGCATCGGACGGTCTGAGAGTTTCAAGTTGACGACCACGTATGGCTCAAAATCAAAGTGAAGCAGGCGAAGCTCCGCATCGGAAATTGCAAGAAGCTTGCTCCAAGGTGGGCTGGACCCTTCAGAATAGTCAAGAGAGTGGGTAACCAATCCTACAAGTTAGACTTGCCAGCACACCTAAAGATCCACAAAGTCTTCCACGTGAGTTTGCTGAAGAAGCACACTCCCAATCCAGATGAAGTCCTGGACACTCCAACGATGTTGGAAATGACAGAAGAACAGATAGAAATAGTTCCAGAACTAATTCTTGATAAAGCGTTCAAGAAAACAAGGAGATCGGAGTTTCTCCAATACTTGATCAAGTGGAAACACTTGCCGGTGGAAGACGCGACATGGGTACTTAAAAGAGATCTGATAAAGCAGTACCCACACTTTATGGTGCAATGCAACCTATGAAATCGGCTCAGGCATGTCGAATTGTGTAGAATTATAGCTTGCATAATTAAGTATAATCTACGCATGCAACCTATGATGTATGGGTTGCATGCGTTGTAACCGATGATGAGATCACTACGGTGATCTCTAGGACGTGGTGTAATATCAATGCAGTTCCGCTTGAAAAGTCTACTTCTGACCCACGGAAGTAGACGACCTCGAGAGATAAGAGGTCATTCAGGAATGCATCGATAGGAAAAGCACCTCTAGTCAATGCCTACGGGAGGAATCCTTCACGCCCCATATACGAGAAGGACTCTATCCTCCACGCTGGGCAACTAAAGGTGTAGGCATGAGTGCCATATAGGCATGATAGGGTGCTGTCTCCACGGCCACGATGGAAGAAGCATCCTCTTCCTACGCCGGGAGATTAGCCATGCATTCATGTAGATAGTTGGGGTGGTTCCCTTATAACCAAATTTATAAATAATTAAAAATGGTACTAACGTAGTGTTGACCTGCAGGCCAATAGAGCGCTCCGGAGGGCTAGAGGTCGAGCTACGAAGACTTGCAACACAAATTTTGTTATAATGTGTTGCAAGGAATGAAGAGTACCTCAGAGAATAATTGTATAAATATTGATAAACTAAAACACTATGATAAGTAAAACTAATGGGTAATTGTTGTAATGACATATGGATGGATAAATATTTGATTGAATAATAATGTTCTAAAAATATTACCTTGAGGTAATCTTAATAAATGTGTAACTATGATAATAGTATATCATATGCATCAAGTTGATCGCAGGTTAAGAAGATCCCAAGGTGGGGAGACCCACGATGCTGCGGACAGCACCAATTTAAGGTGGGGAATATACGGTCCCAAGACGTATATCGTACTGCACCGTCACGCGTACACGCCATTCAAACGACGTGTACGCCGACGTGTAACCAAGCAAGGGCGCCCTAGGGGGCAACTTGCAAGGGTGCGCACACTTAGCAATATGCGCACTTTAAACCTTTAACCCATTAAAGGCAGCCCAAGGGTCATGGAAACCCTAAACCTAACTGAGAACCTATGTAAGGCAACCAAACCCCAATTCTTCCCTTTCCGTCCACGAACCTTCCGAGCTCCAGTTCGCGCGCCTGAGGAGTCAAATCCAACTTCCAAGATCTGCCCGTGCGCCCTAGCTCGTCAGATTCGCCTTCCGACCGCATCCCCAAGCAGAGCAGCGACATGGACGTCTTCGGATCAAGAGGAGTGAACCAGGGATCAGGTATTTAGTCGATTTAATAGCCTAAACCGTATTTCAGCCATCGAACCAATAGGTTTAGCCTATTAAATTACTCTTAGTAGCCAAGCAGATCCCCAGATTGACCCTAACTAAAGAACCTAACTCTATGATATAGATTAGTTCTTATTCTTTAGTTCTATGATGATGTGATGGACGGATGAATTCTGTGGACTCATTGTATTGGGATCATTGTATTGGAAAGGGGGGTAGAGACTTAAAGCTTAGTATTTGATGCTCCTAGCTAGTTCCTCTTAGTGCATTACTAGATTTCGGCCTGTGTACAAGAACCACACCTGGTTGTGGGTGAAGGGGCCAGACTGGCTTATAAGGAGGTTCGTGTTTTGACTCTTGAACGATCCCTCTGGTGTGTAAGGCCTACCGGGGATCATTGTGGACTAGGTCTAATGGCTTGCCACTGAGTGTGGGTAAGGCATGGGCTCGACACCCGTGGAGTGGGGTTCACTTTCCAGTGGGTTAAGTCGAATAAGGGCAGTGGCCCTCTAGTCACCTTGAGTCAGCATGGAGATCTCTGGTAGGAGTGATCCCTACCTGCCCCATCGGAACTGGGGAGATGCAACCAAGGAATAGCCCCTTTGGCTATGCATCCGGCGGGCTACAGTCAGGTCCCAACACTCTTCAACCTACTCTGCAAAGTGTGCACAGGAGGGGTGGATGGAGTGGACAACCCTATGCCATGTTCTCATGCCAGGCAAATCCATTGTCATGATTCTGTCTGCAATGAACTCTGGAGACCCAAGCCGTCAGTCATCCCCTGGAGTCTGAGCCTTGGGTAGGGACCCATATGTATTGTGCTGATCTTTATCTATGCAGATGTTGATGTACCACCCTTCGAGGTGGATATGTGATGATGTTATGCACTGACATGTATGTTTACGCTTCCGCAGTTAGGTAGATCCTGAGGGAGACGGGGTAAAATGACCCCTTCACTCTTCCCACTGGGACCCGTTACGGGTGCAGTGATATGTGGAGGGCCCTGTATCAGCATGGAGCTGGTATGGGGGATGAACTCCTGTTTGTATACGGTGAGTGCATCGTATACAAGTAGGGGACGTCACATGAATGAAGACTTACAGAATTGGAAGTATTGTAAGTAGAACTCTCCTATTCATAAAAATCATCCTCGTCTGAAGAAACAAGAAGAATTCGATTTTGTCGAGATCCTTCTGGTTGCATGAAGATTGTACGCTGCCGGGCCATTACTATCAGTGTATCCCCATCTGATTCTCAATATAGTTCATAACTTCCATGTGCCTGTTGATCACCTTTGTGCAAATAACGAACAATCGTATTCTGAGTAGGAATCTGCATCTTTGAGGCTAGACATCAAAAGTTTGTCTTGACCTCCATTCATTGTGAAGAAGTTTAATGGACAATCAGATTTTTCATCTATGGAGACAACGGTATGTACGTCTCGTTATTTTTCAAAGGACATGCCTTTTGTGACATTCTACGTATTTATATGCCTTTTGGGTATAAATACATAGACACGTCAATATGAATAATTAAGGGTGCATTACTTATTCATAAGCTAAGGGTAGCTATGTTAATCATTAATTATTAAGGAAACCTAACCTAAACCCTAATTCGAATTTAGGGCTTAACTTAATATGAAAAGGGGTTAAAATATTAAATTAGTTAATATTAACCAACCTAGATGGCCCAAATCGATTGGGCAAGGCAGGCTTGCTAATTTGAAACACCCAAATTGGGGTTGCCACAATTAAATTGCTTGAGGGGGAAGGGGAAGGGGGTGGTTTGGTGGAGGAGGAGCTGTTGTTCAACCCACGCCCTAGCAGGAAAAGGATGGAGAACCAAAGAGATAGTAGATCTAGCTATGATTCTGGTTAGTACGTAGATAGCTTGGATTCTTAGATAGTCATAGGATTAATCCTTGTATGCTTAGAAGATAGCTAGGATTAACCCTTGTATGAATAAATGTATAGTTAATCTCTATTTTATGTTCTATGCAAAGCTATGGATGGATGGATGTATAATGATAGTTCTCTTTCTGTTCCTCCTGTGTTTGTGGGGATTAAATGGGGTAGAGACATAAACGCTATGTAGAAGTAGAGATGCTCCTAGCTAGAATCCCTTAAATCCTAATATATGCGGCCTGCGCACAAGAGCCCACCTGGATGTGGATGCGATGTTGTAATTCAGCACCAGATAACGGGTATGATGGTGAAACGACGGTGGGGTCTTGCCTAGCGTGGCTACAGGATTCCTATAGTGTGCTAGGCTTATAGTCGGTCATTGAAGAGGGCCGGGTATGGGTCTAACACTCCTTGGGTCCCAGGATGAGTGCCTATATTAACGTTTTGGGGCTCGAACGAGCAGGTGAGCCGGCCTCTAGATTAGGAGAGTAAGTCAGGCATGGATGCGCTGGTCACTGATGTGGCACGTGTTCTCTAGCACACCCAGGGATCCGTCATGCCCGGGGAGGGGACGTCTCCCTGACTTGCCTCATCGGACCGGGGAGATGTAACCCGGGGTAGTAGGGTGACTCCAAGAGATTGCGTCTCCGGAAGGCTACAATCACGCCGTAGCATGTTTGAGCCTATCTGCAAAGTGTGCACAGGAGGGACGGATGGAGTGGACTACCCTAGCCATTGTTCTATGCCAGCCAATGCCATGTTATATCTCTGTCTGCTGTCATCTTGAGGCCTTGACCGTCAGTTAACCTCCTAGAGTCTGAGCCCAGGTTAGAGCCCTTATTGGTGGTACATTGCAGAAAGCTTTCTTGACATATAGCTTGGGAGTGAAGGACACCGTGCATCGTATCGATTTTTTGTTGTATGAGGCGGGGTTACGCCCTTCTGACATTCTGCTATCTTGCGGGCATCTTACTTGCTTCCATAAGGTGGATGGGATGGATGAGCATCGCTTGCCCCCTGGAGCCGTGTTGTTAGCGGGGCCCCAGTATTTGAAGAGGGTATGGCACGAGCAGCATGAGGGATGGTTTAGGAGGTGGTCTATGGATTACCAGCGGATGGTGGGCAGCGGGCGGTCGATGCGTGAGAATGGGCAATTGGATGCGGGGCTATCTTTGCCACCTTGTGGAATGCCTCTACTCTTGCAAAGCCAAAGGCGAGCACTATCACGCTCAGATTAATCCCGGCCTTGAGCATGGACCCCATCGGTACTTGAAAGCACACATCTCTGTGAAGAAATGGAATTGCTGCCATAAGTACGGGTTCCCATTACCCTGAATTGAAGCGTATTTGGGGGTGAATGGCGGGCACGAGATCCCGGGGAGGAGAGGATATGTCGGTGTTGTGAGATGCGCGTGATAGAGGATGAGCACCATGCCCTCCAGTGATTGCCCGGCATATGCCCATGTCGGCGAGTGCACAGCGATTTTAGATGCTTTCGACACACGCTACATCGCATCACCTATGGTAGCGCGATTTGGGAGCTTACATCCTGCAGATTTCAGCCGTCGGACTTGCTCTTGGGGGCATAGTATTTGAGAGCCTAATGTTAGGGTTTTCCTCCCAAGTGGGGTTTTTCATCGGTAGTAGGGTTTCTCTTGTCTGATTATATTGTTTGTTTTGGTGTTGGGGTTTTTGGCTTTTTGCTGTTCTCGCATGTCTGGAGTCTCATAGGCCTCTGGCCTCCGTGGACGTTAAAATAAACTTCCTTCCTTCCTTCCTTCCTTATACTTGTATTGCTATTTATATGATGATGGATGGATCACCCTTCGTGGTGGTATATTTATTTTGAGCATGATTGATGTGTGCTAACATGTATGTATGCTTCCGTTGTATAGGACTCCTATAGAGGACGTGGAACGAATGACACCTCCGTGTTCCTCACCCTGATACTTGGCCATCCCAACTAGTCTGAGTTAGACGAAGGGCCTTTTCATGGTGATGTAGTCGCCATGGGAGGGGAATTCTCCATATTTGTACAATGGGAGCATCGTATAGATTCTGTGAGCACCACACCTTTTTACCATGCTGGCAACTCGACAGGCTGGCATAAGATCTGTAGGTCTTCTTGGACTCGAACCTAAAGGGACTTGAACCCTTTGGATTTTCTTCTGTCAACCTAACGGGACTCGAACCCTCTGTGTTTGCCACGGGAGGGGAATTCCCCGTATTTGTACGATGGGAGCATCGTATGGATTCTGGGAGCGTCATAGTGGTACTGAGCCATGATTTTGGTGGATCAGATCATAACACTGGCCATATTCTAACTCGTTAGTTCGATAGTTAGTAGGGGACTTTAATCTAGGATAAACTACCTCAAGTTCATGAGTGGCATGAGTGTTGGCCTAGTTATGGGAGAAATAAGCTAGCTAAGGATTAACGTGTGAGTTATTAGAATAGAGTTATATGCTAAGTTGGGAGAACGAGGTCTCTTGGTTACACAGACCATAACTTTTTCTAAGTAACTCGGATGGAGGCGATTCTTGCACCAATACGTCTAGGACAGTTCAATTGACCAAGAAGCATGGGTGTGACGCGCCAAAACGACATTAAACGGGATCAGGAGCAAAAGGGATGTGATCGGCAAAACAGCCTCTTAGAATTCAAAAAGAAACTCCAAAATTTCCCATCACGCCCCTATATTTTTTTGCGTATAAAAATTTCTGCCGTATAAAAATTCCATCATATTTTCACCATATAAATATTTTTTCCCCCTTCAATCTAGATTTGAACTCGCAACCTCTCAACTCCAACCTCAGGCGCTTACTACCACGCCAAGCTTCCTTGAATGTGATATATGATGTACAACAACCCTTTAACGAAAGTATATTATGGGGACTTGAACCCTTGACCTTCCACCACCAAAACCCTTTACCAACATGGAAAACTTCCTTTTAGTGTATAATAGTCTCTTGTTCTACTTAACGAATAGTATCTCTGTCTTCTATAGTAAGACTTCTGTCTAGTAATCACCCTTCCCTTAACAAACTCTGTGGTGGCAACAAATCTGATGGACTTGTGCAACCATGGTGAGGTAGGAATAACCTAAGGGCTCTTACTGTCACTGCGGAATGGTTCCCGCAACCATATCGACGATATGCTGAGCGGTGGGAGGGAACTCCTCTGAGTAAGATAGAAACTTCTAAATTGGATTCTAATCCATTATCACCTTTGATATTTTTTTTAGGCAACGGTAATAATGTCAAGTTATCGACATTCCTACCCCAGAGCTTTAAATATTTTTTCCCTAGCACATGTCTCGGTATTAAATTTCTCTCAGCCCTGCCATGACTTAATCTACATTATAATTCATGTGCTTTATCATATATTTTACTTGACTTTATATACTGGGGTTAAGTAAAATTCATAAGGCCGTCATAGCTCACGTTATTTTTCTTCAGTATCCAAGTCTTAACTCGTCGCACTTTCCAGAGAACGGATCTCTCTTGGCCCAATCGATTAGGGACTGCCATGCAGCACCCCTCTAGGCCATGGGTTTAGATTTCTTTAATCCTATCAACCTTCAATACCTCTTCTCAATGGTCGTGTTTCTTTTATGGATCACTTTCCAGATCGCGATACATACTCTGTACCACATAGTGATTGCTTGTGTTGAAACCCCTACAACGAGGTCAATACTTTACTCTAATTTATATAGAGTACAAATTTTAGTATTATTTTGTGTGAAACTTCACCGCCTATATGGCAGTGATTAATTGTCTCTGTCACACGCCTGTCAAATTGACGATGGCGTATCCTCTTTTGGATTTGTTATACCATAATGGTCTAATGGCATCCAACCATTGTGAATAGTCATCTCCTTCTAGGGTATCTAGATATGGTTGAGACAAAGTGTTTCAAACCATTACTTTAGTGCCTAAGCATCAGTAAGTTCCATAAATGAACTTACACCTTCTAAGGCTTTATGTAAATATCCCAAAGGATAGTACCACTTAAGGACCTCGCAAGAAAGGCCCCTTCTATTAATAGGTTCTTTGTGAATTTATTGTTACCATGTTGTCCTTGAAATTGAAATTCTTTCCCCCTAAGCCACATATTAAATCTTTGAAGGATTTTTAAACCCCTTGCCGCCTTTCGACACAGAGGTCTCTCCTCGCCTACTGGTAGAGACCACCCCGTGGTCTACACCTAACGAATAATAGTCCTTTATCTTCTTCTTTAATATATTTTCTATGTCCATGGTCGATTTTTGTACCCTGGCCCTTGAAGCATGCTGCTTATTACTTCTAACCTTATTCATCGACTATACACGTGATTCAGCATATACAATTCACCTTTGGTTATGAGCCTTATTCTGTAGGGTAAGCAACCCATTTAATCCTTCAGATATTCCTTAAACCTCTTGTGGCTTCTAAGCCGCTATCATATCTCGTATAGTATAACCGTTTATGTCCAAGATTGCTTCCAAATCCCCCCTATGTTGTTAACCCGCATATTATTGGGGGTTATGATTTAGCGTTGTCGTACACCCTAGAAATGTTAGTCATTAAGTTTCTTCTATCATGACGCATGCCGCTGTTGTGGCATTACAAATGACTTGCCATCCTCATCTAAGCCATAGTCACGGTCTAAGTTAGCGAGTGAGCCTTTGTAAGAATCGTAAGTTACCTGGAGTCATCAGGGTGCCTGTCTTGCATTTTGTGAGCCTTCCTAAAATACCTACATTTGATATAACCCGGGCTTGTATCGATGTCCGAGCCCTATATGTTCTAACTTACACCTCCATGTAACCCATGGCATTCATCTCTGCCTAATCCGGGTATGGATCGTGTGGGAGATCTAGTCTTCGGTGTCTACGCAAGACATATTCGAGCTTCTAGCAGGTAACTGCTATTCGCTATCCATCTTGAAATTGTACTACTAGACTATTCAACCCCATCATCTTAAGCTTTATTCTATTGCCCATTGACATTTATTTCAAGTGCCAACTACAACATCCTACTGTTATGTTGATCAACGCGTCCAAAGCAAACTGAAGACCAAGAGCTAACGACAAGAACCAAAGCAAATCTCAAAGTATATGAGACAGGCTAAGCCTCACTCTACTGGCATCATACATCACCACATAATCATTCCATCATAAGTTTTTGCACTAATTCATATCATAAACTTAACTTCATTTGAGATTAGAGAAATTGAGATCACACATGAGAGAATCACATAATCATACTCAAAATATCATACTTCAATATGATATTATTCAACTGATCAAGAAAGATACTCACAACTTCACGAACTTTGCCCAGATGTCATCTTCCAAAATTGGGCCATCTTTCTACACGAATTTTGGCTATCTTATACAAAACTGCACTTGATCCTAGCTACCAGATCTGGGCAAATCTCAATCTTAGATCCAAATTCTAACTACCATAAGTTCACTAGATCTTGTCAACTCAACATCAAATCTAGACCATCTAAACTCCTTGCAACTACTTCCAGATTCATGACACATCATCAGAATGTCAACCATTGAAAATACTTCTTAAGGACTTTAATACTCCTTCAAGTCCATAGGTTCTACTTCAGTACATCATAAATGCTTCCTCCACAATATTTGCACATTTTTTACATTTTCTCCACATTACACCCATATTATTCTCCATTTATGCACACATTTCATCACTTTAAGCACATCATGCAAAAATAGTCAAGATAAATCACACAACATTATTCCCTGCCAAGATTATTCATCGTCCCGATGAATTCTTCAAAAATCTTATATTTGATCTTCATGTCTTCAACTTGGTCCTCAAAATAGCACCACAACTTAACAAAAATCTAATATCAAAATGTCTTCAAGTCTTCAAAAACATCTCTAGAAGTCTTCCAAGGAAAAAAATACTAAAAACTTATAACATCACTTCATCTTCATTAATCATAGGGTGGCAAGTCCCATCCAAGTCAGTGGCACCCTCGTTCTACTGCCTGGTATGGCGCTCTATCCCCTTCACATCACTTATACTTTTTATGACTTTTTATATATAAGTCATGGGATGTTGTTGCCTTTCTAGGTCAGCACATTCAACATCCCATACGTAATCACTTAAATAAAAAATAAAACTTGTACAACTTTCTTTGATGCCTTCAAATATTGGAGGAATTCAAACATTAACCTTCAGGGTGTGTTTATGCTTGATATGTGCCATTTTCCGCCCGTCAAGCAGTTTTTTAGCAGTTTATTTTCGTTTTTTTTACACGAGCTTTCCGTGACGGGCAGCAACTTGACGAGCCGTCAGCCATAAAGTTGAAGGGCAGTGACAGCCGGAGAAGGCCACCAGTCAGGAAAGTTTTTGGGCGCGAACTTTCTGCAGTGCTGAATCTCCGATGAATCACTGATTAATTCTCCTCGGGTTGCTGAAATTAATGATTTCCGGAATCGTCCGACCCATTAGTGCAGTATCTTCAATGAATATGGAGATAATTCATGTTTTGAGTTAAGAAAACTTACTTTTTGCAAGAACACCCATTGAATTTGCAAGGAATCGGAAACTGTCGATGGAGGGAAAGAATCCAAGAAGTATCAAATGGGCAGATGTTCCAAGTGCTGATTTTTTGCAGGTTTGGGAAAAACCTATGCCCAAAACCGGCAAGATACACATCAAGTTAATCAAGCCCCAGTTCAAGACAACACTCTCTGATTTGATAGAGAGAGTTTATCAGAAACCGCTTCCAAATAATGAATTGAGAACCCTTTTTGCAAGGGCTTTTGCCTGGTCACATACTGCAAAGGCATTGCAGAATCCTGACGAGTTTAAGGTTAATTGGGCAAGTCTTGCAGCAGATGCTTACAGGATTGGCCAAGCTCAGCTGAACAAAGAACATGTGAATGCTTTCGAGAAGAACACCACTGCACTGCTGAATCATATAAGGTTACTTTCCCATATGTATGAGGATAGCAAGAAGGAATTGGTGCAGAAACGTGCCGACCTGTTGAGAATGGAAGGTTCCATCAGCAACTCGAATGCAAACTTCAAGGATCTAGAAGAAGAGATAAAGGAGAAGAGGCAGATGTGGATGGAATTGCAGCTGCTCAGTCCTGATGAAGAAGTGGCAATACAAGAGTTGCAAAGGGATGAGCAAGCTCTCCAAGCTTTTCTAGACAAGCAGATGTCGAAGGTGAACACATCAGGTTTGCAGGAACTAAAGAAAGACATTTCTATTCTCAAATCTGATATTGATAATTATGAAACTAATATGAAGTATTGGCATGCCAAGTGCAAGCATGTGGCTCACTTGCATCAGAATGAGAATTCCAAAACTGGGAATGGGAACTTATAATTTTCCAATGTCCAAAGGGGCAACCACATGTGAGGGCTGTGGCCTTCTGTTTTCAGAAGAATATGAATTGCATGTTAAGATTAATTCATGTGGTCATATTTACCATGTTATATGTTTCAGTGTTGTGCTGGAAAGCACGCATTGCATTGCATCTGGCTGTGATGTTGAGGTTCCTCCAAGTATTCTCGATGAACTTGGTTTCAAGGAACTCAATCCACCAGATTCAGATGAAAAAGAATCAAGTGAAGAAACAGAAGCAGAAGAAGTAGAAAAAACCAGCAGAAGGAAAAAACCAGCAGAAGAAGTAGGAAAAACCCGCAAGAGTGGAAAAAAGCAGGAGGTGACACCCAAAAAGAGATTTAGAGAAGAAACTAGCTCGAGCACCTCTTTGTTTAATGATCCACCAAGTTCAGATTTTCAGCCTGTCAGAGTGGCAAAGAAAAGAATAACAAGGAGTGCCACTAAGTCATGTGGTCAAAAAACCATAGATCAAGGTATTTATTCAGTATTTTCTCACGTTAGTTAAATCTTGCTTGAAGTTTGTTTATTCCTTGCAGATCCAATTGATGTGGACAAGGTTAGTCCAATGAAGTTTTCTCACTTGACTCGTGAAGATAGTCCTCAGATAGGCACTAAAGCAGCATTGTCTCCAAAAATGAAAGGTAAGCAACATTTCAGCATATGTAACATTTATTGATGTGCATTTGACTTACAGCAGCTTTTTAAATGCAGAAAAAATTTCAAAAGTGGTTGGACAGGAAGGTGCTGTGGAAACTGAGGTTTCAGACAAGGGTTTATCTACAATGAACACTCCAGTTAAAGAAGGTAAGCACTTTTTCAGCACATGTATTCAAGAGTTGTATTTTAGACTAACCTAACTTGTATTATGCAGATCCTCCAGTTCCAGTTGCAGTGGTTGAGCAAATGCCAACTACCTTGAGCACTTGTAAGTGTTATCTTGCACATTTTGCTTGCACAAATAAATTTTTATTGACTTGTTTGTTTGCAGGTCGAGAATTGAGCACAGTGGTGATCTCACCAGCACGTGAGATATTGTCTCGAGCACAGAGGAAAGTGATGTTGTCTCCACAAAGCCCAGACAGCCCCATGGAGGATGATATTACCATGGAGAAGTGGTTGGAGAAGAAGCTGCATAAGAAGTTGCAGCTCTAATTTAATCTTCATGTTGATAGTACTTTATGAGAAATATTACTGCACCAATTTTCCCCTTAGGTGCAGTGATTTTTTGGACTACTCTGTGTCACACTGATATCAAATGACAGAATTTCTTATGAATCAAATGATATGAATTTGAACACCATGTTTGCTTGCTATTTTGAACTTTTGTTATGAATATCTTATGTATGAATGTTAGAAGTCTAATTCATACACAGTTTCAATTCAAACACACTACCAATTCAATTTCAATTCACACACAATTCAAACACACTTCCAATTCAAATTCAATTCACACACAATTCAAACACAATTCCAATTCAAATTCAATTCACACAAAATTCAAACACACTTCCAATTCAATTTCAATTCACACACAATTCAATTTTAATCTCAATAAAACAATGGTTAAAATTTCATTACAAATCAATGGTTAAAATTTCAATACAATGGTTTGTAACAATGGTTACAATCATAGAATGGTATAAAATGTACAATTTAAAAGAACAACTAGTCTGTTCTCTTCTTCTTCGCCGAGTTCCTTGTTCTTTTTGTTAACTTCAGCTCACTTGATGCAGGTTCATCTGAGTTTTGAGCTATCAATGCACTGTTCTATGGCAAGCTGTCCAATATTTGGTTATGTGTATCTTCTGGCAGATCAAAACAGTTACCACTAATCTTGCTCAACTCAAAACAAACAGAAGTAACCAAATGACTATAAACATTACACTCTGGTTCATTTACCAGTAACTCATATCTGCTGCCCCCTAAGAACTTGTAGAATAATCCAGTGACAACTACCTCATTTCTGGCAAACTTTTGGCCCCATGGATCTTTGAATGCCTTCTCCACCATATATTTCACCTTTGTGCACTTCAGCACATAGAAGTCCACATTCTCCTTATTGTCTGGCTCTGCAACTACAGAAAAATTATCTCCAACTGCAAGAATATCAGACTTCCATTGAGGATCACCTTCAAAAACAGGGCTATAATCAGCACCTGGTCTTAGCTCAGAGTATTGCCATGTACCTATTCTACCTTTGTTAGGGCACTTGCCATGTTTGCCTAACCAACAATTATGATAGAAACAACTGTAATCCATATGAGCAACTTGTGTAGGATCTGTAGCTTGAATTGGCCTGATGGAATGGAACTTGCTTGAACCATAAAGTGTTGCACAATCATATCTCTCTGACCTATCAACCTCGTCTACTCCAATTTCCCAGAAAAACCTGTTTAGGAAAGAAAGCAGTATTTCAGCACACACTAACAGTTAAAAAGCAGTATTTCAGCACAGACTAACAGTTAAAAAGCAGTATTTCAGCATACCTGAATCTGTCTTTGCCCTCGATTGTGGAGTTGTCCCTGGCGTTTAATGACAGCTCCAGCACCATCATGTTCACCTGTTTCATTAACAATCAACAAAAAAAAAAAAAAAACAAATTAAAACTACAAATCCATTGACAAAAAATGTAGTTACCTTTGCCATGATAGGAGGCAAAGTAATTCCAATTTATTGGAATGCAATTGGTATGGTAGTTCCTACCAAGGAAATAAAAGTTCCTTGCTCCTTTGAACTGAGATGAGCACCCATCAGACCACATGATGTGTCTGTTATACTTTACTGCCCTGTTTGTCAAAAATGCATGATGCTTGTTCAAACAATACTGCACAAACAAGGTATCATGGTCCCTGTCATCTGATATGTAGAAATGAGTCTCTTTTATAATTCTTCTCTCATTTTTATCCAAACTTGGATCATCTGACAATGTTGCATGTCTGTATGTAATATGCACTAAAATTGTGCATTGATCATTCTTCCAGTGTAGACTCTGTATCTCTTGCTGAATCTTAAAAGTATAATTCTCAACAAAATCTATGACAGAAACTATGGTGTCCTTTGGGAATGTTGCCAAACACTCCCTGAATTGTTTGGCATGCCATCTTCCTTCATAATTATGTGGTATAAATTCTTTTAAGACTCTCTTGGCTTCCTGGATAATCTCTACAGCAGTTGTGCATTTGTAAACCAGTTTGGTAACTGGTTTATTAGAAATCTTGTACTCCCCCTTGCCATCAGGCTCAGGTTCTCCTATGGGTTCAAGTACCTGCAATGGTAATGAGAGATCAATGTGATATAACTTGGGATAAAATAAAGCTGAATTCTAACCTTGTCATAGGTCTTCCATTCAATGTTGTGTCCTGGAATGTATTTCAATTCATTTGGATAAGTTGGTAACTTGGCAGGTCCACAATTCTGCACTTGAGAGTCAAACAGTCATGTGCATACCACTCTTCTATTTCATCATCCCTTGGACAAACTAGTGATCTCCAAAGCTCACTAGTAGAAGAGTATGTACATTTATTTGCCATGCAAGTTGGCCCAGGGCCACAAACCACACAAGTGCACTTGCAGCTAGCTCCATGTCATTTCTCATCATGCCTAACCTTATTTATTGCTTGCCTAATGAAATCTGTTTTCATGTGATACACACAACAGCAAGTTTCTCTATCCCTAACCTTCCTTACATATGGTGGTTTTAGAGCATGAAACATCGAAAAAGGCAACTCAAACTTGGGATATTCAGCAGTAAAACGCTTATAGAAAGTAACCTGCAAGTGCAAGTTCACAAGTTATAAAAAGAATTTAAAAGGGCAACAGAAAATCAATATAGAAACACTTACTTGAGTTTCCTCTAGAAAATGCAAGGGATGCATTATGTTCACTCCTTTTGCCTAGTCGATCTTCACCACATGTTTTTGCAAGGTGACACTCTAGTGTTATTCCTCAAAAGTCAACCACAAGTTTCCTCGATCATAAGAAAGCTTGTCACCGAGTGCTTTTCTTAAACATTGACCATGGTCGTTCCCCATGTTCGGTGACAAGTCTTCTCTTAACGACCAGCGAGACAATTCTTCTATTCAGGTCTAGTTGCTTTGCAAAGGCCCTTCTATTTGTGTCAGCATTGATAGAGTAAGCCATGGCAGCACTTCTTGCTCTCCATGCATCTGTATCCTTTGCATATTTGTGGGCTGCAAATGAATCCTTCAAGTTGTCCACTATAGCTTTCATTGTTTTGAATTCTTTGGTGGTTTGAACACCTAGACCAGGCAACCATTTGGCTGCACCCCTTAGAATATCTTCCCTATCTTTTTTACTAGCATTCCTACAAATATTATTAACAAGTTTGCCAATATTCTTTGACAATCTTTTCTTCTTCTTTTTTTTTTGTGCTAAAATCACCATTCAGCTTGGCTTCTTCATCAGCTGCAGCCTCCCTTTCTCTCTGTCTTTGTCTTTCTTTTCTTCTTTGTTCAGCTCTCTTCTTCCTAAAAAGAACACCTAAAGAAGCTAACAAAAGTTAATTCTGTAAAGGATACATAAAAAACAATTGGAGATAAAACTTGACATACCTTCAATATCCATTGGAGCTTGTGTCTCGTTTTGAATGAATTCACCATGTGCCTTCTCTGCCATAAAATCAGTTCGTGTTTCTTCATAACAAAATTCACCACCAATTTCTGGAAAGATAAATCAAGAACTAAGGTTAGTCATGAAGTTTCTCTTTACACAAGCAAACAACAATATCATAAATCCTGAATTACCTGGATCCTCTACTCCAGCATTTGTGTCATTCAGCACAACTTCAGCATGTGCTTCTTGACAGAAACATCCACCACCTTAGATGAAAGTTTTTACATTCAATATCATTACAAAATTCACTGGTTATTACAGCACTAAACAAGCACTAACAACATACCTTCATATCTATTTTCATGTTGAATATCCTCTGTTCTTGTTTCATCTTGGACAGCAGCAGGTTTGTCTTCTCCTACCAAGGCACAACAATTAAAAATTAAGTGTCGGGCGGTCAGAAGCAGTGATAAGCACGGCATACCTCTACCAGGAATTATCTTGTCATCAAAATTCTTGCTGAAACTAAGGCAGTACTCCATAAATCTTTCGGATTGCTACTGAAATTGTTGTAAGCCTGATAGAATTGGGCCAGGATCAAATTGCACTGGGTTCTGGCCAAGGAAGATATGAAGGCGGAATTCCAATCCATAGTGGACAGATGAATGAATTGAAAGAAATTTTGCAAGAACATGAGACAACACCGCCATTTCCCATTTCGAATTGCAAAATTCAGCTCCGGCGCCTAAACGATCCAAGAAAAGAATCTCCCTCCCTTTCGGAAATTTGCATGGACGGCGAATGAAGGGCTAAAATTCAATGGGGGTCGAGGGGGGCAGGCGTGATGTATGCATTCTTGAAGTTAGAGAAGCGATTTTTTCAGCATGGGTGTCGCCCACATGTTTTTTTGCATATGTCAAGAAAAAACACACCCTTCATTAGATTGCAAAAAACAAAATACCAGCCATTGTGTCTTGATCTTCAATTATTGGACTTCAAATAACTTGTTGGAAAGTAATGTTTGTGGGTCTTCTCTACTTGGTCAGAAATAAAAAAATTAGATTGCTCTTCATAATATGATGTTTTTTCTTATCTAAGCTTGTTGGATAATAAATAGTACTTAAGGTTTTCCTATTGAATAAGCAAACATTTTGAAAAAAGAAAGCACTTCACGCTTTATGGACTTGAACTCATGAGCAAATGGTTGATAGCCAAACGCTTATCTAAAGAAACACTCTCTCATATAATTTCTTAATCTATATTGCTTCGTCGAAGCCAGCCAGGCAGAGCTAAGAACCCTACAGAGTAGGGCTCAGACACAAGATCAGGAGATACATGAGCTCAGAGCAACCATTGCCCAGCAAGGCAGGGGCCTCCATGCTGAGGTCCATGAACACCTACGGCTCTGTACAAATGAGTTGGCCAAGCAGCAGAGATTCTAATGGGAGCTAGGCTCCGACTCCGGCGGCAGAGGCCAACCACGAGGGGACGACCAAGCGCACATGCCCCACGGCCCACAGTGCGTAAGCAGTGAGCCGGACACCACTGCTCCATCTCGCACACCACTTTGCCCTGTTGTAAGGCAGCCCACCCTTCAGCCAGCGAGTCACTGCTGGGGCGGCTAATATTGCCCCTCGACTTCGGTGAGCGGCCGGGGGGCGAGCGCCAGAAGCGTCATAATGTGGTGGTGCGTGGACTCGGAGGAGGCGGGGAGAGGATCTCACCAAAGCATCGGGGATGAGATCCTATCTCGAATAGCATTTCCGACTTACGGTGCACATTGCTAGAGCAAGCGCCTTGGGACTCAAGCGCCACCGGTCCCGTAGCGTTGTCACCTTCCGCGATTGGCGGAACATGCGGTATGTGAGGCCATCTGGCGTCAGTAGACAAGCTGAAGGGACTGCTTTCCACGTATGTCGACCGGGGATCTCACCCGATGCAGGAGTCAGCCGTGACGGTGGCCCAGTCGAGGGGCGTCCGTCGTGGAAGTCTTGCGCGAGCACTGGTCAAGGCAAGCCCGCATTTTCGGGCGGTGCTGGCTTTGGAGTCGCCGATGCAATGCGTCGAAAGGCTTTGCCACTCCTGCTCACGCTTCTGCTGCCGCGGTACCCCTTCGCACCTCACGCTCCGCCCGCTCCATTTGCTTTGCTTTCGGTAGCGCCGCCTTGCTTCCCTGGCAGGGGCAGATCATCGGCGTCCACATCGAATGCCAACAAATAGGGCGGCTGTGCCTCGGGGATGGTGTCTTGGAGGCTGTCGGGGCTTCCCAGCGAAAGGGGAGAGTCTCAACTCTATTGCACCAGATATGAATCTCATTTTCCTCATGGAAACATGGGAGCATGCGAGAACCTGTTAGCCGAACCTCGGGCTATCTGCATTTCGGTGTTCAATGAGTGCACAGGCAAGCGAGGGCATGGCGGGGTTACTGCTACTACACCGTGCAACCTTGAGGCACTTTCGGTCTCGTTGCACAAAGCAGGTTGGTACAATGTCGCTACTTGTGGGTGCGGCGTGCGGCATGGCGATGGCGGCACTCTCTCCTCATAGCGACATGCTACTTTCCACATGCCGAGCAACTTTTATAACACTCATTCGGACGTGGATCGATTGGACCCTATGTCGATCTATATGATGATATCTGGCGGCACAAGCGGTTAGGCGGGGTTATGTTGCTTGGCGACTTTAATGCGCACATGGCCGGCGCGGTTTCAAAATTTGAGCCCTGGCGGAAGGGCGTCTTCGCGGTTGAACCCCTTGAGAGGTGGCTTGGTCAAGGGTGTCGGGCGGCGGCCATATTTCATGCTATGGCGGCGGTTGTTGTTCTTTGGATAGTATCTTTGACACGGTTATTTGTAATGGGTTGGCACAATGGCCGTCTTCAGTGGCTTTGCACTTGTAGGCGGGGAGAACCAAAGGGGCGGCTCCGGTGTGGTGGATTATCTGGCTGGTTGAGGAGCGGGATCTGCACCTGGTTACTCATTTTCCATCGGAACAGATGCGGGATGAGGAAGTGGACCACGGACCAGGCCCCTATTCATGCATCTCCATTGGGAGGCTCCCGTGCATCTTGCCTCAACACACCGGGTGCCCCATTTGCGCTGGATTACGACCATCACGAGGGACCTATGCCCGACTACTTAAGCATGATCGGCGGGGCTGCTGCAACTCCCCACACTTCAAGAGCAATGCGCTTTCGGTGACTCACCGCCCGGCGGTGGCTGAAAGATGCTTTGGGAGAGAACGCTACGGCAAACCTCGGACACTACCACCTTCCCCACAGCGGATGGTTTGATGATGAGTGTCGGGAGCTCAAAGCGCACTCCGGCAAGTCATTGATCCCACCTCCGCCCGCGGGCCGTCGGTCCAATCTTGCTCCTTTCTCAAGAACAAGAAGGCTACCTCATGAGCATCGACAGCCAGATGTTTGGTCTCACAGGTGCGACACCCGGGACGATACGGAGAAGGGACTTGAGCAAACTGCCGCGACCCACGGGGAACATCACCTCGAGCAATGGAGTGCGATTTGCAAGCGGCTTCACGACCGCTTCGGGGGCGGACGCCCGATACCTCCCGCGGATAGGCATGGCTCACGGTTATCCGCGAGGGGGATGTCATCATGGGCCTACAACGTCTAGCTAATGAGAAGGCAACAGATTTAGATGGCATGCAGGCAGAACTTCTGAAATGGGCTGGGCCTCCACGGGTGCCCGTCCTCACGGCATTGTTCAATAAAGCATTGCGAAAAGGCTTCCCTCCACAATGGACCACTAGTAGAGTTGTGCCCATATACAAAGCAGGGGACCCTCAATGCCTGGCCAACTACCGTACTATTATGGTCAGCTCTCTCTTTGCAAAACTATTGGCTGGCATCCTTGAGCAACAGCTGACAATATGGGCAGAGGAAATGGATGTGCGAGCTCTTACACAGGCAGGTTTCCGGCCCAGCCACTCAACCATTGATCATATCTTCACTCTGCGCACATTGATTGAGGATAGCGGGGAAATCGCCCGGCCCGAGAACACATCTTTGTTGTTTCGTGGATTTTGCAAAAGCTTTTGACACAGTGCCCCGCGACAAGCTATGGGACATGTTGCGGTAGCTGGGGACCCCCCTTGACTTGCGAGAATCACGATTATATAGGCTATCTGAGGCATGCTTTCGGGCCGTATCACATCGTCGATTACACCCGGTAATCGGTAGCATTGGGTCGTCGTCGGGGCTGCCCCCTCTCCCCACACTCTTTGGCCCATACATTGATCAACTGGAAGATTGGCTCTCGAGCATGGAGGTCTTGGGCGCATATCTCATGCATCACACAATCCGGCAACTCAATTATCGCGGCGATGTCAACCCTCGGCTTATACTCCGGAGGACATGCAGCGTCACTGGATGCTCTTGACACTTTTGCCAATTCAGGCGGCATGCGAGTTAACTTGGCCAAAACTAGGTGCTGCTAGTTGCATCATCCGTCGACCAAGGCTTCCCTCATTCACTTACCGGGGACAAGAGGTAGAGGTGGCTCCGACCTACAAGTACTTGGGGATCGAGTTCTCAATTACCACCCACTGGGATGCTGCCATCAGGTTGCGGGTCACGGCGGGTTAGAAAGCACTATATGCCATGCGGAACAACGACCACAAGGCGAGGAATTGTATGCACGGGGCCACCGATCCACACTTGTTTGGGCCTTGGTCGAGCGGTCCTTTGTATGGGGCAGAAGTGTGGGGTCGGTGATATCCCTCAACACGGAATGACCTCGGCGGTCGCGAAGGCCTTCTTGGCACGGGCCCTGGGGGTGAAGTCCACAATTCCATACCAGATCCTACTCCAGGAGATAGGCTTTCTACCCCTTCAACGGGCTGCATTGGAATGCCATATCGTTTACTTCCAAAAAGTGGTCGCTATGGCTGATACATGCTTGCCCCACCTTGCTTTAGCCCGCGGTGATGGGTTCCCAGCGCTGAAATCTCTTTGGAAAGACAAGCAAGCTCGGTGGTTCTCACTTTTGGGGTGTGCGAGGCAAATAGATCGTCAGTCGGGACAAAGAAAGATCGCCAAGGCACCAAAAGGCGTACCTAGATGCTACTTTCCTTACGCAAAGCTCACGGGATCACGGATGCTTTCGACGCGCCGCGTTAAGGCGGCACACTATCGGTGACAAGTCAATCCTAGGCTCACAAGAGGCCCACACCGGTACTTGTACACCCGGTTTGCCCATGAAGAAGCGCGGACTTATAGCTTCCATTCGCGCGGGTGCACATCGCCTCTGCATTGAAGCAGGGCGTTGGGCTCGGGAAGCGAGAGCAAAGGCTTTGCGGTGTTGCCACCGGGGCACCATTGAGGATGAATGTCATGCCCTCCAGGTCTGCCCAGCATTTGCCCATATCCGAGAGCGGTATGTTCGATTACTAGTGCCTGGCCAGCCATTGCATCAGTTATTGGCTACGGCGTCAGTGGGTTTGTTGGGGTCATACCTCCCGGAGGTTATGGATGCACGGACTCATTTGTGTCCTACGGGACGGTATTGAACTGTCCTATACAATTGTATAAGCGTGCGACATACTTATTCTTGCTAAGGTTTTTCCCTCGAAAACCCCTTGGTGAGGGGTTTTTAATCTGTCGATGTCGCTTGCTGCTCTCTTTTTTGGTTGGGTCCCATAGGCCAATTGGTCTCCGTGGACGCTAAAAATCTATTCTATTCTATTCTATTCTATTCTATTCTATTTCTTTGTGTAATTCCCTTACTTGTAATTTATTTTTTCCTTCTTTTATTGCTGCTCTGTGCGCGCGGCCGACAGTTAGGGTATGGCGAAAGGGAGATGGATCAGGCAGTTGTGACAAATACCTCCCTCTCCTCTTTTTTTACTTCGACTGCTTCCCTTTCCTTCTTGCAGATGATGCTGGTTTTCTAAGCTTTATTTTTTAGATAGTGTGACGAGCCTACCGAGTTGACCCTCCTGGCAACTCGGGATCTTGTCAATCTTGCACTAATTCTAGGTTGATGTTATGGTGAAGAATTGAATCTTCCTTTTGCACAGTTGAAATTATGTACTCCAAACTCAATGGGCAAATACTTATGAATTCAATGTAATTATATGAAGTTAACATCCAAAGAGTTCACTATTCTCAACAAATATAACAATTCAACCCAGAAGCTTCGCTCAACCACGATCCTCAGCTACACTGCTGCCATCCCTTGCTCTTTCACTGCACATGCACTCACTAGGATTAGTCCTCGTGACTAAGTGGGGATCCCTGGCTGCCTCTGCATGCATGGAAATACTCTGGAAATCTTGGATAAGCACAAACACAAACGGAAAAATCCTACGGGAGTACAGTGCTAAGACAATGACAACATAATCCAAGTAAATACCAAACATGAACATTAGAAGCAAAGACATAGTAAAAAATACCAAACCATCATGACACATAGCTCCAGGACAATGGGAAGCTCAGCCAGCCTACATGCAGGCCCTGTTAGCAGAGAAATGCCCAGCCAGCTCACATTCCGAGCCCCGTTGGCGGAGTTGGTGGGGTGAACCTCGTATGCGCATACCCTTCCCAGCCCACGTCTGGCACTGGAGGACCTCTTACCATGGAGTCACAGAGGTGATGTAGCATCCCTGCCAGGAGAACTACGCCCGGTGTCACATAGCACAAGAATATCACAGAGAAACATAGATGAACATGAGCATGCCGGAGCAACCTAGGCCACCGAACCTAGAAGGCCGACCTCGGAGGATCCAAGAGGTAACTACCAAGACAATAGTGGAACAATGCAAAGACCAAGACGTGAAGTTCATTACAATATTTACTAAACATGTGCCTAGATCTTGCCATTGCCGAGGTAGCGAACTCATTGGTGAAGATCATAATCACAATCCAAACATATGGAGGAAGTTACGAGCCTGACTGTCATTGATGTAGCTCCAAAACCTATATACGTTACTGATCAAGGAAAGATACTAACATCTTCTATAATGCAAAACTTACCTCAAAATCATCCTCTTATGAGGAATTCAATGTTCCATAACGTTTATACACTATGATGCTCTTGATAAAATACAATGCAACAACTTAGAAACTTAGAGTTATGCACTCAGACTAGCAGTACTTCATGCTATAGCCACATTCAGAAACCCCCAAGCTTCACATGGCTCTCTTTGTACCAATGTGGACCCCTCTCAATCTCAATAATCCTTGATATCAGATGACCGCTTATTCCTATTTCAAGATCCACGTGCGAACTTGATGCTGAAATCCTTGATGCTGGGGGGTCTTTGACGCTCTACATCTGTGCTAAGCTACTTTTCAGCATTAGCCCCATCTCCATGAGCTAAGAAAGATACTTTATCCCAATCCTTATAATTTCACATTAGACAATTATTCAAACAATGCATATTCTTACTACTTATGATTATTCTGCTCAGCTCTTCATGCTCCGATCTCCTCTGCTACTAAGCTCAAATGCAACCCAATTCCATCCATGGGTACTTAGCTTTATATTATTCATTGTGTTATTGCCAATTTTCAAAACTGGCAGGATATGGTGCTCAACCCTAGGCGTTGCTGACAGAAGGAAAAGTACAGGAGGTTACAGCGAAAACACACAGGTCCGTAGGTTCAGTTTAGGCTGCTTGGGCCGTTACTGCAGACCGAGGCCGTTGCACTGCAGGCCGATTTCACCAGTGTAATCTGATAAGTCGTAGTATTAACCTGCATAACCGACAAACCGAACTTGTAACAAAATCTCTGAAATAACCCATGGCAAAGGAAAAAAAAACACAAAATAGCAGAAGAGGATTCTCATACGGATTCTTCGGTTGATGCTGGAGGTATTTCTGAGGAAAGCCCGGATTTGCTCAAACTTGTTCTGCAATTAACTCTTGACTTGAAAACAGCGACAAATGAGTTGAAGGCATTAAGAGAAGAGCAAACGGTAATGGCTGCAGATTTGAAGGCTTCAAGAGATGAGACAAGAGCAATTGCAGCAAACTTGAAGGCATCCAGGGAAGAAGTAAAGGCTGCACATGAAGAAATTAATAAGCTCAAAAAGGGCATCAATGAACTAGAAGAGAAAATTGAGGAATTACAAGAAAACCAAGGAACTGAAATAGGCTTTGGCATTCCTCCTGCGACAGATCAGTTGATAGCACAAATCAAATATTCAATCGGGAGCCAATTATCAGAACAGGAGGATAAAGCATTAAGATCCAAAAATATACTAGTAGTGGGTCTCAAAGAGGAAGAAGGAGAAAATATTTCAGAAATAGTAGGCGATATTTTCCAGAACATTATGCATCTTGCCAATCCTGGACACATTCATTGTAGAAGAATTGGTAAGAGAATAGATGGCAGATCAAGACCAATCTTGCTGAAATTTGGGAATGTGGAAACAAGAACACGTGTTATGCAACACAGAAGTCATCTCAAAGGTCATAAAATATGGCTTAATGATGATCTTACTCTGCAGCAACAAAAAGAACGCAAAATGTTGTTAGACGAGGTAAGAAAACTGAAAGAGGAAGGTAAAAATGCCTATATTGTGAATAATAAATTGGGGATTAGACACCGGGATACATAGGGATGCGAGGCCTTTCGCTTTCTAGTTTGGAATGTACATGGCTTGAGCGAGAATACAGTAATCAGCAACTTGCAGTTGTTTTCTGAACATGATGTGCTTGCTTTCGTAAAAACCTGGGAACATGAAACCAATAGAGTCTTGGATATACCAGAATTTGTTTTGCTAGATTCAGTATGGAACGCCCAAGGTAACAATAGACGAGGAAGGGGCGGTATTGCATGCTATATTAAAAAGAATATAGCTAATTCAGTCACACTGGTAAGCAAAGATAAATTCTTTGAGTACATCTGGCTGAAAATATCTTCAGGTATGACTGTGATTTACATAGCTATTGTGTATTTTGCTCCTTTGGATCCATATCCGGCATCTATATATGGGACTAATGAATTGAGTGCAGAAGATCCTCTTATGTATCTTGCAGAAGACATATCAAAATACAGACAAAATGGAAAGGTGTTTATAACTGGAGACTTGAACGGAAGAATTGGCAGTAGACAAGCATCATTGCTTTCAGATGAAGGAAACATTTTATGGTTGAATGAACATTCAGATGACATGTTCTGTTGGCCACGCCAGTTGCCAGATACTGTAAAGAATAAGATGGGTGCACATGTTCTTGATCTATGTGAATCCTTTAACTTTATTGTTTTCAATGGTCTTGCGAGATTTCCAGGCACAAACTGTTTTACTTGTACCCAGCCTAATGGACATAGTACTATTGATCTTCTACTTGGAGTTCCAGAGGCAATCAGGTATGTAACAGATTTCACATTTCTAGAAAGAAATCCAGATTTGGATCATATTCCTTTTATGTTTCACTTGAATGCTAATATTGTGAAATAAACAGCTGCTTTATCTCCTCCCCCAAAAGTAAAACTTGTATATAATTTGGCAGATAAATATGAAAATGCATTGGCACCCAAACTAGAGGAGATACATTTACAGAAATCCCTGGAAGAGAAAAGCAGCAGATTGATAAGTGCCATAGTCAGTACAGCTGGAGATGTCTTTGGCTACATCCCCTCTAAGAGGAGAAGCCATAATAAATGGTTTGATGCGGATTGCCTTAAGGCAAAAAGGGAGTGCATGAAATCCACTAATCCTCTGGTTTATAAACAATATAAGAACTTGGTCAAGCAAAAAAAGAGAGATTGGAACCGCAAGCACCAGGAAAAAATGATGCAAGAAGTGGATAGGGATCCAAAACGTTTCTGGAACAGGTCATCTAGTAGGACAGAAATTGGTGATATAACAAAAAATGATCTTCTTTCCCTGGTTTCAGAGTTATATAGCACAATAGATACAGGTAGTCTTGATTGTGTGGGAGAAGCTATACCCATATTCAGATTTGAAGATGTACAAATAGCCCTTAAAAAAATGAAAAATGGGCGCACATGTGATTCACAGGTTATATCAATTGAGCTTTTTAAATGGGGAGGAGATGAGCTCTATAGCCTTTTGGCATATTTATGTAATGAAGCCCTTTTGAGAGGGTTTTTTCCTACAGAATGGTGTCTAAATAGAGTTGTGCCGGTGCACAAGACTGGTGATAAAGACAACATAAGAAACTATAGAACCATTCTTGTGAGTAATACATTTGCTAAACTTTTTGCCTCAATGTTTGAGCATAAGATTTCTTGCTGGGCAGATGAGCAGAATATAAGATCACCAGGGCAAGCAGGGTTTCGTATGAATCATTCTACCTTGGACCATTCAGTCACTTTAAGAGTGATCACAGAAGGAGCGAAGGGTGCAGGCAATAAGAGGTTTTTGGCATTTATAGATTTAACCAAAGCCTTTGATAGAGTGAATCGTATACATCTTGCTGAAAGACTTGAGTGGTTGCAAGTTCCTATAGAATTGAGAAAAGCAGTTGCATGTCTTTATAACAAAGTTCTGGTTGAGCTCTCTTTTCCTTTCTCAGGATCTGATCAAATAAAAAACACAATTGGAGTTAAACAGGGCTGCCCGTGCTCTCCTACTCTTCTTGGGCTACTCATTGATGAACTTGAATGTTGGATGACGAGATTAGATGGCTTGGGAGCAAGGCTTGGCAAGTATGTACTGCAATTGCTAATGTTTGCAGATGATATAGTGTTGATATCTAGAGATGCAGGCGGGCCACAGAGACATCTAGACGTGCTTGAGTCCTTTTGCACATTGAAGCAAATGCAGATTAATGTAAACAAGTCAAAAATCATGGTGTTGGGTGGCAAGGATTGCACTACATTTACAGTGGGTGGTATCCCCTTACAAAAAGTAACAGAATATAAATATCTTGGTATTGATATGACACGCAATTACAGGTGGACAAGGGCTGCCCAAAAACGTGCTTCAGGATTGTGGGCTTTCTATGGTATGATACATCAATGCAGGCTCAATAATTTTGAACATTGGAAATTAAGAAGATTGCTTTTTGGAGTTCAAGTGAAACCAATTATCTTGTATGGTAGCCCAGTTTGGGGGCCTGGATTATCCCGGAAATGCTGGAATGCTATTGAAAATGTGCAGAAACATTTCCTATTGAGTGAGCTTGGTGCAAAGCCACAAACACCATCAGGGTAGCCCTTAAGGACGAAAGTTCGCCAAAAGGCTATTTTTTAAGGGTATCGAGAAATTTTGACACTATGGTTTAGTAGGGCCCGTTATAGATGAAAAAAAATAAAATTAGCCAACGTTTCTACAAACAAATCTCACTCCACTTGAACATTCGCCGCATCCACTAAGCGTCATAACTATAGATTCGCCTTATCCTCTACCCTCCTTCTCAAAGATTTCTTAAGGAATTGCCTAATATTCTAGGCTTTCTTCATAACCTAATCTATTCTCCATATCCATCCAAGTACATATGATAATTTTAAGAGTTATTTTTGTAGCTATTGTGTTTCAAATACTTCTAAGGATGCACTGGAGAGCATTTTTATTACAGACCTCCCTTTTAATAGATTTGTTTCATCTACAAGGATAAGCCACGTTCTCATTTGCAAAGGTTAATTTGTGGTATTGCATCATGCAACTATAGTTATAATGTGTTTGTGTCCTTGATTAAATATGGATGCCAGTGAATAAAATTCACCACAGAAATTGCACTTGGAAAATAGAGACACTTAAATCTTGGCAAAATAATATTGGCCATGATTTGCCTAGATTTCTATAAAAAACATTCATGTCTAGAAAACATTCGCCATCATAACTAATCTTGCAATTCTATTATTCGCCCGACCTTCTAAATTATGCTTAGACGAATTTGGCCTTAAGGGCAACCCTGAACACCATATTGCATGATGTTAGCGGAGACAGGTATGCTGCCCTTAGAGGCTGAAGCATTGTGCAGAATGATAGCGTACGTTAACAGGGTTATGGCAATGGATGAGGAAAGATTTCCTCGCCTAGCCCTAGAACAATCTAGGGAAAAAGGTTGGTATTGTGAAGTGAAAAAATGGTGTGCTAAATGGCTTGGACAAGATATCTGGCCGACGTCACATAAATATAAGGAAGTTTATATGGAGGTTAAAGCACATGTGGTAAAGGAAATGTGGAGGCTCGAACCTGACAAGGATGTTAAGAAAAGGTTCTATCTTGACGAGATCAATAATTTGGACACATATAAAGAACAAGATTATCTGCTTTCCAACATTAGCAGAAAAAATCGCATATTGATTTCTCAAGTACGGTTATCATCACACCACTTACACATTGAAACAGGTAGGTGGAATGGTACACCTCGTAATGAGAGATTTAATTGTTTAGGATGTCTAGACCTTGAAATTGAAACAGAGAAACATGTTTTTCTAGAATGTTCAGCATACAAGAACATCAGAGATAGATATGGTATACAGGGTCAGACTCTAAGAGAACTATTAGATATGCTAGCCCATAAATTGAGTATATATCTTAGGGATGTTTGGATGGAGCGCACAGATATCATAAGCTTGTTTAACCTCATGGAAGATTTTGATATTTCAGGCGCTCCGGATTGAGTGCATATATATATATTCCATGATTGTATTATGTATGTACCTATTTGCCATAGAGGCCCGGGGGCCTAAAATGGCTTGATCAATTAAATTAAATTAAATTAAATTAATTAGGACATGCAAATAAATTGATAAAAGCAAAAAATACAAGACCAACAAGATAAAGCACAAAACACAAAATAACAAAAACATAACATGAACACAAAATGGTGCTGGAGAGCTCGGTGCCGACCAGATCCAATCTAACTTCGCCTTTTATAAAGTTTCCATGCTAAATCGGTGCTTTTCACGTAATATTCAGCCATTCCTGATTTAAAATCGGCCTTACAGAGATGTTTCCAATCATTGATTATCTTCTCTAGCCTTATGAGTCTCCAACAAATTCATAATCTATCATATTTGCATGCAAAAATCATGTACAGACTAATCATGGCAGCTCATAGCACACCTGAATTGTTCAAAAGCAAAATCCCACCTGAGAATTTCTTCGCACATAGACCTCTGGATCCCTTCAATTGATTGCGCCTCCAAAGATCGTCTTCTAACTCCAAGAATCAAACTGCAGAAGAACATACATAGTGCAGTCAATTCTGACTCAGCATCACTATTTCTGTCATAACTTTTGCATACGAATGAGTTTCGGCCTGATTAGACCCACTTCGGAAAGCTTGCTCAGATATCTTTCTAGCACAAGAAAAATCACCTTAAAGGATCTCGGGTCGCCGAGATATGATGCTTCAAATTTTGGGCTCCAAAACTGCCCAGAATTGCTCCATGCCTTCATGCTCTGCAACAATCCTTTTTCCAAAGAGACAAAACCCTGAACTCATGCTGCATACATGTTATACATGTGTACATATGGACATAATTACATATACTGGCCCATCAAGTGCCCAGGTCTGTTACAGATAGTGAAGGACTGTGGCAGAGATCGCTTATAGAGTTCTTTCTGTGCTTTTTTTTTTTTTGTTCTTTGTTCTTTTGCAGGATTTGGATATGTCAATAGAAGCAATCATGCAGGTAAATCGGCAGGGCAAGGAAATGGTGGTTGTGATAGATGATTAGGGCTTCGGATTTTGTCTTGCAGGTCCGCCGGCATTTAGGGCTCCGATCCTTCTTTGTCTTCCATGGCTATAGCATATTAGAGTATAATAGAAGCAGATGGAACAGATAAAACATAGATGAATAGGTTTTAAAGAGCTTTGAAATGGTGATGCAAGGTGAAGCTATGGTAGCACAAGGAGACGATAGCAAGGACGAAATGTTGATTGTAGAAAAAGACAGCTCTGCAAAGAATGGTAACACAAGGAAAGGACATTTATAGATTTCTAGCTCAAAAGCACAGTCGGCAAAAGCCTTAAGCTGGATTTTAGCCTACTTGGCAATAATAGAGCAATAGCAGAGAGCAGGGGTAATTCAAAAATTCTGGCAAAGGTTCAACAGCGTCAGCATTGATGCAGCAATAGCATTCTTCCTCATCTCTAGTTTTGCAGGCAGAGGCACATCACGGACAATTTTAGATCAAAGGACAATGGCAGCAAAAAGGCTATGGTAGATTTAAGATTTCTGTCTTTTTTTCTCCCTTTTTTGTTTATTGGCAAGGATTAGCACTTAAAGTAGAGCAAGGAATGGCATGGAGAGATCATAACAAGCTTATGAAGAAGGCAGAATAGAAGCCATATATTTATTGAATTCTTTTGAAATCGTTCCAACTGAATTTAAAGCAAAAAGATGGATCCATACCTTTTATTCAGCTACATAGGTTTTTTTTTCTTTGCAGGTAAATCAACAAGATGCAGGCTTGAGGCACACAATTAAATGGATGGTCTGGCGAAGTGTTTTCTCTAAATATGACAGAATTATCATTCTTTAAATGCAGGGCTAAATAACTTCTCATCTTATCTTACTGGCCAGGCAAAAGAAGAATAGAAGCAAACAATTTCATACCTCTGCAAAAAGCTCCAACTCACAGATTCTTCTGCTAAAATATGGCCATCTTGTTTTGCTTTGACAAATGATTGTGAAGGTCTTCTCATAACTTTCGAAGATTTCAGAATGTTGTTTCTGTTTTAGTAGTGACTGCATTATTTTTCTATCAAGTTCAAAGTGCACCATTCTTGCAGTATTTCTCCTCTTGTTTCACGTTAGCAGTTGCAGAATTTTCCTTCCAGTTCAAAGTGCATAATAAAGTACACAATCGACTTATATTCTTAGCATGAGGTCAAGTACCAAAGGAGCTTGAGATATTCCGTTGATGTCATAGAATTCTTTGGGCTGCAACAATGTCTGTGGTGGCTGACCAGCCACTGTCTTTTGGGGCATAAATGTTGCCTTTGGCAACATTGCCAATGGTGAGCAATAAATGTGAAGACCCCTACACTATAGGTTGTGATGGATTGACATGCACTAGCTAGTTGAAGGTATTCATGTCCAAGCAGTTTCATGCAAGATTTTGATGCGCAAGAGGTGAGTGCATAAGATTACATTGTCTTATTTCTCTTATTATGCTGGGATATTGTGTCTTGCCTCCCGGTTGCCATATTGTTTCACACAGATAGCCGCCACTCCTGTACTTGCCTTATTGTTTGTCCTGTTACCATTCCCAAAAGTTGAGTCTGAGTCAACATTCATAAGTAGATTGACCACTGGATTTAAAGGAGGGAAAAAAAAAAGGGAAGGGGATTTTTAAAGAGGACAAAGTTGATGTTCAACGTGACAAAAAAAAAAAAAAAAAAAAACTTTTAAATCCGTTCAAACGGACTTTTACCCTTCATGGACTTTTGCAAAGACCACGCCGGACCCAATATCACGACCTTAAGCCAAAGCAGTGTTTATTTGACTTAAGCCTTAAAATGGTCAACATTTATCAAGCTAAATAAATTACCCGGATTCTACAATTTATAAGAAGTTTCAAATCCTTAGAGAGCTTAGACATAATTTCATTTAGAACCAAAATGTTCTCTATAAATCTTTGTAGAACCACTTATAAAATACTTTTTTACATCTAAAAGACTGTTTTTCTGAACTGCGATAAAAATATTCAGCAAAATTATATTACACAACTTCCCAAACTTGAATCATTTGATATGAAAGTACTGATCTTATTCAACATGTTGAATACAAATTAATTTCAAGACCCAAAGGTCTCTACCATGTTAACCAATGAAATAATCTTAAGCCATTTGCCATCTTGTCTTGTAAGCTTTTCCAATTTGAAATAATGGAAAAACACATAGGAGCAAGAAATCCGTTACTGCGGTGAAAGGAGGAGGGCGGAGTTAGCCTAAGAAGGGTAGAGCCTAAGTCACTAACAGGGTAAGCTTAGATTTCTTGGGCTTTTCGCCCTTCAATTTTAATCCTCAACATAATAGAAATATAGCAAAGAATGCTTAACTAACTACGCCTTTAACATATAGTTGAAGCAATTTTAATATTAGCGCATGTTAATCCTCCCATCGATATTATACGAGAGTGCTTTATAGGCGCCCTCACCTTATAGGCCCAGTATATGTTTATCATCATATTCTAACAACCACCAACCTTGCTTGTAGCTAGACAAACAAGGATTAGAAATATATGTTTTTTTCTGGGCGAGGGACCTGAAATCTTTATGCTCTTGATTATAGTTTAAAAGAAACCTGTAAATTTTGTCACACTGTAGCAAATTCACAATGCATCAGCTCTACTGCCCTGTAAAATTGGTTAGGCCTGCTCATATCTACACTATATAGCATGGTTACAGGAGCAGCAGGAGCGAGGCAGGAGCGAGGCAGGGAACGGCACCAAATTCGGGCAGGAACCCGGAACACTTGGGAACGGGAACATCCAACTTTGGAAAAAATAAATTTTGAAAATGGATTTGGTGTTCCCATGAGCTAATTAACCTATTGAACTAGTTTTCAATTTTAAAATGTCAAAGGGTGATGTATAATAATGGCCAAATGAAAATAAGGCTCTACCATATTACATATTCTTATAAATGAACATAAAAACACCATATAGTTTAACTTTTATGACGAATATATCTTAAGCCATCATTATAAAAAAGAAATCTTCTATTATAGCAAATATATGGCATGATAGCCTCCGAACATATTCATAATAAAGTAGCTAAAACAATAGTTTTCAAAACATTAATTTCATGACAATGCTTTAATTAGTAGAATTAAAATCATTTTCAGCAGTAGCAATGAGCATATCCTCATTCTCATTATCACCATTACCTTCTTCAGCTTCAATTTCCCACCATTTAGATGCATCACGCTTATACTTGGCTCTCTTTGGCATGGGAGCTCTGTGCTCTGCTTCTTCTTCCATTTAAGTAAAGAGCAATAAACAAAACAAATGCACGAAAATCAATCAAATGCTAGTTTTGCTTCAGCTCTATGAGTATGAATGAAATAAATAAATCTGAGGAAGAACATACCTTAAGAATGATTCAATCAATGTCTTTGTTATGTGGCGACAAATGGAACTTGAGTTCTCCACAGGTGGTGGCTGGCTTTCAACAATGATACAGACATTTACTACTTATTCTAATGAAGAAGAAGGAAAGAAGGGACGTTTTGCTTGCTCTCTACCTAATCTGGAGTCACATTTGGGCGGAACTTAGAAGGGCTCTGCGTTTGCTTGCTTCTCTCCTCCTCTGTTGTTGGCCAGAAACCCGAATCAGCTGATCGAGGCTGTTACGTGTATTCGACCCACTCGACCCAGCGAAAAAGAGGAGAAGGGCTTTTACGCCTTATGCGAATGAATATCGAGAGGCCCAAACCTACCAAAATCGAAATTTACAAAAGTAAAAAGTGAAAAATAAAGAAAAAGATGAAGGAAATGGTCAAAACAAATTTTATAGTTAGAACAATGTTCCCAACTTAAACGTTAGCCGGAACGGCGTTAGGGTAACACATACATTTGGGCGGAACAAATGTTCGGGCGTGGCATGCCGGGGCGTGTTGAACGGGCGTTGAACGCGCCGTTCGGTAACCATGCTATATAGATGCATCTGGAGAGTGGACCAGCCCAACAAGACTGATATATCTCATGCCTTAGTTTCAAGTCACTTTAAACCTCTCTTACTCCCTTAACGTAAATGCAGCAATGTATCAATGTGTAACAAAGTTTAACAGAGTGTTATACATAGAGGAGGCAGAGCAGAGCAGTAACTCAGAATAATATCCCCATATCCCCTGAAATATGTAAGTATTAAATCTTAAGCTACAATATGCATAGACAAAATATTGCAGAGTTCAGCTTATCTTCTAATATTTCCATATTTCCAACCTGCATCTTCTTGCTAAAGATACCAAACATTTTTGTACTGACTGAGCTTTGAATTCAAATACCACTTTGTAAGCCTACTGGATGAAAGAGCAAAGTCTGTTGTGTAGGACTCTTTATTCAATTTCGGGCCAGTATTTTACAGCTAGATTCCCACCTTAAAGTTTTCATAAACTATGCCCAATGCCCTACTGAATCTGTAGCACTCATTTGCCTGCATGGCCAGTAAGATATCTATATCTAGACTCCATAAAATATTAATCTATTTCCTTTGCTACTCTATTCTTATCTTGAAAAGACCATTATATGCAATGGAGGACTTAAATTTGCATAGGCCTTATGGAATTACCCTCTCATAACTATCGATACCACAGTAGGTTCATCCTCAATATGTGACGTAAATAAATGCAAGGTGCATGGATTTATGTACCATAAGTAGAATATCTGCTGAGTAGTATCTAATGGCTGACCAATTTAATATTACCATTCTCTCTTGAGCTTCTTTTGGTGGCACAATATGGTTAAGACACTAAGTAGCAGCCAGAATTCAGCGGCTATCCACTATAGACGCATTCAAAAGAGCATTCAAAGAAATTTAAGAAAGAAAATAATGTAAAGCTTCCAGACCTGGTGAGCATGATTTTGAGAGCCAATGCCTTGTGTAGTTGTGCCGGAGTTGGTTCTGCCAGAGTTGGATCCACATTTGCCTCAGGGGCACAGTTTTGCGGAATTGGCAGCCCATATTTGCCCGAAAAAACCACCGCCAACAAGCAGAAGATAGCAAGCTTCAAAACGAAACCTCAACTCTGTAATAGGTCAGATAGCTCTAGTCCAAAAATGCCATCCGAAAATGCCATCGTATTCTTCCTTCTGTTACATTCTCTTGGAAAATACGAACAAAACCCTAAGTAGTTGGATATACGACCTGTAAACATTTTCAGGCTAATGTTTTTATGCTTGTAAACCTAACCATTGGATATACTGAAAGTGCTATTTTCTTACCACAATTTGTAGATCTGCCTAACTTGTGCACACAAGAATAACAATCTCAAATATTAGGATTGCACACATTTGCTCAAGTTATATTCCATTGCATCACCATTATATTGCAATGAGTGACATCGTTTAGCAATCATGCCAAGCTCATTCCATATCACATTTGATCTTGAGAAAGTTGCAAATCGGGCAAGATGACTCGGGTAAGTGTATGCGGATAGGCCATCATCAACAAATCATTCTATTCTTGCGGGAATGGGTTAGCAAGCTTGTGCATCCGTTAGGGTTGAAGGCGACTTATTTTTGCAATGGTATGCCATGAAGCGATAGTCCATTAGTGTATACCTTGTCAAAATATATTATTCCATTCACTGGTAATACATGTTAATATTTTCAAACAAGGTATAATGCCCATATAATATAAACATGAAGACGAAAGATGCCAAGTGATCCTTATACTATCTCTGCATGAACTTTATTCTCACTATGTGCTAGTTGCTAAGTCATAATTCATGCTTATACATTGCATAGTAAACTACATATAATCATTTTAATAAAAAAAACCTTCCTCCTTCCGCAGAAAGGGGGGCCCTTCACAATTATCAGACTATATCAAACAATTAATAATTTAGTCTGTCTATAGCAACAAGGGGAATAGGGCCTTGTTGCTGCAAAAACCCTACCCACGTGTTAATGCCAAATCACTACTCACCTTGGAATATCAAAGTCTTAAGTATTGTGATCAAATCTTCTTTGTTGAACATGATTCAAGGAATAGAATAGAATAGAATAGTTTTTTTAACGTTCACGGAGACCAATAGGTCATGGGACCCATACAATGGGCTAGTACAATCATTACTACTAGGATTAAAAAACCCCTGCCTCGAAAGGTTTTCAAGGGAAAAACCTTTGCAGTAATGATGATACTAGACAAGCAGAGATAATGACTACTGAGGGCTCAGTAATTGCAGATGTTTATCTAGAACCTCAAGTATGTATAATGCCAAGTCATGCACAGATGGTGCTCTGAGAAGTTATGGAAGCGTGGAATGGAATGCTAAGGTCAAAAAATGATTCGGACTATCTCAAAAAGCGGGGCAACTCGAGAAGAGTATGGCTTTCATCTTCAAGGATGTGTCTCATTCCATCTGATATTGAGAACATTAATAATGACATGTTTTTCGCCAAAGCCATTAGAAGCTGACTTAGATCAAACCACTAATATACGTGGCGACTCTCACAACTATAAAAGCAATTGAATCTCTAATCATATTATATGGTTTCTGGCAAACCCAAGAGCAAAATGTCTCCATCAATTGCATCATTGGAAACATAAGAATAATCATATATGTGAGAGAATTACCTTCAAGGCCAGCTTGTATAGTTTGTAGCTATCGGTCCAAATCTCCCTTGGAATTTTGGCGGTATGCATTGTAGCTATTAGTCAAATGTAAGCTGAAAGCCATCAAAATTTCAGGACATTATAAAGCAAGATGCATACAATGTTAGCTGAAAGTCATCAAAATTTAAAGCGTTATATTCAAAAGAGCCCAATGGCAATTTCAAAAACCAATGGCATTTTCCGACCCTATGTCATGGATTATCCAGCATATGCATTATTTGTAACAGAATTATCATTTCCAGCCTATGCTAATTTCTATAAATATCCAATAAGTATTAGTAAGAAATTATATACACGTATTCTAACCATTTTAAGGTCCCTAGTATAACTAGAAGGCTGAGTTTATGAAAAAAAAACCTTTTAAATCCATTCAAAGCGGACTTTTACCCTTCATGGACTTTTGCAAAAAGACCACTTGGACCCAATATCGACCTTAAGCCAAAGCGGTGTTTATTTGACTTAAGCCTTAAAATGGTCAACATTTATCCAAGCTAAATAAATTACCAGATTCTACAATTTATAAGAAGTTTCAAATCCTTAGAGAGCTTAGACATAATTTCATTTAGAACCAAAATGTTCTCTATAAATCTTTGTAGAACCACTTATAAAATACTTTTTTTACATCTAAAAAAGGCTTTTTTTCTGACTGCGATAAAATATTGACAAAATTATATTACACAACTTCCCAAACTTGAATCATTTGATATGAAAGTACTGACCTTATTCAACATGTTGAATACAAATTAATTTTCAAGACCCAAAGGTCTCTACCATGTTAACCAATGAAATAATCTTCCGCCATTTGCCATCTTGTCTTGTAAGCTTTTCCAATTTGAAATAATGGGAAAACACACATAGGAGAACAAGAAATCCGTTATCTGCCCGATGATAAACTAGGGACGGTTAGCCTAAGAAGGGTAAGAGCCTAAGTCACTAACAGGTAAGCTTAGATTTCTTGGGCTTTTCGCCCTTCACCTTGGATGTAATCCTCAACATAATAGAAATATAGCAAAGAATGCTTAACTAACTCTGCCTTTAACATATAGTTCAGAAGCAATTTTAATATTAGCCTGCATGTTAATCCTCCCACTGAGTGCTTTATAGACTGCCCTCACCTTATAGGCCCCGTATATATTTATCATCATATTCTAACAACCACCAACCTTGCTTGTAGCTAGACAAATAAGGATTAGAAATATATGTTTTTCCTGGAACGAGAACCCTGAAATCTTTATGCTCTTGATTATAGTTTAAAAGAAACCTGTAAATTTTGTCACACTGTAGCAAATTCACAATGCATCAGCTCTACTGCCCTGTAAAATTGGTTAGGCCTGCTCATATCTACACTATATAGATGCATCTGGAGAGTGGACCAGCCCAACAAGACTGACATATCTCATGCCTTAGTTTCAAGTCACTTTAAACCTCTCTTACCTCCCTTAACGTAAATGCAGCAATGTATCAATGTGTAACAAAGTTTAACAGAGTGTTATACATAGAGGAGGCAGAGCAGAGCAGTAACTCAGAATAATATCCCCATATCCCCTGAAATATGTAAGTATTAAATCTTAAGCTACAATATGCCTGAGACAAAATATTAGGAGTTACTTATCTTCTAATATTTCCATATTTCCAACCTGCATCTTCTTGCTAAAGATACCAAACATTTTTGTACTGACTGAGCTTTGAATTCAAATACCACTTTGTAAGCCTACTGGATGAAAGAGCAAAGTCTGCTGTGTAGCACTCTTTATTCAATTTCGGGCCAGTATTTTATAGCTAGATTCCCACCTTAAAAGTTTTCATAAACTATGCCCAATGCCCTACTGTTTTGTAGCACTCATTTTTGCATGGCCGATTCTTAAGATATCTATATCTAGACTCCATAAAATATTAATCTATTTCTATTCTTTGCTACTCTATTCTTATCTTGAAAAGACCATTATATGCAATGGAGGACTTAAATTTGCATAGGCCTTATGGAATTACCCTCTCATAACTTCTCGATACCACGGTGGGTTCATCCTCAATATGTGGCGTAAATAAATGCAAGGTGCATGGATTCATGTACCATAAGTAGAATATCTGGCGGAGTAGTATCTAATGGGTGACCAATTTAATATTACCATTCTCTCTTGAGCTTCTTTTGGTAGCACAAGTCTCATACAGTTAAAACACTAAGTAGCAAGTATCTAATTCAGTGGCTATCCACTATAGGGCATTCAAAAACATTCAAAGAAATTTAAGAAAGAAATTGCATGTAATAAAAACCACTCTTATACTAGTTTCCATCCTGATTATGAATATAAGTTAATTTTTGGGGGCCTTGCGATACTTTTACTTGTCAAATAATCATGGTGCCTTTGGAGACAATCTTGGTACAAATGAAATGTCATGCTCGATCATCGGACATATAAAAATGAGTCTTTTTGACCAACTTGCTTTCACATACTACAAGATTTGGACATTCACCATCATTTGCATGCCCCTAAGTGATGTGCACGAGGATCAAATATTGATCATTTCTCCAATGTAGAGTTTGAATTTCTTGTTGAATTTTGAAAGTATAATTATCGGCAAAGTCAATTACGGATATGGCGATTGTCTGCTTTGGAAAAGTTGTAAGCACTCTTTAAACTGATTTGCTTGCCAGCGTATGGTATAATTATGGGGAATGAATTGTTTGATCACTGCATCATCATGTTCCATGAATTCATGCAACGACGTGCTTCTATAAGCTAACTTCATTACATCCTTCTTGTTTACAATGGGTTTACCCCCTTTATCAATATCCTTCACATAAGTTTCTTTCACCTGCAACATAGTAGAATGGCATAAATTTCAGAAATGTTGACATGATGTAAATTTCAGAAATGTTGACATGCATTGTTAGCCAAAAACAAGGAATCAAATTCAATCCATACCTTCTTAAAATTCTTCCAATCAATCTTCATTGTTTTCCTCTTTTCCTTAGGACATTTTAGAAATGATTTGAGGCCACAATCACCACATTCCATTTTCAAGCATTTAGACTTATGCCAATCTATTATATCATCCTTTGGACAGATCATAACTCTCCACATGTCACTCATACTGTTGAAAGTATGAGTGTATACTTCGCACCCTAAGCATGGACCACAAATAGCACACTTACAAGTACATTTTCTACCGTGAATGCTAAGATCTTGTCTAATCTTGTTAAGTGCTTGTCTCACAAGCTCCATCCTCATGTGATAGATGCAGCAACACGTCTCCCTATCTTTGAGTCTTCTAACAAATTTAGGCTTTAAATTTTCAAACAACCTCAAACCTATCTTCATGTCAGGAAAAACACGCTTGAATCTTCTATAGAACGTTACCTGGATTTTTAAAAACAAATCAAAGATGAAAGAAATCCCAATTTTAAGACAATGAAAAAAGCATTTAAATATCTGTTATTCTTCCAAGAAGTGAATTACATGCAAGTTATAAGGCTTCGATGCTTTTTTTCCATCCAAATGCCTCCTTAATTTAATGACTTGCTTTTTGTTTGGAGAGACACACGTTTTCGAGATCCAAAAGTTATATCCTTTTTTCGATCTTCATCGGAGAGCTTATCTGATCTAGTCTTCTTATTAAATATGCACCAAGGTCCTCCAATCTCAACTAATCTCCTTTTGTCTAGAGCAGCACATACAACCCTTCTTTTCAAGTTTAGAGCCCTTGCAACACAGTGCAATTACTACTTCCAATGACAGCCATCATCAAGGTGGAGGACTTTGCTTGATTGATATCTTGAGTCCTGCAATGTTTCTTAACATCAAGAGTCTCCTTCACATTGTTAACAATATGCTTGTAAACATTTAATTCAGGACAATGTTCTGCTGCTCTTGCAAAAATCTCTTTTCTATCTCCAAAATGCAAAGTAAAGCATACCTTATTGGTGAAAATCACAATTTCGTTGGCCAATTTTTGTTTCTGTCTGGTGGTGATTTTTGCTTTGCCCTCATCTGCTCCAAAGACTAATTTCTCAGACTTTCTCTTCCTCTTTCTTTGCAATCTCTTTTTAGCTGATAGAATTCATTTACATGTGGTATTTGGGGATACACAATTGCACACCTTTTCGCAATCATCTAAGCATGCTGTAGAGGCTTCAGGAACAGGAGATACATGAGATGAAGGTACCACAGTTGCACATGCAGATGCATATGGATCCATAATTTCATGGATTTCTTGTGGATTTGGTGTCTCATACTGCACAATATAGTTTGGAATGAATTCATCCAAAGCAATATCAAGAGCAGCAGCAAGGTCTTATGGATCTTGGCCATCAAATTGAGCTGCATATTCAGCAGCATACCTTTCAACTAAATCCATTGAAATCTCTGCATGAACTTTATTCTCACTATGTGCTAGTTGCTAAGTCATAATTCATGCTTATACATTGCATAGCAAACTACATATCATCATTTTAATAAAAAAAACCTTCCTCCTTCCGCAGAAAGGGGGGCCCTTCACAATTATCAGACTATATCAAACAATTAATAATTTTAGTGCGTCTATATAACAAGGGAATAGGGCCTTGTTGCTACAAGGGCCCTACCCCACCTGTGTTAATGCCAAATCACTACTCACCTTGGAATATCAAAGTCTTAAGTATTGTGATCAAATCTTCTTTGTTGAACATGATTCAAGGAATAGAATAGAATAGAATAGTTTTTTTAACGGTCACGGAGACCAATAGGTCATGGGACCCATACAATGGGCTAGTACAATCATTACTACTAGGATTAAAAACCCACGCCTCGAAAGGGTTTTCAAGGGAAAAACCTTTGCGGTAATGATGATACTAGACAAGCGAGATAATGACTAACGAGGGGCTCCGTAATTTGCGGGCGTTTATCTAGAACCTCAAGTATGTATAATGCCAAGTCATGCTGAGGATGGTGCTCACGAGGAAGTTATGGGCGTGGAATGGAATGCTAAGGTCAAAAAATGATTCGGACTATCTCAAAAGCGAGGGCAACTTCGAGGAAAAGTATGGCTTTCATCTTCAAGGATGTGTCTCATTCCATACAGTATTGAGAACATTAATAATGACATGTTTTCTCGCAAAGCCATTAGAGCAGAAAGCTTAGATCAAACCACTAATATCTGTAGCAGCTCTCACAACTATAAAAGCAATTGAATCTCTAATCATATTATATGGTTTCTGGCAAACCCAAGAGCAAAATGTCTCCATCAATTGCATCATTGGAAACATAAGAATAATCATATATGTGAGAGAATTACCTTCAAGGCCAGCTTGTATAGTTTGTAGCTATCGGTCAAATCTCCCTTGGAATTTGGCCAAGTTATGCATTGTAGCTATTAGTCCAAATGTAAGCTGAAAGCCATCAAAATTTCCAAGACATTATAAAGCAAGATGCATACAATGTTAGCTGAAAGTCATCAAAATTTAAGAGCAGTATATTCAAAAGAGCCCAATGGCAATTTCCAAAAAACCCAATGGCATTTTCCAGCCTATGTCATGGATTATCCAGCATATGCATTATTTGTAACAGAATTATCATTTCCAGCCTATGCTAATTTCTATAAATATCCAATAAGTATTAGTAAGAAATTATATACACCTGTATTCTAACCATTTTAAGGTCCCTAGTATAACTAGAGAACTGAGTTTATGAAAAAAAAACCTTTTAAATCCATTCAAACAGACTTTTACCCTTCATGGACATATAAAAATGAGTCTTTTTGACCAACTTGCTTTCACATACTACAAGATTTGGACATTCACCATCATTTGCATGCCTATAAGTGACGTGCACAAGGATCGAACACTGATCGTTTCTCCAATGTAGAGTTTGAATTTCTTGTTGAATTTTGAAAGTATAATTCTCGACAAAGTCAATTACAGATATAACAGTATCTGCTGGAAAAGTTTGTAAGCACTCTTTAAACTGATTTGCTTGCCGTCATGCGCTATAGTTATGGGGAATGAATTGCTTGATCACTGCATCAGCATGTTCCATGAATTCTTGCAAAGACGTGCTCTTATAAGCTAACTTCATTACATCCTTCGTGTTTATAATGGGTTTACCCCCTTTACCAACATCCTTCACATAAGTTTCTTTCACCTGCAGCATAGTAGAATGGCATAAACTTCACAAATGTTGACATGATGTAAATTTCAGAAATGTTGACATGCATTGTTAGCCAAAAACAAGGAATCAAATTCAATCCATACCTTCTTAAAATTCTTCCAATCAATCTTCATTGTTTTCCTCTTTTCCTTAGGACATTTTAGAAATGATTTGAGGCCACAATCACCACATTCCATTTTCAAGCATTTAGACTTATGCCAATCTATTATATCATCCTTTGGACAGATCATAACTCTCCACATGTCACTCACACTGTTGAAAGTATGAGTGTATACTTCGCACCCTAAGCATGGACCACAAATAGCACACTTACAAGTACATTTTCTACCGCGAATGCTAAGATCTTGTCTAATCTTGTTAAGTGCTTGTCTCACAAGCTCCATCCTCATGTGATAGATGCAGCAACACGTCTCCCTATCTTTGAGTCTTCTAACAAATTTAGGCTTTAAATTTTCAAACAACCTCAAACCTATCTTCATGTAGGAAAAACAGCTTGAATCTTCTATAGAGCGTTACACGGATTTTTAAAACAAATCAAGATGAAAGAAATCCCAATTTTAAGACAATGAAAAAAGCATTTAAATATCTGTTATTCTTCCAAGAAGTGAATTACATGCAAGTTATAAGGCTTCGATGCTTTTTTTCCATCCAAATGCCTCCTTAGTTTAATGACTTGCTTTTTGTTTGGAGAACACCGTTTTGAGATCCAAAAGTTATATCCTTTTTCGATCTTCATCGGAGAGCTTATCTGGTCTAGTCTTCTTATTAAATATGCACCAAGGTCCTCCAATCTCAACTAATCTCCTTTTGTCTAGAGCAGCACATACAACCCTTCTTTTCAAGTTTAGAGCCCTTGCAACACAGTGCAATTACTACTTCCAATGCGACCATCATCAAGGTGGAGGACTTTGCTTGATTGATATCTTGAGTCCTGCAATGTTTCTTAACATCAAGAGTCTCCTTCACATTGTTAACAATATGCTTGTAAACATTTAATTCAGGACAATGTTCTGCTGCTCTTGCAAAAATCTCTTTTATATCTCCAAAATGCAAAGTAAAGCATACCTTATTGGTGAAAATCACAATTTCGTTGGCCAATTTTTTGTTTTAAATGCGGTGGTGATTTTTTGCTTTGCCCTCATCGCTCAAAGACTAATTTCTCGGACTTTTCTTCCTCTTTCTTTGCAATCTCTTTTTAGCTGATAGAATTCATTTACATGTGGTATTTGGGGATACACAATTGCACACCTTTTCACAATCATCTAAGCATGCTGTAGAGGCTTCAGGAACGGGAGATACATGAGATGAAGGTACCACAGTTGCACGTGCAGATGCATATGGATCCATAATTTCATGGATTTCTTGTGGATTTGGTGTCTCATCTTGCACAATATAGTTTGGAATGAATTCATCCAAAGCAATATTAAGAGCAGCGTGACAAGGTCTTATGGATCTTGGCCATCAAATTGAGCTGCATATTCAAACATACCTTTCAACTAAATCCATTGAAATCTCTGCATGAACTTTATTCTCACTATGTGCTAGTTGCTAAGTCATAATTCGTGCTTATACATTGCATAGCAAACTACATATCATCATTTTAATAAAAAAAAACCTTCCTCCTTCCATGAGAAGGGGGCCCTTCAATTATCGGACTATATCAAACAATTAATAATTTAGTGCGTCTATAACAAAGGGAATAGGGCCTTGTTGCTACTGAACCCTACCCACTGTGTTAATGCCAAATCACTACTCACCTTGGAATATCAAAGTCTTAAGTATTGTGATCAAATCTTCTTTGTTGAACATGATTCAAGGAATAGAATAGAATAGAATAGTTTTTAGCGTTCCTGCGGAGACCAATAGGCCATGGGACCTATACAATGGGCTAGTACAATCATTACTACTAGGATTAAAAACCCCACTTTTCGAAAGGTTTTCAAGGGAAAAACCTTTGCGATAATGATGATACTAGACAGCGAGAATAATGACTCTTGAGGGGCTCGAATGATGCGTTTATCTAGAACCTCAAGTATGTATAATGCCAAGTCATGCACAGATGGTGCTCTGAGAAGTTATGGAAGCGTGGAATGGAATGCTAAGGTCAAAAAATGATTCGGACTATCTCAAAAGCGGGGGCAACTTCGAGGAAAAGTATGGCTTTCATCTTCAAGGATGTGTCTCATTCCATACGATTATTGAGAACATTAATAATGACATGTTTTCTAAGCCATAAAGCCATTAGAAAGCTTAGATCAAACCACTAATATCTGTAGCAGCTCTCACAACTATAAAAGCAATTGAATCTCTAATCATATTATATGGTTTCTGGCAAACCCAAGAGCAAAATGTCTCCATCAATTGCATCATTGGAAACATAAGAATAATCATATATGTGAGAGAATTACCTTCAAGGCCAGCTTGTATAGTTTGTAGCTATCGGTCCAAATCTCCCTTGGAAATTTTGATTATGCATTGTAGCTATTGGTCCAAATGTAGGCTGAAAGCCATCAAAATTTCCAAGACATTATAAAGCAAGATGCATACAATGTTAATTTCGAAAGTCATCAAAATTTAAAGGCGTTATATTCAAAAGAGCCCAATGGCAATTTCCAAAACCCAATGGCATTTTTCCACCTATGTCATGGATTATCCGTACATATGCATTATTTGTAACAAATTATCATTTCGACCTATGCTAATTTCTATAAATATCAATAAGTATTAGTAAGAAATTATATACACCTGTATTCTAACCATTTTAAGGTCCCTAGTATAACTAGAGAACTGAGTTTATGAAAAAAAAACCTTTTAAATCCATTCAAACAGACTTTTACCCTTCATGGACTTTTGCAAAGACCACTTCGGGCCAATATGCAGCCTTAAGCCAAAACAGGTGTTTATTTGACTTAAGCCTTAAAATGGTCAACATTTATCCAAGCTAAATAAATTACCAGATTCTACAATTTATAAGAAGTTTCAAATCCTTAGAGAGCTTAGACATAATTTCATTTAGAACCAAAATGTTCTCTATAAATCTTTGTAGAACCACTTATAAAATACTTTTTTACATCTAAAAGACTGTTTTTCTGAACTGCGATAAAAATATTCAGCAAAATTATATTACACAACTTCCCAAACTTGAATCATTTGATATGAAAGTACTGACCTTATTCAACATGTTGAATACAAATTAATTTTCAAGACCCAAAGGTCTCTACCATGTTAACCAATGAAATAATCTTAGCCATTTGCCATCTTGTCTTGTAAGCTTTTCCAATTTGAAATAATGGGGAAAACACATAGAGCAAGAAATCCGTTACTGCTGAAGAAACCAGAGGAAGGACAGTTAGCCTAAGAAGGGTAAGAGCCCTAAGTCACTAACAGGTAAGCTTAGATTTCTTGGGCTTTTAACTCCCCTTCACCTTGGATGTAATCCTCAACATAATAGAAATATAGCAAAGAATGCTTAACTAACTCTGCCTTTAACATATAGTTCCGAAGCAATTTTAATATTAGCACATGTTAATCCTCCCATCGATATTATTTACGAGTGCTTTATAGACTTCCCCTCACCTTATAGGCCCAGTATATATTTATCATCATATTCTAACAACCACCAACCTTGCTTGTAGCTAGACAAATAAGGATTAGAAATATATGTTTTTTCGAACGAGAACCACGAAATCTTTATGCTCTTGATTATAGTTAAAAGAAACACATGTAAAATTTTGTCTGCTTGTAGCAAATTCACAATGCATCAGCTCTTGCCACCTTAAAATTGGTTAGGCACTGCTCATATCTACACTATATAGATGCATCACGGAGAGTGGACCAAGCCAACAAGACTGACATATCTCATGCCTTAGTTTCAAGTCACTTTAAACCTCTCTTCCTCCCTTAGCGTAAATCGACAATGTATCAATGTGTAACAAAAGTTTAACAGAGTGTTATACATAGAGGAGGCGGAAGCGGTAACTTTCGAATAATATCCCCATATCCTGAAATATGTAAGTATTAAATCTTAAGCTACAATATGCCATGGACAAAATATTGCGAGTTCAGCTTATCTTCTAATATTTCCATATTTCCAACACTTGCATCTTCTTGCTAAAGATACCAAACATTTTTGTCTTGTTGAGCTTTGAATTCAAATACCACTTTGTAAGCCCTACTTTGGATGAAAGAGCAAAGTCACATTTGTGTAGCACTCTTTATTCAATTTCCGGACCCAGTATTTTATAGCTAGATTCCCACCTTAAAGTTTTCATAAACTATGTAACCCTACTTAATGTTGTAGCACTCATTTTTGCATGGCCCGGTAAGATATCTATATCTAGACTCCATAAAATATTAATCATTTCCTTTGCTACTCTATTCTTATCTTGAAAAAGACCATTATATGCAATGGAGGACTTAAATTTGCATAGGCCTTATGGAATTACCCTCTCATAACTATCGATACCATGATGGGTTCATCCTCAATATGTGGCGTAAAAATAAATGCAAGGTGCATGGATTCATGTACCATAAGTAGAATATCTGAGTAGTATCTAATGGCTGACCAATTTAATATTACCATTCTCTCTTGAGCTTCTTTTGGTAGCACAAGTCTCATAATGGTTAAAACACTAAGTAGCGGCCGAATTCAGTGGCTATCCACTATAGGCGATTCAAAGAGCATTCAAAGAAATTTAAGAAAGAAATTGCATGTAATAAAACCCCTCTTATACTAGTTTCCATCCCGATTATGAATATAAGTTAATTTTTGGGGGCCTTATGCGATACTTTTACTTGTCAAATAATCATGGTGCCTTTGGAACAATGTAAAATTACAAATGAAATGTCATGCTCGATCATCGGACATATAAAATGAGTCTTTTTGACCAACTTGCTTTCACATACTACAAGATTTGGACATTCACCATCATTTGCATGCCTATAAGTGGCGTGCACAAGGATCGAACGATCATTTCTCCAATGTAGAGTTTGAATTTCTTGTTGAATTTTGAAAGTATAATTCTCGACAAAGTCAATTCACGAATATGATGATTATCTCTGGAAAAGTTTTGTAAGCACTCTTTAAACTGATTTGCTTGCCATCATGCGATATAGTTATGGGGGAATGAATTGCTTGATCCTTTGCATCAGCATGTTCCATGAATTCTTGCAAAGACGTGCTCTTGTAAAGCTAACTTCATTACATCCTTCGTGTTTATAATGGGTTTTACCCCTTTACCAACATCCTTCACATAAGTTTCACCTGAAGCATAGTAGAATGGCATAAACTTCACAAATGTTGACATGATGTAAATTTCAGAAATGTTGACATGCATTGTTAGCCAAAACAAGGAATCAAATTCAATCCATACCTTCTTAAAATTCTTCCAATCAATCTTCATTGTTTTTCCTCTTTTCCTTAGGACATTTTAGAAATGATTTGAGGCCACAATCACCACATTCCATTTCAAGCATTTAGACTTATGCCAATCTATTATATCATCCTTTGGGACGGATCATAACTCTCCACATGTCACTCATCTTGTTGAAAGTATGAGTGTATACTTCACCCTAAGCATGGACCACAAATAGCACACTTACAAGAAGTACATTTTCTACAAGTGAATGCTAAGATCTTGTCTAATCTTGTTAAGTGCTTGTCTCACAAGCTCCCATCCTCATGTGATAGATCACAAACAACCGCGTCTCCCTATCTTTGAGTCTTCTAACAAATTTAGGCTTTAAATTTTTCAAACAACCTCAAACCTATCTTCATGTCGAAAAACACAGCTTGAATCTTCTATAGAGCGTTACCTGGATTTTTAAAACAAATCAAAGATGAAAGAAATCCCAATTTTAAGACAATGAAAAAGCATTTAAATATACTGTTATTCTTCCAAGAAGTGAATTACATGCAAGTTATAAGGCTTCGATGCTTTTTCCATCCAAATGCCTCCTTAGTTTAATGACTTGCTTTTTTGTTTTGGAGAGACCTGCGTTTGAGATCCAAAAAGTTATATCCTTTTTCGATCTTCATGGGAGGCTTATCGATCTAGTCTTCTTATTAAATGCACCAAGGTCCTCAATCTCAACTAATCTCCTTTTTGTCTAGAGCAGCACATACAACCCTTCTTTTCAAGTTTAAAGCCCTTGCAAACGATTACAATTACTACTTCCAATGGCGACCATCATCAAGGTGGAGGACTTTGCTTGATTGATATCTTGAGTCTGCAATGTTTCTTAACATCAGAGTCTCCTTCACATTATTAACAATATGCTTGTAAACATTTAATTGGGACAATGTTGCTTTGCTCTTGCAAAAATCTCTTTTCTATCTCAAAATGCAAAAGTAAAGCATACCTTATTGGTGAAAATCACAATTTAGTTGGCCAATTTTGTTTTTTAAATGCGGTGGTGATTTTTGCTTTGCCCTCATACACTCAAAAGACTCATTTCTCGGACTTTCTCTTCCTCTTTTCTTTGCAATCTCTTTTTAGCTGATAGAATTCATTTTACATGTGGTATTTTGGGGATACACAATTGCACACCTTTTCTACCAATCATCTAAGCATCTTTGTAGAGGCTTCGAGGCAGGAGATACATGAGATGAAGGTACCCTGATTGCGTCTTGATGCATATGGATCCATAATTTCATGGATTTCTTGTGGATTTGGTGTCTCATCTTTGCCATGATATAGTTTGGAATAAATTCATCCAAAGCAATATCAAAACATGACCAAAAGGTCTTATGGATCTTGGCCATCAAATTGTGCTGCATATTCAGCAGTGACATACCTTTCAACTAAATCCATTGAATTCCATTCAAAATGTTTTTGCTAAACCAAGTAATTTTCCATCTAATTTTCAAAATTCTCTTGGAACTTCACTTGACCCCAATTTGGGCTTGAGGAGAACTAGCCCCTACAATCCGGATCATTGACATGGCCAACTAATTTCCCAATTCGGA